>CM077918.1:3982654-4727775 GCA_039797435.1 Crotalus adamanteus
GGGGAGGAGAGAGTAGGGGAGGAGAGGAGAGGAGGAGGGGGAGGGGGAGGGGAGGGGAGGGGAGGGAAAGGGAAGGAGAGGAGAGGAGGAGGGGAGGAGAGGAGGGGAGGGGAGGAGAGGAGGAGGGGAGGGGAGGGGAGGGGAGAGTAGGGGAGGGGAGGAGAGGAGAGGAGGGGAGGGGGAGGGGAGGGGAGGAGAGAGTAGGGGAGGAGAGGAGAGGAGAGGAGGAGGGGATGGGAGGGGAGGGGTGGGAAAGGGAAGGAGAGGGGAGGGAAGGGGAGAGGAGGAGAGGAGAGGAGGGGAGGGGAGGAGAGAGTAGGGGAGGAGAGGAGAGGAGGGGAGGAGAGGAGAGGAGAGGAGGAGGGGAGGGGAGGAGAGGAGGAGGGGAGGGGAGGGGAGGGGAGGGGAGAGTAGGGGAGGGGAGGAGAGGAGAGGAGAGGAGGAGGGGAGGAGAGGAGAGGAGGAGGGGAGGGGAGGGGAGGGGAGGAGAAGGGAGAGGATTATGGAAATTACAGGAGAGATAAAAGGAGGAAGGAAGGAAGGAAGGAAGGAAGGAAGGAAGGAAGGAAGGAAGGAAGGAAGGAAGGAAGGAAGGACAAATAAATGAGAAAGGGAACGGGAAGGGAAGACGTTGATGGAAGGACAGATGGAGGAAGGAAAAAAGGCAAAACTGAGAAAGGGGAAAGGAAAGGAAGGAATGAAATGGGTGAGAAAAGGAAGGGAAGGTTTGCAAAAGGGAAGGGAGAGGGGAAACAGAAGAAAGGAAATAAAGGGAGGAAGGGAAAGAAAGGGAACGAGGAAGGGATGGGGAAGGGGCAGGGGAAGGGGAAGGGGAGGGGAGGAACGGCTTACGCTGATTTCCCCTCCATGTCCAGCTTGGTGGGGACCAAGCTCTTTCGCAGCAGGAGAGAGGAGACCCGGTCCGCATCGTTCAGCTCCACCGCCTGCAGCAGCTTCTCGTCATTCTTGTTCCAGTCTTGGCTCTGAAAACCAACAGGACCACCAGTTGGGGACAGGCAAGGTCTTCCCTCTCCTTCCCTGCTCACCCAACGTGGAAGACCCAACGAAGCTTCTCTGTCTGACAAGCAACTGGAGGACTGGAGGCTAAAACATACAAGGAACGGTTGCTAGAATTGGGTCTGTCTAGTTTAACAAAGAGAAGGACGAGGGGGGACAGGATAGCAGTCTTCCAATATCTCAGGGGCTGCCCCAAAGTAGAGGGAGTCAAGCTGTTTTCCAAGGCACCCGAAGGCAGGACAAGAAGCAACAGATGGAAACTAATCAAGGAGAGAAGCAACCTAGAACTACGGAGAAACTTCCTGACAGTCAGAACAATTAACCAGTGGAACAGCCTGCTTCCAGAAGCGGTGAATGCTCTAACACTGGAAGTTTTTAAGAAGAGACTGGACAGCCATTTGTCTGAAATGGTGTAGGGCAGTGGTTCTCAACCTGTGGGTCACGATCCCATTTGGGGTCGAACAACCATTTCACGGGGGTCGCCAAACAACGCGATCTGCCATTTTTTTTCTCAGCCAGCGCAGGGGGCGGCGTCGCGCATGCGTGCCGCGCAGGAGGTGGCACCGCGCATGCGTGCCGTGCAGCGGGCGGCACCGCGCATGCGCGCCGCCTGCTCATGACCGGGGTCGCCGGTCTAAAAAGATTGAGAACCACTGGTGTAGGGTTTCCTGCCTGAGCAGGGGGTTGGATTAGATGACCTTCCAACTTTACTACTATTACTATTATTATTATTATAAGTTTGCCCAATCCACTACAGCCAACCCTAAAGCTGGTTTTGCAAAGCCCTCAATCCTGAAAGACACCCCACATCTTGCATCCTGATCGACAAACCATATATTGCAGCTTGACATGAGGGTTGACTCTACCTGCTAAGTTAAACACAAAGCTAAAAGAAACAACAACAAAAAACCCCACAAAGCTAAGCAGGATGTTATCTGGTCTGGGATAAGAGGACACCCAAGGAAAATATGAGGGCTACTGGCTAAACTGGTCAACTAAAGGCCTATGGAGATTCTCCCTCATTCCAGTCATGGTTGTCCCAAAGATGCTGGACTGTTTTGTTTGTTCTTTGAAGACGTTTCGCTTCTCATCCAAGAAGTTTCTTCAGCTCTGATTGGACGGTGGGGAAGGGAAGGATTTATACTCCTTGCAGACAGCTGGTCATTTGCATCCTTTTGGAGAGTCGTTGAGGCCACTTGGAGGCTTTTCTGTGTCCTCAGGGTCACCTGAGTGGTGCAAATGGGTGTGGAGCCTTCTTGGAATTGCTGAAAGGACCGTGTTGTAGACTGGAGATGGATGAAGTTGTCTCCCTCCCCCTCTGTTGAGAGGGCTGTTCAGTATTGACATCGATGACCTCTTGGACCCCTCTTTCAAATCAGAATTTGCACCACTCAGGTGACCCTGAGGATGCAGGGTTACTATTTCTGGAGGCAGGTTGTTCCACTGGTTAATTGTTATCACTGTTAGGAAATTTCTCCTTAATTCCAGGTTGCTTCTCTCCTTGGTTAGTTCCCATCCATTGTTTCTTGTCCTGCCTTTGGGTACTTTGGAGAATAGCTTGACTCCCTCTTCTTTGGGGTAGCCCCTGAGAGACTGGAACACTGCTATCATGTCCCCCCTTGTCCTTCTCTTTGTTAAACTAGACATTCTCAATTCCAGCAACCGTTCCTTATATGTTTTAGCCTGAAGTCCCCTGATCATCTTTGTTGCTCTTCTCTGTACTCTTTCTAGAGTCTCAACATCTTTTTTACATCATGGTGACCAAAATTGGATGCAGGATTCCAAGTGTGGCCTTACCAAGGCCTTGTAAAGTGATATTAACACTTCACGTCATCTTGATTCTATCCCTCTGTTCATGCAGCCCAGCACTGTGTTGGCTCTTTTGGCAGCTGCAGCACACGGCTGGCTCTGGAGATAGAGGATGTTGTGTCCCTCCCCCTCTATTGAGGGAGGGCTGTTCAGCTTTGACCTACATGGCCTCTTGGACCCCTCTTTCAAACCAGCGGTCCTCTCCGTCCAAAATGTGGACTCTGCTGACTTCGAAAGAGCGGCCTTCGTCTTTCAGTTGCAGGTGGATTTCTGAACCTTGTCCGGATGGGTTTGTTCTCCTACATTGGTGGTGGCGAACCTATGGCACGGGTACCAGAGGCGGCACTCGGAGCCCTCTCTGTGGGCACACATGCCGTTGCCCCAGCCTTGCCTCCTCCCGTGACCCCCTCCTCACCAGCAGCCCCCCTGGAGGAGAGTCGCCCCAGAGCGTGGCCCACGCGGAGCAGCGCAGCCAAGGACATGGCAGCCAGGCAGCGTAGACAAGACTCTGCCCTCACGCCACATCGCTCACAATTTATGCTGCGGGCCGAGGGCAGAGGGGGTCGCCGTCATGGCGCTGCTGGGCTGCCTGGGCGATCTGCGGTGGGCCGTGGAGGCGGTGAGTGGCCCTGCAGGCAGGCAGGGCGGAGGCAAAACAGGGGGGGTGGAGCGGGGACGGATCCAGTTTTGGGGCACTCAGTCTCTCAAAGGTTCTCCATCACTGTCCTACGTCGTGCCCTCTGTTTGCGAAGCGGTTGTTTTGTTTCCCCGGTGTACAGATCTGCACAAGGCTCGCTGCGTTGTATAAATCAGTGATGGCGAACCTTTTGCAGACCGAGTGCCCCAAATCCGCCCCACCCCTGTCCCCGCTCCGCCGTGCCCGCTGGGCCACCCGCCACCTTTACGGCCCACCACAGATCACCCAGACAGCCCAGCAGCGCCATGGCGGCCACGCCCTCCACCCGTGCCCCGCAGCATCATCTGCGTGTGACGTGGCGCAAGGGCGGAGTCTTGTCCCCGCTGCCCGGCTACCATGTCCTTGGCTGTGCTGCTTCGCGCGGGGCATGCTCGGGGACGACTCTTCACCGGGGGGGGCTGTTGGTGAGGAGGGGGCCGTGGGACGAAGCGGGGCTGCGCAACGGTGTGTGTGTGCTCACAGAGAGGGCTCCGAGCGCCGCCTCTGGCACATGTGCCATAGGTTCACCACCACTGGTATAAATCCTTCCCTTCCCCACCATCCGGTCCGTGCTGAAGAAGCTTTTGGGAGGAGAAGCGGAACAAGAAGAACATCCAAAGGAAAAAACGAGAAAGTCCAGTTGCCTCCTGGGGAAAAAAAAAAATAGAGACATCTTTGGCCACTTCTGCAAAGCTGCCCAAATGCTGCATTGGTGTCTTCAGGAGCTCGAGGAGTCAAGATCACGCTGAAGGAGAAATTGTTTCCACTCCAGCGGCTTTTGCAAATCCAGCCGCCGCCCGGGTTTTTTCAGCAGTCGGAAAATTCCACTCTTCCTGCATTCAACCTTGGCTGTTTTAGATATACATATTATTATTGTGATTTTTATCATTATTATTAATTTTGTTAACTGTAAATGTTGTTTTTTAAAATTTTGTTAAATAATCCTGTATTCAGTTCTGGGAAGTCGGGGGGGGGGGTGGGGTGGTAGGGGAGGAGGGGGGGGGGTTTATTTGTAAAATTTTTGAAAAAATTTCAATAAAAAAAAAAAAAAAAAAGAATCCTCTTCTGGCATTAACTCAGAAGATGCAAAGCATCCCTTTCCTTGGCCCTGACCTACCTCGCAGGGTTGCAAGTGTGAACTGGGAAGAGACATGAAAAAGACAGACAGAGAGAGAGACACACACACAGAGAGTCTTACCGACATTAAAGCATCCTGGATTGCATTCACAAGAAACGAAAAGTGGGGGGGGGGGACTTTAACTCTGAGAAATGTGGAGCAAATGTTCTTAGAAAGAGGACAGGTTGAGAATATCCCAAGAAAAGCTGAAATTAAACGTTAAGTATTGCAAGGGCTTTAAACCAGGGTGGAAACTCTGGAGGGTTGATGTTGGCTGTGATGCTGGTGAAGTGACCTTGACTAACACTCTCCTGACGGTTAGAACAATTAACCAGTGGAACTACCTGCCTCCAGAAGTTGTGGGTGCTCCAACACTGGAGGTTTCCAAGAAAAGATTGGACAACCGCTTGTCTGAAATGGTATAGGGCCTCCTGCCTGAGCAGAGGGTTGGACTAGATGACCTCCAAGGTCCCTTCCAGATTCTATTCTATTCTATTCTACTGCTATTCTATTCTATTCTCTATTCCAATATCTATTTATTTTATTCTATTGCAATATCTATTCTGTTCTATTCTATTCTATTCTCTATTCCAATATCTATTTATTTTATTCTATTCCAATATCTATTCTATTCTACTGCTATTCTATTCTATTCTATTCTCTATTACAATATCTATTTATTTTATTCTATTCCAATATCTATTCTATTCTATTCTATTCCATTCCATTCCATTCCATTCCATTCTATTCTATTCTACTGCTATTCTATTCTATTCTATTCTATTCTATTCTATTCCAATGCTATTCTATTCTACTATATTCTATTCTGTTCTGTTCTATTCTATTCTATTCTTCTTTTACATCCTTTTTTTTAATTCCTGCCAATCCTTCTTCCATTTTTTTAAAGCAGCCAAACTTTCAACTCTATGATTCTGTTATTTTTCTAGAATGGTATAGGGTTTCCTGCCTGAGCAGCGGGTTGGACTAGAAGACCTGCAAAGTCCCTTCCGTTATTCCGTTAACACATCGTCTCTGAGCCAAGCCTACCTTACTGGGTTGTTGTGATGATAATAGTGGGAGGAAGGGAACCAGGCAAACAGACAGGCATCCTTCAAAGCAGGAAAATAGACAGACGTCCTTAAAAGCACAAGGGAGCTAGGAAAACAGACATCCTTTGACAGGGATATCATGCTACATAGAAAACACGAGAGTTCTCTTGAAATCTCCGGATGAAGGCGATATTTTTCATCATCCTCTTCCTCTTCATCATCCCTTGTGAAGGAGGAAGGCTAGGCATGAGTTACAGCCTTTACACAATACTCTTCAGCAGCTTTAAAGTCCATTCTTCACAGCACAGCTGGAACCCTTCTAGCGCGCAGGGAGAGGTGAGTGGACGATGGGTACGGGCTTCACCGCCCTCTGGGCATGCACAGAGGGCAGACGGCCCTCCTCTCCTGCTTCACAGCCTCCCCTTCCCCCAGCCTCGCTTCCTCGCAATACGGAAAAATCTAGTTCAGCTACTTGGAAAGCAGCACACGTACACACACAAACACAGGCGCACACTCACAAGGACCTGGCTGGCAAGATGGGGAATGAGGTTGGTGCAAAGGTAGCAGAGATGGGCTGTGTGTGGGGGGGGGGGAGGATATCAGAAAAAGAAAGCAGGGAGGGAAGGAAGAAAGGGAGACAACAGAGGTGCAGAACGTACCACGAAGGGGGAGGCGGCGCAGAAGCAAATCTGCTTCATAGTTCCTCCGAGGAAGTAGCGGGTCGCCATCCATCCAACCTGTTTGCCCCCCAGGTCTGGTGCAGAAAGAGGAATAGCCAAAGGGGCGATGATGCTCGGGGAGCGGCTGCCGCTGGTTGCAGATGGAGGCAAAATGGTCCAAGTGGCTCAGCTGCACCAGCACAAAGGCCCTGGGGCACAGTCGCGTGGGAGCAGCGCCCTCTCGTGGCTGAAAGAAGACTTGGACGGTGTGCCTCGGGTTGTGTGTCTGTGTGTGTGTGTGTATGTGTGCCAGGCCCACGCACACCCCCCCCTCAGCTCTCCTCCCTGCCTTCTCCCTGCCCTCAAATCCGTCCACATCAAGGCTTCATCGGAATACGGCTGGAAGGGATCTTGGAGGTCTTCTAGTCCAGCCCCCTGCTCAAGCAGGAGACCCTACGGAAATGTCTGAGACGGTGTAGGTTCTCCTGCTTGAGCAGGGGGCTGGACTAGAAGACCTTCAAGGTCCCTTCCAGCTCTATTCTATTCTATTCCATTCCATTCCATTCCATTCTATTCTATTCTTATATCTATCTCTATTCTATTCTATTCTATCATTATTCTATTCTATTCTTATATCTATCTCTATTCTATTCAATTGCTATATCTATATTCTATTCTATTTTATTCTATTCTTATATCTATCTCTATATCTATATCTCTACATCTATATAGACTATATGGACTATATCTCTATATCTATATCTATCCTGCTGGCAATCTAACCATTTTTAAAAATAACTTTTTATCTTGTACATTTTTAAACGTTATAAGCCTCGCTAGACTAGAACATAGTCTACTCTACTATTCCATTCCATTCTATTAGATTATACAATTTCAGACAAGTGACTGTCCAGTCTCTTCTTAAAAATCTCCAGTGATGGAGCACCCACAACTTCTGGAGGCAAGTTGTTCCACTGGTTAATTATCCTCACTGTTAGGAAGTTTCTCCTTGGTTCTAGGTTGCTTCTTTCCGTGATTAGTTTCCATCCATTGTTTCTTGTCTTGGAAAAATGGTTGACCCCCCCCTTCTTTGTGGCAGCCCCTCAAATACTGGAACACTGCTATCGTGTCACCCCTGATTCTTCTTTTCTCTACAGTGGCCAAACTCAAGTCCTGCAGCCGTTCTTCGTAGGTTTTAGTCTCCAGGCCTTTGATCGTCTTAGTTGCTCTTCTCTGTTCTCTTTCCAGAGTCTCAGCATCTTTTTTACATCATGGTGACCAAAACTGGATGCAGGATTCCAGGTGCGGCCTTACTAAGGCTTTATAAAGTGATGCTAATGCTTCACCTGATCTTGATTCTATGCCTCTGTTTCTACAACCCAGGATTGTATTGGCTTTATTGTCGGCTGCCGCACACGGCTGGCTCATGTTTAAGTGATCATCCACTAGGACTCCAATTGAGGAATTTCTCCTTAATTCCAGGTTGCTTCTCTCTTTGGTTAGCTTCCCTTTGTTGCTTCTTGCCCTGCCCTCTGGCGCTTTGGAGAATAGCTTGACTCCCTCTTCTCTGGGGCAGCCCCTCAAATATTGGAATATGCTTGATGCTGGCTAACCAGGTTTAGGGTGTAGCGTGGGAACATATAGCCAGCTTGGAAAAGAGGTTGCTGCTTTAACTGGCCAGATTCTTCATTCCAAGTTAGTGGAGGTAGTCCTGGATTTATGGCCACAATGGAGCCCAACGTGTCTGTCACTAAGTGAGACATTTGCTAAGTGACTTTTGCCCCATTTTATGACCTTTCTTACCGCAGCGCTTAAGAGAATTACTGCAGCTGTTAAGTACCGTAACACGATTACCAAGAGTAAATCATCATAAATATAGGTAGTTCTCATTTAGTGACCATTCAAAGGTACAACGGCATTGAGAAAAAGGGACACGACTATTTTCCCACACTTATGGACCTCCCAATAGGGAGTCTACCTCTTTTCCAAAGCACCTGAGGGGCAGGACAAGAAGCAATGGATGGAGATTTATCAAGGTGACCTCCAACCTAGAATTAAGGACATTGAGCACAATTAACCAGTGGAACTACCTGCCTCCAGAACTTGTGGGTGCTCCATCACTGGAGGTTTTCAAGAAGGGACTGGACTAAGATTTGTCTGAAATGGAGTTGAATAAGGAGTTGGACTAGCACAGGGCTTTTCAACCTCTTCACCCATTGTACCACTTTTAGGATACGGCAACATCCAAGTACCACCAGTCGCCTGGCAAGGTGACAAAAACTTGATGACCAAAAAAAAAAAAGGAAAAAAGTGATAAAGTACAGGTAGTCCTCAACTTACAACAGTTTGCTTAGTGACTGTTTGAAGTTACCATGGCACTGAAAAAAGTGCGCCCCAAGCCACAGCCGAGCAATGCGCCTGCCTGCCCGCCTGGCGGCACTCTTCCTCCTGTCCGAGGTTTTCATTGTTGTGAGCATTTCTGTTGAGGATTGGCAGCGGGGGTTGGGGGTGTTTGGTTTTTATTCCCCCTGTCTGCTGGGTGGTTGCAACAGGCTTTGGTCACTTCACATGACCTGGGACACTGTGACCGTCATAAATATGAATCAGTTGCCAAGCCTCTGAATGTAAATCACAAGATCCTGGAGAGGCTGCAACATTCCAGCTGATCGGCGCTTCTTCAGGGCTCAGCAGAAGCACCAGGATCAGCGCTGAGCTCCACCTGGAGCCTGGTGCTGATCCTGGTGCTTCCGCTGAGTCCTGACAGCCCCAAAGAAGCGCCGATCAGCTGGAAAGCAGCACCGATCCTGGGGCTTCCATTGAGCCCTGACAGCCCTGCAGCTCCAGCCGTCTCTCGCTCAGGCTTGTGCGGTGCTGCCACCGGTTCTGCTCATTCCCCTCCCCCGCTACTTTTCTAGGATGGTTGCGTACCACCTGCCAGGTGCCAATGTACCACAGGTGGTACCCGTACCACTGGTTGAAAAGCCTTGATCTAGACAGCATACTAAAAAGCAGAGACATCACCCTGCCAACAAAAGTGCGTATAATCCAGGCCGTGGTTTTCCCAGTTGCAATGTATGGCTGTGACAGTTGGACCGTAAGAAAGGCCGAGCGCCAAAGAATGGAGGCCTTTGAACTCTGGTGCTGGAGAAGACTCCTGCGAGTCCCTTGGACTGCAAGGCGATCCAACCGGTCAGTCCTAGAGGAGATCAACCCCGACTGCTCCTTAGAAGGCCAGATTCTGAAGCTGAAACTCAAGTCCTTTGGCCACCTAATGAGAAGGAAGGACTCACTGGAGAAGAGCCTGATGCTGGGAAAGATGGAGGGCAAGAGAAGAAGGGGACGACAGAGAACGAGGTGGCTGGATGGAGCCACTGAAGGCGTGAGCTTCAATGGACTCCAGAAGATGGTAGAAGATAGGAAAGCCTGGAGGAACGTTGTCACGAGGGGTCGGACACGGCTTCGCAACTAACAACAACAACAACCTCTCAGGTCCCTTAGAATAACTCTATTATTCTGTGCTTTATGTTCTACAATCTAGTGCTCTGATATCTATGGAGATTCTTAGTCATCTGAGGTCCTGGTGGTCCCAAAGATGCTTTCTCGAGAGGCAACTGGACTTTCTTGTTTTCTTTGAAGACATTTCCCTTCTCATCCCAGAAGCTTCTTCAGCTCTGACCAGATGGTTCGGAAGGGAAGGATTGATACTCCTTGCAGACAGCTGGTCATTTGCATCCTTTTAGTGAGTCGTTGAGGCCACCTGGAGGTTTACCTGTGTCCTCAGGGTCACCTGAGTGGTGCAAATGGGTGGGGAGCCTTCTTGGATCTGCTGAAAGGATTTCCAAGAAGGCTCGACACCCATTTGCACCACTCGGGTGACCCTGAGGATGCACATAAGCCTCCAAGTGGGCTCAACGGCTCTCTAAAAGGACGCAAATGACCGGCTGTCTGCCAGGAGTATAAATCCTTCCCTTCCCCATCATCCAAGTCAGAGCTGAAGAAGCTTCTTGGACGAGGAGCGAAACGTCTTCAAAGGAAAAACCAGAAAGTCCAGTTGTCTCATGAAAAAAGCACCTGTGGGAGAGTGCTCTGGTCAAGGTTTTGACGCTGGGAAAGATGGAAGGAAGGAGAAGACCATGAGGTCTACCAGCAGGAAGAGAGATGGACTTAGTTACAGGAGCAACGGAGAAAGAGCGGAAGAACCAGGGTGAGGATTTGCCTCTGGCTGTGAAGCGTCCAGACTGACTTGGTGGGATCTCGTCAGATCACCCTGGGCATCTCCAGCTATTTTTTAATCTTAATCCCTCCATTGCAGGGATTTCTCTCTTCCGTTAAAGATGTGTAAATTGTCCAGGGTTGTTAGAGAGACCTGGAGTTCCTGCTCCCATTTACAACCTGTTCTGCAGGCTGGAGAGCTGCGAGAAAAAGGGCTCCGGGTTTTAATCCTGAGCTAGGAATTTGGCACGGGGGCTGAAAATAGGAGACAGCAACGGCGGCTCGTACTCACGTCGCTCTTCTTGAACCTGGCTTTCAGGCTCTTCATGGTGCTCTCTGCAAGAGGGTCGAAACGGGTGGTGGTCGCCACCTACGACATGGGTACAGAGAGTCAGAATCAGAATAGAGCTGGAAGGGAACCCTGGAGGTCTTGTAGTCCAACCCCCTGCTCAAGCAGGAGACCCTAAAGCAATTCAGACAAGTGGCTGTTCAGTCTCTTCTTAAAACCCTCGAGTGATGAAGCACCCACTACTTCTGGTGGCAAGCAGTTCCACTGGTTAATTGTCCTAACTGTCAGGAAATTCCTCCTTATATTCTAGGTTGCTTTAAGCCTTGTTGCTTGGCAACCATACAGAATAGAATAGAATAGAATAGAATAGAATAGAATAGAATAGAATAGAATAGAATAGAGAATAACAAGAGTTGGAAGGGACCATGGAGGTCATCTAGTCCAACCCCCTGCTCAGGCAGGAAACCCTACACCAGTGGTTCTCAACCTGTGGGTCGGGACCCCATTTGGGGTCGAACGACCATTTCACAGGGGCCGCCAAACAACGCAGTCCGCCATTTTTTCCCCCTTTTCCTTAGCTGTGCTACTCCCTTTTATTCTATTGGCTTTCGAAAGCCAATAGAATAGACTCTCTTGAATAGAGTCCAATTCTATTGGCTTTCAAAAGTCAATAGGAATTGTCCAGGCTATCTCTGCCCTGCTGAGCCCGCCAACAGTCCCATTCTGCAAACGGTGCTGCACCAGTTGAGTAGTCCTCGACTTATGACCGGTTGAGTAGTCCTCGACTTACGACCGGTTGGGGGTCGCGGCATTAAAAAGGTTGAGAACCACTGCCCTACACCATTTCAGACAAAGGGCTAGTCTCTTCTTAAAAACTCCCAATGTTGGAGCATTCACTGCTTCTGGAGGCAGATTGTTCCACTGGTTAATTGTTCTCACTGTCAGGAAATTGCTCCTTAGTTCTAGGTTGCTTCTCTCCTTGATTAGCTTCCATCCGTTGCTTCTTGTCCTGCCTTCAGGTGCTTTGGAGAATAGCTTGACTCCCTCTTCTTTGGGGCAGCCCCTCAAATACTGGAACCCTGCTAGTCTTGATTTACGACCACAATTTCTGTTGCTTAAGTGAGAGTAGTGCTAAGTGAATTTGGCCCCATTTTACGAATCACGGCAGGTGTTCAATTAGTGACACAGTTGCTAAATGAATCTGGACTTCGCTGGTCAGGAGGTCGCAAGAGGGGAGTCACGTGACCTCCCCCCCCCGGGACACCGCGACCCGTCGTAAATGTGAACCGGTTGCCAAGCGTTTGAATTTTGATCACGTGACCAGAGAGGTGCCGCCACGGCTGTGTGAAAAAAACGGCCAGGAGACGCCGTCAGTGCCATCATAACGTCAAAGGGTCACTAAACGAACGGTCGTTAAGTCGAGGGTTACCTGTATTGCCTCAACCTATCGTCGTGCGCTCAATTGAGCACAGTAATAATAATAAAGTAGGAAGGGACCTTGGAGGTCATCTAGTCCAACCCCCTGCTCAGGCAGGAAACCCTATACCATTTTGGACAAGTGGCTGTCCAGTCTCTTCTTAAAAACTTCCAGTGTTCAAAGTTACAACAGCCCTGAAAAAACTGACTTATGACCGGTTTTTCACACTTATGACCGTTGCAGCATTCCCCATGGTCACGTGATCAATATTCAGCCACTTGGCAACTGACTCCTATTTATGACCGTTTTTCACATTTACAACCGCTACAGCACCCCCATGGTCACATGATCAATATTCAGACACTTGGCAACTGACTCACATTTATGACCATTTTTCACACTTACGACCACTGCAGCACCCCCACGGTCACGTGATCAATATTCAGACACTTGGCAATTGACTCACATTTATGACCGTTTTTCACACTTACGACCGTTGCAGCCTCCCCACGATCCTGTGATTAAAAATTCAGCCACTTGGCAGCCGACTCCTATTTATGACCGTTTTTCACACTTATGACCATTGCAGCCTCCCCATGGTCATGTGATCAATATTCGGACACTTGGCAACTGACTCCTATTTATGACCATTTTCCACACTTACGACCGCTGCAGCACCCCCACTGTCACGTGCTCAAAAATTCAGCCACTTGGCAACCGACTCCTATTTGTGACCATTTTTGACACTTACGACCGCTGCAGCACCCCCACGGTCACATGATCAATATTCAGACACTTGGCAGCTGACTCACATTTATGGCCATTTTTCACACTTACGACCGTTGCAGCCTCCCCATGGTCATGTGATCAATATTCGGACACTTGGCAACTGACTCCTATTTATGACCATTTTTCACACTTACGACCGCTGCAGCACCCCCATGGTCACATGCTCAAAAATTCAGCCACTTGGCAACCGACTCCTATTTGTGACGGTTTTTCACACTTACGACCGCTGCAGCACCCCCACGGTCACATGATCAATATTCAGACACTTGGCAACTGACTCACATTTATGACCTTTTTTCACACTTACGACCATTGCAGCATCCTCACGGTCACATGATCAAAAATTCAGATGCTCGGCATCCAACTCCTATTTATGGCCGTTTTTCACACTTACGACCATTGCAGCCTCCCCACGGTCACATGATCAATATTTGGACACTTGGCAACTGACTCCTATTTATGGCCGTTTTTCACACTTACGACCGTTGCAGCTTTCCCACGATCCTGTGATTAAAAATTCAGCCACTTGGCAACCGACTCCTATTTATGACCGTTTTTTACACTTACGACCGCTGTAGCACCCCCATGGTCACGTGATCAATATTCAGACACTTGGCAACTAACTCACATTTATGACTGTTTTTCACACTTACCCCCGCTGCAGCACCCCCACGGTGACGTGATGAAAAATTCAGCCACTTGGCAACTGACTCACATTTATGACCGTTTTTCACACTTACGACCACTGCAACACCCCCACGGTCACGTGATCAAAAATTCAGACACTTGGCAACTGACTCCTATTTGTGACCGTTTTTCACACTTATGACCACTGCAGCATCCTCACGTTACGTGATCAATATTCGGACAATTGGCAACTGACTCCTATTTATGGCTGTTTTTCACACTTACGACCGTTGCAGCATCCCCACGGTCACGTGATCAATATTTGGACACTTGGCAACTGACTCCTATTTATGGCCATTTTTCACACTTACGACCGTTGCAGCTTTCCCACGATCCTGTGATTAAAAATTCAGCCACTTGGCAACCGACTCCTATTTATGACCGTTTTTTACACTTACGACCGCTGCAGCACCCCCAAGGTCACGTGATCAAAAATTCAGCCACTTGGCAACTGACTCACATTTATGACCGTTTTTCACACTTATGACCACTGCAGCATCCTCACGTTACGTGATCAATATTCAGACACTTGGCAACTGACTCCTATTTATGGCCGTTTTTCACACGTATGACCGTTGCAGCCTCCCCACGGACACGTGATTAAAAATTCAGCCACTTGGCAACCGATTCCTATTTATGACTGCTGCAGTGTCCCCGGGGGTCACGTGATCCCGTTCTGCGACCTTCTGACCAGCAAAGTCAACGGGGAAAGCCAAATTCACTTAACCATCACGGTGCTGACTGAACCACAGAAGTGATTTGCTTAACATCTGCGGCAAACAAGTCATAAAATGGGGCAAAGTTCACTTAACAACTGTCTCAGTTAGCAACGGAAATTTGAGGCTTGATTGTGGTCGTAAGTTGGGGATCAACTGTAAGACCTGGGTCCTCAAGGCGTCAAGCAAGGGGCATATGTGGAAAAGGACAAAGGAAGGTATTTTTTTACAAGTCACAGCCCCGTGGCTTCTAGTTCATACAGACAGTCCTCGACTTACGGATGTAATTAAGCCTAGCAATTACTGTTGTAAGTCGTGACGGTTCCAAAGCAGATCACCATAAGGCCAGACCCCGTTTTTATCTCCTTTTTTTTTTGCTGTGGTCGTTAAACAAACAAGGGGGCTGTCAAGCAAGCACCACGGTCATTAAATGAAGCCATGATTTGCTATGGCTGTTTTGTCAGTAACCAGAATGAAGCCAACAAGAAAAACATCGTAAATTGTGTAACTGGGATGTGCTGAAAATGGCTGTAAATTCCAGCTGCTTGCCAAGCGCCCAAAATATCAGAACTTTAAAATAAATAATCAGTGAGACAAATAATAAATAATCTGTGGAACCACCTGCCTCCAGACGTTGTGTGTGCTATAACAGGGCTTTTCAACCTTTTCACCCATTGTACCACTTTTAGGATATGGCAACATCCGAGGACCACCAGTCGCCTAGCAAGGTGTCAAAAACTCGATGACCCCCCCCAAAAGGAAAAAAGTGATAAAGTACAGGTAGTCCTCGACTTACAACATTTCGCTTAGTGACTGTTCGAAGTTACAATGGCACTGAAAAAATTGCCCCCCAAGCCACAGCCGAGTAAGACGCCTGCCTGTCCACCCGATGGCGTTCTTCCTCCTGTCCGAGGTTTTCATTGTTGTGAGCACTTCTATTGAGGATTTAAAAGAAACAGACCAAATAAAAGAGGAGGTGGAGTTGCTCTCTGTATAAGAAATAACTACATCTCCACAGAAATAGAGCACAACAATGATAAAAACTGTCTTGAATGCATTTGGGTCAATATAAAAGGGAGGGGAAATGACATTGCCATAGGTGTATACTACAGACCACCCAACCAAACAGAGGAAATAGATGAACTTTTTGCTAGTCAGCTAACTAAGGTATGTAGGAAGCACATCACAATAGTAATGGGGGACTTTAACTACCCTGACATCAACTGGGAGACAAACTCCGCACCAAGTGGAAGATCAAACAGGTTCCTGGCAAACCTAGCAGACAACTTTGTCTCCCAAAAAGTAGAGAAGGGAACTAGGGGATTAGCCATTTTGGATCTAATTCTCACTAACAGAGATGAAATGATAGACGGTGTTGAAGCCATAGGAATCCTGGGAGGAAGTGATCATGCAATATTAGAATTCAACATTATAGAAGCACAAGCAATAGAACACAGTCAAACTAGAGTCTTGGACTTCAAGAGAGCTAATTTCAATAAACTTAGAGAGGGCTTGGGAAGGATTCCATGGATGAGAATCCTCAAGGGGAAAACAACTCAAGAAGCTTGGGAAATTTTGAAAAATGAGATAATAAAAGCACAGTCTAGCACAATACCAACAAAGATGAAAAACAACAGCTCCCAAAAGAAACCAGCATGGCTGCATAAAGAACTCTCTGACAAATTGAAAGATAAAAAGGACAAGTATAGAAAGTGGAAAGAGGGGAACATAACTAAGTCAGAATATCAGCAAATAGCCCGAGCCTGCAAAGATGAAGTGAAGAAAGCCAAGGCTCAAAATGAACTAAGGCTTGCGACCAAAGTCAAAAATAACAAAAAAAGCTTCTTTCAACATGTAAAAAACAAGAAAAAAGTGAAGGAAATGATTGGTCCATTAGTGGGTGGAAGTGGCGAGAAGGTGACAAGCAACAGGGAGAAAGCAGAACTATTTAACTCATTTTTTGCATCTGTCTTTACACAAAGGGAAAAAACAGACCAACCTATCAAAAATAGTGCCATAAAAAACAAAACAGAAACACAAATTAAGATAGGCAAGAAAATGGTTAGTGAGCACCTGTCCAGCCTAGATGAGTTCAAATCGCCAGGACCAGATGGATTACATCCCAGAGTTCTCAAGGAACTGGCAGATGTGATATCGGAGCCACTGAACTATATTTTTCAAAGATCCTGGAACACAGGGGAACTACCAGAGGACTGGAAAAGAGCTGATGTAGTTCCCATCCTCAAAAAAGGAAAAAAAATGGATCCAGGAAATTACAGACCTATCAGCCTGACCTCAATACCTGGGAAGATCCTGGAAAAGATAATCAAACAACGAATCAACGAACACCTAGAGGCAAACAAAGTCATTACTAAAAGCCAACACGGGTTTGTCAAAAATAGATCATGCCAGACAAATCTTATTGCATTCTTTGACCAAGTGACAAAATTAGTGGATCAGAGGAATGCTGTGGACATAATTTACTTGGACTTCAGTAAGGCATTTGATAAAGTAGATCACAACCTACTACTTGACAAGATAGAAAAATGTGGGGTAGACAGAACCACCACCAGATGGATCTGTAGCAGGCTGACCGGCCGTACTCAGCGAGTGGTCCTCAATGGAACTGCATCTATATGGAGGGAAGTGTGTAGTGGGGTGCCCCAGGGCTCTGTTCTGGGCCCAGTACTCTTCAACATCTTCATCAACGATTTGGATGAAGGGATAGATGGGGAACTCATCAAATTTGCAGACGACACCAAACTGGCAGGAATAGCCAACACTCCAGAAGACAGGCTTAAGATACAGAAGGATCTGGACAGACTTGAACACTGGGCGCTATCTAACAAAATGAAATTCAATGGTGAAAAAAGCAAGGTTCTACATTTAGGCAAGAAAAACCAAATGCACAAGTACAGCATAAGTGGCACCATGCTCAATAGTAGTAACTGTGAGAGGGACCTCGGAGTCCTAGTAGACAATCACCTAAATATGAGCCAGCAGTGTGCTGCAGCTGCCAAAAAGGCCAACACAGTGCTAGGCTGCATTAACAGAGGGATAGAATCAAGATCACGTGAAGTATTAATACCACTCTTCAATGCCTTGGTAAGGCCACACTTGGAATACTGCATCCAGTTTTGGTCACCACGATGCAAAAAAGATGTTGAGACTCTAGAAAGAGTACAGAGAAGAGCAACAAAGATGATTAGGGGACTGGAGGCTAAAACATATAAGGAACGGTTGCTAGAATTGGGTATGTCTAGTTTAACGAAGAGAAGGATAAGGGGGGACATGATAGCAGTATTCCAATATCTCAGGGGCTGCCATAAAGAAGAGGGAATTAAGCTATTTTCCAAAGCACCTGAAGGCAGGACAAGAAGCAACGGGTGGAAACTAATCAAGGAGAGAAGCAATTTAGAACTAAGGAGAAACTTCCTGACAGTGAGAACAATTAACCAGTGGAACAACCTGCCTCCAGAAGCAGTAAATGCTCCAACACTGGAAGTTTTTAAGAAGAGACTGGACAGCCACTTGTCCGAAATGGTGTAGGGTTTCCTGCCCGAGCAGGGGGTTGGACTAGATGACCTCCAAGGTCCCTTCCAACTTTACTAATATGAACATATGAACATAGCAGTGGGAATGGGGTGGGGGGGGTGTTTGGTTTTTATTCCCCCCGTCTGCTGGGTGGTTGCAGCAGGTTTTGGTCACTTCACATGACCCTGGGACACTGTGACCGTCATTAATATGAATCAGTTGCCAAGCATCTGAATGTAAATCACAAGAATCTGGAGATGCTGCAACATTCCAGCTGATCGGCGCTTCTTCTGGGCTCAGCAGAAGTGCCAGGATCAGCGCTGCTTTCCAGCTGATTGGTGCTTCTTCTGGGCTCAGCAGAAACGCCAGGATCAGCGCTGCTTTCCAGCTGATTGGTGCTTCTTCTGGGCTCAGCAGAAGCGCCAGGATCAGTGCCGAGCTCCAACTGGAGCCTATTGCAGATCCTGGCGCTTCTGCTGAGCCCTGACAGCCTTGCAACTCCAGCCATCTCTCGCTCAGGCTTGTGCGGTGCTGCCACCGGTTCAGCTCATTCCCCTCCCCCGCTAACACTTTTCTAGGATGGTCGCGTACCACCTGCCAGGTGCCAATGTACCACAGGGGGTACCCGTACCACTGGTTGACCAGCCCTGTGCTACAACACTGGAAGTTTTTAAGAAGAGACTAGACAGCCACTTGTCTGAAATGGCGTAGGGTTTCCTGCCTGAGCAGCAGGGTTGGACTAGATGACCTCCAAGGTCCCTAAATATTCTAAATAGCTCTTTAGGGGTCTGTCGTAACTTCAAAGGCTGCTAATCCACTGGCTGTAAGTGTGGGGAGGGGCTGCAGACGGACGGCCAAAGCTCTTCGCCGGCAAGCGATGATGCCAAGAGGGACGGTAGCGGGCTTAGCCCGGAGCTGACAACCCCCCCCCAAATTGTGCCACCCACAACGTGGCCTTGATTCGCACCTGGTGCTTTCCGTTTTTCTGTTCTGAGCTTTCAAAACTCTCGGTTGCTTTGGGGGTGGAATCCTTGGAGCCTCCCCCACCCCACCCCACCCCTGTTGCCCATCACCTGGGATCCGCAACCGGGAAATTGGATCTGGTGCTTTGGTCTCAGAAGATCCTCAGCCTCTGCCATCCCCTTGTGGTTTAATTAAGATCTGATTTTCCGTCACATCAGAAGATGGAGACGGTGGCTCCCGTCCCCTGCGGAGGTGTGTCTCGAAGGAATCCGGTTGTTTATCCAACAAAAAGCTCTAAACCTTTTGCCCCATTTTTCTCCTTGGGTAGCTGAAGCCCTGGGAAAAGCCTTGCCCTGCCAAGCCTGGCCTTTAGGAAAGAGAGGGCTGCTTTAAAGAAGAGGAACAAAAATATGCAAATGAGGAAAGATTTACCTGTGATGGTCTCTCGGGGGTTAGGAACCGGTCTGGTTGTTTGGTCAGGCGATTCGGCTGAGGTCCCACGGAGGCCCTCGGATTCGTGTTTCGCTGCAGGTGGGCAAACACCACACAGTAGCAAAGGTGTCTTCTTACAGTAGGTACACCTGGCTGCAAAGTGGTTTCAGAATATTCCTGGATCCTAGGTGTATGTAACTGGAGATCCATACAGGTATACCTGGCTCCTAGGTGTAAGATCGGAGATTCATACAGGAATATCTGTGTCCTAGGTATAAGATTGGAGATTAATGCAGGTATACCTGGCTCCTAGGTATGATTGGAGATTCATACAGGTATACCTGGCTCCTAGGTATAAGATTGGAGATTAATACAGGTATAACTGGCTCCTAGGTATAAGATTGGAGATTCATACAGGTATACCTGGCTCCTAGGTATAAGATTGGCGATTAATACAGGTATACCTGGCTCCTAGGTATAAGATTGGAGATCCGTACAGGTATACCTGGCTCCTACTGTAGGTGTAAGATTGGAGATCTGTACAGGTATGCCTGGCTCCTAGGTGTAAGATTGGAGATCTGAACAGGTATACCGGACTCCTAGGTATATGATTGGAGAGCTGTACAGGCACGGTGGTGCAGGAGACAGAAGAGCTTTTGATAATTAATTAATTATCTGTCACAGGTAACTTAACTCCTCTCCCAGGTAGTGCAGCTGATACCTTTGCAGTTGCCTTGGTGTTCCACAGGGCGCAGAAATGGCCCAGAGATAATACGTTGCTTTGGGCCCCAATAGGGTTTGAACTGCAGGTTTACTCCGAATTGCAAAAGAATATACTGTAAGACAATACAGGTGGACCTTGAGTTACCACAATTCATTTAGTGACCGAAGTTACAATGGCACCCAAAAAAAAGGTGACTTGTGACCGTTTTCCACCCTTACCACCGTGGCAGCATCCCTATGATCACCTGATCAAAATTCATACACTTGGCAACCGACATGTCATTATGGCAGTTGCAGCATCCCGGAGAATCACGCAATCTCTTTTTCGTGACCTGCCGACAAGCACAGTCCACAGGGAAGCCCGATTCGCTTAACGAGCGTGCGATTAATTGAACAACTGCAGGGATTCGCTTAACCACAGTGGTATGGAAGGTCGTAAAAACGGGGCAAAATTCCCTTAACCATAGTCTCGCTTTGCCATGAAACTTTGGGGCTTGTTGAAAGAAAAGTCTTCACCGGGGTCTAGTCCAAGCCGGGAATAAGCAAAATGGAGACTGCTTTAGAAAGAAGGTGGCACTTTGTTGAAGAGGAGAACCAGACCGAATGATCACTTTGGAAAAACTGACCACATGGAGCAGGGAGTGGTGGGTTTTTATACCTTCTTGGGCTTTTGTTTGGAGTTGTTCCTGTGGCATGAACTTTGACCTGAGTCTGAGCGTGCCTTTCTGGCATTCTGATGGTGGTGGGTTAATCCTATTATGTCCCAAAGGTCATATCCTGCTTCCCTGGGGCTGGGGCTGATGAGTATGTACTGTGTTGGATTTTTGGGGGTGAGGGGTTGTTGGTTCTAGGGATCTCTGTCTTTCTGAATGTTCCAATACTGGAAGTTTTTAAGAAGAGACTGGACAGCCATTTGTCTGAAATGGTATAGGGATTCCTGCCTGAGCAAGGGGTTGGACTAGATGACCTCCAAGGTCCCCTCCAACTATTATTATTATTATTATGGATCATTGCACAGTCAGCCAGATGTTCAGACTGGATTTGGCATTTTGTCTACCTATCGAGTCCTTACCCAGGACCTGGGATAGGCAGATGTGGATGTTTGATGGTATTACAGATATCGTTGCAGGATGGAAGCAGTTCCTAGCAAGGCCGCCTTTTGCAATTGAGTAATAGCGAATTTGTCAATGCCAATGGTGTTCAAGTGGTGCTCCAGTTGTTTTGGGATTGCACCCAAGGCGCCTATGACTATTGGTACTACCCTTGCTTGCTTTTGCCACAGTCTTTCTATTTCTATTTGTAGGTCTTTGTATTTTGTTATCTTCTCCAGTTCTTTCTCGTCTATTCTGCTGTCTCCAGGCACTGCCACGTCCACTATCCAGACTTTTTTGTCTTTCTTATCGACAATTGTTAAGTCTGGGGTGTTATGTTGCAGGTGCTTGTCTGTTTGAATTCTGAAGTCCCAGAGCAGTTTAATTTTATCATTTTCTATGATCGTTTTCTATTTTATGATCCCACCAGTTTTTGCTTACAGGCAAATGATATTTTTTGCAGATCTTCCAATGCACCATTGTTGCTACTTTGTCATGCCGCTGCTTGTAGTCAGTTTGTGCAATCTTCTTGCAACAGCTTACCAGGTGGTCCACTGTTTCTTCAGCTATTATTATTATTATTATTATTATTATTATTATTATTATTATTATTATTAATCATCTCATCAGCTTCTAACTTCCTGGCTCCAACCTTTCAGAATAGGATTATCAAATCTGCATTTCTACAGAGCTGGCGTCTGCCTGGGGGGCTGGTTTCTGTCTCTTAAGATTTCCTTTCTCCATCACTGTATTCCTTTGGGAAATATAATATTCTGCTCTTTTTAATATCCCCCCCCCCAGAATATTTCCTTCTCTGTGGGGAGGGTGACTTCTCACAAGCTGAAAGATGGTTGAAAGTTCAGGATGAGCTACACATTGCTTTGGGCCCCAGTAAGGTTTCAATTGCAGATGGACTCCAAATTGCAAAAGAATATCCTATACAGCAATAGAGACAGACCTTGACTTACAACAGGGGTCTTCACACTTGGCTCTTTTATGACTTGTGGACTTCAACTCCCAGAATTCCTCAGCCAGGCACGCGTGGGAGTTGAAGTCCACAAGTCATAAAAGGGCCAAGTGTGAAGACCCCTGACTTTGGACCATTTAAGGAGATTGTGAAAAAGTGACCTGCACGTTCAACCCTAACCCTGTCCTGTGGTTGCATGATCAAAACGCAGGTGTGCTTGGCAACTGGCATGTATTTACAATGGTTGCAGCATCCCAGGGTCATGTGACTGCCACTTGTGAGCTTCCCAGCCGACGTCCGACCATCAAAATCAATGGGGGATGCTGGATTCGCTTAACGACCACTTTGATTCATTTAACTCTACAGTGATTTTGCTTAACAACTATGGCACAAAAAAAGCCACCTGTAGCCAGATGGACAGCTAATAAATTTTACAGACAAATAAGTAACAAATAAATAAAGAAGGTGGTCAATTTGAACGGGACTCACTTAACGAACACCAGGCTCAGCAACGGAGATTTTGTTCCAAAATTATTGTCGTAAAGTCGAGGACTACCTGTGCTTTGTGCCTTGTTCCCAGTTCCTGCTGGGAGATAAGATGCCCCAAGCGGGGAACCCAAAGGTGCTTCCTTTCACGAGGCAACTGGACTTTCTTTGAAGACATTTCGCTTCTCCTCCAAGAAGCTTCTCCAACTCTGATCAGATGGTGGGCAAATGGAAGGATTCATATTCCTTGCGGGCAGCTGGTCATCCACAAGGCTTAAAGTGGTCAAGGTTGGACTAGGGAAATGAAGCCAACTGGAACTAATTAAAGTTAAGAGAGGAATTTTAAAAAATACCATGAAAATGTTGTTGAAAGAAAAGTCTTCATCGTGGTTCAGTCCAAGCTGGGAATAAACATGGCGACTGCTTTAGAAAGAAGGTTGCAGTTTATTGAAGAGGAGAGCCGGACAGAAAGATAGCTCTGGCAGAAAAGAGAGAGAGAGAGAGAGAGAGAGAGAGAGAGAGAGAGAGAGATAGAGAGAGAGAGAGAGAGCGCACATGTAGGGAGTGGGTTATTATACCCTCTGGAGCCTTTTGTTTGGAGTTGTTCCCTGTTCCTGTTTGAGGCTATTTCCTGTGTCATGTATTCTGACCTGAGTCTGGGTGTGCCCTTTGGCACCTGTAGGTTAATCCTATTATGTCCTGTTTTAGAGTTTGGGTGGGGTATGTAGATTTTAGGTGTCTTTGTCTTCCTAAGCTTCTGGCTTCAACCTTCCTGATGGTTTACATCTGCATTTCTACAGAGCTGGTTTCTGCTTGGGGGAGGCAGACTTGGGGCTATTAAGAAAAAAACTGGGCATGCTTTTCTGCCTCTTTAAGGTCCTTTTCTTGTGGAAAACGAAAGGACTCTTACGAATTCCAGAGGGTTTTAGCAGAGAGATTTATTGCGCAGGTTCAGAAGCCATAGCAACAAGCAATTCTGAACCCCGAGGGCGGGTTCAGACTTCAATTTTATACTTTCCTTTTTTTTCTCTCAGGAACAAAGGAATACACATTGAAATACACGTTGTAATACATTAGGTTCGTTTCTCAGGGGTATACAATGGAGAGTTTGCTACATACATTGTATCCAAGTGCAATGCACATAAGGTTAGTCCAGGGGTTCTCAACCTTGGCAACTTTAAGACTTGTGGACTTCAACTCCCAGAAAACTGGCTGAGGAATTCTGGAAGTTGAAGTCCACAAGTCTTAAAGTTGCCAAGGTTGAGAACCCCTGGGTTAGTCACACACTACTAACACAGCACTATTCCAGTAATTATGCAGACACATCATTATTCTAGTGCAGTGATTCTCAACCTGTGGGTTGGGACCCCATTTGGGGTCGAACGACCATTTCACGGGGGTCGCCAAACAACGCAGTCCGCCATTTTTTCCCCCCTTTTCCTTAGCTGTGCTCCTCCCTTTTATTCTATTGGCTTTTGAAAGCCAATAGAATAGACTCTCTTGAATTGAGTCTCATTCTATTGGCTTTCAAAAGCCAATAGGAATTGTCCAGGCTGTCTCTGCCCTGCTGAGCCCGCCAAAAGTCCCATTCTGCAAACGGTGCTGCACCAGTTGAGTAGTCCTCTACTTACGACCGGTTGAGTAGTCCTCGACTTACGACCGGTTGAGGGTCGCAGCATTAAAAAGGTTGAGAACCACTGGTCTAGTGATTGTTCATTATTCCACATTACTTTGAGGAAATATATTTTCCTGCCCTTTTAATATTTCCTTCTCTGGGGAGGGGGGAGGCTGACTTCCCACCACGTGTTTTCCTTCAAAAGGTTATTCTTGGGTCTTTAAACCAGCTGGGTTCACCCAGCAGACTTAACTGATTGAATTTTTCTCAGCTCTCCCAATAGGTTGTCCCTTAAACTGACCAGGGAGTTGGATTCAGACGACTTCCTAAGCACAAAAGGAAACCTAACCAGGATGGGGAAGGTTAACCTGTGTGATTGTCTGAATGCACCTGTTACTGGAGTCTTCCTAAAACCTTCAAAGGTCGACATGATATTAAACTGCTACTTTTTGTCAATATTGCGATTTTAATATTTTGGGGGGGTTGTTTCAACTCTTTCCAAAGAAAGCAAATTCCCCCCCCCCGCCGCCAGAAAGCCCCTCGCCTTCCCGCGTTTCCGCCCTAACTGCCCGAAACAAAGATGGCGACGCCGCCAGTTTACCGTATACGCGCCCACGCACAGAAACACGCTCGCTCGCTCTTTACCAGTATCCAACATGGCGTCCTCCCGTACTCGGGCCAAAAGCAAACATGGCGCCCTCGATTCGTCACCTGTCAATGAAAGCAACACTCCCGCTCTCTCCGCCCGAAACAAAGATGGCGACGACCCCGGTTTACCTTTATACGCGATCACGCACAAGAAACAGTCTCTCTCTCTCTCTCTCACTCTCTCTCTCTCTCTCTCTCTTTCTCTTTTTCTTTCTCTCTCTACCAGTATCCAACACGGCGTCCTTCCTCGGGCCAAAAGCAAACATGGCGCCCTCGACGTCACCTTTCAATGAGAGCAACGCTCCCGCTCCCTCCGCCCGAAACAAAGATGGCCAGACCGCCCCACAACTAATGGTAGTGCGATGCGCCTGCGCAGCAAGTCGCCTTCCGGCCTTTCCCGCCCGACCGGAAGTTATCCGTTAAGCGGGAGGGAGAAAGGCCCCTTATGATTCCCAACGAAACGATGAAGACGTAGCGGGGCGGCGGCGGGGGGGGCGGGGAGGAGGCAGCGGCGGGATGTCGGTCAATTACGCGGCGGGGTTGTCGCCCTACCCGGACAAGGGGAAGTGCGGCCTCCCGGAGGTGGGTGAGAGAGAAGGAGAATGAGAGAGAGAGAGGAGGCCTCGTTGCCATGGGAACGGGCCGTCCCTGCCCCGCCCCCTTCCCCCCTGAGGGACCCTCAGCAATGGGGGTTGGCGAGGCCTCCCCGGGGAAAATGAGGCACCAGGGGGGAGGGATGGGGCAGGAGCCTGAAGCTGGGGGGGGGAGTCCTGGAGGGAAATGGCAGAGAAGGAGAAGGGGGAAACTGAGGCACGGGGGGGTTCAGGAGCCTGAACCTGGGGGGGAGGGCTGGAGGCAAACTGAGGCATGGAAGGAGAAGGGGGAAACTGAGGCACCAGGGGGGAGGGGTGGAGCAGGAGCCTGAAGCTGGGGAGGGGTCCTGGAGGGAAATGGCAGAGAAGGAGAAGGGGGAAACTGAGGCACGGGGGGGTGCAGGAGCCTGAACCTGGGGGAGAGGGCTGGAGGCAAACTGAGGCATGGAAGGAGAAGGGGGAAACTGAGGCACCAGGGGGGAGGGGTGGAGCAGGAGCCTGAAGCTGGGGGGGGGTCCTGGAGGGAAATGGCAGAGAAGGAGAAGGGGGAAACTGAGGCACGGGGGGGGGTGCAGGAGCCTGAACCTGGGGGAGAGGGCTGGAGGCAAACTGAGGCATGGAAGGAGAAGGGGGAAACTGAGGCATCGGGGGATGGGGGGGCACAAGCCTGAACCTCGGAGGATATGGAGGGAAACTGAGGCAGAGAAGGGAAACTGAGGCACTGGGGGAGGAGGGGGGCAGGAGCCTGAGGCTTGGGAGGGCCTGGAGGGAAACTGAGGCAACGAAGGGGGAGACTGAGGAACCAGGGGCTGCCCCAGGGGACAATGGAGGAGGTAGGGGAGGCCTTGTGGGAGCCGAAGCCAGATGCGTTTAAGGACCGTGGGATTCACTGAACAACTCCCGGCTGTCGGTACCCAGTGTGGGGGGTTCACATCTTGGGGTGCACTCCCATGCTGCACCTCTGCAACGCAACCAATCGACACTGACTCTTAATGCCTTCCATTTTTTGGTTCAGATTTTTGATTCGCCGGACGAGTTGGAGAGGAAAATCCACCAGTTGGCTGACTTGATCCAGAATTCTTACAATGTGGTGTTTCACACCGGAGCAGGAATCAGCACAGCCTCAGGGATTCCGGATTTCAGGTACGCTGGGTGAGGAAACGGGACAGCCGAGGCCAGAGAGGTCTGGAGGAGGTCAGACTTTAGCTAACTCTGAATTTTCAGTTGGAAGTTTTGGATTCCGTGGATTGGGAACAACAGACTTTGAAAATAAACCTGTTTGGTTTAGGAAGCCGTGCATTGAAATGAGGATAACGATTTTGGTTTGGAACATTTTGGTTTCCTGTCTGAGCAGGGGGTTGGACTAGAAGACCTCCAAGGTCCCTTCCAACTCTGCTATTCTATTCTATATTCTATATTCTATTTATTCTATACTGTATTCTATTCTATATTCTATTTATTCTATACTGTATTCTATTCTATATTCTATTTATTCTATACTGTATTCTATTTTCTATTCTATTCTCTATTCTGTTCTATATTATATATTGTATTTTATTTTCTATTCTATTCTATTTTCTGTTATCTGTTCCTTATTGTATTCTATTCTCTATTCTATTTTCTATTCTATTCTATTCCTGCTCTATTCCTGCTCTATTCTATTCTATTCATTCCATATTCTATTCTGTTCTGTTCTGTTCTATTCTCTAAATATTAATGTACAGATTATGAATTATGAAGCCTTGATGCTCAGTCTCATTTTGGGAAATACAAGGAAAAGCTTATGGTTGAATATTCATCTAATATAGGAAGTCCTCATTAAATGCCCATTTAGTTACAATGCCACCGTTTTTCACACTTACAACATCCCTATGGTCATGTGATCAAAATGTAGAAGCTTGGTAACTGGTTCATATTTATGACCACTGCAGTGTCCCGGGATCATGTGATCGGAATGGGACAACTTGGCACGGCCAACTTGGTGTGGGACAACTCTCTGTGGGACAGTTCAACAATTCAATTTAAGTGTTTGAAATAATTTTAAAAATGGATTTTTGTCATTCACATTTCATTTTGTCCCACCTTTGGCATCCTCTCTTTAATGAGTCTGTTCCACCATTCCTTCGATATTAGTATAACTCGTATCTCATGGCGAATTGACCGTGATGAGTTGACCATGGCAAATTGGCCTGGATCCCATGTGACCCCCTTTTGTGACCTTCAGATAAGCAAATCCATTGGGGGAAGCCAGATTCCGTTAAACCACCATGTTACTAACTTAACAACTGCGGTGATCCCCTTAATAACGGTGTCAGGAAAGGTCATAAATGGGGTAAAACTTACTTAACAACTGTCTCGCTTAGCAGCGGAAATGTTGGGCTCAGTTGTGGTCAAAAGAGGAGGACTACCTGTATTAGTTGTCAACATCCAGCTCAAGAATCCAAATAAAACTCCAGGTTCATTCCATCTCTGAAAATCTTACTGTTTATTGAATACACAACTTGGTTATGTCGAAGCAAAACTAACTCTGAGGTTCCAACACCAATTCATAGACTTAAACAATTGTTTTCCCAGCCAAACTCCCAACATCTTATGTAATCCAGATCAACAAGTTCACTTTGTTATGGGAACCGTCTGCTTCAAATCCACACCTATTCTGCTGTCCTTGAAAAGGTTTCAGGATCTGGTGGTCTTCAGTGAAATTGTAGAAGTTTCTTTTCTCCATCTAACCCACTTGAAAGTTACACCTCCCCCCCCCTTATTCTAAAGGCAAGTTGAGACGCAGAGGTACGTAGCTGCCAAACTTTCATCCTTGAGAGCAGTGGCATAAGACATCGATCCTGGTTTAAGTTTGATTGCTACAATTAATCCAGGAAGTCGGCAGAATTAAAGAACTGGTTGAAGGGGTGGTCTGTCTTTGAAATTATTTCCGTGACATTTTCACCTCAAGGCAAGCCATAGGTGACTCTAATGATTCCATCTTGGTACAATAGTTTTTCCTCTTTCTCTCTCCCACCCCCATAGGGGGTCCTCAGCTGCCGTTCCCACCAGGTTCAAACCTGGCAGTTCGTCGTACATATTTACTGTCGATTTATTTATTAAATTGATATCTTCCCCATTTCACTGCCACGTGACTCTAAGCCGCTTAGAACACAATAAAAATGATGCTGCAAAACAGTAAGTGTAACATTAGAATTAAAAGACAATTAGTAGTAGTAGTAGTAATAATAATAATAGTAATAATAATAATTAATAATAATATTAATGTTAGAAGGGACCTGCGAGGTCATATAATCCAGTGGTTCTTAACCTGGGCGATATTGCCCCCCAGGGGGCAATTTCATTTTTCAGGGGGGCGATGGAACGAAAAGGGGCAACGTGGGGGCGAAGGAACAAAAAGGGGGCGATATGGGGGCAATGGAGCGAGAAGTTTTGGGGGCACTTTTGAGACTTTTTCGTACAGTGAATGGCTGTATATCTGTCGTACAAAAACATCAGATCGCTCGCTATTAGTGGATTGAATTGTGTTTTCAGATGTTCCTCCAGCTAGCTTCAGTACAGAACGCCGTACATATGTAAATATGCATTGCTTATCTTCATGCGTGTTGTGCAGCAGCCTCTACCCATACAGTGGCGCGCCATTAGCCAGAATATGGGAGATATGGGGGAAAAGACTGGAAATAAATTATTTGCATCGATATGTCCTGACGACAATTTTAAAGAAAACAAAAAAAGTGTTTGCATAAATTGAAGAATTATTTCCTATGTTGTGATTGAGAGGTTATGTTGGGGGAGGGGGGCGATTACAACTTCCTCATTGGCTCAAGGGGGCGATTCGTTCAAAAAGGTTAAGAACCGCTGATATAATCCAACCCCCTGCTCAGGCAGGAAACCCTATACCATTTTGGACAAATGGCTGTCCAGTCTCTTCTTAAAGACTTCCAGTGTTGGAGCATTCACCGCTTCTGGAGGCAGGTTGTTCCACTGGTTAATTGTTCTCATTGTCAGGAAGTTTCTCCTTAGTTCTAGGTTGCTTCTCTCTTTGGTTAGTTTCCATCCATTGCTTCTTGTCCTGCTTTCAGGCGCCTTGGAGAATAGCCTGACTCCCTCTTCTTTGGGGCAGCCCCTGAGATACTGGAAGGCTGCTATCATGTCCCTCTTCGTCCTTCATTAAACTAGACAGACCCAATTCCAGCAACCGTTCCTTATATGTTTTAGCCTCCAGTCCCCTGATCATGTTTGTTGCTCTTCTCTGCACTCCTTCCAGAGTCTCAACATCTTTTTTACATTGTGGTGACCAAAACTGAATGTTTTGTATTCCAAGTGTGGTCTTACTAAGGCCTTGTAAAGTGGTATTAATACTTCCCGTGATCTTGATTCTCTCCCTCTGTTAATGCAGCCCAGCACTGTGTTGGCTTTTTTGACAGCTGCAGCACACTGCTGGCTCATATTTAGGTGATTGTCTATTAGGACTCCAAGGTCCCTCTCACAGTTACTACTATTGAGCAAGGTACCCCCTATACTATATCTGTGCATTTGGTTTTTCTTGCCTAAATGTAGAACCTTGCTTTTTTCACCCTTGAATTTCATTCACAATTAACTAAAACGGAGGGGGGAGTATACGATGGTGTGGAGGTGGGGGTCTTCTATTTAATCCAGCAACCACCCCCAGAATATCAGGGCCCTGGCTGGACCCCAGGCCAAGCAGCAGAGCTAGCTTTTAAGGCCCTTTCGGAAGGCTCTCTTCCTGGATCCTGCCAGCCAGAATTCGTTGGATGATGGGGTCTTCAGAGTGCCCCTTCTGCTGGCATCAGACGGTTGCCCAGACTCATGAGTCTAGAGAAAAGAAAGACGAGGGGGGACATGGTAGCATTCTTCAAGTATTTGAGGGGCTGCCCCAAAAGGGGGGAGGTCAACCTATTCTCCAAAGTCAAAAGGGGGGGGGGTCAACCGAGGTGGCGCAGCAGTTAGAGTGCAGTACTGCAGGCCACTTTAGCTGACTGTGTTCAGCAGGTCAGCGGTTCAAATCTCACCGGCTCAAGGTTGACTCAGCCTTCCATCCTTCCGGGGTAGGTAAAATGAGGACCCAGATTGTTGGGGGCAATGTAAATATATATATACATTGCTTACTGGTGTACACCGCTTAGAGAGTGCTTGCACTTAAAGCGGTATATAAGTCTCATAAATAAATAAATAAATAAACCTATTCTCCAAAACACCTGAAGGCAGGACAAGAAACAACGGGTGGAAACTGATCAAGGAGAGAAGCAACCTAGAACTAAGGAGAAACTTTCTGACAGTGAGAACAATTAACCCGTGGAACAGCTTGCCACCAGAAGTTGTGGGTGCTCCATCACTGGAGGTTTTAAAGATTTGAATGTTAAAAATGACTAGGATCTGTATAAACAAAGAATATTGATAAATGAGAGAAAGTTATTTTTTTTTCTAATCGATATAGTAAGAATTGTATGAATTGAAACGCGAGACAGTGAATACCAAGGGGAAAAAAAGAGGAAATATTGAATGTAATAGTTTTGAGATCTGTACCAAAGATATTTGTACGTTATGGAATCATTGATCAACTCAGCTGCCACGTTGCTTTTCAAATATTTAAATGTGAAAATAGAAAATCAATTAAAAAAAAAATCCAAAAAAAAAAAAAATAAGGAGAAACTTCCTGACAGTGAGGACAATTAACCAGTGGAACAGCTTGTCACTAGAAATTGTGGATGCTCCAACACTGGAGGTTTTTAAGAAGAGCCACCTATCTGAAATGGGCTAGGGCAGGGGTGTCAAACTCAATTTCATTCAGGGCCGCGTCAGCATTGGGGTTGTCCTCGGGGGGCCGGGTGGGTGTGGCCTACTGGGTGGGCGTGGCCAGCTCTACATCATTCGCATCAAGGGAGCCTGTGGGGGCCTGGCCAGGAGTGGGACAGGTCTGAGGGTCTCTGGCAGAAGGGGGGGGGGACCGGGGCAAGCGCCAAGGCATGGTGCATTTCTTCATTCCTCACAAAGGGTGACACCTCCCCAGCAGCACCCAGAGGGCAGGGCCGACGCAGCAGGGGCTGGTCCCTCGCTGTTTCTAGACAGCCTTGTGGAGCTAAGACTGAATGCGTTTCAGCATAGAGGGCCACCACAAAATTGTACATCGGCTCCCAGCCGGCCTGGGCCAGGGCCAAGGCAGTGGGGGGCTGTTCCCTCCCTGTTTCCAGGATGGCTTCGCGGGCCACAGGAAACCACTTCGCGGGCCGCATCCGGCCCCCCCGGGCCTTGTGTTTGACATGTCTGGTCTAGGGTTTCCTGCTTGAGCAGGGGGCTGGACTAGATGACCTCCAAGGCCCCTTCCAGCTGTATCCTGATTGATTGAGAGGACACGGTTCCTCAGGTAGCCTGGAGCCACGCCACCTCCACGTCGTCCTCCACCATCGACCACAACGGAGCTCAAGATTTATGTTGCTAAGGGAGACCTTGGTCAAGTGGCTTTTGCCCCGTTTTACGGTTTTTCTTGCCACCGTTGTTCAATGAGTCCCCGCCGTTCTTAAGTGAGTCACAGGGTTGTTAAGTGAACCCGGCTTCCCCGTCGACTTTGGCGATCGGAAGGTCACAAAGTGGGAATGAGACCGTCCTATGTACGAGCCGGTTGCCAACGTGTGAATTTGGATGCCGTGACCCTGGGGGTATGCCGCAGTGTGAAGGACACTGTTTGTGTCCTTTCAGCCTTCATCACTGGGCCAGAAGGTTTCTTCCTCGACTATATTCCTTCCCTTCCTGCACCCCAGTTTAGACCAGTGGTTCTCAACCTTTTTAATGCCGCAACCCCCAACCGGTCGTAAGTCGAGGACTACTCAACTGGTCGTAAGTCGAGGACTACTCAAGTGGAGCAGCACCGTTTGCAGACTGGGACTTTTGGCAGGCTCAGCAGGACAGAGACAGCCTGGACCAGTGGTTCTCAAACTTTCTAATGCCGCGACCCTATAATACAGTTCCCCATATTGTGGTGACCCCCAACCACTTATACATCACCGGGTGCCAGGGGCGTGGCCAAAGAAAAGGGGGAAAAAATGGCGGACAGCCTTGTTTGGCGACCCCCGTGAAATGGTCGTTCGACCCCAAATGGGGTCCCGACCCACAGGTTGAGAACCACTGGCCTGGACAATTCCTATTGGCTTTTGAAAGCCAATAGAATTAGACTCTATTCAAGAGAGTCTATTCTATTGGCTTTCAAAAGCCAATAGAATAAAAGGGAGTAGCACAGCTAAGGAAAAGGGGGGGAAAATGGCAGACTGTGTTGTTTGGCGACCCCCGTGAAATGGTCATTCGACCCCAAATGGGGTCCCGACCCACAGGTTGAGAACCACTGGTTTAGACTAAGGCGATACACAGACTTTAGTGCGATGCGTCTGCTTTCCTAATATCAGAACCAGGGCCAACTGACCCTTATGGGAGGGAGTGGATTCTCCATCATCATGCTGAGAAAAGGTGTTCAGGTAAGACAACGCCCCTTCTCCAGCATGATTGGATGGAGAATCCACGAATGGGACATACCAAAGCCCTGTGTCCCTAAGAGGGCGAACCAGTCTGGGCCTGGGTCCCGTCAGATGCCAATGCGAGTTCTAATACCTTGCGACCAAATGAGGCATCGGAGGAAGCATATTTGTCAATCTTATAGTGACGGACAAAGGATGAGGGCGAGGACCATGTCGCTGCCCTACAAATCTGCTCTATGGATGTCTGGGTCGCCCAAGCTGCCTAAGTAGCGGCGCCCCGGGTGGAATGGGCCGCGATAGTCCCTTTTTTGTCAGCGCCGTCGTGACTCCGAACGGCAACGAAACGAACCGTTGTAAGTCGAGGACCGACCGTGCTTGTTTCCCTTTCTGCAGGGGCCCGAATGGGGTGTGGACCATGGAGGAGCGGGGCCTGGTCCCCAAGTTCGACACGACCTTTGAGAACGCGAGGCCTTCGAAGACGCACATGGCCCTGCTGGAGCTGCAGCGCGTGGGCATCCTGCACTTCCTGGTCAGCCAGAACATCGACGGGCTTCACGTGAGGTCTGGCTTCCCCAGGTGAGGCTCACCTGCTTGAAGCCTTGCGGCCGAGGAGGTCTCAAGCCAGGTCTTCTCCAACCGATCGCCCGGGATTAGGGGTGGGGAACGATGGCTGGCTCAGGAATTCTGGGAGTCAAAGTCCACAAGTCGTAAAGGGGAGCATCGTTCCACCCTCTTGCCTTAGATCAGGGGTAGGCAGCCTTGACTCTTTTCTGACTGGTGGACTTCAACTCCCAGAATTCCTGAGCCAGCCATGCTGAGGAAAAAGGGAGAGGTTTCCAAGCTGAGCCAGGCTGGCTGAGGGATTCTGGGAGTTGAAGTCCACCAGTCATAAAAGAGCCAAGGTTGCCTACCCCGGCCTAGATGGTTGGTAGATAGATAGATAAAATAGATAGATAGATAGATAGATAGATAGATAGATAGATAGATAGATAGATAGATAGATAGATAGATAGATAGATAGATAGATAGACAGACAGACAGACAGACAGACAGACAGACAGACAGACAGACAGACAGACAGACCAGGGGTAGGCAACCTTGGCTCTTTTATGACTCGTGGACTTCAACTCCCAGAATTCCTGAGCCAGCCGTGCTGAGGGGAAAGGGAGAGGTTTCCATGCTCAGCCATGCTGGCTCAGGAATTCTGGGAGCTGAAGTCCAGGAGTCATAAAAGAGCCAAGGTTGCCTACCCCTGATCTAGGTCTGTCTGTCTGTCTATCTATGGCAGGGGTAGCTCTTGGCTCTTTTATGACTCGTGGACTTCAACTCCCAGAATTCCTGAGCCAGCATGAGGGAAACTTTGGCCCCTTCATGACTGGTGGATTTCAACTCCCAGAATTCCTGAGCCAGCATGGGGGAACTGTGGCCCCCTCATGACTCGTGGACTTCAACTCCCAGAATTCATGAGCCAGCATGGGGGAACTGTGGCCCCCTCATGACTCGTGGACTTCAACGCCCAGAATCCCTCAGCCAGCCTGGCTCAGCTTGGAAACCTCTCCCTTTCCCCTCAGCATGGCTGGCTCAGGAATTCTGGGAGTTGAAGTCCACAAGTCATAAAAGAGCCAAGGTGGGCTACCCCTGCGCTAGATCAATCCATCACACTCAGGACCATCGAAGTGAACCTGCAGATCATTCCCAGCTAGGAAATACCGTCAGTGCTAGAAATGTGGGGGGGGGGAAGAGGAGGACAACTGTGGGGTCCTGGATGCTCTCTGAGCTGGGTGGTTTCCTTGCAGACGTTTCATGACCCAACTAGGGAACATCATCAGTGCTAGAAGGGAGTGAGTGGGGTTTGCTCTCTGTTTACAGACTGGTGGCTTGCTGGTTTGTGGGTGGGAGTGTCCTCGGGTCCTTGATTAGGCTATTACGCCACTAGCCTATAAACCAGTGGTTCTCAACCTGTGGGTCGGGACCCCATTTGGGGTCGAACAACCATTTCACGGGGGTCGCCAAACAACGCAGTCCGCCATTTTTCCCCCCTTTTCCTTAGCTGTGCTACTCCCTTTTATTCTATTGGCTTTTGAAAGCCAATAGAATAGACTGTCTTGAATAGAGTCTAATTCTATTGGCTTTCAAAATCCAGTAGGAATTGTCAGGCTGTCTCTGCCCTGCTGAGCCCGCCAAAAGTCCCATTCTGCAAACGGTGCTGCACCCGTTGAGTAGTCCTCGACTTACGACCGGTTGAGTAGTCCTCAACTTACGACCGGTTGGGGGTCGCGGCATTAAAAAGATTGAGAACCACTGCTGTAAACCGAGAGCCACTTCCACAAAAAAGTCTTTGAGTTGCCCTGATCTCCACTGTCTATCAACCATTCCTCATGTCTCTAGGGACAAGCTGGCAGAACTGCATGGGAACATGTTCGTAGAGGAATGCGTGAAATGTGGCAAGTAGGTTCCTTCCCTTCTGTCTCTCCCCCCCCCAGCTGCTTTTATATGCCTGGGGGGGAAAAATGTGGCTTGTAATCACGGTGGTTTTCTTTTAACCGGGGATGCTCGGCGTTCTTAAAGTGGAACAATGTCCTGCAGAATTTCTGGAGCTGTGAATGGTGGCCTGGGGTTGGGTCTCTCTTAGCAAGACAGCTTCCCCTAATGTTAGTCAAGAGCAGGATTTGGATCTTCACCACTCCAGCAAAAGCATCTCAGCAGCCTATCCAGATGCTGACTCCCCATCGGTCGGTCGCTGAGCCCAAGAGGCAGCTGTTCAGCCATACGTGGAAGCAGAAGAGGGTCCTGTGGTTTGGGGGGGGCTGTTAATGCACTGCCATCCCTCCGTCCGAGATTTGGAGGGCGGGAATGCTTCCTGTTTGGTCTAGTAGTTAAGGCACCAGACTAGAAACTGGGGCTGGGAGTTCTAGTCCCGCTTTAGGCATGAAAGACGGCTGGGTTACTTTGGGCCAGTCACCAGGAGATGGTGAGTTCTAGTTCCACCTTAGGTATGAAAGATAGTTGGTTGACTTTGGGCCAGTCACCAGGAGAGGGTGAGTTCTAGTCCTGGATAAGGTGTCAAAGCTAGTTGGTTGACTTTGGGCCAGTCACCAGGAGACTGGGAGTTCTAGTCCTGGGTTAGGTATGAAAGCTAGTTGGTTGACTTTGGGCCAGTCACGAGGAGACTGTGAGTTCTAGTCCTGGATTAGGTATGAAAGCTAGTTGGTTGACTTTGGGCCAGTCACCAGGAGACGGTGAGTTCTAGTCCTGGATTAGGTATGAAAGCTAGTTGGTTGACTTTGGGCCAGTCACCAGGAGACGGTGAGTTCTAGTCCTGGATTAGGTATGAAAGCTAGTTGGTTGACTTTGGGCCAGTCACCAGGAGACTGGGAGTTCTAGTCCTGGATTAGGTATGAAAGCTAGTTGGTTGACTTTGGGCCAGTCACCAGGAGACGGTGAGTTCTAGTCCTGGGTTAGGTATGAAAGCTAGTTGGTTGACTTTGGGCCAGTCACCAGGAGACGGTGAGTTCTAGTCCTGGATTAGGTATGAAAGCTAGTTGGTTGACTTTGGGCCAGTCACCAGGAGACGGTGAGTTCTAGTCCTGGGTTAGGTATGAAAGCTAGTTGGTTGACTTTGGGCCAGTCACCAGGAGACGGTGAGTTCTAGTCCTGGGTTAGGTATGAAAGCTAGTTGGTTGACTTTGGGCCAGTCACCAGGAGACGGTGAGTTCTAGTCCTGGGTTAGGTATGAAAGCTAGTTGGTTGACTTTGGGCCAGTCACCAGGAGACGGTGAGTTCTAGTCCTGGGTTAGGTATGAAAGCTAGTTGGTTGACTTTGGGCCAGTCACCAGGAGACGGTGAGTTCTAGTCCTGGGTTAGGTATGAAAGCTAGTTGGTTGACTTTGGGCCAGTCACCAGGAGACGGTGAGTTCTAGTCCTGGGTTAGGTATGAAAGCTAGTTGGTTGACTTTGGGCCAGTCACCAGAAGACTGGGAGTTCTAGTCCTGGATTAGGTATGAAAGCTAGTTGGTTGACTTTGGGCCAGTCACCAGGAGACTGGGAGTTCTAGTCCTGGATTAGGTATGAAAGCTAGTTGGTTGACTTTGGGCCAGTCACCAGGAGACGGTGAGTTCTAGTCCTGGATTAGGTATGAAAGCTAGTTGGTTGACTTTGGGCCAGTCACCAGGAGACGGTGAGTTCTAGTCCTGGATTAGGTATGAAAGCTAGTTGGTTGACTTTGGGCCAGTCACCAGGAGACGGTGAGTTCTAGTCCTGGATTAGGTATGAAAGCTAGTTGGTTGACTTTGGGCCAGTCACCAGGAGACGGTGAGTTCTAGTCCTGGGTTAGGTATGAAAGCTACTTAGTTGACTTTGGGCCAGTCACCGGGAGACTGAGAGTTCTAGTCTTGGGTTAGGTATGAAAGCTAGTTGATTGACATTGGGCCAGTCACCAGGAGACTGAGAGTTCTAGTCCTGGGTTAGGTATGAAAGCTAGTTGGTTGACTTTGGGCCAGTCACCAGGAGACTGGGAGTTCTAGTCCTGCCTTAGGCACTGAAAGCCAGCTGGTTGACTTTGGACCAGTCCCTCTGTCTCAACCCAACCCGCCTCACAACGTTCTGGTAGTGGGGTAAACAGGACGAGGAAGGTGTGTTAGATACGTCCGACCCCTCGAGTTATTCTTAAAAATAATAAAGGTGGGATATAAATAAACATAAATCGATAAAGGCCTGGTTGTCCTTGCTGCAGCTGTGTCTTCTTTTTATTTATTTTTTTTAAGGCAGTACGTGAGGGACACTGTGGTGGGCACCATGGGGCTGAAGCCCACCGGCCGACTCTGCGATGCCTCCAAGCACCGAGGGCTCCGATCCTGCAGGTGCCTCTCCCCCCCCCCCCCGTGGCTGCCTTCCCTAGTGGGATCGACTTCTGTCCCTCCCTCCCAAGATCCTCTCTTCCTCTTCTTTTTTTTCTAATTAAAAGTTTTACAAATCCAATACATTATAACCCTAACCCCTCCCACCCCCTCCCATCCTCCCCCACTTCCCAGAGCTGATTACAGGGTAACAAATAAACAAACATAATCTAACTAACATAACCCAACTATGCTATCAATCAAATCTATAACACACTTTAACTCCTCAAAACAAGTATTGACAAATGTAAAACAAAAACAATAATATAGTTAAACCATAATACTAAAAATAATATAAACTCAAACACATTGAACTATTAAAAATAATCTAAAATCTACTCATAAGCAAGATAATACTTTTCAGTCTCATATTTCTTTTGAATATAATCAATCCATCTTGTCCAAAGCGAAATATATGTATAATAATAATAATATAATAATAATAATAGTAAAGTTGGAAGGGACCTTGGAGGTCATCTAGTCCAACCCCCTGCTCAGGCAGGAAACCCTATCCCATTTCGGACAAAGGGCTGTCCAGTCTCTTCTTAAAAACTTCCAGTGTTGGAGTATTTACTGCTTCTGGAGGCAGGTTGTTCCATTGGTTAATTGTTCTCACTGTCAGGAAGTTTCTCCTTAGTTCTAGGTTGCTTCTCTCCTTGGTTAGTTTTCATCCGTTGCTTCTTGTCCTGCCTTCAGGCACTTTGGAAAATAGCTTGACTCCCTCTTCTTTGGGGCAACCCCTGAGATACTGGAAGACTGCTATCCTGTCCCCCCTCGTCCTTCTCTTCGTTAAACTAGACAGACCCAATTTATTTATTTTTTTTTTATTTTTAAAATTTATAAGCTGCCCCATTCCCGAAGGACTCTGGGCGGCTAACAATAAAAAACACATAAAACATAACAAAACAACAATACAAAAACAATCATCCAGGGGTAAGGTTTTATAAACCCCAGGCCTGCCGGAAAAGCCAGGTCTTAAGTAGCTTACGGAAGACCGACAGGGTGGGAGCGGTCCTAATCTCCGGGGAGAGCTGGTTCCAAAGCGTGGGCACCATCACAGAGAAGGCCCTCCTCCGCGGCCCTGCCAAATGGCACTGCTTGGCCGACGGAGCCTGAAGGAGGCCCAGCCTGTGGGATCTAACCGGACGTAGGGAACGATGAGGTAGTAGGCAGTCTCGCAAATAGCCTGGCCCTGAGCCATATAGGGCTTAAAAGGTAATAATCAACACCTTGAATTGGACCCGGAGACCAATAGGCAACCAGTGCAGCTCACGGATGATAGGTGTAACGTGGGTGTACCGAAGAGCACCCGCTATCACTCGCGCGGCTGCATTCTGGACCAACTGTAGTCTCCGAATACTTTTCAAGGGTAGCCCCATGTGTAGAGCCCCATTCTAGCAAACTAGACATACCCAAACTAGACATACCCAATTCTTGTGAATAGTCCTTCAAATAGGTGGAGATTTTCGCCATTTCTTCTAAAGTAGACACCTTAACTATCCATTCTTCCATAGTAGGCAAAGAGTTTTTCTACCAATATTGCCCCACCAGTAATCTTGCAGCTGTTATAAGATTGGAGATGTGGAAGCTTAGGCGCAACCTATTTTCATATTTGGTGGACTTGTAGAGATATAAAAGCTTTTTGGATTAAGATCTGGTGGCATATTCAAAAGATTTTTAAGAGAAAGATAAAGTTCACTCCGCAATTATTCTTGTTGGGTATTATTGCAGATTTTGATGTCAAAGAAATGGATTTGATGTTGAATCTCTTCCTCTTTCTTTTGTGAGCTGCCTGCTTTAAGAAGTTCTGCAGCTCCTCCGGACGCCTGTTTCTGTTTCAAGGCACTCAACCCCTGCTCGTCTCCCAATTCCTGGGCACTGGAATTTGGAAGAGGGAGCTAGGAAGGGTGGGGCTGGGGTCTTCATTCAGGTCTGGAGGAAGAGGAAGGGGGGCTTGGGGCCCGTGGTGACAGAAATGGGAGGGAGTGTAATTATGTTTTTAAAAAACGTATTACAAATGCTTATCAAAATGTGTTGATGTTAAAATGTGTTCATGTATTTAAAAAAATGCTGGTTATTTCCCGTTCACTGTCGGTTTTGATCGGTGTGTGTTTTGTGTTTCTCCTTAAAGAGGCAAGTTAATGGACACCATCCTAGACTGGGAAGATTCCCTGCCGGACCGCGACCTGTATTGGGCCTCTGAAGCCAGCAAGTGTGTTCCCCTCTACAGGGTTACCCAATCCAGCCCTCTCCCAAACCTCTGGATTCTGAATTTCCGCTGGATTGGATCTTTCGGAATCTGTTCGGCCAGCGGGTTGGGGAAGCCGATGGGGTTCCTAAAACGAGTCGAAATGTTACTAACGGAAGAGAATATTAGTAGCTCAGGAGGGAACGGTGGGGGTTCTGGATGGTTTCCTGGCAGACGTCTCGTGGCCCAACTAGGTAACATCAGTGCCGCTAAAAAAGCGGTAGGTTTTGTGGAGAGAAGGAGACGCACATGGCCCTGCTGGAGCTGCAGCGCGTGGGCATCCTGCACTTCCTGGTCAGCCAAAACATCGACGGGCTTCACGTGAGGTCTGGCTTCCCCAGGTGAGGCTCACCAGCTTGAAGCCTTGCGGCCGAGGAGGTCTCAAGCCAGGTCTTCTCCAACCGATCGCCCTGGATTAGGGGTGGGGAACGATGGCTGGCTCAGGAATTCTGGGAGTCGAAGTCCACAAGTCGTAAAAGGGAGCATCGTTCCACCCCCTTGCCTTAGATCAGGGGTAGGCAACCTGGGCTCTTTTATGACTGGTGGACTTCCACTCCCAGAATTCCTGAGCCAGCCACGCTGAGGGGAAAGGGAGAGGTTTCCAAGCTGACCTAGGCTGGCTGAGGAATTCTGGGAATTGAAGTCCACGAGTCATAAAAAAGCCAAGTTGCCTACCCCTGGCCTAGATAGATAGATAGACAGACAGACAGACAGACAGACAGGCCTAGGTCAGAGGTAGGCAACTTGGCTTTTTTATGACTCATGGACTTCAACTCCCAGAATTCCTGAGCCAGCATGGGGGAAACTATGGCCCCTTCATACTTGTGGACTTCAACTCCCAGAATTCCTGAGCCAGCATGGGGGAACTATGGCCCCTTCATGACTTGTGGACTTCAACTCCCAGAATTCCTGAGCCAGCATGGCTCAGCTTGGAAACCTCTCCCTGTCCCCTTAGCATGGCTGGCTCAGGAATTCTGGGAGTTGAAGTCCACGAGTCATAAAAGAGCCAAGGTTGCCTACCTGTGCCCTACATCAATCCATCACAATCAGGACCATCAAAGTGAACCTGCAGATCATTCCCAACTAGGGAACATCGTCAGTGCTAGAAAGGGGGGGGGCTTGTGGGGGGAGAAGAGGAGGAAGAGGAGGACAACTGTGGGGTCCTCGATGCCCTCTGAGCTGGGTGGTTTCCTTGCAGACGTTTCATGACCCAGCTAGGTCACATCATCAGTGCTGGAAGGGAGTCAGTGGGGTTTGCTCTCTGTTATATGCAAGCTGTCAAGCAATAAACAATGCACCAAGGAATGTCCCAACTGAGACAGACAAGCTAACGGTAAATGGCAGGCTAATCAAGGAGCCATCAAAACTCTCCCACTGACACGGACAAGCCACTAGCGTAGTGGTGGCGAACCTTTGAGAGACCGAGTGCCCAAACTGCAACCCAAAACCCACTTATGGATCGCTGGGTGCCGGGTGGGCGTGGGCACCGAGCTGTCGGCTTGTGCTTGCTCGCTGTCTGCTCCCCACTCGTGCTCGCTCTCAAGCTGTCTGCAGCAAATGCTGCTTCCACAGAAAGTTGCTCCTTTTATAGCCTCTCGCCTGTTCCCAGACTGCGCATGTGCGGAGAGGAGGGGGGAGCAGCTCGGGCCAGCAATGGCTCGCGCACCACCAGAGACGGCTTTGCGTGCCGCCTGTGGCACGCATGCCATAGGTTCGCCATCATGGCACTAGTGTATAAAAAGAGAACGAACCCCCTTCTAGCACTGAAGATGTTACCTAGCTGGGTCACTAAACATCTGCAAGAAAACAAGCAAGTTCAGAGAACACCAAGGATGACCTCAATCCTCTCCACAACTCCCCCCCCCCTTCTAGCACTGCTGATGTTACCCAGCTGGGTCATTAAACATCTCCAAGAAAACAACCAAACTCAGAGAGCACCAAGGACCCTACAGTCTTCCTCCTCCCCCCCCCTTCCAGCACTGATGATGTTACCTGGCTGGGTCACCAAACATCTGCAAGAAGGCCACCAGACTCAGAGAGCGCCAAGGACCCCGCAGCCAAGAGAGGGGTGGTGACAATTCCACGGCAGGCCAGGCGTTCCAGACACCCCCCCCCAGCTTTCCACCCCAGTTTTCTCTTTGAAAAGGCTCTCCAGGACTGATTGCTCGTCTGCCTGCAGGAGGGCATCCTTATCCATCACCCTGGGGACCTCCCTGCAGATCAAGCCCAGCGGGGACCTTCCGCTGCTGACCAAGAAGAAGGGCGGGAAGCTGGTGATCGTCAACCTGCAGCCCACAAAGCACGTGAGTGCGCCAATGACCCCCCCCCACCTCAATGGGACAGTTGACCCTCAAATGCTTTGCTTTCAGGTCCTCTGGGGCAGCCCCTCCCCCTCCTCGGTTGGGAAAAGTGCAGCCGATAACCGGCCACCCAGGATCATCTTCTCTTGGGCTAGCAGAGGACCTGGCTAGTTGGAGAAGGAGGAGGAAGGAAAGTCTTTGGCTATCGGCCGCCAGGCGCAAGAAACCAGGAGCCAGAACAGAGTTCAAAAGTACTAAAGAGTTTATTTCGTGCTACGTACCGTGTTTCCCTGAAAGCAAGACCAACCCTGAAAATAAGCCCTAGCTTGATTTGGGGGGCGGCTAATGCAAGGGTCGGCAACCTTAAACAGTCAAAGAGCCACATGGACCCATTTCCCACAGAAAAGGAAACACTGGGAGCCACAAAACTCACGCCCATGTGCCTACGCAGAAGGGGGGCCTTGATTGAAGAGTTTAATTAAAAAGAAATAGAGGCTGTTGTGCATGAGTTTCTCTTCCTTCTCCCTCTCTCTCTCTCCCCACCCCTTTCTCTCTCTCTGATCTTCTGCTCACCTGGCAAGCTGGCTTCACGCTGTTCTACGACAAGCTGACACACATTCTTATTGGGCTGGCTCTCTCCTGCTCTTGCTCTGCCAATCCTCTTCCCCCACTAAGTAAGTAAAAGTGTGTGTATGTGTGTGTGTGAGAGAGAGAGCTGCTGCTTCCTGCTGCTTCCTGCAGAGATGCAGCAAAGGCAGGAGCCCCGCCCAATAAGCTTGTCAGAGAACAGCGTGTGGCCACTCTCTTTTTTACACATACACACACACAGAGAGAGAGAGAGAGAAGGGAAGCACAAGTGCCTCTCTCTGTCTCTGTCTCTCTGCAAATGGCAGAGGAGGCTGGGAGCTGCAGGAAAAGGCTCAAAGAGCCATACGCGGCTCCGGAGCCGTGGGTTGCCAACCCATGGCCTAATATAAGCCCTACCCCAAAAATAAGCCCTAGTTTTGGGGCAAGGCAGAAGCCTAAAAATCAATCTAGAGCAGGGACGGGGGGTGGAGCTGCCCCATGCGCCCTGCACTTACTTAACATTGCAGCCAGGCCTCTCCTCGCCGGCCTATTTCTTCTGCGGCATCCCCAGGTTCGGTTCTTGGCTGCAGAGACCTTCCGGAAAGGCTTCTGACTGTGAAGCGCAGGCCAGAACTCAATTTTCCGCCGCAGAACAAAGCTGCTCCTTCAGCTGCAGAGGAAGTGGGCCGGCTGGGTGGGGCTGTTGTTGCCCGAGGTGAGTGGAAAGACACCCCCCTCCCCGAAAACAAGACCTGATGCCTCGTTTTGGAGGCAAAAATTAAAATAAGACCGGGTCTTATTTGGGAGGGGAAACACGGTATACAGAAGAATCTGATCTACTCTTGGTGCAGGCAAATTGGCCCTAGGTAAGAGCAGAATTCATGGGGAGGCTTTTGTGGGAGTGCAGCAACTCCGGACTGATGACGCATTTGACCCCACCTTCAGTCATCTACTTCGGCTCTCCTTGGGCTCCGACCTTCCGCCTTTTCAAAGCATCTTTTATATACTTGTTGAATTCACACGCCTTCTGTGTCACCTCTTTGCCCCCTCTTTTTCTGCCTCGCCCCCCAGGACAGGCACGCGGACCTGCGCATCCACGGCTACGTGGACGAGGTGATGACGAAGCTGATGAAACTCCTCGGGTTGGAGATCCCCGAGTGGGCCGGGCCGCTGGTGGTGGAGCATGCAGAGCAGCGAGAGGCCAAACCGCTCTCCCAAACCAGCGCGGACTTGCCGTTCCTGAGCAAGGGAGAGCCGGCTCCCTGCTGGAACGGTGGCCGGGAGGGCCTGGGACACACGGTGGTCCTGAAGCAGGAATCCCGCCTGCTGGACGGCGGTTCCGTCCCGGCCAAGCAGCCGAAGCTGGAGCCGTTGCCCACTTGACGGAGGCCCGTCCTTGCGGGCCGGTCGGCGCGGGTGTTTTGCCTGGTCTCCTCTCGGGACAAACCAGCTTGGCCTTGGCGTTTCTACCTGACTTTTTAGAGAATTGTCTTCCTTTTGGATCCTGTAGGTAATTTTTGTTTTTTCCCCTGAAACTTTGAAGCTTTCTGGATGAGCCTAGATTTTCCATTTCTGGAAGGAGGTAACCGTCATCCTTCTTTCTGTGGGACCAGGCCAGGAAATCACGGCTTGTGCCCTCTTTGTATGTCTCTTGGGTGGTGTTGAGGGACAGGGTCCCTTCCCTTCTCACTCTTCCTCCCCTCTCTCCCCCCCCTCCTTTCTCCTCCTCTCCCCTCCTCTTTCTCCTCTCTTCTTTTCCCTCTCTCCTCTCTTCTCTTCCCTCTCCTTTCCTCTCTCTACTCCTCCCAATCATCTTCCCTCCTTCTCTCTTCCCCCCTTCCCTTTTCCCTCCCCCTTTCTCCTCTCTCCCCCTCCCCTCTCCTCTCTCCTTTCTTGCATCTCCCTTTCTCCTCCCCTCTCTCCCCTTCTCTCCTCCTTCCCCTCCTCCACCATCTCCCCTTTCTCTCTCTCCCTTCCCTTCCTTCTTTTCATTCGTTGATTCCCTTTCCCCACCTTTCGTCCCCTTTTTCATCCTTCTCGCCTTTCCTTCTTCCTCTCCCTCCCCCTTCCCCAACTCCACTGACCCTGGGCTCTCACTATGGGTCCATGGATTTCGATGCTACCCCCCTCCTCTCCCCAAAAAACCCCTTTCCTGGTTTCCTGATAATCAGCGAAGGGAAGGAGGGAGAGAAGGAAAAAAATAGCATAGTCGTTTTAAAGAACTGCCTTTGTTGAATCACTTAGAATAGGAAATGGGGTCCCTTAAATCACGGTTCTGTGGTCAGTCTTTGTCTATATATATATTTGTGGCTGGCAAAGAGTTAGTGGGAGACTAGTATAGCTATTTCAGGCTGATTAGCCCTCATCAGCTAGTCACACCCTGAAAGGGTATGACTAGCTGATGAGGGCTAATCAGCCTGAAATAGCTATACTAGTCTCCCACTAAGGGGTGTGACTAGCTGATGAGGGTTAATCAGCCTGAAATAGCTATACTAGTCTCCCACTAAGGGGTGTGACTAGCTGATGAGGGCTAATCAGCCTGAAATCGCTATTCTAGTCTCCCACTAACTCTTTGCCAGTCACAAATTTTGAATTTCTAGTGTTCACAGCATGTGACATCTCCCTGCAAAACATGCTCCTAGATTGGAGCGAAACGCAGAACAGACTGATTTATATTTGGTAGACCAGGTGCCTCACCCAACAGATAAGATATATATCTGTATTCTATACTGTATATATGGGCCCTTCCTTGCAGCCCATGTTCCTCACTCACTTCTCAGGTCAGCCCAGCCCACGAATACGAACGGAGGGGAAGGGTCCCGCCTTCAAAGGTTTTGGGTGACGGCTTGAATGCTCACTCGGATGATGCCACAGCTGCTTTCTTTTTTTTCTCTCTTTTTTGGGGGGGAGGGATGGGGGGAATGAAGTCATGCATAGGATTTTTCTCCCAGTTCTGGAGAAGCCCCCTCCTCATTTCCAGTGCAATTTCCTCGGCATAGGAACGGTCGTGTGTGTGTGCTCGCTTGTCAATAAATGAGAATAAGCGTGTGTGGCATTCCCGTCCGTATTTGAACCCCAAACACGCAGCAACGGAGTCCTTCCGCGGATCCTCCCAGGCGGTCCCCGTGTTAACAACGGCCCTGGGAAAAAAAGTGACTTAACGACCATTTTTCACGCTGAACGACCGTGAGAGCCTCCAAATTCACGTGACCAAAATTCAGACGCTTGGCAACCAACTCCTATTTATGACCGTCGCAGCGTCCCGGGTTCACGGGATCCATCCTTTGCCCCCTTCTGGCGAGCAAAGCCAGTGGGGAAGCCTGACTCGCTTAACAACCGTGTTCCTCACTTAACAACTGCAGGGATTCACTTGTGGCGAGAAGGGCTGTAACCACTGTCTCACTTAGCAACAGACGTTTTGGGCGAGATTGTGATTGTAAGTCGAGGATTACCTGCAATAAAAGGCCTCGAGATGTCGCAACTACAGGCCGTCCTCAGCTTATAACAGTTCATTTAGTGGCCAAAGTTAGAACGGCACTGAAAATAGTGACCACTATTATTTTTTTTATTATTATAAATTTTTACAATAAAAACCCCTTCCCCAATCCCTCCCAACCCACCCCAAAACCCTCCCCCATTCTTCCCAGAGCTGAATACAGGGTTAACTAGAACTTAAAAGAAAAAACTTTTAAACCCAAATAAACCTCAAACAAATATAATTACATTCAGTAAACAAATTATTAAATACTTTAACTCCATTATATATAAAAAACAGAAAGAGAAAAAGAAAAAAATAAAAAAATAATAAAAAAACCAAAACTATTCTACACTTCTAAATAATATCTTAAACTTTAAATATAAATTATTCAAAAGCTAAATGATATTTTCTTATATCATACTTATATTGTATAAAATTTATCCATCTTTTCCACACCAAGAGGTACTTCTCTTGCGATTGATCTTTCAAATAAGCCGAAATTTTTGCCATTTCAGCTAAGTAAGAAACTTTAAAAAACCATTCCTGCAAAATAGGCAAAGATTCCTTCTTCCAATATTGCAATACTGACCACTATTATGATCACGTTTCAGACTTAACGGCCATTGCAGCATTCCCCACCGTCGCATAATCAAAATTCAGTCCCTTGGCAACTGACTCATATTTATGACAGTTGCACTGTCCCGGGATCACGTGATCCCCCTTTTCTGATGAGCAAAGCCAGTTTTGCTTAACGACCGTGGGACTAATTTAACCGCCTCAGCGATTTAATTTAAAGTTAAATTTAAATTTAACTTAAAGTTGTAATACGGGGCAAAACTCGTTTCACAAATGCCTCACTCAACGCCGTACACGTTGGGCTCCATCACGGTCGTAAGTGGAGGACTACTGTGTGACGGAAGGCCTCGCTTCAAAGGTGGTTGACAGCCGCCAGCTTGACATTAAAGAGCTCTCCAATCAACAGTACAAATCTTTATTATTATTATTTTGCTGTTCTTTTAATGATTAATCCGAGATTCGTCCGTACAGGAACACGTTATCTCCTTTTGATAATACTTAATAATACTTTAAAAAAAAATACTTCAGAAAAGGAAGTAATTCTTCCCTCCCCACCAGGAAAATTCCTCCCAAATACCATTTATAAGGATTACGATTATCTAATGTGGGGATTTTTCCAGAGAACCACGCCTGGTTTGAAACAACACAGAGGGAGGAATTTCTTAGCTACTACAAGTAACTTACAATCAGTGCTGGGCTGCATTAACAGAGGGATAGAATCAAGATCGCGTGAACTATTAATACCACTTTACAAGGCCTTGGGAAGGCCACACTTGGAATCCTGCATCCAGTTTTGGTCACCACGATGTAAAAAAGATGCTGAGACTCTAGAAAGAGTACAGAGAAGAGCAACAAAGATGATTAGGGGACTGGAGGCTAAAACATACAAGGAACGGTTGATGGAATTGGGTCTGTCTAGTTTAAAGAATAGAAGGACAAGGGGGGACATGATAGCAGTGTTCCAGTATCTCAGGGGCTGCCCCAAAGAAGAAGGAGTCAAGCTATTGTCCAAAGCGCCTGAAGGCAGGACAAGAAGTAATGGGTGGAAATTAATCAAGGAGAGAAGCAACCTGGAACTAAGGAGAAACTTCCTGACCGTTAGAACAATTAACCAGTGGAACTACCTGCGTCCAGAAGCGGTGAATGCTCCAACACTGCAAGTTTTTAAGAAGAGACTGGACAGCCATTTGTCCGAAATGGTGTAGGGTTTCCTGCCTGAGCAGGGGGTTGGACTAGATGACCTCCAAGGTCCCTTCCAACTTTATTATTATATATTATATATTCCTTTAGGGGCCAAAGTTAAAACGACACTGAAAAAGTGAATTAAGACTAATTCTCACGCTTAAAACCATTGCAGCATCCCCCCCCCCAAGTCAGGTGATCAAAATTTGGGTGCTCGGCAGCGGGCATATATTTATGACGGTCACGGGGATCCCCTTTTGGGACCTCCGCCAGCTTCCGGTAAGCGGAGTCAAGGGGAGGGGGCGGAGGAAACAGGATTTGCTTAATGACCCCGTGATTCACATAACAACTGCAGCGATTCATTTACCAACTGTGGCAAAAGTCAAAGGGGCCACGGCCCACCTAACTGCCTCACTTAGCAATGGAATTTTCATTCTGTAGGTTTTGGGTTTTTTTTTTAATCCATTTCTCCTTCCCCCCCCCCAAATTTTGGGTTTAATTAGCGTCATAATTCAAGGGCTGCTTGTACTTGGCTGGTGGTAGGGCTGACGTTCACGACCCATTGGACTTTGTGATAAGGACTATATAAAAAGGTGGGATAGGATTCCTACAAGCATTGGGGGTTGGTCTAAATGGCCTCTGGGGTATCCCAGGTTTGTCTGAAAGGCAACTTGGATGATTACATCTCAGGGGCTGCCCCAATCAAGAGGGAGTCAAGCTATTCTCCAAGGCACCTGAAGGCAGAAGAAGAAGCAACGGATGGAAACCAAACAAGGAGAGAAGCAACCTAGAACTAAGGAGAAACTTCCTGACAGTGAGAACAATTAACCTGTGGAACCACCTGCCTCCAGAAGCGGTGAATGCTCCAACACTGGAAGTTTTTAAGAAGAGATTGGACAACCGTTTGTCTGAAATGGTATAAGGTTTCCTGCCTGAGCAGGGGGTTGGACTAGATGACCTCCAAGGTCCCTTCCAGCTCATTCTAGTCTATTCTATTTTTTCCAGTATTCTGTTCTGTTCCATATTTTCTGTTCTGTTCTATTCTATATTCCATTCCATTCTTTAATTCTAATTTTAGTCTAGCCTATTCATTACACCAAGACAGCAGTTGCAAGTTACACTTAGAACCATTCGCTTAGTAACTGCTCAAAGTATGACAGCCTTGAAAGAGTGCCTTACAACACATCTGAGTGTTGTAGCATCCCCACAGTACAGGTAATCCTTGACTTACAGCAGTTCATCAGGTGACCCAAGTTAAATGGCCCTGAAATTAGTGACATATGACTATTTTTCACACTTATGACCATTGCAGCATCCCCACAGCCAAGGGATTTACATTAGGATGCTTGATGACTGACTCCCATTTATGACAGTTTGCGGTGTCCTGGGGTGCCGTGAGCTCCTTTTGCGACCTTTTGACATGCAAAGTCAATGGGGAAACCAGATTTGCTTCACAACCTTGTGACTTAATTTAAGCGCTGCAGTGATTCACTGAACAAATGGGGCGAAGAAAGTCCTAAAAATGGGGTAAAGCTCCCTTAACAAATTTCTCACTTAGCAACGTAAACTTGGGGCTCAGTTGTTGTCGTAGAGGACCACTTGTACCCAATCAAAATTCAGGCCCTCGGCAACTGGTGTGTGTTTGTGGCGGTTGCAATGTCCCAGGATTGTGTGATCATCATTTGTGGATCTTCCCAGGCTGGCTTCTGACAAGCGTAATCAGTGGGAGAAGCCAGATGCATTGAACAACCACGTGTCTCTCTTAACAACTGCAGTGATTGATTTAATGACGGTCCAAAAAGGTGGTAAAACCAGTGTGTGTTTGTGTCTTCATTCAACAACTATCTTAATTAACCACATAAATTCTGGTCACGATTGTCATAAGTCGAGGGCTATCTGTAGGCAGGGGGCACCCCCCTTCTCTGTTGGGGTCCCAGGTGCTCTCTGAGGTTGGTGGTTTTCTTAGCGACGTTTCATTACCAAACTAGGTAACATCATCAGTGCTAGAAAGGAGCAGGGTTAGCTGTTATTTTTATGTACTGTTAAATCTTCTCTGCCTGATCCAAAATACATCAATCTGCCTTCTGCCACGAGCAGGTTAGTTTAGCAAGTGCTTCCCTTGGCCTCAAGTGTCTGGTTCCAGCTCCTAGTCAGTTTCCAACTCCCAGCGAAAGAAAGACAAAGGATATAATGCCGCCACAAAGAGGGAAACCTTCCTTTCTCCCTCTTCCTTTACAATTCTCTGCTCTTCTTTCCTTCGTCGCCGTTTTGATCCGAGCTCTGCCGGGCTTCCCTGTGACCTGCCGTTGTTATTTTTGAACGAGGGCCAAATTGGCAAGCGAGAGCCCGTGCCAATCCGTTTCTCGTTTCCTGGCTCAGAACAGCTTTCACACAGCGTGATCAGCGCCTCACGTTGCTAGGAATTGGATTTAAAAAAAAAAAAAATTAAAACGGTCGAGACAACCCGACCGCTCGGTTAGGGAGGCCAGGAGCGGCAGGAATAGAGCCTGGCGACTGGGGGGGCTACTGACACCCACCAAGCTCGGTGGTCTTTGGTAAGGGTGGGTCTTGTCCCATTAAAGCCATTTAAGGGAGCTCTCCAAGGTTGTCGCCTGCCGAGGAAACAAAATTGGCCCATCTCTGTCAATAAAGCGGCAGCCGGGGTTGTTGCCGGTGGAAATCTGCAGCTCGAAGAGAACCGCGGATTTCAGCCCCCCCCCCCAAGCTGGCAGCTATCATGCAAGTAAGTCCTTGACTTAGAACCATTCGTTTAGTGACTATTCGAAGTTACAACGGCACTGAAAAGAAGGGACTTAGGGCCGTTTTTCACACTTGCGACTGTTGCAGCCTTCCCGAGGTCACCGGATCAGAATCCAGGCCGCTGGGTGACTTGTATTTATGTCGGTTGCAGCGTCTCATGATCCCCTTTTGCGACATGCAAAGTCAATGGGGAAGCCAGATTCACTTTACTGCGGTGTTCCTAATGTGACGACTGCAGCGATTCGTTTAACAAACCGTGGCAACAAACCACTCCACAATTGTCTCGTTTAACAAGAGAAATTTGGGGCTCAGTTGTGTTCGTAAGTCGAGGATGACCTGCAATTTATGAATCTGGGAGAAGCTTTCAAGTCCCTTTATTACCGAAGTATTCAGTCCAGAATATTTTATTCACGCGGGACATTTATTAAGTCTTATTTTGCGCCCCCTTTTCTCCTTTGGGTCCCTCCCTTCTTCCCACCTGTTCTGTCCATTTTGTTTCCTACCGCCTCTCCTTTTCAAGTGCGGCCTTTTATGTGAGGGAGGGGGAATAAAGACAAATCCAATCAATCAGATGACCCATCCTTCATTTTAACCCAAATCATTTATTGTACACATGACGGGCGAGACATCAGCTCGGGTCTTTTGTCTTCCGGCTTCTGGCATTTTGAGGCCGCAAAGGGATACAGGTCGCAAATGCTCATCCCAAACCGTCCCCCGATCCTTCAAAATCAGCTCAGAAGTGCTCAACATGTACCCGGGGCTGACCGCAGGATGGGCTCAAAAATAAATCAAGAGGGCGAGAATGATAGTATACAAAGCTCCACCCATTCACCAGCCCTCTTTCCTTTTTTCTTACTATATCCTGTGGACTTCCCGGCCCCTACGTCTTCCGGATCAAGGCTCTGGGTCCCCATGTTCCTGCCACTAGGAATCTTTCCCTTCCCTCTTTGTTATATCATACTCGTCCAGGGCTGTCAGTCTTACCAGGCAGACCAGATGGGAAACATGACCGGACAGACTAACTCTATTCTACTGTAAAGCTACATTAATAGAACCGTGCAACTACGAATCTCCCGCCGTCTCTTTCAGAGTCTGAGAAACTAAGGGGGGGGGGTCCCTCCTGAGTCCCTTTCTCTGCCTGTTATGCAACAGAGGGCTAGGTTGCCTCTTAGTTGACTCTTCCTTAAGCAGCAACTCTTTGCTTTACATCCCAAGGAACTAGGGAGGATCCTTTTTCTCCACCTGTTATGCAGCTGAAGGCTAAGCCCTCTCTTATCTGTTTCCTATGCAGCCTCTCTCCTCCCTGTCCTTTTACAGGGTCTCTTCTGAGCTAGTTCTCCACCCCTTAAGCAGCTGCAGGCTAAGCCCTCTCTTATTTGCTCCCTAAGCAGCCTTTCTCTCCCCCCACCCTTTTACAGGGTCTCTTCTGAGCTTGTTCTCCACCCTTTATGCAGCTGCAGGCTAAGCCCTCTCTTATCTGTTCCCTACACAGCCTTTCTCTCCCCCCTCCCTTTTACAGGGTCTCTTCTGAGCTTGTTCTCCACCCCTTAAGCAGCTGCAGGCTAAGCCCTCTCTTATTCGCTTCCTAAGCAGCCTTTCTCTCCCCCCTCCCTTTTACAGGGTCGCTTCTGAGCTTGCTCTCCACCCTTTAGGCAGCTGCAGGCTAAGCCCTCTCTTATCTGTTCCCTACGCAGCCTTTCTCTCCCCCCCCCCCTTTTACAGGGTCTCTTCTGAGCTTGTTCTCCACTCCTTAAGCAGCTGCAGGCTAAACCGTCTTTTATCTGTTCCCTACGCAGCCTTTCTCTCCCCCCTCCCTTTTACAGGGTCTCTTCTGAGCTTGTTCTCCACCCTTTATGCAGCTGCAGGCTAAGCCCTCTCTTATCTGGCGGCATCTTTCTTTCTCCTTCCCCAAGGCCCTCCGCGCATTCCATTACTACACCAATAAATCCACGGCTGCTTTCCCAGAAGGGAAAATAAACCGGGACGTTGGAACTAGGAGGACATAATCTGAGACAGCGAAACTTCTGAGCTGGCTTCGATGCTTGGATTTCATCCGAGCAGAAGCAGTCACCTGTCGAACCCACCGCCCCACGCTTGCTTGAGCCCTCAGAAGAGAGAGCAGCCAAACCACGGGGGCTGAACGCGGCGGTTCCCGAAACAGCAGAGAAAATAATCCCAACAGATGCCTCCCGAAAGCTGTTTGGAGCTTGCCGGAAGACCAGCCGTTCCCGTTACATAATCAGACGTGCAAATTCACAGCATCAGCCATCTGAAGAGGAGGAGAAACGCCCCCCTCCTCCCTCCTTTCTGCATTCGTTATCAGTTTTTTTATAGAGGCAGATTACATCTTTATATTCCTATTTTAAGGGGTTTTTTTTGTGTGTGTTTAAAGGAAAGTTAGCAGAGGCTGAATTAAAAGAACCACTGCTCCTTTCCTGGACTCTTAACCTTTCCACGGAAAGATTACACGGGCGGTCCTCCACTTGGCACAGTTCGTTTAGTGATCGTTCAAAGTCCCCAAAAAGCGACTTACGAACCTGTTTTTTCCACACTTAACCACCCGGCGGTCACGCGATCGAAATTTCAACTGGTTCGTCTTGATGACGGTTGCGATGTCCCCGGGTCACCTATGATCCCCTTTTTGGTGGCCTTCGGACGAGCAAAGTCTATGGGGGAAGCCAGATTCGCTTAACGACCGGGTTCCTCACTCAATGACTGCAACCATTGGCAAGAAAAGTCGTAAAATGGGGGCAAAACCCAACTCAAAATATCAATTTGGGGGCTCAAAGGTGGACATAACGGAGGGCGCAAAGCTGTAAGGGGTAACTGTACATTTCAGCTTTGACTCTCTGTTCCCCCCCCCCAAAAAGAAAAAAAAAGAACGTTTTTTCATTCATCATCACCGCACACTAGATGAACAGAAATCTCAGGAGCCGAAAGGCTCGGCAAAAAAATAAAATAAAAAAAAAATAATCAGATTTCAAACTCCATCTTCCCTATAATGAACGCCTGAAGCCCCCAGTTCCACAAGGGATGTGGGGATGTGACACACTTTGCAGTGAAGTGCAATTTAAGCATCCACGGCTACAGATCTGCTGGGGGTCCCATCCTGGAGAATTCCGCCCCCCCGTTTTAAAAATGGAAGAGGAGAACCGGGGCTCGGCCTGTCTTTTTTCAGGGGATCCCCAAATAGCCCAGGAGGATTCAGACACCCCTCCTCTTGCTCTCTCTCTCACACACACTGCGACTCTCTTTCACATTCCCCCCCCCGTCCCCCTGAATAGGAGAGACACAACACTGCTGCATGCACACACACACACACACACACACACAGTCTCATCCCCGTCCTAGTTTAGTGAAGGAGTGGAAGCAGCCCGGTGTAAAGTCACAGCTCCTCCGTCTGTTCCAAGGCCCCCTTTCCAGGCTGTTCCGATTCAGTCCAGGCCACTGAGGTCAGATTTGGGCCTGGGTAGGGAACACCGGGCCTGAGTCCGTCCAAAGATGCAGGTCTGCCTTCTGGGAAGACCTCTGTGTGGTTGCCCTCCTTCTGAAGCCTCAAGAGATCTCGGATCAAGGTGCTGGGCGCGTGGTCTTCGCTGCGAGCTGGCTCCTTCCAGATGCTTTCCTGGCCACTCTGCTCGGCCTCCTTGCCCCGGGAGTGGAGAATTCTAGAGGATGCATCGTTGTTGAGGGACCTAGAAAAAACTGGGAGGGAGGGGGACAGAGAGCATGAGGGACACACACACACAAGGGATGGGGCAAATGGCAAAGGATTGATTCTTGAGGCTTCATCTACTGCCTTCCCTACTAATCTCTGCACTAGCGACCGCTGGATCAGGCTCACAACAGTGTAGATTCTACTACAAATTCTGAACATGGGTGGTGCCACTTGCCTTGGTAGAAGAAGTCTGAAATGGGATAGGATTTCCTGCCTCAGCAGGGGGTTGGACCAGAAGACCTCCAAGGTCCCTTCCAACTCAATTTTTCTATTCTGTAATTCTATTCTGTTCTGTATTTCTATTCTATTCTGTATTTCTATTCTATTTTATTCTGTAATTCTATTCTATTCTGTATTTCTATTCTATTCTGTAATTCAATTCTTTATTATTATTATTATATTCAGAACAGAGTTAAAATACAAAATACAAAACCAAATAAAAATCCAAGAAGACATAAAAACAAAAACAAAACACAAAACAATCAGAACATTAAAAAGTGCATCAAAAAAACCAATACATTGTACACATATTATCCCCTCCAGTTGAATACTGATTAAAATAACAACAACAACAACAACAATAATAATAATAATAATAAATTTGGAAGGGAGGGATCTTGGGGGTCATCTAGTCCAACCCCCTGCTCAGGCAGGAAACCCCATACCATTTCAGACAAATGGTTGTCCAGTCTCCTCTTAAAAACCTCCAGTGTTGGAGCATTCACCGCTTCTGGAGGCAGGTAGTTCCCCTGGTTAATTGTTCTCACTGTCAGGAAGTTTCTCCTTAGTTCTAGGTTGCTTCCCTCCTTGATCAGTTTCCATCCGTTGCTTCTTGTCCTATTCTATTCTGCTCTGCTCTGCTCTGCTCTGCTCTACTCTACTCTCTCTACTCTACTCTAGTTTTGAACATGTTTTTCAGTTGACTTGATTCAACCGTTTTCTCCTTTTAAGCCAACCTTGGCGACTTTAAGACCTGTGGACTTCAAGCTGCTTAAGACCTGGCTTTTCCGGCAGGCCTGGGGTTTATAAAATCTGACCCCTGGATGACTGTTCTTGTACTGTTTGTTTTGTTATGTTTTATGTGTTTTTTATTGTTAGCCGCCCAGAGTCCTCCGGGAGTGGGGCGGCTTATAAATTTTAAAAATAAAAATAAATAAATAAATAAATTCCCAGAATTCTCCAGCCATGGCTGGGGAACGCCACAAATCTTAAAAGTTGTCAAGGTTGGACACCCCTGTTTTAAGCTATTAAAATTCTGGGCTGCCCCCCTCTGATGTATCCTGCCTGGGCAAAACTCACACCAGTTAGGAAATAAGTAGAAGTTATCTTTAAATTGGGTAATCCAACTTTTGATCTTACTAATTAGTTGACCTGATTGAACTGTCTTCTCTCTTTAAGCCAGCGGTATCTGACCTTGGCAACTTTAAGACCTGTGGACTTCCAACTCCCAGAATCCCCCAGCCAGCCATGCTGGCTGGGGAATTCTGGGAGTTGGAAGTCCACAAGTCATAAAAATTGCGGAAATTAGACACCGCTGTTTTTAAGCCGTTAAAAGTCTGGGCTGTCTCCTGGCTGGGCAAAACTCACCTAAGCTAAGATTTGACTCTGATATAAGGAGAAGTTATCTACACATCTATCAATCCTTGGGATCCAAATATGGCTCCTTGGAGTCAATATTTTTTCTTCCTCTCACTTGGGGGATCGTTTTTTTATATTTCTCCTTAAAGCTCACGAAACAGAGACGTGGTTGGTTCTTCAGCACCGTTCCTCTCCAGGTAGAACTGGATTCTTTGGCGCAGCCGATGGACTTCTGACTTGAAGGAGGACTCATCGATCAGCCGAACCAACGTTGGACTCTTTGTCAGGATTAATCATCCACTTTTCTGCTAGGATTGCCCATTAGGTGTTTGAGGCCAGGGGACAGCATGGTCCAGCCAATCCCGGTGCCAACTCTCCTCTATGCCCAGATGCCCACCCAGCCACCCAGCCTCCTTGCTCACCTCGCACCGGTACAAAGTCACCCCCGGTCTCGGCCTTGTTGCGGGTGAAAGGGCCAATGGAGGGGAAGATGATCAGAGCAAAGGAAAGCAGCAAGACCTGAGGAGCAATTAAAAAGACGCTGGTATCTTTTTTGAGCAGAGGGTTGGACTAGAGCAGAGCTTTTCAACCAGTGGTACGGGTACCACCTGTGGTCCATTGGCACCTGGCAGGTGGTACGCGACCATCCTAGAAAAGTGGTAGCCGGGGAGGGGAATGAGCTGAACCAGTGGCAGCATCGCACAAGCCTGAGCGAGAGACGGCTGGAGCTGCAGAGCTGTCGGGGCTCAGCGGAAGCAACAGGATCAGTACCGCTTTCCAGCTGATCGGCACTTCTTCAGGGCTTCCAGGGCTCAGTGGAAGCGCCAGGATCAGCGCCAGGCTCCAGCTGGAGCTCAGCACTGATCCTGGTGCTTCTGCTGAGCCCTGAAGAAGCACCAATCAGCTGGAAAGCAGCACTGATCCTGACATTTCTGCTGAGCCCAAAAGAAGCGCCGATCAGCTGGAATGTTGCAGCATCTCCAGGGTCTTGTGATTTACATTCAGATGCTTGGCAACTGACGGTCACAGTGTCCCAGGGTCATGTGAAGTGACCAAACCTGCTGCAACCACCCAGCAGACGGGGGGAATAAAAACCAAAGACCCCCCACCCCACCCCCGCTGCTAATCGTCAACAGAAATGCTCCCAACAATGAAAACCTCGGACAGGAGGAAGAGCGCAGCCGGGTGGGCAAGCAGGTGTCTTGCTCGGCTGTGGCTTGGGGCGCACTTTTTTCAGTGCCATGGTAACTTTGAACAGTCATTAAGCGAACTGTTGTAAGTCGAGGACTACCTGTACTTTATCACCTTTTTCCTTTTTTTTTTTTTTTTTTTGGTCATCAAGTTTTTGATACCTTGCCAGGCGACTGGTGGTACTCGGATGTTGCCGTATCCTAAAAGTGGTACAATGGGTGAAAAGGTTGAAAAGCCCTGGACTAGATGACCTCCAAGGTCCCTTCCGACTCTGATCTTCTGTTATTACTCTGTTATTCTTCCCTTAGGGGACTGGAGGCTAAAACATATAAGGAACGGTTGCTGGAAGTGGGGATGTCTAGTTTAATGAAGAGAAGAACGAGGGGGGACAGGATAGCAGTCTTCCAGTATCTCAGGGGCTGCCCCAAAGAAGAGGCAGTCAAGCTATTCTCCAAAGCGCCTGAAGGCAGGACAAGAAGCAACGGGTAGAAACTAATCAAGGAGAGAAGCAGCCTTGAACTATGGAGAAATTTCCTTAACAATGAGAATAATTAACCAGTGGAACAGCCTGCCTCCAGAAGTTGTAGGTGCTCCATCACTGGAGGTTTTTAAGAAGAGACTGGACAACTATGCATCTGAAATTGTATAGATTTCCTGCTTGACCAGGGGGTTGGACTAGATGACCTCCAAAGTCCCTTCCAACTCTGTCATTCTACTCTACTCTACTCTACTCTACTCTACTCTACTCTACTCTACTCCACTCCACTCCACTCCACTCCACTCCACTCCACTCTTCCATCAAGATCAAATCTGGAGTAAATCAGAAGGGGGTGTACAGCCAGTGATGCCAGTTTGTGTCTCTTTGTAAGGAAAAAAAAAAAAGATATTCACAAAGGAAGAGGAAAAGAAATCTAACAATAGCCATAGCCTCTTAAAAAAAAATGTCCATTTTTTCCCTCTGAATATCAGGCAGATGTGTGCCTATGTCAGGGGTCTTCCAACTTGGCTCTTTGATGACTTGTGGACTTCAACTCCCAGAATTCCTCAGCCAGGCACATTTAAGTTTACATTTTTATCATCAACACAAGATAGTCGGGCACATAGGAATATCCTGAGGTAAATCAAACAGTATATAGAACACACAGAGGAAAAAAGGTGGGGGGAAAGGGAAACGCCCCCTTCATACCCAAAACAACCAATCAGAATGTAGATTGCCTCATGCATGAGTCAGCACTCTCTAATTCAGGGGTCTTCCACCTGGGCCCTTTGATGACTTGTGGACTTCAACTCCCAGAATTTCTCAGCCAGGCATTCTGGCTGAGGAATTCTGGGAGCTGAAGTCCACAAGTCACAAAAGCGCCAAGTCGGAAGACTCCTGCTTGAGGACTTCAACTCCCAGAATTCCTCAGCCAGGCATTCTGGCTGAGGAATTCTGGGAGCTGAAGTCCACAAGTCACAAAAGCGCCACGTTGGAAGACCCCTGGCCTATATGGATGAGAGGCTTCAGTTCCTCTGACCCCCTTGGCGATAGAAAGTGGGGCTGGAGGTACTTTTGATCCATCGCCTCTTAAATTAGGGACTTTTCCCCACTGCGGAAGCGAAGTGCTCTCCACCCATCCTGGAGACATCAGAACAGAATGAGAGAGTTGGAAGGGACCTTGGAGGTCATCTAGTCCAACCCCCTGCTCAGGCAGGAAACCCTATCCCATTTCGGACAAATGGCTGTCCAGTCTCTTCTTCAAAACCTCCGGGGTTGGAGTATCCACCGCTTCTGGAGGCAGCTCGTCTCACTGGCTGGCTCTTCCCATCCCTGTTCCTCTGACCCCAGTTGCTACAGTCCCCCTGACTTCCCTCCAGGGTCAGTGGGGCAGAGGCTAGATAGAATAGTCCTCGACCTACGACGGGGATTGAGCCTGGAACTACCCTGGTAAGTCATTGTAGTTGTAACTTGAGGCCAGATCCAATTTTTTTCTTTTGACATTTTTGTGGTCATCGATCAGCGCCCAGCATGGTGGTTAAGCGAACAGCATCGGTCTTAACGTTAAGTAAGTCTGTTTTCCCCAATGGGCTTTTTTTTTTTTTTCCAGGGACCTTACATAAACACTGGAAGCCAGCCAAAAAAGGTGTAAATTATTGCGGGATAAGTGCAAATGACTGGAAATAATAATAATCATAATAATAATCATAATAATCATAAAGTTGGAAGGGACCCTGGAGGTCATCTAGTCCAACCCCCTGCTCAGGCTGGAAACCCTATCCCATTTCAGACAAATGGCTGTCCAGTCTCTTCTTAAAAACTTCCAGTGTTGGAGCATTCACAACTTCTGGAGGCAGGTTGTTCCACGGGTTAATTGTTCTGACTGTCAGGAAATTCCTTCCTTCCTTCCTCATTTGACAGAATAACAGTCTTGAAAGGGACCTTGGAGGTCATCTAGTCCAACCCCCTGCTCAGGCAGGAAACCCTATACCATTTCGGACAAATGGCTGTCCAGTCTCTTCTTCAAAACCTCCGGGGTTGGAGTATCCACCGCTTCTGGAGGCAGCTCGTCTCACTGGCTGGCTCTTCCCATCCCTGTTCCTCTGACCCCAGTTGCTACAGTCCCCCTGACTTCCCTCCAGGGTCAGGGGGGCAGAGGCTAGATAGAATAGTCCTCGACCTACGACGGGGATTGAGCCTGGAACTACCCTGGTAAGTCATTGTAGTTGTAACTTGAGGCCAGATCCAATTTTTTTCTTTTGACATTTTTGTGGTCATCGATCAGCGCCCAGCATGGTGGTTAAGCAAACAGCATCGGTCTTAACGTTAAGTAAGTCTGTTTTCCCCAATGGGCTTTTTTTTTTTTTTCCAGGGACCTTACATAAACACTGGAAGCCAGCCAAAAAAGGTGTAAATTATTGCGGGATAAGTGCAAATGACTGGAAATAATAATAATCATAATAATAATCATAATAATCATAAAGTTGGAAGGGACCCTGGAGGTCATCTAGTCCAACCCCCTGCTCAGGCTGGAAACCCTATCCCATTTCAGACAAATGGCTGGCAAGTCTCTTCTTAAAAACTTCCAGTGTTGGAGCATTCACAACTTCTGGAGGCAGGTTGTTCCACGGGTTAATTGTTCTGACTGTCAGGAAATTCCTTCCTTCCTTCCTCATTTGACAGAATAACAGTCTTGAAAGGGACCTTGGAGGTCATCTAGTCCAACCCCCTGCTCAGGCAGGAAACCCTATACCATTTCGGACAAATGGCTGTCCAGTCTCTTCTTAAAGACTTCCAGTGTTGGAGCATTCACCGCTTCTGGAGGCAGGTTGTTCCACTGGCTAATTGTTCTAACTGTCAGGAAGTTTCTCCTTAGTTCCAGGTTGCTTCTCTCCTTGATCAGTTTCCATCCGTTGCTTCTTGTCCTGCCTTCGGGTGCTTTGGAGAATAGCTTGACTCCCTCTTCTTTGGGGCAGTCCCTGAGATACTGGAACACGGCTATCCTGTCCCCCCTCGTCCTTCTCTTCGTTAAACTAGACAACTGCAGGGATTCACATACCAACTGTGGCAAGAAAGTTCATCAAATGGGGCAAAACTCGCTTAACAACTGTCTCCCTTAGCAACATAAATGGGCTCCCTTGTGGTCATAAATCGAGGAGTAGCTGTATCTGTCCACACACACGTGTACACGATCCCCAACATACCGCCACGCAGGTGCTCGTTTGGGCAGCCTTGCTGCTGGACTGCATCACGATGGTCTGGAGTTTCTTCAGCTGCTGCAGGAGAGACCTGGGGGAGAAAAGGGAGAACAAGGCCCCATGTTAGGATCAGATTTTGGGGGAGAGCAGAGGGCAAATTCAGGCAATTTAAGCGGGCCAGAATTTCTTCTATCGATTCGGGGAATGCCAAGCACAGTGGGGGAGGGGAGGTCCATCTCCATCACTTACAAGTTCTGCTTCTCCAGGTGAACCACTTTGCGTTGGAGCTCCTGGTTGTGAGTTGTGCAAGCCGACATCCTGAAAAGCAAAAGGGCAACAGAGGTGAAGAGGGAAGAAACGGTTTAATTTCCCACCGATTTATTCGTCTTTTTTTTTTTTTAAGTTCTCCGACCTGACGTAGCTAGGAGAAGGAGAAGGCAATCCAGAGGCTGGAGGAGGATGGTGCCTAAAGATCTCGCCAACAAGAACAGGAGAAGGAACATTTTAGCCTTTCCTTAAGTAACTGTAGTTCCAGTCATGTTTTGTTTTGTTTTATTTGTTTTTACAAAATCTGCGTGTTCAGAACTGCGAAAAGTCAGCTCCCCCCCAGAGAAGGAAATATTAAAAGGGCAGAAAAATATATTTCCCTCAAAGAATCTTAAAGAGGCAGAAAAGCATGCCCAGTTTTTTTAATAGCCCCAAGTCTGCCTCCCCCAAGCAGAAACCAGCTCTGTAGAAATGCAGATGTAAACCATCAAGAAGGTTGAAGCCAGAAGCTTAGGAAGACAAAGACACCTAAAATCTAGATACCCCACCCAAAGTCTAAGACGGGACATAATAGGATTAACCCACAGATGCTAAAGGGGCACACCCAGACTCAGGTCAGAATACATGACACAGGAAATACAATGCCTCAAAACAGGAACAGGAAACAACTCCAAACAAAACGCTCCAGAGGGTATAAAAACCCATTCCCTACATGTGCTCTCTCTCTCTTTTCTTCCAGAGCCATCTTCCTGTCTGGCTCTCCTCTTCAATAAACTGCAACCTTCTTTCTAAAGCAGATGCCATGTTGTTTATTCCCAGCTTGGACTGAACCATGATGAAGCCCTTTCCTTCAACAGAAGAAAAAAACCTTGATCCGTGTTCTAGTTTAGCTTGTTGATGATCAGACTGTGGTAAGAACGCGCGCGCGCACACACACACACACACACCATTGAGAATGAAATATTTGGGGGAATATTAAAAAGGGGCAGAATATTATATTTCCCCAAGGAAGAAATGGAGAAAAATCCAGCCCCAGTCTTTCTTAACAGCCTCAGCCAGAAGCCTCAAGTCTTTAGAGATGGATATTTTGTACCTCTTAGGAAAGACTGGGGCCAATCTATTCGTAAACAAAATGCCTTCAGCCCCAGAGCTGATGGGATTAAGAATTTACATTCCCCTACCCAAATTCCAAAGATAGGACATGACCTTTAGGACATAATAAGGATTAACCCACCAGCATTAGACTAACAAAAGACACAAAAGCCCACCTCATTGCACAACCCAGAAATATTTCCACTTCGAAGTCTCAGATCCCCATAAAGATCCGCCCACTCTCAACTCCATTTGGTCAGTTGCCCCAGAAAGGCATGCTGTTGCTGGTTCTGCTCATCAATAAACAGAAACCTTCTTTCAAAAGCAGCCTCCATTTTATTCCCAGCTTGGAACTGGACCTGATTTTTTTTCTTTCAGCAAGATCAAACTCAAAATGTTGAAGGGGAAAAATAACATACCGGCTTTCTAAACCATCAATGTATTCCTTCCGTTTCTTGCGACTTTCCTGAGCCGATTGTTTGTTCCGGATCTTTCTACGGATCTTCTTGAGAATGCGTTCTTCATACTGCCGATGCAAAGAGATCCAGCTTAGCTAGTCGTTTTGTTTTTAACGATATCCATTTCTTTATATGAAACCCGAAGAGTTTTTTGGTCCGTTTGTGAAATAAGGTGCAATGACTGAAGCCCTTTATTTTAAAAAGTACATCAAGGACATTCTCGTTGCATTCATTCTGGACCAGAGTCCCAGTATTTTCCAGTGGGTGTGGTTCAGGACAGTTGTGATACAGGTGGTCCTTGACTTATGACAATTTGTCTAGTGTCTGTTCAAAGTTACAACAGCACTGGAAAAAAAAAGTCACTTGTGACTGTTTTTCACACTTGCAGCCGATGCGGCATCCCCGGGGTCACGTGCTCAAAACTCACACGCTTGGCACCTGACTCATATTTATGACAGTTGCAGTGTGCTAGGGTTGTATGATCCCCTTTTGTGACCTTCTGACAAGCAAAGCCAATGAGGGAGCCAGATTCACTTAACAACCATTAATTTGGGCACTTGGCAAGTTTTTATGATAGTTGCAGCGACCGGTCACATTGTTGTGAGTCCGTGCCGGCCAGTGGACCCGGCAACGGAGTCTGGGGAATCAGAGGAGGAGAAGGGACCTAGAGAGCCATCAGAGTCGGAGGAAGGCTCTGATGAGCTTCAGGACTTACAATCTGATGAAGAGCCTGGCCTCTCCAATTGTGCCAGGCTGAGACCCAGCTGTGTGGAAGCTGAGCCAGACTCTGAGGACTCACAGCTGGAAGTCATCATAGATCAGTGGTGGCGAACCTATGGCGCGGGTGCCATAGGTGGCAGTCAGAGCCCTCTCTGTGGGCAAGCAAACCATCACCCCAGTCCTAGGCCTTCAGTTGGGTTTTATAAAACCTTTTCGCTTTAGGCCTCCGCCGCCGTGTACACACAAAAAAGAGGTTCAATCAATCAATCAATTTCAACTTCTCGCGGGAAAAAAAAAAATCTTGCAAAGTTGGAATGGATGGATTGAACTTTTTAGTCCCACCCAGTCTGCCGTTACCACCGCAGCCATGCCCACCCAATAAGCCACGCTCACCCAATGGACCACACCCACCCGGCACCCAACGATGCATAAGTGGGTTTCGGGTTGCAGTTTGGGTACTTGGTCTCTAAAAGGTTTGCCATCGCTGTCATAGATGCTCGCAAATGCAGACAGGCAACAAGAGCAGGACAGAGGGAGGCAATGGGGTGACACCAAGGAGGAGAAGGCATTGAGAAGCCACGCCTTGGGGCTGCATAATAAAAAGGGAAGGTGTGGGCGGTGCTGATTGCTGAAGGCAACCGTTTGCAAAGGACTTAAGTTTCATGGCATCGGATTCTGTTTGCCTTGCCTGTGAACAATTCTCCGTGTTTTCTTTGCCTTCGCTTTTGGGACATTTTGCAGGTCTGTACCTAATTAATCAAAGGGTTTTGTTTTCCCTGCATTTCTAGCCTACTTTTTAAAAGAGGGGTTTGTCCTTGTGAATTAACAAGGATCCACACAGGCTGGGACAGAACACACAGGATCACCATCTGCAACCTTCCGACAAGAAAACTCAATGGGGGAAGCCAAATTTGTTTGATGATGGCCTAATTCACTTAACTACGGCCTAATTCGCTTAACGACTGCAGAAAAAGCACAGACTCAGTGTGGCTTACCTTGGTGAGCGGGAGCTGGGTTGGAAGAGTCACCCCTTCCTTAGTCAGCAGTTTCTTCTCATCCTCGGTCAGCACCAGCTCCTGGCAAGTCCCTGGGGTCTGCCTCATCGCTGCAGAGTTGACAGCCTGCTGGTGCTAGAACAGCACAAGGTGAGAATGGTCTGAGCTGGAAGAAGCATCTTCAGTGTTCTTAGAAATAACCGTCCAAAAACAAACTGAGTTTCTAGACCTCCCCCATCGAAGAATATGGAATGACAAGAGTTGGAAGGGACTTCAGAGGTCTTCTAGTCCAGCCCACTGCTCAAGCAGGAGACCTGATACCAGGGGTCTTCCACCCTCGCCCTTTTATGACTTGTGGACTTCAACTCCCAGAATTCCTCAGCCAGGCACATTAAATTTACATTCTTATCATCATCCAGAAAGGAAAAACACAAGATAGTCAGGCAGATCCTGAGCTAAATCAAACAGTATACAGAACACAGAGGAAAAAAGGTGGGGGAAAGGGGATTGCCCACAGCAACCAATCAGAGTGTAGATTGCCTCATGCATGAGTCAGCACTCTCTAATTCAGGGGTCTTCAAACTTGGCCCTTTTAGGACTCGTGGACTTCAACTCCCAGAATTCCTCAGCCAGCATGGCTCAGTTTGGAAACCTCTCCCTTTCCCCTCAGCATGGCTGGCTGAGGAATTCTGGGAGTTGAAGTCCACCAGTCATAAAAGTGCCAAGGTGGCATACCTCTGGCCTAGGCCTAGGCTGTTTCATGACTTCTGGACTTCAACTCCCAGAATCCCTGAGCCAGCATAGGGGAACTATGGCCCCCTCATGACTCGTGGACTTCAACTCCCAGAATTCCTGAGCCAGCATGGGGGAAGTATGACCCCCTCATGACTCGTGGACTTCAACTCCCAGAATTCCTGAACCAGCATGGGGGAAACTATGGCCCCCTCATGACTCGTGGACTTCAACTCCCAGAATTCCTCAGCCAGCATGGGGGAACTATGGCCCCCTCATGACTCGTGGACTTCAACTCCCAGAATTCCTGAGCCAGCCTGGCTCAGCTTGGAAACCTCTCCCTTTCCCCTCAGCATGGCTGGCTCAGGGATTCTGGGAGTTGAAGTCCACCAGTCATAAAAGAGCCATGGTTGCCTACCCCTGGCCTAGGACGAAAATTAAGAGCAGGGGTCTTCAAACTAGGCCCTTTTATGACTCGTGGACTTCAACTCCCAGAATTCCTGAGCCAGCCACGCTGAGGCGAAAGGGAGAGGTTTCCAAGCTGAGCCAGGCTGGCTGAGGAATTCTGGGAGTTGAAGTCCACGAGTCATAAAAGGGCCAGGGTTGAAGACCTTCTGCCCTCTACCATTCCAGAGAAAGCAGTAGTCCAGTCTCTTCTTAAAAATAGTCAGCGATGGAGCATCCACAACTTCTGGAGGCAAGTCGTTCCACTGGTTAATTGTTCTCACTGTTAGAAAATTTCTCCTTCATTCCAGGTTGGTTCTCTCCTTGGTGAGGTTCCACCTGTTGTTTCTCGCCTTGTATTTTGGTGCTTTGGAGAATAGTTTGACCCCCTCGTCTTTGTAGGAGCCCCTCAGATATTGGAAGACTGCTATCATGCCACCCCTGGTCCTTCTTTGGATTAGCCTGGACATACCTAATTCCTGTAACTGTTCTTAATAGGTTTTAGCCTCCAGTCCCCTAATCATCTTTATGGCCCTTCTCTGCACTCTCCCTAGTACAGTGGTTCTCAACCTGTGGGTCGGGACCTCATTTGGGGTCGAACGGCCATTTCACAGGGGTCCCCAAACTACGCAGTCCGCCATTTTTTCCCCCTTTTCCTTAGCTGTGCTACTCCCTTTTATTCTATTGGCTTTCGAAAGCCAATAGAAGAGACTCTCTTGAATAGAGTCTCATTCTATTGGCTTTCCAAAGCCAATAGGAATTGTCCAGGCTGTCTCTGCCCTGCTGAGCCCGCCAAAAGTCCCATTCTGCAAACGGTGCTGGACCAGTTGAGTAGTCCTCGACTTATGACCGGTTGAGTAGTCCTCGACTTACGACCGGTTGGGGGTCGCGGCATTAAAAAGGTTGAGAACCACTGTTCTAGAGTCTTAACATCTTTTTTACATCGTGGTGACCAAAACTGGATGCAGGATTCTAAGTGTAGCCTTACCAAGGCCTTCTAGAGTGGTATTAACCCTTCATGTGATCTTGATTCTATCCCTCTGTTAATGCAGCCCACCACTGTGTTGGATTTTTTGGGCAGCTGCAGCACACGGCTGGCTCCTATCTAAGTGATTGTCCACTAGGACTCCGAGGTCCCTCTCACAGTTGCTACTATTGAACCAAGTACCATAGATGTTTTGCCATCTACCCCCCCCCCAATCATCTTTGTTGCACTCTTCCCAGAGTCAAATCTGATTCATTAGAAAGCGTTTTCAAGTGTTCTTAGAAATAACTGTAAAAACTGGATTTCTAGATAACTCCATCATCCTTATTACGATTGAAATACTTGCCATTTCAGAGTTGTTGGAAAGAAGGAGGTTCTTAATTGTGAGCATGCAGGAGGCTGGGTTTTGATGGGTGGGATCTGTTATTTGCCTCTCCTCTGCATAAAAACCAGCAGCCCACATACCTGCAAAGAAATAATAATAATAATAATAATAGTAGTAGTAGTAGTAGTACCAATAGTAATAGGTGTCTTGGGTGCAATCCCAAAACAACTGGAGCACCACTTGAACACCATCATTGGCATTGACAAATTCGCTATTAGTCAATTGCAAAAGGCGGCCTTACTAGGAACTGCTTCCATCCTGCGACGAGATCTGTAATACCATCAAACAACCACATCTGCCTATCCCAGGTCCTGGGTAAGGACTCGATAGGTAGACAAAATGCCAAATCCAGTCTGACTGGATTTGACTGCGATGATTAATAATAATAATAATAATAATAATAATAACTGTCCGTATATATAGCCAAGATATTGTTATGGAGTTTGGCTTGGACAAATGTGCCACACTTACTATCAAACAAGGAAAAGTAGTGAAAACTGAAGGAATCAAGATGCCCCACGAAAATAACATTAAGAGTCTGGATGAGGAAGAGTACTACAAATACTTGGGTATCCTTCAAGCTGACAACATCAAGCACACTGAAGTCAAGAAAAAGATTAGAGGTGAATACATGAAGAGAGTGAAGAAGATCTTAAAATCCAAACTCAATGGAGGAAATACCATAAAGGCAATCAACACCTGGGCAATCCCAGTCATTAGGTACACAGCTGGAATAGTGGACTGGACTCAAGCAGAACTAAAAGCAATGGATAGGCAGACCAGAAAAATAATGACAATGAATCATGCCCTTCATCCACGCAGTGACATTGATAGACTTTATCTACCAAGGCAAATAGGTGGGCGTGGAATGCTACAAGTACATCAGATGGTTGAAGAAGAAAAAATGGCTTTGGAAGAATATCTGGAGAACAATGATGAAGATGCACTGAAATTAGTATATCAGGAAGGCTTACTAACTACTGGAGAGACCAAACTGGCCTACAAGAAAGACCAAATGAAGAACAGAATAGAGGCATGGGAAGACAAAGCACTACATGGCCAATACATGAAAAAAATAGCTGGGAAAGCAGATAATAATAAAACCTGGCAATGGCTAAGAGCAGGAAAATTGAAGAAAGAGACCGAGGGACTAATTCTGGCTGCACAAGACCAAGCCTTAAGGACAAATGCATACAAAGTCAAAATTGAGAAGACAGCAACAGACAGTAAGTGCCGCCTATGCAAAGAAGCTGAAGAAACAGTGGACCACTTGGTAAGCTGTTGCAAGAAGATTGCACAGACTGATTACAAGCAGCGGCATGACAAAGTAGCAACAATGGTGCATTGGAAGATCTGCAAAAAATATCATTTGCCTGTAAGCAAAAACTGGTGGGATCATAAAATAGAGAAAGTCATAGAAAATGATAAAATTAAACTGCTCTGGGACTTCAGAATTCAAACAGACAAGCACCTGCAACATAACACCCCAGACTTAACAATTGTCGATAAGAAAGACAAAAAAGTCTGGATAGTGGACGTGGCAGTGCCTGGAGATAGCAGAATAGAAGAGAAAGAACTGGAGAAGATAACAAAATACAAAGACCTACAAATAGAAATAGAAAGACTGTGGCAAAAGCAAGCAAGGGTAGTACCAATAGTCATAGGCTCCTTGGGTGCAATCCCAAAACAACTGGAGCACCACTTGAACACCATCATCGGCATTGACAAATTCTCTATTAGTCAATTGCAAAAGGCGGCCTTATTAGGAACTAGAAAGAGTACAGAGTACAGAGAAGAGCAACAAAGATGATTAGGGGACTGGAGGCTAAAACATATAAGGAACGGTTGCTAGAATTGGGTATGTCTAGTTTAACGAAGAGAAGGACAAGGGGGGACATGATAGCAGTGTTCCAATATCTCAGGGGCTGCCATAAAGAAGAGGGAATTAAGCTATTCTCCAAAGCACCTGAAGGCAGGACAAGAAGCAACGGGTGGAAACTAATCAAGGAGAGAAGCAACCTAGAACTAAGGAGAAACTTCCTGACAGTTAGAACAATTAATCAGTGGAACAGCTTGCCTCCAGAAGCAGTAAATGCTCCAACACTGGAAGTTTTTAAGAAGAGACTGGACAGCCATTTGTCCGAAATGGTGTAGGGTTTCCTGCCCGAGCAGGGGGTTGGACTAGATGACCTCCAAGGTCCCTTCCAACTTTACTACTATTATTATTATTAATGCTTCCATCCTGCGACGATATCTGTAATACCATCAAACATCCACATCTGCCTATCCCAGGTCCTGGGTAAGGACTCGATAGGTAGACAAAATGCCAAATCCAGTCTGAACATCTGGCTGACTGTGCGATGATCGATAATAATAATAATAATAATAATAAAAAATTGCAAAAGGCAGCCTTATTAGGAACTGCTTCCATCCTGCGACGATACCTGTAATACCATCAAACATCCACATCTGCCTATCCCAGGTCCTGGGTAAGGACTCAATAGGTAGACAAAATGCCAAATCCAGTCTGAACATCTGGCTGACTGTGCGATGATCAATAATAATAATAATAATAATAATAATAATATAGTAGTAGTAGTAGTAGTAGTAGTAGTAGTAGTAGTAGTAGTAAAGTTGGAAGGGACCTTGGAGATCATCTAGTCCAGTGGTTCTCAACCTTTCTAATACTGTGACCACATAATACAGTTCCCCATGTTGTGGTGACCCCCAAGTGGGTGTGGCCATCAATAAGAGGGAGTAGGAGAGCTAGGGAAAAGGGGAAAAAATGGTGGACAGCGTGGTTTGGCGACCCCTGTGAAATGGTCATTCGATGCAGAATTCCAAGTGTGGCCTTACCAAGGCCTTGTAAAGTGGTATTAATACTTCCCGTGATCTTCATTCTATCCCTCTGTTAATGTAGCCCAGCACTGTGTTGGCCTTTTTGGCAGCTGCAACACATGGCTGGCTCCTATTTAAATGATTGTCCACTAGGGTTCCGAGGTCCCTCTCACAGTTACTACTATTGAGCAAGGTACCCCCTATACTATACCCGTGCATTTCGTTTTTCTTGAAGGAACCTGCTGGTTAGGGAACAGAAAAAAAATCCAGCTTTTCAATGTACATGGAAAACTGCTTTGGAGTAGATAAAGTTTGTTCTTCCAGTACATTATTATCTTATCTGCCTGACAGCCACACCTCAGAGGTCAGTCAAGTCTTTCTGGTGATCATTTGATAACAACAAAGTTAACATGAGTGCACACCTGGAGGAAGAGAATATTAATTTTACACTAAAAGCACAAACATTTTAGGTTTCATCCTGCAACAGTCAGGATCTTATGATCCTAAAAAGTTCTTCGGCTTCACTTTGCTGCCTAATGAAAACGTCACACTCACAATTCTGAGGCCACCTGAATTGTTCCCAACTCCACTTAGCACTCGGGGTCTTATTGTGTTGCAATGGTTACTCCAGTGCTTCTCAACCGTGGCAATTTTAATATAAATGGACTTCAACTCTGAGAGTTGTCTTACAGTTGCTAAGGCTAACTTGATTGAATCTTGATTGAATCCCTCTGTTAATGCAACTTAGGATTCTCCTGGCTTTTTTGGGCTGTTGCAGCACACCGTTGGCTCATATTTATGGATTGTCCACTAAGATTCCAAGATCCCTCTCACAGTTGGTTTGTTACTTTCGTAGTTAAGTTGGAGACCCCTGGATTAGAACAGGGCTTTTCAACCTTTTCACCCATTGTACCACTTTTAGGGTATGGCAACCTTACATAAACACTGGAAGCCGGCAAAAAAGGTATAAATTATTGCAGGATAAGTGCAAATGACTGGAATAATAATAATAATAATAATAATAATAATAATAATAATGATGATAATAAAAATGGCGTTGGAAGAATATCTGAAGAACAATGATGAAGATGCACTGAAATTAGTATATCAGGAAGGCTTACTAACCACTGGAGAGACCAAACTGGCCTACAAGAAAGACCAAATAAAGAACAGAATAGAGGCATGGGAAGACAAAGCACTACATGGCCAATACATGAAAAAAATAGCTGGGAAAGCAGATAATAATAAAACCTGGCAATGGCTAAGAGCAGGAAAATTGAAGAAAGAGACCGAGGGACTAATTCTGGCTGCACAAGACCAAGCCTTAAGGACAAATGCATACAAAGTCAAAATTGAGAAGACAGCAACAGACAGTAAGTGCCGCCTATGCAAAGAAGCTGAAGAAACAGTGGACCACTTGGTAAGCTGTTGCAAGAAGATTGCACAAACTGATTACAAGCAGCGGCATGACAAAGTAGCAACAATGGTGCATTGGAAGATCTGCAAAAAATATCATTTGCCTGTAAGCAAAAACTGGTGGGATCATAAAATAGAGAAAGTCATAGAAAATGATAAAATTAAACTGCTCTGGGACTTCAGAATTCAAACAGACAAGCACCTGCAACATAACACCCCAGACTTAACAATTGTCGATAAGAAAGACAAAAAAGTCTGGATAGTGGACGTGGCAGGGCCTGGATATAGCAGAATAGAAGAGAAAGAGCTGGAGAAGATAACAAAATACAAAGACCTACAAATAGAAATGGAAAGACTGTGGTAAAGGCAAGCAAGGGTAGTACCAATAGTAATAGGCTCCTTGGGTGCAATCCCAAAACAACTGGAGCACCACTTGAACACCACTGGCATTGACAAATTCGCTATTAGTCAATTGCAAAAGGCGGCCTTACTAGGAACTGCTTCCATCCTGCAATCATATCTGTAATACCATCAAACATCCACATCTGCCTATCCCAGGTCCTGGGTAAGGACTTGATAGGTAGACAAAATGCCAAATCCAGTCTGAACATCTGGCTGACTGTGCAATGATCCATAATAATAATAATAATTTTGAAAGTCCTTAGGCAGCACGTTTCCTGGACTGTTTTCAAGGCTGCAAATCAAATGTCACTTCTGTCATCACCAGCTGCTTTTGCAGTTCAGGGAAAAGATGTGGCTGTTTTAAAGGGTTATTTTTGTGCTCCGGTATACTCTGAAGCACCTTTGAGGGATCAAACTGGATGCCTGACACAGTTGCTGGAATTGGATATGTCTAGTTTAATGAAGAGAAGGACCAGGGGGGACATGATAGCGGTCTTCCAATATCTCAGGGGCTGCCCCAAAGAAGAGGGAGTCAAGCTATTTTCCAAAGTGCCAACCTTGACAACTTTTAAGATTTGTGGCGTTCCCCAGCCATGGCTGGAGAATTCTGGGAATTGAAGTCCACAGGTCTTAAAGTTGCCAAGGTTGGCTTAAAAGGAGAAAACGGTTGAATCAAGTCAACTGAAAAACGTTCAAAACTAGAGTAGAGTAGAATAGAATAGAATAGAATAGAATAGAATAGAATAGAATAGAATAGAATAGAATAGAATAGAATAGAAGAAACGGGTGGAAACTAACCAAGGAGAGAAGCAACCTAGAACTAAGGAGAAACTTCCTGACAGTTAGAATAATTAATCAGTGGAACAACCTGCCTCCAGAAGCAGTGAATGCTCCAACACTGCAAGTTTTTAAGAAGGGACTAGACAACCAATTGTCTGAAATGGTATAGAGTCTCCTGCCTGAGCAGGGGGTGGGTCTAGTTGATCTCCAAGGTCCCTTTCAACATTATTATTGTTGTTGTTGTTTTTGTTGTTATTGTTGTTGTTACTTATTATTCTCACTCTTGAGAGGGCAGCCATATCTATGCGTGGCCTGTCCACTAGATTGTGATTTAATGTTAAATCACAATGTTAAAGTTAGTTTAACACTAAATCTTACGTACAGATGGTTAGATCAAGGATTTGTAAGCCAGGGAGTCCTCAACTTACAACAGTTTGTTTAGTGACTGCTCAAAGTTACAGCGGCACTGAAAAAAGTGACTTGTGACTATTTTCCGTACTTGTGACCGTTGCAGCATTCCTACGGTCACGGGATCAAAATTCACATGCTTGGCAACTGGATCCTATTTATGACGGTCCCAGTGTCCCGGGGGGAGGGGGGAAAATCATGTGATCCCCTTTTGCAACCTTCTAACCAGCAAAGTCAATAGGGAGGCCAGGTTCTCTTGACAACGGCGTTACAAATTTAATAACTGCAATGATTCACTTCACAAATGTAGCGAGAAAAGTCGTAAAACTGGGCAAAATTCGCTTAGGGACCGAAATGTGGGGCTCAGTTATGGCTGTAAGTCGAGGACTAAATGGATCCTGCGGAAGCCAATTTATAGATCTTGTTCCTTTGGGGTAACTACCCATAATCTGTCTACATATATCACGTATAACAATATCAATATACCCTCTGTGTATTCTGAGCTCATTTTCCTTCTCTCTGTTTAGCAGCATAACAGAGCTGGAAGGCGTCTTGGAGGTCATCTAGTCCAGCTCCCTGCTCAAGCAGGAAACCCTAGACCAGACATGTCAAACACAAGGCCCAGGGGCTGGATGTGACCCGCGAAGTGGTTTCATGTGGCCCGCGAAGCCATCCTGAAAACAGAGAGGGAACGGCCCCCCTCTGCTTTGGCCCTGACCCAGGCCAGCCGGGAGCCCATGTACAATTTTGGGGTGGCCCTCTATGCTGAAACGCATTCGGTCTTAGCTCCACAAGGCTGTCTAGAAACAGCGAGGGACCGGCCCCTGCCGTGTCAGCCCCGCCCTCTGGGTGCATTCTGGGGAGGGGTCACCCTTTGTGAGGAATGAAGAAATGCACCATGCCTTGGTGCTTGCCCCGGTTCCCCCCCCCTTCACCCAGAGACCCTCAGATCTGTCCCACTCTTGCCCAGGCCCCCACAGGCACCCTTGACGTGAACAATGTAGAGCTGGCCACGCCCACCCAGTAGGCCACACCGACTCCATCCATGTCCACCCAGTAGGCCGCACCCACCCTGGCCACACCCACCTGGGCCCCTGAGGGCAACCCCAATGCTGATGCGGCCCTCAATGAAATTGAGTTTGACACCCCTGCCCTAGACCCTAGACCAGGGTCCCCAACCTGCAACTGGTCTGCACAAACAAGCAAAGCCCCATCTGCGGGATGCAAGCAGCACGCAAAACCACGCACCCTCTCATCCACGGAAAAACCCTTTCTCCATGGAACCAATGCCCTAGACCAGTGGTTCTCAACCTTTTTAATGCTGCGACCCCCCAACCGGTGGTAAGTCGAGGACTACTCAACCGGTCGTAAGTCGAGGACTACTCAACTGGTGCAGCACCGTTTGCAGAACGGGACTTTGGGCGGGCTCAGCAGGGCAGAGACAGCCTGGACAATTCCTATTGGCTTTGGAAAGCCAATAGAATGAGACTCTATTCAAGAGAGTCTATTCTATTGGCTTTCGAAAGCCAATAGAATAAAAGGGAGTAGCACAGCTAAGGAAAAGGGGGAAAAAATTGGCGGACTGCGTTGTTTGGTGACCCCCGTGAAATGGTCGTTCGACCCCAAATGGGGTCCTGACCCACAGGTTGAGAACCGCTGCCCTAGACCATTTTGGAAAAAGGACTGAATGGGGCTGGTGAAAAATGGCGTTCACACCAATGGACCAGACGGTGTCTATGCCCTCATTTTCTCTGCTTAAGTGTGTGGACACCGTGTAGCCTTCTCTCCAGTGCCCCAGAGATGGGGGGGTTCACCTGGTTTAACATTCCAGGAAGGTGAGGGAAGTTAGCCCAGAGAAAGAAATATTAACAAGGGCAGAAAAATATATTTTTCCTCAAAAGGACTTTTTAAAACCAAACCTGGCCCCAAATCTATCTCTCTGCCCCAAGCAAGACTTTAGCCCCATACAAATGCAGATGTAAAACCATCAGAAAATTGAAGCCAGAGCAATCAAGAAGACAAAAGAGAAGATCTGCATACCCCACCCAAACTCTAGGAGTCATTAGCCCCATCACCTGGGAAGCAGGATATGATAATAGGATTAAACCACAGATATGAAGGCCTAGACAAACACTCAGAAACAGCCTCAAGGTTCATGCCACAGGAACAGGAAACCATTCCAAATGAGGCTAGAGGGGGTATAAAAGCCTACTACCCCATGTGCTCAGCCCTTCTCTCCTCTGCACTTTCCTGAAGAACCATCTTTCTGCAATAAACTGTAACCTTCTTCCCAAAGCAGTCGCCATGTTTGCTTATTTATTCCCGGCTTGGATGAACCGGGATGAAGACTTTACTTCTAACAAAGGGAAAACAGGGCACTCACTGAAGTCTATGGAGACATCCATCTCTCTCATCTCGGCAGCTGGTCCTTTTATGGTAGGTAAGGCTTGACGGGTGTCCTGGCAGGGGGCGTAGGCCAGGTCACCGGCTGAGCTTCCGTCAGAGTAGGCCTCCGGGCTCCCAGTGGGAAGATAATGTGGAGGGCTGTCCAGCTGATCAGAATTTGGATCCTCAGATATGCCACTGTCACTGGCAGCTGGAGACCAGCTTGGAGAATCTAGGACCGTGTTTGCCGCTCCCAAGATGGAGTTGATGAAGTCGTCATTGTCTTGAGGGTTCAGCAAAACCTACCGATAGAGCGTAGAGGTGCTCCATGAAAAAGCTCCTCTTAGAAAGCCGCCTTCCTACAAGCAAAGCTTCAACAGAGCAAACTCAAAACTCTTGGATGTTACATAAACCATTAGTATCATTCTGAACCATTTTAACCAGGCCCTGAAACAATATATTCTCAATGTTCGATTCATTGAAAAATAAGCCATTTTTGTCTGAATTGCAAAGAGGGCAATAATACCTACTAAGAATAATACCTAGTAAAATGGAAGACCAGAATTAAGCTGGTGTCCCTCTGAGGGGTCCTTGGTGCTCTCTGAACTTGTTTTTGTTTTTTGTTAGAAATTCTGTTTATATATATTGCACCATATAGAGCAGTGGTTCTCAATCTGTGGGTTGGGACCCCATTAGGGGTCGAACGACCATTTCACGGGGGGTCGCCAAACAACGCAGTCCGCCATTTTCCCCCCCCTTTTCCTTAGCTGTGCTACTCCCTTTTATTCTATTGGCTTTTGAAAGCCAATAGAATAGACTCTCTTGAATAGAGTCTAATTCTATTGGCTTTCAAAAGCCAATAGGAATTGTCCAGGCTGTCTCTGCCCTGCTGAGCCCGTCAAAAGCCCCATTCTGCAAACGGTGCTGCACCAGTTGAGTAGTCCTCGACTTACGACCGGTTGAATAGTCCTCGACTTAAGACCAGTTGGGGGTTGCGGCATTAAAAAGGTTGAGAACCACTGATATAGAGCAAATAAAGGGTACTGTCACCATGTGCTTTACTGCTCAACTATATAACAGGAAACAGGAAATTGTACTCAGAACAGAAAAGCAGAATATATATACCATACATCCAAACTTGTAAATACTGCCATCTACTGGCTGAATACTATTGTAGTTGTTGCATAAAAATACATTCCAAGAAACTAGCTACATCATGAGTGCTTTATCTAATTTGGGTAACGAAATGTCTGCAAGAAAACAACCAAGCTCAGAGAAAACAACCAAATGATCCCTCATTTCAACCCTTAGCTACACATATTCTCCTTTATTGGTATCCCTCTTCCTCCCCACTTCTGTTCTGTTTGCAAAATAATGAGTAGAAAATTTTCAGTTGGGAACTGACCCATTGCTTTAGTCAAGGGTACTGTCAGACCCACAAGATAGGCCCAGGTAAGAAAAGAGACTCTACAAGTGATACCGAAACTCTGCTAATTTGGGCAATAATAGCAGAATTTTGAAAGCTTGAAAGTGTGTCTTCCTCTTATACTAATGAGAGTCAAGATGGGGCAGTCTTGAGTTTCTTCCTAACACTTTTCTGGGCTTCATTTGTGCTTTATTGCACGTTTCTGTATTTCTTCAACAAGAAGTGTTTCAGTATTTCTCCTTTCAGGGGATGTAAATATGCTTCTTCTGGCAAATGTGCTTCTTCTACCACTATTGTTTAACTTCCTCTTGTTTGTGATATTAACCTCCAAGTGTTGGGCTACAAAGTTTGGCACTGAGCATAGGACAGTGATGGTGAACCTTTTAGAGACCGAGTGCCCAAACAGCAACCCAAAACCCACTTATGCATTGTCGAGTGCCGGGTGGGTGTGGCCCATTGAGTGGGTGTGGGCCATTGGCTGGGCGTGGCTGCGGTGGTAACAGCAGACTGGGTGGGACTAAAAAGTTCAATCAATCCATTCCAACTTTGCAAGATCCTTTTTTTTCCCGCGAGAAGTTGAAATTGATTGATTGATTGAACCTTTTTTTTTTTGCACACGACGGCCGAGGCCTAAAGTGAAAAGGTTTTATAAATTCCAGCTGAAGGCCTAGGACTGGGGCGACGGTGCGCGTGCCCACAGAGAGGGCTCTGACTGCCGCCTCTGGCACCCGTGCCATAGGTTCGCCACCACTGGCATAGGATATTTTCAGTACTTTTTGCTGCAATGGAGCAGTTAACGCTATTCTCCTAGGTCAGGGGTAGGCCACCTTGGCTCATTTATGACTCGTGGACTTCAACTCCCAGAATTCCTGGGCCAGCATGGCTGGTTCAGGAATGATGGGTACTGAAGTCCACAAGTCCTAAAAGAGCCAAGGTTGCCTACCCCTGTTCCTAGGTCTTGCCCAGCTGCTGCCCCCTTTCTCAACCCGGTGCCATCTGCTCACTCTGCCTTCTTGTGCCATCCAAGCGGCCTCTGAGGATCCCAGCTCCACATTGCGAAGGACTCCGTCCTGCCCGTCAAAGAGGAGATCCAATAACTCCACGCCGTCAAGACTGGGGCAGGCCATAACTGCAAGAGAGAGAAGACGAGTTAGGCTCAGGAGCTACTGCTACTTATGCAGTGCTGGGTGGACCCAACAAACAAGCTCGTTAAACATGGAGTTAGTTGAACCTGTTAAAAGAATCGAAGTCAACATGTTCATTAGTTGCATTACCCCAGTTGTCACTTTATACCAGTGGTTCTCCACCTGTGGGTCGGGACCCCATTTGGGGTCGAACGACCATTTCACGGGGGTCGCCAAACAACGCAGTCCGCCATTTTTTCCCCCTTTTCCTTAGCTGTGCTACTCCCTTTTATTCTATTGGCTTTTGAAAGCCAATAGAATAGACTCTCTTGAATAGAGTCTAATTCTATTGGCTTTCAAAAGCCAATAGGAATTGTCCAGGCTGTGTCTGCCCTGCTGAGCCCGCCAAAAGTCCCATTCTGCAAACGGTGCTGTACCAGTTGAGTAGTCCTCGACTTACAACCGGTTGAGTGGTCCTCAACTTACAACCGGTTGGGGGTCGCGGCATTAAAATTGTTAAGAAACACTGCTTTATACCATGATAAGGTTTACTGGTTTGACACGAGCATGGGAAAGGAGCAATTGTGGCTTATTGTATACAGGTAGTCCTTGACTGACCTGTATACAATAAGCCACAATTCGTTTAGTGACCATGGCACTGAAAAAGTGACTTATGACCAGTTTTCACACTTACGACCGTCGCAGCCTCCCCTGTGGTCACATGATCAAAATTCAGACGCCTGGCCACTGGCTCCTATCTATGACTGTCGCAATGTCCCATGGTCATGTGATCCGTTTTGCGAGCTTCCGACGAGCAAAGTCCATGGGGAAGCCAGATTCCTTTAACAACTGCAGGGATTCGCTTAACAACTGTGGCACGAAAGGTTGTAAAGTGGGGCAAAATTCGCTGAACATCTGACTCGCTTAGGAACAAAAATTCTAGGCTCAGTTGTGGTTGTAAGACGAGGATTGCCTGTAGTAGCTATGCACATCAGCTTAATCTTAATTTACAAGTTGCATTTGCTTAATGACCGGTCCTTTACAACTGTTTAAAGTTATAGTCACAGAACAGATGATTTACGGCCCATAGGTACACACACACACACACAAAGACATACACACAGACACTGGCCATTGTAAGTGATTATGCTGCCTTCCTTCTATGGTCCCATGACCAAATTTCGCGAGGGTCACTTTTACGACTGGTCAACTGTGTTCCGCAATCAAGCGGCTGCGACTTGCGACATGATTTTCGCCGGTTAAGAAAAGCCTATTTAAGAACAATGGGATCCAAATCTAAAATGTTAGCTAGATTTTACATATTTTTACATATTTTAAAAACATTTAGCTTCTAATAGCATTTTTACATTGTTATGGTTTATATACGAACTGTTTTCAATTTAACCGACGTCGGCCACCCAGAGTCCTTTCCAGGAGGTGGATAGGCATATAAATCTGATTAATAAATACATAAACAAATAAACTTCAACAGCAAAACTGGTGGTTTCACTGTGTAGCGTGCGCTGGTGCGTGTCCCCTCGATGCAGCTGGAAGAGATGGTGCGTTTTTGGTTGCCTTCAGTGGGAAATATCCTCATTTCAAAATTGCCCTTTCTAGTAGATTACAATAGCCACCATCCACTCCTCCCAGGTATTGGTTAAAGTGGGAGTATTAAATTATTTCCCTGAATTTTTCTCTCGGCCATTTTTCCTCTCATCCTCTTCCATCTCTGTGCCATGTCTTCCCACTCCTTTATACAGAATCTTTTGGAAAACTTTCAGAGACAGTGACTTCGGTGTTATTGTCCACTGATATTGGACAGCTAAAACTCGCCAACTGATTTTTATTTTTATTTTGCAGGCAGAAAACGTCAGCACCTTTGGGTGGGGGGAGTCTCACCTGAAATCCTGCAGAGCCTTGACCAGTTCATGTAAATAAAGCCCATCAAAACAAACAGATAATGCCATTTGTTCAAAGATATATTCCCACGTTCCTTTTAAAACCGCCTCTTCATTTTTGACCATGGGGACCAGCATTTTAGAGTTTATCTTCAATGAAGGATGCCTAACCTGAAAGGTCTACCTCTACCAGTTTACCTGTCACAGGAGGCACTTTCAGCTCTACCCTGTATTAGCGAAGTACTGTAAAGGGGGCTGTCATAAAATCAGGTCTGGTCTCAACATATGACTATCCTAACTTACAGTGAAAATTCCTAGCTCCATTATGATTGTAAGCCAAGGATTACCTGTCATAGAATAGAATAGAATAGAATAGAATAGAATAGAATAGAATAGAATAGAATAGAATAGAATAGAATAGAATAGAATAGAACAGAACAGAATAGAATAGAAAATATGGAATAGAATAGAATAGAATAGAATAGAATAGAATAGAATAGAAAATATAGAATAGAATAGAATAGAATAGAATAGAATAGAATAGAATAGAATAGAATAGAATAGAAAATACGGAATAGAATAGAATAGAAAATATGGAATAGAACAGAACAGAATAGAATAGAATAGATTAGAATAGAATAGAATAGAAAATATAGACTAGAATAGAATAGAATAGAAAATATAGCATAGAATAGACTAGAATAGAAAATATAGAATAGAATAGAATAGAATAGAATAGAATAGAATAGAATAGAATAGAATAGAATAGATATTGGAATAGAATAGAATAGAAAATAGAATAGAATAGAATAGAATAGAATAGAATAGAATAGAATAGAATAGAATAGAATAGAATAGAATAGGAGCTGGAAGGGACCTTGGAGATCTTCTAGTCCAGCCCCCTGCTCCAGCAGGAGAAACTATACCATCTCAGACAGGTGAATGTCTAATCTCTTCTTGAAAATCTCCAGTGATGGAGTGCCCACGATTCCTGGAGGCAAGGAGTTCCACTGGTTGATTGTCCTCACTGTCAGGAAGTTTCTCCTTAATTCCAGGTTGCTTCTCTCCTTGACCAGTTTCCAACCATTGTTTCTCGTCCTTCCCTCTGGTGCTTTGGTGAACAACCTGGCCCCCCTCTGCCTTGTGGCAGCCCCTTAGATACTGGAACACTGCTATCATGTCTCCCCTATTTCTTCTTTTCTTTAGACTAGCCAGACCCAAGTCCTGCAGCCATTCTTCATATATTTTGGTCTCCAGGCCTTGGATCATCTTAGTTGCTCTTCTCTGAAATTTTTCCAAACTCTCAACATCTCTGTTGATATGGTGACCAAAATTGGCTGCAGTATTCCAGGTGTGGTTTTTATAAAGTGGTACGAATACTTTGCGTGATCTTGATTCTATGCCTCTGTTTATACATGACAATGTTTCTAAAAAAAAACCGGAGGTACGGTCACAACTGTGACAGATTCACCAAGAAACACACTCTGTACAAACAGTACGCTTTCGACTAAGCTGCTGAGATAATCAGACAGATCTGTTCTGTGTCTGTGTAAAGAAATGAGTCTGTATATTGACAGCAATGTATCTATCTCTTTCTCCAGAAACCCGCACGAAGATCCGAGGAAAGCTGTGCGCCGAAAACCAAATTATAAATTCAAACTGTCCATTCAAATTATAAATTCAAATTACAAATTCAAATGATAAAGTCTAGTCTAGCGAAAAGAAGGACCGGGGGGGGGACATGATAGCAGTCTTCCAATATTCAAGGGACTGCCCCAAAGAAGAGGGAGTCAAGCTTTTCTCCAAAGCGTCTGAAGGCAGGAGAAGAAGCAACGGATGGAAACGAATCAAGGAGAGAAGCAACCTGGAACTAAGGAGAAACTTCCTGACAGTGAGGACAATAAACCAGTAGACCAGCTTGCCTCAAGTTGTGGGTCCTCCATCACTAGGGGCTTTAAGGCAGAGGCCCCCAACATTTTGGGCATCAGCGACCAGTTCTGTGGAGAAAGGTTTTTTCCACGGACCAGAGAGTGCGCGGTTTTATGTGCTGCCTACAGCCCAGAGTGAGGGCTTTGTTTGTTTGTGCTGGCATGCCACGGTCCACGGATTGGGGGTTGGGGACCCCTGCCTTAAGGGATTGGAATGGTATAGGGTCTTCTGTTTGAGCAGGAGGTTGGACTAGAAGACCTCCAAAGTCCCTTCCAACTCTTGTTATTCTGTCAAATTCTGTTAATAAATAACAGTCAATGCATTCTTGGCAAAACAGACACCCCGTGATTAAGGCTCAGCCTCCAGACATTTATTCTTCCAGTTTGCTCCTGAACACAAAGCAACCAGTAATTTGGAAGATATTTCCAGCTTCGAAAAAAATGTAATAAAAACGCTGTGGAAATTTGAATAGTTCAGGGTCCTTCTAATCCAAGGAAGCGTTTCTGAAAGCTACGAAGTTTGTTTGCTTGTCTATCGCCTTCTGATGAGCACTTATCTTCACGTACCACTCGCTTAGTGCATGTTTCTCTTCTTGGCACCCAGTCCTGACCTCTGCACTCTTATTTTGTCCTGCACTTGTTTCCAAAGATGGAACCTACTGGATTAATTTGGAGGGAAAAAAATGAGATTGCACCGCCTTACCCACTCGTGAGAGCGTTCTCCGATCTCGATTTGGTTTTGCCCAGTGTTTCGAATCCCAAAGCTTTTTGTTGCTGCGAAGTTGAGTCGTGGTTATTTTCTTCTCCGGTCTTCAGTCCCTCTGTCCAGTCAAAACCTCTTTTTCCCCCCACTATGTGGCAAAGTTTAAACTCCAACAATACAAAAACAGCGTCAGGCTCACTCAATCCCTCCCCTCGTCCAACTCTCCAATGGGGAAAAAGACGGTCAGCTCAGCGGGCAGAGAAGAAAAAGAAATCAGGCAATCGTAACTGGGACAAATTGGGTAACCATTATCTAAATAACTTTAGTCCACCCTGCCTGCCGTTTCTCATTTGAGTGGGCGCTGAGCTGAGAGGTCCAAAGTCTTCGGATGGGCTGTGTCACAGTGACCTTCCACCTACTTTTAGAAAATAATTCTCTCTCCCTCTTCCCTTGAGAAAACAACAATAGCGAGCTCATTAATTGGATTTGAATCAACCTCAGCGGTTTCCAAATTTACTGGGAAAAACACAAAACTGCACTGGGACTCTGATTTGCACTCAGCTCTCGTCTTCTCGGTTTAATGCACCTGCGTGGTACAGAGTTGCTGTTATCAGACAGGTGGTTGGCACAGAAATTAATTAATGAACGAATTAATTAAAGTGATGAAAGAGCCCAATCCTTCTCTCTCTAAGCAGCCATAGGATTCCTTGGGGGTAATCTCCTGTTCCAACACGGAGACGCCACTTTCTGTGGTCTCGCACCTGTTGCCTGATGGTGGGGCCGGTTGGATGATGACCTGGTTTGGCATATTACCGTATAAATAAAGTTTGGGGGTAGTGATTCAATCGTTAGGCTAGAAGCCAGGAATCCACGAGTTCTAGTCTCGCCTCAGGCACAAAGCTACGCTGGGCGACCTTGGGCCAGTCGCTTTCTCTCAGCCCTAGGAAAGAAGCAGTGGCGAACCACTTCTGAAAAAAGAAAACGGCAGAGACCTATCCAGGAAGTCTTTTGAGAATGGGACAGGATTGAATGGAAGAAAAAAAATGATATAAAATATTATCAGAGTTGTCTGGTGAAGACACTAGTGCTTCTTAAAGTGGAACCAACTCAAAACAGTTGAGTGGAGGAAGAAAGTGAGTGGTATGAAGCTTCCTTATTCCAGGCAGTGCGTTCAGTTCTCCTGAGGTGGCCTAGTTAGGAATCCTTTCCAAAACCTGGCATTATCTTTGCACGTATGATATAGAATAGAATAGAATAGAATAGAATAGAATAGAATAGAATAGAATAGAATAGAATAGAATAGAATGGAATGGAATGGAATGGAATATGGGAATAGAATAAGGAATAGAATAGAATAGAATAGAATAGAATAGAATAGAATAGAATAGAATAGAATAGTCTTTAATCCCACGCAGCCACGCTGACCCAATGGGCCACGCCCACCCGGCACCCGACAATACATAAGTGGGTTTTGGGTTGCAGTTTGGGCACTCAGTCCCTAAAAGGTTCGCCATCACTGGTATAGATTCTCCTGCTGGAGCAGGGGGCTGGACTAGAAGACCTCCAAGGTCCCTTCCAGTTCTATTCTATTCTATTCTATTCTATTCTATTCTATTCTATTCTATTCTACTCTACTCTATTCTATTCCCATATTCCATTCCATTCTATTCCTTATTCTATTCTATTCTATTCTATTCTATTCTATTCTATTCTATTCTATTCTATTCTATTCTATTCTATTCTATTCTATTCTATTCTATTTCTATTCCTTATTCTATTCCCATATTCCATTCCATTCCATTCCATTCCATTCTGCGTGCCATTCAGGTGGCACGCAGAGCCTTCTCTGTGGGCACGCACGCCGTTGCCCCAGTCCTAGGCCTTCAGCTGGGTTTCATAAAACCTTTTCGCTTTAGGCCTCTGCCGGCATGTGCAAAAAAACCCAAAGGTTCAATCAATCAATCAATTTCAACTTTTCATGGAAAAAAAAAGATGTCGCAAAGTTGGAATTGATTGACTGAACTTTTTAAGAAGAGACTGGACTGCCATTTGTCTGAAATGGTAAATGCCTGAGCAGGGGGTTGGACTAGATGACCTCCAAGGTCCCTTCCAACTTTATTATTATTATTATTATTATTATTATTATTATTATTATTGATCATTGCACAGTCAGCCAGATGTTCAGACTGGATTTGGCATTTTTGTCTACCTGTCGAGTCCTTACCAAGGACCTGGGATAGGCAGATGTGGATGTTTGATGGTATTACAGATTTTGTCGCAGGATGGAAGCAGTTCCTAGTAAGACCGCCTTTTCAATTGACCAATGGTGAATTTCTCAATGCCTATGGTGTCCAAGTGGTGCTCCAGTTGCTTTGGGATTGCACCCAAGGCACCTAATTACTATTGGTACCACCCTTGCTTGCCTTTGCCACAGTCTTTCTATTTCTATTTGTAGATCTTCTCCAGCTCTTTCTCTTCTATTCTGCTGTCTCCAGACACTGCCACGTCCATTATTATTATTGTTGTTATTGTTATTATTATTATTGCAAATCTGGGATGGTAGGGAATGTCAGTTATTTTCTGGAGAAAATTAGTTGTGCTCTCTCATTTCCCTGTTAGTAAGATTATGTGCTGCCAGAGCAAATCAAGAGATCTGACCAGGTTACTGGTTAACTGGGTCAAACATGTTTTTGCAAACAGAGGATGGTCTCTTTGATAGTTTTAGATTTCCAAAATTAGCTTGTTCAGAAAAAGTCAGGCTGCTAATCTGGATTATTAGACAAGGTATGGAACATTTTTTGATGAGCATGGAAAAGTCAAATGATGGCAAATCATAGACAAGCTGAAGATAGATAAGAACTGTAGAGAAAGAAAAGAAGAATCTGCTACCCATGTCTTTACTGTTACTATTCCTGCTGCTACTAATAGTAGTAACAATAATTTCTTTTCTCATGCTTAGCATTACAGTCTGATAATTCAGATTAGCAGCCTGACTTTTTTTCTGAACAAGCTAGTTGCAAGAAGATGCTCTCCTGATCAACGCATCTGTTACTCTCCTGTATATATATATATGTGTGTGTGTGTCTGTTGTGTGGGCAAGAACTGGCCATTTTGAGAAAAGCAGATCGCATTACTAATGCAGTTAGAAAAACTGGAGATGCAGAGAAGGGGAAAATTGCACAAAACCGTAAACATGACTGCACTTAGGAAAAGGGCCCCACTGGTGAATAAAAAGTTAATCCAGCCAAATGTGTAACGTACTGCAGTAGTAGTAGTAGTAGTAGTAGTAGTAGTAGTAGTAGTAACAACAATAACAATAATAATAATAATAAAGTTGGAAGGGACCTTGGAGGTCATCTAGTCCAACCACCTGCTCAGGCAGGAAACCCTATATCATTTCAGACAAATGGTTGTCCAGTCTCTTCTTAAGAACTTCCAGTGTTGGAACATTCACAACTTCTAGAGGCAGGTTGTTCCACTGGTTAATTGTTCTCACTGTCAGGAAGTTTCTCCTTAGTTCTAGGTTGCTTCTCTCCTTGGTGAGTTTCCATCCGTTGCTTCTTGTCCTGCCTTCAGGCGCTTTGGAAAATAGCTTGACTGCTTCTTCTTTGGGGCAGCCCCTGAGATATTGGAAGACTGCTATCATGTCTCCCCTAGTCCTTCTCTTCCTTAAACTAGACATACCCAATTCCAGCAGCCGTTCCTTATATGCTTCAGCCTCCAGTCCCCTGATCATCTTTGTTGTTCTTCTCAGCACTCTTTCTAGAGTCTCAACCTCTTTTTTACATCGTGGTGACCAAAACTGGATGCAGGATTCCAAGTGTGGCCTTACCAAGGCCTTGTAAAGTGGTATTAACACTTCAGCAAATAAGAGCAGCAAATACTTATTTTTCTCACTGCATCCAGCCAGGGACCCAATTCTTTGCTGGGGAGGGAGGGTTCACCAGAATGTCTTCAGGGACATTGGAAAAAAAATATTCTAGACAGGGGTCAAATAAAGCCGCTTGGATCTGCTTCAAGTCAGTTCTGTCTGGGCGAATCCTTGCAAATTGACTGAGACAGTATCAGTTATATGAGAAATGTTTGACTTTGTAACTCCTAGGACAGTGATGGCGAACCTTTTAGAGACTGAGTGCCCAAACTGCAACCCAAAACCCACTTATGCATCGTTGGGTGCCGGGTGGGTATGGCCCATTGGGTAGGTGTGGCCCATTGGGTGGGCGTGGCCCACTGAGTGGGCGTGGCTGCGGTGATACTGGCAGACTGGGTGGGACTAAAAAGTTCAATCCATCAATTCCAACTTTGCAAGATCTTTTTTTTCTCTGCAAGGTTGAAATTGACTGATTGATTAAACCTTTTTTTTTTTTTTGCATATGGTGGCGGAGGCCTAAAGCGAAAAGGTTTTATAAAACCCAGCTGAAGGCCTAGGACTGGGGCGACGGCGCGCGTGCCCACAGAGAGGGCTCTGAGTGCCGCCTCTGGCACCCGTGCCATAGGTTCGCCACCACAGTCTTAGGAAGTGGCCAGGATCCCTGGGGGTGTTTAACTAACCCCCCTGTCTGCTACATTAATGCCCCTCAAGAGCTCCTGGGCCATGAATGTGGTTTGTCCACATTGACTGCCTCCTCTAGGGATGAAATGGTTCTACGTCGAATAAGGCCACTGCTGGATCCAACAGTTCTGGACAATGTTTGCCCATTCTCCAACTGAATTTTCTGGGAAAAGTCTGAGAAAGTGGTCAGATTGCAGCTTCAAGGGCCCTGGCACAAGTGGATTACCTGGACCTGCATAACAGCGATGGCATTGATTGTGCTTGTTGATGACTGTTGTGTCCTGAGCCTGCAAAAGCAAGGCAATCTCTCCAGCCCTTAGGAGGTCGCAGTGGGCCAAATGCCCACCCAAACATCTGAGAGACTTTGTGAAGTTGCTGTCAAATCATGAGAGCCCTGTTCATGAGGCTCCTGAATAACGGAACTAACCCGTGGTAGATTATTTTGTATTAATTTTGATTTCGGATACATTTATTGCATTAAGAAAGTTGAAGGGTTTTGCCTGAGGGCAGACTCGAGTATTCCACACTCCTTGCATTTGATCAGTGAAACTATATGACATTCTTCCCACTGTATGACGTACATGTGTGAGCACAAGTATGTTCCATCTAGGGGGGGAGGGGTGTTGTGTCCTGAGCCTGCAAAAGCAGGCTCGGGGTGTTGCATTGGCCCAGGCATTCCAAAAGCTGCCCAGGACCAGACAGAGCGGCGCCAGCCTTGTGTGCATGCGCAAGGTACGAAAACGCTCTGTTCGCATTGGCTGACATTGTCCGGGTTTCTGGCCATATAAAAAGGCCTGCGTGCCTTTGTTTTTGTTCGGTTGTAGAGGAGGAAAATAAAGTGTTTGTTCAGCGTCGCCATGTGTCTTCATCATTTGCCCGCAAACGAAGTATACAACAATGACTGTTGACAAAGACTGAATGATGCAACTGTCCTGGCTCTTTTTGATCTCTCAGCAACTTTTGGCACCGCAATCATGGTATCCTTCTGGATTGGGGGGTGTGGGGCAGTGGTCAGAAGTAGGAGACATCATGTTGCCATTGTTCCCTTTTACTCCGCAGCCAGTTTCAGCTGCTGTTCGTGAGATAGAGCGGTCTCTAGCCCGTGGCCTGGGATTGTGAATGGCCATATTGCTCAATGCTTTTATCTGCCCTTTTAACAGCTACAGGACACCTTTGGGGAAGGTCATTCTGTCAACAGTGTCAAGTATTCTCAATATGCTGATGATATCCAGTTGTACATCTCAGTCCCAGGTTGTGTAAGCAACGCTTTCAAGACCTTGGCCAAGTGCTTGGAAGCTGCGGATGGGGAGGAACGGGCTTCAACTCAGTCGTGACGAGTCCAAATGGTTGTGTGTTCCTTTTTCTTCTAGTACCGTGAAATGTCTGTCTTTAGGTTCTGGATGAAGCGGCCCTTTCTCAGGACAAATCGGCAGGTAACCTGGTGAACTTTCACAAAGCAGGTGACTGTTACAGCCAGGAAGTCCCTTACCTAGATTCATGTGGTGGACTAACTAGTTTTATGTATCTTGAGATTAGATAGGGTAGGAAAAAGTGGCAAAGGCTACTTCCGGCAGGTAGAACTAAGGAGGCTTAAGTCTGTCTCAATAGGCTGAGGAAGAGGACAAAGCCAACATCAGAGCAGAAAGCAGGACGTGGCAGAAGGAATAGGAGCCAGCCGTTTGCTGCAGCTGCCAAAAAGGCCAACACGGTGCTAGGCTGCATTGACAGAGGGATAGAATCAAGATCACGTGAAGTATTAATACCACTTTACAAGGCCTTGGTAAGGCCACACTTGGAATACGGCATCCAGTTTTGGTCACCACGATGTAAAAAAGATGTTGAGACTCTAGAAACAGTACAGAAAAAAGTAACAAAGATGATTAGGGGATTGAAGGCTAAAACATATAAGGAAAGGCTGCTGGAATTGGGTATGTCTAGTCTAATGAAGAGAAGGACGAGGGGGGACAGGATAGCGGTCTTCCAGTATCTCAGGGGCTGCCCCAAAGAAGAGGCAGTCAAGCTATTCTCCAAAGCGCCTGAAGGCAGGACAAGAAGCAACAGATGGAAACTAATCAAGGAGAGAAGCAACCTGGAACTAAGGAGAAACTTCCTGACAATTAGAACAATTAACCAGTGGAACAACCTGCCTCCAGAAGTTGTGAATGCTCCAACACTGGAAGTTTTTAAGAAGAGACTGGACAGCCATTTGTCCAAAATGGTATAGGGTTTCCTGCCTGAACAGGTGGTTGGACTAGATGACCTCCAAGGTCCCTTCCAACTTTACTACTACTACTACTATTGTTATTATTAAGAGGCTGCCAAAGCAGGTTTGCATCATGTTTGATGCCAGTGAGGAAAGACTCTTGAGTATTTGTTTCAGAGCCTGTTTCCAAGAACAGTGAATTTTCCAGAATGAGCACTGTCCTATTTATTATACATTTCTCAGGCACTAATTCTCTATTTGAGACTTACAGATATACTTCTGGAATGAATACAGGTTTTTGAAAATTATACTGTTAGCAAGTCCATCCCACATGGCTTGGCTGGTCAAAAAGCCTATCATTCTGATGCTAAGATAGGGTTCAGTAGATGATAAGATTCGGATCTATTTTTGGTTCGCTAAATAAATCAACGAGGATGTCAATAGTTAATAGCAAACACAACAAAACAATTCTTTTTTCTTAACCGGGAATGGGTTTTTCTATGGACAAAATGTCAACTCTGTTCAATTCTGACCTTCAAAATTAATGGGTTCAGAATTCTTTATAGAAGCCCCAAGTTGGATGACTTTTAGAGTCTAGCATAAAATAAAGGCAATCCTTCAAATATACATTCCCTATATACCTATATTCCTCTAAAGTATGCAGTACTTCAGCATTGAGAGGTGTCTTCCATATACACAAAATGCACATCGCTGCTATTTTCAAGCTGATAAGCTTCTAAGAAATCCCAGAATTTCCCAGAAAGCAAAGTCTGAAAATCTGTAGACTTGAGGACAGATGTGATAAGATATGTCTCATTGCCTGCCCTCGCGTCACCAACTATTGCTGTACAACTAACCTACTTCAAAAATATCAACTTTGTCAGATTCTGAAGGCAGAGCCTGAAGGAGCTCTGACTGAAGATCTTGCCTACATCTTGGCTGATTAGGTGTACTTGAAGTAGTCCCTGACAGAGGAAGGAGAAAGTAGATGTGTTGATAAAAAGAAGTCAATCTTATCTTTGGATAACCAATCCATTGCCTTACTCCTAAAGATAATTACATAAGTAGACGATGCCGGCGCCAGCACACTTGTCAAAGTGCCCCTTGCACCCCAATCTTTGCCCTATTCAGCCTCACCCTGATCACAAGTGCTTTACTCATCTGTTCTCCAAGGTTACTTTAGAGAGAGAAATCAGCAGCTGCTTGACTTTACTTCGATGTGAGAAGCAGCAGCTAGAGCAGTGGTTCTCAACCTTTTTAATGCTGCGACCCTCAACCGGTCGTAAGTCGAGGACTACTCAACCGGTTGTAAGTCGAGGACTACTCAACTGGTGCAGCACCATTGGCAGAATGGGACTTTTGGCGGGCTCAGCAGGGCAGAGACAGCCTGGACAATTCCTATTGGCTTTTGAAAGCCAATAGAATTAGACTCTATTCAAGACTCTAGAATTAGACTCTATTCAATTCCTATTGGCTTTCAAAAGCCAATAGAATAAAAGGGAGGAGCACAGCTAAGGAAAAGGGGGGAAAAAATGGCGGACTGCGTTGTTTGGCGATCCCCGTGAAATGGTCGTTCGACCCCAAATGGGGTCCCGACCCACAGGTTGAGAACCACTGAGCTAGAGAAAACAGCTCCTTGCTTTTGTGTCTTTGGCTACATGATTCCTGCTTTCCAGAAAAGTTCAACCATAAACAAATTTTTAAAGTGCAAAAAAAAAAATACTTATTTCTAAAGCACCAAAACAACATCTAAAACAATCCTTCTTTTATACAATTACTTTTTGTTCATCTGGTTTTTGTCAGGATTTTTCATCTGAACTATTGCAGAGTTGCCACAATTAGTAGTCGTAATATTTCTAAAGTAATGATCTAATAATAATAATAATAATAGTAAAGTTGGAAGGGACCTTGGAGGTCATCTAGTCCAACCCCCTGCTCAGGCAGGAAACCCTATACCATTTCGGACAAATGGCTGTCCAGTTTCTTCTTAAAACTTTTCTTAAAGTTTTTTTTTCCTCTCAGCACCCCTATTTTTTTAAAATTATAACTTTTGTTTATATGGATTACGTTTAACAACATTTACCATATCAAAAATTAAGACTGACACATTCACTGCTGCTATGGCTTCTCATGATTATTTGATGGAATTTTAATATTGTATTATTTTTCAGCATAGCTTAGTAAATAATTTTGATTTTAAGGAGCCCTGGGATGGTCCTGGGAATACCCCCCATGGATCCTAGGAACAATTTGAAGAAGCACTGCTCTAAAACATCACAAAGTAGATTACTTTGTTTGTATATTCATTTAGAGGGATGTTTGCAGTGCAAAGATGTACAGTAACAAACCTTTCACCTACATATCTATTTTAGTAGGGTAGCTGTTTTAGTCTTTTGCAAAAAGACCTTGTTAAATTGCTCCTGGATTTGAACAACTGGCCGGTCATGTGCATCCTTTTCGACTATTGAAAGTGTTCAAGTTCTGGTCATTTGGCAAAACATAACTACAGTCCTTTTGAATGTGTATGTTTCCAAATATGCAGTGAGAAATTGTGAGAACGGGAAAAGGTAAAAAAAAAAAATACCCCTTGATTTATATTGCAAACTGGTTTAATAAGTTAACTCTTAAGTAATTTCTTGCTGTTTTAACTACAGGTAGCCCTCGACTTATAACAGTTCTTGTAGTGACAGTTCAAAGTTACAACAGTGACGTATGACCGTTTTTCACTTATGACCATTGCAGCATCCCTGGGGTCACATGATTAAAGTTCAGACACTTGGCAACTGACTCATATTTATGATGGTCGTGGTGTCCCAGGGTCACACAATCCCCTTTTGCGATCTTCTAACAAAGTCAACGGGGAAGCCAGATTCACTTAACAACTGTGTTACTAACTTGATCACTGCAGTGATTCACTTAACTACTGTGGAAAGAAAGGTCGTAAAAATGGGGCAAAGTTCACTTAACAAATGTCTTAGCAACAAAAGGTTTAGGCTGAATTGTGGTCATAAGTAGTCTGTCTTTCATTCTGTGATACCAGGAAAACAGAAACATAAGAAAGAAATGCATCACAGCATAATAAAAATGTAAAGCATTGTCCAGTTTTTTGTTCTCCATGCTAGTCATGCTTAGTTAACTCCAAAACAAATATAGTACGTCTGCTTTTGCACAAAAAACTACATAAACAAATAGCATGGATGCATAAAAGCCAAGATTAGATTTCAAGACACCAGTTGTAACTTATAGTTTGCACAAGACATTTTGTAGCTGGATGTTGATATTCATGCATTTATCCTAAATGCATAAATATGCCTCAGATTTATCACTGCCCAAATGTGAATATAGCATAGCTTTAAACTAAGGTGTACTTGTGCAAATCCTCACTTTTGTTTAGAGAACTATAAACATATGAATACAAATCCATTTATATGGATGTACATTAAGTAAGAAATAGAAAAGCAGGCTGAGTTCATATGCACCAGAAGATTCAGTTATGTAATGTGTTTCTTTCTCACTCAGGCACGTGTAATGCAACGCCTGTATGTGTGTGTGTCACATCGACTCAACCTGTTGGCAAACCCTGATTTGTCTTTTATTGGAAGAGATCTGTTCTGTTCTTTCTATTTTTAAGTGACTAAGAGGTGTTTGGCTGCCATGGGAATGTGGGGAGAACAATGTGAGCAGCTCAGCAGATGGATAGGGTAATACAGTGGGTGAGAATGAAAGGAACAGAACAATACCGCGGGTGTGAATCTTCTTCTAGCACATGTACACAGCCATTTTCCTCAGAATGTCTGGCTGGGTTTTAGGATGGTTAGATGGGACATGCGGCTTTTCCGTTAAGAGTGCTGAGAAAAAAAATTGACAACTATAAAGGCGAGGTGGAAGGAAAGAGAGATGCCTTTTTGTCTTGGTTTGGAAGGTGATATTTCATACTCCAGTTCTAAGACACAGTAGAAGCCTGAGGGGCCATTTCCAGCTGTTTTAATTTCAGCATTCAACAAACATAATGATTCGTGCTTCCCCCAGTTTTTAGCAGGAAGGCTCTTATTGAAAATACTGCCAATTTCCTGCTATTGTTGTTTAAAAGGTCTTGTATTGACTGATCAATTTGTGGTTGGTCTGTGGGTTTTATACTTTCTGCCTCTTGTGGCAGACTGCTCAGGGATGCTTCAGCCTGGGTGACAAAGAAGTAACACAGCATTTAAAAATACTTAATTTTGCTGTACAAATGATGTGCCATCTAGTTGGTGTCAATTCTTAGTGACTACCGATAAACCTTTTCTATGAAGTGGGCCTTCAGGTCTTCTCCAATGGTGCACCCAGGACTGCTATAATCAAGTCCATCAAGCTTCTGGCTGGTTCTTCTCTCCTTTGTTTTCCTTTTAACCTTCCCCACTATTATTGACTTTCAAGAGAGTTAGATTTCAATAATTTGAGCCTGGGCATCTGAGACCTCTGGATTGATTTGTTCCATGGTATTCTCAAAAGTCTTCAACACTAAAATTCAAATGTGTCAATACACTTTCTACTCTTTTTCAAACTCCAGCTTTTTGTGTTCATAAAGCCACTAAAATAAACACTGCCTGCACGATTCCAATTTTGATTCAGTCACGTCAGATTTTTTTTTTTTTGATACTCTGACTTTCTGAATTATCCGTCACACACATGCAATAATCTCTCTTTTTCTTTGGCCTTTTCTAAAGCCTACTTGAACATATGGCATATCCTTTCTCTTCCAAGATTCAGGGAGGATCAAAGATGACACATCAACATATCCAGAAAGGGGGAGGGGGGAGCAAGAACCCAAAGTCATTCTGTCTTGCAAGGGTTGAGCTGGAGCCTCATCTAGAGCGTCACCATTTCCAGGCACTTGGTCAGTACCTCAAGAGCATCATTTGACTGGCTAGGACTGGAGGTTTACATCAGTCATCAGCATACTCAGTATACAGGTAGTCCTCGGCTTCCAATCACAATTGGGGCCAGAATTCCAGTTGCTAAGCAAGGTGGTTAAGTAACTCATGACAAATTTTATGACCTTTTTTGCCACAATTGTTAAGCGAATCACTGCAATTGTTAAGCGAGTCAGTCATTGACTATGCTTGTTGGAAGCCACCTGAGATCACAAAATCGCAATCACATAACACTGCATTCACCATTCTGAGCTATCTTGATGCAAGGAAAGTAAATTTTTCCACACATTCTCTCTCTTCACCGATTTCTATTTTGAAGTTTCCTTTCCTTGCAATAGCCATGACTTTGGTCTTTTTGACGTCCAGGAAGAAACCAAAATTCTCACTTTCTTCTTTGATTTTCTTGATCAGACCTTTGATTTCTGAGGAAAGAGTTGAATCATCAGCACATCAAAGATCACTGATGTTTCTTCCACCAACCTTTCTCCCAATTCTTCAAGGTCTAGCTTCCTCATGACCATTTCAGCATCCAGGCTGAATCAGATGTTTGATTTCTGAGGGAAGAGTTGAATCATCAGCACATCAAAGATCATTGATGTTTCTTCCACCAACCTTTCCCCCAATTCTTCAAGGTCTAGCTTCCTCATGACCATTTCAGCATCCAGGTTGAATAAGAAAAGGGCGAGAATGCAACCTCATCCCACTCGGAAGCCCAGCAAAGGAGCATCTTCCCTGGGAACATTTCCTCATAATTAAGAAGCTACTTGGGTAATCAGCCAAATGTTTTAAATTAAAAAAAAAATAGACCAGTTGCCATGACTCAACTTTCAGATTTCCTCATGAGGCATTTCTCTGAGAGCCAAGGGAAGAACGGGTTCAGTCTTCCTGGTTTTGACGACTCAGCGGAGAAAGAGTTAAAAACAAAAGCTCTTGCAGTGTCCCTTGTTTGAAATTTCCTATAAAACTGCCCACAGCACGAGAAGCCACCTGTTACACCTCAGGCTCGGCTTCAACCGACGAGCAGCCGCCCGCGTGCCCCAAAAAAATTTCCCGCCTTTTCCCCCCTCAGCTGGCAGTGCGCATGCGCCAACCTTTCTTGCGGCTTTTGGGGGGGGACAGTGCTCTCAAGTGGAGTGGGCAAAAAAAATAAATAAATATCCGAGGTCTAGTCTCGCGAGACTTGCCTCCTTTCTCCTCTTTCCTCCCCCTCCCTTCCGCTTGCGTCTCTCAACTCGAAGTCTTCTCTCGCTTCTTTAAAGAGATTCGACCAATCGCGAGGGGAGGCTTCCTCACCTGGGCGGGCGGGCGGGCGCGCGCTCGCTCGCTGGCCGGCCGGCTCGCGCGGCCCCCTTTTCCCAGCGCCCCGGCCAATCCAGAGAAGGGCTCGCGAGCGCGCGCCTCAACCTCCAGAGCAAGCCGTCCAATCGCCAGGTAGAGAGTGGGTGGGTGGGGTGGCCGCGAGAGCGCCAGCCAATGGCGAAACGGCGAATTGGTGGGAGGATGCTTCCCCTCCCCACAGTTTCTCCCTGGCGCGGCCGGGCGCGCGCAGGCGCTTCGGCCACGCCCCCTTCCTCTCCTCATCTCGCCTCTTCGCGTTTTTACCTCAGGGCCGGGCTGAGGGGTTTAGGCCTCGCGTGCAGCCTCGGCCTCGCGTAGGGCGGCCAAGCCGGGCGATGACGACGCCACTGCGGCTTCTTCTTCTGAGGCGGGTCCCTCACTAGGCGCCACGGAACGCGAGCCCCAGCCTCCGCCGCCATGCCGGCCAAGAGGAAACTGGTGCCGCCGGCCCTCAACATCACCCCCACCATCGCCGAGGGACCCAGCCCCACCGGCAGCGGCGAGGGCGACGGCTCCGAGTGAGTTGGGCTTGAGCCCCGCGTGGGTCGGAGTGAGGCGCCGGTTTTGGGTCTGAGGGGAGCGGGCGAAGGAGGCGAGGTATTTGTGAGGGGGGGGGAGGGCGGGGAGCGAGAGAAAAAAAAGGAGGAAAATTTGCTCCCGGAAGGTATTTCGGAGTTGTGGGGAGCTGCTGTGAGGCGAGGAAAGGTCGGGGGAGCCGCTGGGAGGGAGGACGCGGTCGGCCTTTGGAGGAGCATCTCGATCCACGAACGGGGAGGGGAGGGGCTGCCTCAAGGCGAAGCCCCGAGAGAAAGGTAGAGCCGCAGGCGGTGGAGCGGCTCGCAGGAATCGGGGGTGCTGCTGGTGGTGGAGAATAGAATAGAATTATTAGCATTAGAATTATTAGCATTAGACAAGACAGGATCAAAATAGAATAAACAGGGAGTTTGGAGGTCTTCTAGTCCAACCCCCTGCTCAGGCAGGAGATTGGCTGTCCAGTCTCTTCTTAAAAACCTCCAGTGTTAGAACACCCACAGTTTCTGGTGGCAAGCTGTTCCACTGGTTAATTGTCCTCAGTCAGGAAATTCCTCCTTAGTTCTAGGTTGCTGCTCTCCTTGATTTAGTTTCCATCCGTTGCTTCTTGTCCTGCCTTCAGCTGCTTTGGAGGATAGCTTGACTCCCTTCTTCTTTTTGGCAACCCCTCAAATATTGGAATACTTTATTGGTCTTTAGGGTCCAGGAAAGGGTGGATGGGGGTGTTGGGATGCGCCCCATGGGAAAGAGGAAGGAAGTCCTTCCAGGCAGATTCTTCTTCTGCCCTGAGATGGTGTGGAATGCCAATCAAGGAGAATATTTCTAGCTCAGGGTTGAAATGAGGTGTCTCTGAGGATGGTGGTTTTCAGGAGACCCAAAATGGGATAATAAGTGAACTGACACTGATGATGTTACCTAGTTTGGGTCATGAGACGTGGGCAAGAAAGCCACCCAGCTCAGAGAGCGCCAAGGACCCCACAGCCCTTCTCCTTCCTCCTCTTCTCCACTCTACAAACCCTGCTCTCTTCTGGCACTTCTGATAGTTACCTAGCTTGGGTCATGAAATGTCTGCAAAAAAAAGCCACCAAGCTCAGAGGACCAAGGATCCCACACCCGCCCTCCTCCTCCTCCTCCTCCTTGTCCTACTTCTTCTCCACTCCACAAACCCAGCTCTCCTCTAGCATTGCTGATGTTATTTAGTTGGGTCATTAAACACTTGCAACAAAACTACCAAGCTCAGACAGCCATCGTCCTCCTCCTCCTCCCCATCTCCTCCATTCCACGAACCCCCCCCCCCACTACCTTCTAGCATTGATGACCATATCTAATTTGGGGCCATGAAACGTCCTCAAGAAAACAACAAAGGAGCCCTCTGCGTCTGAAATGGAATAGCATCTCCTATAGCTGCGGTTCTCAACCTGTGGGTGGGGACCCCATTTGGGGTCGAACGACCATTTCACGGGGATCGCCAAACAACGCAGTCCGTCATTTTTTCCCCCTTTTCCTTAGCTGTGCTACTCCCTTTTATTCTATTGGCTTTTGAAAGCCAACAGAATAGACTCTCTTGAATAGAGTCTAATTTTACTGGCTTTCAAAAGCCAATAGGAATTGTCCAGGCTGTCTCTGCCCTGCTGAGCCCGCCAACAGTCCCATTCTGCAAACGGTGCTGCACCAGTTGAGTAGTCCTCGACTTACGACCGGTTGAGTAGTCCTCGACTTACGACCGGTTGGGGGGTCACGGCATTAAAAAGGTTGAGAACCACTGTCCTATAGGTTTAGGATCTCCTGCCATAGGCTGGGGGTTGGACTAAAAGATCTCCAAGGTCCCTTTTAGCCCTATTATTCTATGTTCTATGAAAAACTTGAACAGAGAGGAAGGATGCAGTGGCCACCTAGACCCAGTGAAAAGACCAGCAAAATCAAGTAACAATTCATTTAAAACCAATGAAACAGGTTATTTTGTCACCTCATATTGGCTGGCCAAATGTTCGTAATTAAGGGAGGAAGAAGATTTTTCTTGATACATCTCTTGAAAGAGAACAGTGTTGCCACCACTTTTGGTCTATAGTATGTTCAACCACAGTTGTGGGTGAAGTCAAGTTGTAATTCCTGATGAACAGATGTTGGAGAATGGAATGCTTCCAATCATGTTTGACAGATAATAGAGATGTTAACCTAAGACAGAAGCAGGCTGTAAGACCTCATTCGGTGGATCAGGTTGGAGCACTGGGGGGGGGGGGGGAGAGAATTTAAAGGCTTGTATGTCTGCTCTTAAAATAACCTTGGGAAAATTCTGCCCAAATAGATCCTTGTTTCACTGCTACAATTGAATATTGTGCAATAGTTCATTCTATAATAGCTGAAAAGCTGTCTGTCACAACTTACATAGAGTTTTAAAAGATGTTTTCATTTTCTTTCAGCATATTTTATAGGACATGCTATTCTTCAGGCTCCTTATAAGTGAAATGCTGTTCCAGACCATTTTTGCTCAGATAAAATGAGGCATTCAAGCAATGTGTAAAATGCATTTTACAATATTACAAAACAAGAATCGGAGAAACAATTTATTATAGTTGAAGTACTGATACACTATAAGGCGACGAATGAACTGGCAAAGTAATGACTGGGGAGACAGAAAAAGGAGAATGTTGGGTGTTTAAAACATAGTACTTTGCAAGTTTACTTAGAAGCTGACTTTTTAATCCAGTGGGCCATATTCCCAAGAATTTGTTCTTAAGGTTTTAATCTTGAAAAGGTCCATGATTAGGGGGAACTGAAAAAGTCTGTAAGAACAGACGTGAAGCTTCAACTGACAGGGCAGTGATATTCAAGACTTTTCACATGTAGAACGATTTGTGTTGAAATGTATTTTCATAAATAAGTTGAAGTGTTGTTAGTCATAGGGGTGAGGAACAACTGTCAATGACCTGGAAAGGCATAATTGTGATGAGAGATGTTAGCCATATAAAGAATGAAGCCTATATAGAAATGTGGGCAATTAGCAAAAAGAATGAATGAATACAGAATAGAATACAGAATAACAGAGTCGGAAGGGACCTTGGAGGTCATCTAGTCCAACCCCCTGCTCAGGCAGGAAGCCCTGTGCCATTTCAGGCAAATGGTTGTCCAATCTCTTCTTAAAAGCTTACAGTGTTGGAGCATTCACAGCTTCTGGAGGCAAGTTGTTCCACTGATTAATTGTTCTAACTGCTATTAAAAACAGTAGCATTTCATATTTACATTAATAGATGTAAATTTCTACATTTCTAGAAAGTGTTGACAAACAGAAGCCATTTGTCCTCTTATTGATGGAAAGAGGGGGTATTCTTTGAAACTGCCTGAAATTTTATGTAGAACATTATTTGAAATAAATAAATAGAAGGGTATTTATATGTACGCACAAACATATATGAAAAAAGGAAGTTAAAATATGCTTTAATCACATCACAATGATAACCAACAATTTAGATTATTTTTAAAAGTGACTAGACCAGGGACATCCCACCTTGATAACTTTAAGACCTATGGACTTTCATTCCCAGAATTAACCATGCTGGCTGAGGAGTCCATAAGTCTTAAATTTGCCAAGGTTGGACATCCGTAGACTACATGAAACCATGGAAGCCCAAATTATTGGTAGAAAGCTGCTGATTTTGGTAGTGGAAATAATACCAAGATTCACAGGCTTGAATAATTACCAGCTGCCAAGGAGTGACAATGGAAGAGAACATCCACCTCCCTGTATTTTTAGTTTCCAGAACATGTGTGGTTGGGCCCCCTGAACCACATAGGATGCAAGACTGAGCGGGGTCTTCAATACAGCAAAGATTTTCTTATAATCTGTGTTAACATGGTAGTGACCCGCCTAATTAAAATTATTAATCTGCTTCTATATTATTGATAATTTAGAAATGAATGTTGGAGAGAGAGAGAATCGGTATTCAGAAAATATGAAAGTGTGTGCCATAAAATGTTTAAGAACGGAGTACGCATAATGTAGCAGGGAGCACCAATTAAGAAGAATTGGAGATATTGAGTAGAGAAATTGTGTGGAAAGAAGAGCAGTAGTTTAAAGCCAATAATAAAAGAATTGAATGGCAATTATTTTTATTACATAGTTTTATCCTGTCTTTTCCAAGGAGTTTAGGGTACTATTAACTGTAATGGCATTCTCCCCCCCCCCCCCCGTTTGCACTCTAGTGCTATTTCTGTAACAACTTTGAACAGTTGGGAATATGGAAATGTGTAACTACCGGCAGGACCATCGTGTATTCAGATTCTAGTGCTGTTTTTAATCCAGTCTATAACCAGCTGCAGCCATTTTGTGAATTGGTTATCCCTCAGGGCAGTTAGTTTGTGAGGGTAGACATGACACTTTCACAAACATTTTATGTGATTTAAGCTAAAAATTTGGAATATATATGTCTGTGTATACTAATTTTAGTATTTTACTGATTATAGAAATCGCTGTTCAGAGAGCTTAAAACCTAATGTGTGTGTGTGTGTCTCACATAACACCCATACAGTCAAGTATAATTATGGTGTATTTGCATAACCTGCTTATACCATGAATTACTCAGTGACACACTGAAGCATAGAAAGCCATACTCACTGGATTTGCATAGCATACTTGCTTAAAATGTTCTTTGTTTTTCATAGTGTTGTTTGTTGTTTGTAATGTTGACCACATTTAGTATCACATCTGCCCAACCTTACAAATATGCAATGTACAGATAGTCCTCAACTTAGGACCACAATGGACCCTAACATTTCTGTTGTTAAACAAGATAACTGTTGTGAATTTTGCCCCATTTTACAACCTACCTTGCCACAGTTGTTAAGTGAATCACTGCAGTTGTTAAACGAATCTGGCTTCCCTCTTGATTTTGCTGTTCAGGGAGTCGCGAAAGGTGATCACAGAACCCTGGCACACTGCAACTATCATAAATATGAGCGACCGAATTTTGATCATGTGACCGTGGCAATGTGGCCACGGTCGTAAGTGTGAAAAACTATCTTTAGTCATTTTTTTCCAGCGCTGTCGTAACTTCAAACAGTCACTAAACGAACTGTTGCAAGTTGAGGACTATCTGTAATAAAGCGTGAGACTTGTGGTCTGTGATCTTATGGTAAGATATATGCTGGAGTAGAGATTTGAACCTGGGACTAACGATGTAGGCCAGAGGTCCATCACCTGCAAATAGGATGGACATTTAATAGATTGGGGATTGTTTTAAAAAATGTGCTGATTGGATTTCATGGGAAACCAGTGCTCTGATTTGGCCATAGGGATCTGATTTAAAGGAGGCTGGTGAAAGATAAAGATCTCCCTGTCCAGTGGTGCTCTAAGGCAGGGGTAGGCCACCTTGGCTCTTTTATGACTTGTGGACTTCAACTCCCAGAATTCCTGAGCCAGCATGGGGGAACTATGGCCCCCTCATGACGCATGGACTTCAACTCCCAGAATTCCTGAGCCAGCATGGCTCAGCTTGGAAACCTCTCACTTTCCCCTCAGCGTGGCTGGGTCAGGAATTCTGGGAGTTGAAGTCCACAAGTCATAAAAGAGCCAAGGTTGCCTACCCCTGCTCTAGGGCATGGTGGTCATCTCTGTTTCTTGGTCAAGGGAGCCAGAGTCGTCCGAAGACATTTTCCATGGTCATGTGGCCAGCATGGCTATATGCTGAGGTGTACCAAACACGCTGTTACCTTCCCACCGAATTGGTACCTATTGATCTACTTGCATTTGCATGCTTTTGAATTGCTAGGTGGGCTGGGGCAAGGAACGGGAGCTCATCCTGTCCAAGAGCGCTCGGGCTTCGAACCCAGGCTGTATGCTTTCCATCTGATCAGCTCAGCTTCTTTAACCATTATAAGCACACAGATAAAAATGGGTACAGTATGAGAAGAAGGGCAGGGGGTTGAATATGTGAGTTGCTGATTGGTGGGAAAGATGATGTGTGCTTCGGAATTAAATTGTTCAGATTGATCTAGTGAAAAAAGTAGCATCTGTTGAGTAATATTTGGAGAAAAGAATGATAAGTTGGCAGTTCTGAAATGCTCAGAGGGGACTTGGAATAAGGAGCAGCAATACTTAAAAGAAACTGAGATAGATCGGTGGAAATGCTACAGATTCGCACAAAAGCAGCAGTTTGATGCAGGGCAGCTGACCATATAATGTGTCCTTTCAGGAGCTGTGTAAATGGATCAGGAAATTACATCTACATATTTGTAATGGAGAATATTATAGCAAAAGAACTGCTCTAAGCACTGGGGTTCAGATCAAAGGAAGCATAGTGTTTAAAGACTTTGCTGAAATGTAAGGGGAATTATGCGTGGATGAGGAATCAGAACTGTAGAAAAAAAGGAAAAGCAGGAGAAATAATGCACAAGAAAAACTGCTGGCTTTAGATAGGTTATCACTTTTGTTGAAAGATTTTACCTAATTAAAAGATAACGAAGAACAAATTATAAAGTAGAAAATGTAAAAGAGAAAGAAACAGGAAAGAAAAGAAAACGTAAAGCCACTTCTAATCTTCATTACAACAGTTACAAACTTTTATCATCTCCCACCCTTAGAGATCTAGTATATAGATCTCTTCCTATATTTAATCCCTTTTAATCAGCAAACCCCCCAAACCACCAGTTTATTTCTGCCCGTTTTCAGCAAAAAGTCTGTAAAAGGTTTCCAGTCTTTTATAAAAGTACTTATGGACTTAAATACTTTAAACAGGACATATTTAAATGGGAAGAGAGGAATTTTTGTAACTTAAGAGCTGGAATCTGGGAACCATCAAGATACAGAATTGACTGCTTGTCTTCTCATCTTTCTATTTTTTTTAAAAAAAAGCTTATTTCATTTTTTCTTTTTTTCCCCTGAGAAATGTTTTCCTTTTATCCAAATGAACTGTCCACCTTCTAAAATAAAAATGTTTTTTAAAGATGTCAGTTCAGTGGATTCCTACTTAAAAATAAGCCTCTCTGAATTTTGCTTGATTTATTTTGAATAAATATGCATAGAATTGCAGCTACGGCAAATTTAAAACTTGCACTGAGCTAGGATAAGAATGATTCCACAAAGTGGGCATTGCAAAGGAGAAACTCGTAATTATTTATAGCCTAAGACTTGGAGAGGTCTAATATTAAGATGTTTCATTTTCAGGAATAAAGCTTAACCCCGTGATTCTTATGCTGAAGAGAACAATCATGTTAATATAGCATACGTATCTTTCAAGAGACCCCCTCAAATAACCATTGACATGAAAACGTGGGAGGGAAAAAAAATAAGAATTTAAACCCCGGAACATAGACCTATAGAGGTTTTTGATACCTGTGTACTACAGTACCACATGTTCTGTGCATATAAGATTTTGTTCTTACCTGTGTTAAAGAGATAAATTTGGTCAAGTTTTGTCTGTGAACCTTCTGTTGAGGGAGGGAGGGAGGGTTAAACATCCAGAGACTTGAGGTTTTCAATTGTATCTCTGTGAAGTGTGACTCTCTCTTTATTTACAGGTTTTTTTTTAAATAACCAAACCGAAAACCCATTGTGCAGATCACAACAATTAAAAATGAATAATAATGTTAACCCTTCCTCCAGTACTGCTTAACCTACGTTAAAAGCTCAGTGAATTTAAACTGCCATCAGTACTGTTGTAGATGCCCCAGTGTAGGGTTCTGGAATTCACAATTATATCCGCAAATAGAATGTTGCTAAATGGAAGCAAAGTATAGACCTGGAACGACATGCGAGCAGCGGGGAGAGAAAAAGCTGAGGAGCTTCTTTAGTAAATTGTTGTATGAGTGAGAAATTATCTTGAACAAAAGACGATTTGGAAGAAGCTACTATCCACTGGGGGGAATTAGGCAAGATTGAGGCATTGAGAATGAAGGAAGGGGATTGTGAAAACTTACAATCTCACTCTAGTTCAGTGGTTCTCAACCTGTGGGTCGGGACCCCATTTGGGGTCGAACAACCATTTCACGGGGGTCGCCAAACAAGGCAGTCCGCCATTTTTCCCCCTTTGGCCACGCCCCTGGCACCCGGTGATGTATAAGTGGTTGGGGGTCACCACAACATGGGGAACTGTATTATGGGGTCGCAGCATTAGAAAGGTTGAGAACCACTGCTCTAGTTGAAAGCATCAAGAAGAAAAAGGAAAATAACCCCAATGTACAGTACATTAAAAAAGCAAATAGAATTTAAAAATAACACCAACTGGCAGAATATATCTATTTGAAAACCTCTGTCCCCATTTTGTTTAGGCGGCTTGGAGAATATCTTGTTTAAATGGAGAAAATAGACATTCCTCCTAGCCAACACTGAATATTAGAATGTAGCCTGGCACAGAACTAAGCAAATACTTACAGTCTTCAGTACAGGTAGACCTCGTCTTACAACCACGACTGAGCCTAAAATTTCCATTGCTAAGCAAGACAGTTGTTAAGTGAGTTTTGCCCCATTTTACGACCTTTCTTACCACCGTTGTTCCGGGAATCATTCAGTTGTTAAGTTAATAACACGGTTGTAAAATGAATCTGGCTTCCCTATTTCTTGGCTTGTCAGAAGGTTGCAAAAGGGGATCACGTGATTCCAGTACACTTCAACTGTCATAAACATAAGTTGGTTGCCAAGCATCTGCATTTTGATCGTGTGACCCTGGGGATGCTGCAACGGTCGTTAAGTGTGAAAAATGGTCCTAATTCATTTTTTTTCCCGTGCTGTCGTAACATCGAACGATCACTTAATGGTTGTAAGTCAAGAACTACCTGTACATAAATTTGGGAAATTATGGCAGCCAGGTGATGACTAGCAAATATAGCATGACTAGCAAATATAGCAATGTCCCTGCTGCTCCACTCCGCCGCACACAGCGGTGTGTTGCATGGATCTGATGGCTCTCGCCCTCTTTTCCTTTAGAGCACACCTGGTTGACCTCCAGAAGAAACTGGAAGAACTGGAGCTGGACGAGCAGCAGAAGAAACGGTTGGAAGCTTTCCTCACCCAGAAGGCCAAAGTGGGTGAACTGAAAGACGACGATTTCGAGAGGATTTCGGAACTAGGAGCTGGCAATGGTGGGGTGGTCACCAAAGTACAACATAAACCCTCAGGGCTAATTATGGCACGGAAGGTGAGACCGGGTGAGGGGGGAGAAAAAAGGCCAAGCCATTTTTCCAAACGTGGGCCTGAAGTCAGCCAAAGGCGTCAAGAGCAATAAACTTACAAAGCGATAACAAGGCAAACGGCAACTTTTGACCTGAGCTTTCGAAAAACACGCAGGTAGTCCTCTGCGTACATGGCCGTTGAGACCGGAATTTCCATGGCTAAGCGGTGTGGTCCTAAAGCCATCCTGGTTGCTGCTGTTAACTAAATCTCACCGTGGTTAGAAGCGGCCACTTCCTGCCGGCTGCTCATAACCAAAGTTAGCAGGAAGTTGCACATTTCAAATTGGCAGACAGGCAGGCGTAGGTCCGGGAAGGTGTAAGGAGGGACACAGTGAGAGAATGTGCATTGACCGGCACAGCGTAAGCACGGGGAGGGTGGGTGAGTGGAGGAGACCTAGCCCAGCAACTGGAATGACACAACTTACCACAGCCAGCGTGCTGTGGGACAATTCAACAGTTCAGTTTATTTAAAAGAGTTAAAAAATTATTTTAATTTTTAATCATTCACATTTCATTTTGTCCCTCTGCCATCCTTACAGTGGTGGCGAACCCATGGCACGAGTGCCAGAGGCGGCACTCAGAGCCCTCTCTGTGGGCACGCGCACCATCACCCCAGTCCTAGGCCTTCAGCTGGGTTTTATAAAACCTTTTCGCTTTAGGCCTCCGCTGCCGTGTGCAAAAAAAAAAAAAAAAGGTTCAATCAATCAATTTCAACTTCTCGCAGGAAAAAAAAGATCTTGCAAAGTTGGGATTGATTGATTGAACTTTTTAGTCCCACCCAGTCTGCCGTTACCACCGCAGCCACGCCCATCCAATGGGCCACACCCCCCAATTGACCATACCCAGCCAATGGGCCACACCCACCTGGCACCCAACGATGCCTAAGTGGGTTTTGGGTTGCAGTTTGGGCACTTGGTCTCTAAAAGGTTCGCCATCACTGCTTTCTTTAATGATACTATTTCTTCAATATTAGTGTAACTCCTGCGGCAAGTTGGCCATGGTGAATTGTTATACATGTGAAAAGGGGTCATAAGTTGCTTTTTCCAGGCTGTTGTAACTTCGAACAGTCACTAAATGATAGATTGTAAATTGAGAGCTACCTGTAATCTCCAACTTGACTCCTAATTAATAAACAGCATGAGTACTAAAATATTGCAACACTTTAGAGCCTCACCGCTCTAAATATGTTTTAAGTCCAATTTTCTGGACTTGTCTGGACAATAGATCTAGTTTCCTAGATTTCTTGTGATATCTACAGAATTTTATTTAAGGATTTGCTTCACCTTTTACTAGGTATGACTTCACTTGTTGTTGTGACTTTCATGGCAGCTTCAGAGTGTTTTTTTCCCCCCACCTTTTCTAATCTAGCCTGCTATTCTGAAATATCCTGGCAGTTCCCCACCCAAGTAGTCACCAGGTCCAACCCTGTTTAACTTTTCACAATCATCCAAGTTTGGCTAGAAGTTATCGTCTGCTATGACTTCACAGTTGTTATCTGGGTCTAGATCTGACCCTGTTAGCCTTTCGCAAAACTCTGAAAGCCTGACTGTTTTCACGGAAATTTGGGCCAGGAGGTTAGACAAGCTCTGCTGGTGATGTGGTCCTATGATTAAGGTGTCATGTGTTCTTATTTTTAATTGCTGATTTTAATATTTGTACACAGCCTAGAGCAGTGGTTCTCAACCTGTGGGTCGGGACCCCATTTGGGGTCGAACGACCATTTCACGGGGGTCGCCAAACAACGCAGTCCGCCATTTTTTCCCCCCTTTTCCTTAGCTGTGCTCCTCCCTTTTATTCTATTGGCTTTTGACAGCCAATAGAATAGACTCTCTTGAATAGAGTCTAATTCTGTTGGCTTTCAAAAGCCAATAGGAATTGTCCAGGCTGTCTCTGCCCTGCTGAGCCCGCCAAAAGTCCCATTCTGCCAACAGTGCTGCACCAGTTGAGTAGTCCTCGACTTACGACCGGTTGAGTAGTCCTCGACTTACGACCGGTTGGGGGTCGCGGCATTTAAAAGGTTGAGAACCACTGGCCTAGAGCCACTAAACGTGAGATGAGCAGCCATATAACTTTATTTATATCATCTTTTTTGGTGCAGGATTGCATTTTTGATACTGTATTGATACCCATTTAAACAGCAAGCGTGAAGTTCCTTTGGCTTCTGACTACAGCTAGTCCTTGCGACTCTTCAAAGTTACAGAGGCCCTGAAAAAATGGACCTGGGAACAAGTTCTCACGGCTAGTGACCATTCCAGCATCCTCATGGTCATGTGGTCAGAATTTGCGTGCTTGGCAACTGGCATGTATTTAGAATAGTTGGCACATCTTGGGTGATGGGATTGCCCTTTGTGACCTTCCCAAGTGGTTTCAAACGAGCAAAGTCAGTCCGGGAGGCCGGATTTCCTTAATGACTCACTTAACAATTGCCGCGATTCATTTAACACTCGTGGCACAAAAGTTGTAAAATGAGGCGTGATTCGCTTAGCAACCGCCTGAAATTCTGGCCCCAACTGTGATTGTAAGTCGAGGACTGCCTGTAGTGGCTTTCAGTCCATCTCCATCCATAATTGTGAAAAAATTAATAGGTGCTTTTAAATCAGCGATTCTCAACCTGTGGGTCGGGACCCCATTTGAGGTCGAACGACCATTTCCCGGGGGTCGCCAAACAACGCAGTCCGCCATTTTTTCCCCCTTTTCCTTAGCTGTGCTCCTCCCTTTTATTCTATTGGCTTTTGACAGCCAATAGAATAGACTCTCTTGAATAGAGTCTAATTCTATTGGCTTTCCAAAGCCAATAGGAATTGTCCAAGCTGTCTCTGCCCTACTGAGCCCGCCAAAAGTCCCGTTCTGCAAACGGTGCTGCACCAGTTGAGTAGTCCTCGACGTACGACCGGTTGAGTAGTCCTTGACTTACGACCGGTTGGGGGGTCGCGGCATTAAAAAGGTTGAGAACCACTGATTTAAATGGACTTCTCCCGTCTCCGAAGCACTGCGATAAGAGAAGCCGAAATTGATCTGTAATTTTGGCCAGTGTTGTCGGATGTGGCTTATGTGAGCCGTTCTAATGTGAGGGAGCACAAAGATCAAACAGAAAAAGACAGGAAGGAGCCCGCATAAGGACTTAGCAGCCTCTCTTTGAGTTTTGGTTCTTCTGTCTCCTGCTTCAATGGGGAGAGAAAGTTTGATGGTTGGAAGGATAGATGTTGTAGTCCAGTGGTTCTCAACCTTTTTAATGCCGCAACCCCCCAATGGGTTGTAAGTCGAGGACTACTCAACCAGTCGTAAGTCGAGGACTACTCAACTGGTACAGCACCGTTGGCAGAATGGGACTTTTGGCAGGCTCAGCAGGGCAGAGACAGCCTAGACAATTCCTATTGGCTTTTGAAAGCCAATAGAATTAGACTCTATTCAAGAGAGTCTATTCTATTGGCTTTCCAAAGCCAATAGAATAAAAGGGAGGAGCACAGCTAAGGAAAAGGGGGAAAAATGGCGGACTGCCTTGTTTGGCGACCCCCGTGAAATGGTCGTTCGACCCCAAATGGGGTCCCCACCCACAGGTTGAGAACCACTGTTGTAGTCAAAACTTATGGTCTTCCCAGGAGTGATATACGGCTGTGAGAGCTGGACCATAAGGAAGGTTGAGCGCCAAAGAATTGATGCTTTCAGATTGTGGTGCTGGAGAAGGCGCTTGAGAGTCCCTTGGACCCGTCAGGGAGACCCAGTCAATCCTAAAAGAATTCAACCGGACAGATCCTGTCGCTGAAGCTCAAATATATTGGCCACCGAATGAGAAGAGAGGACTTATTAGAGAAGAGCCTGAGGTTAGGAAAGACCGAAGGCAAAAGGAAAAGGGGACAGCAGAGGATGAGATGGTTAGATAAGGTCGTCGACACAATGACTGTGAATTTGGGCAGAGTCCAGGAGACGACGGTGGAGGACAGAAGGGCCTGCTGTGCTGTGGTCCACAGGGTCGCAAAGAGTCAGACATGACTTAGTGGGATATGACTAGTTTGGGTATGGGTATGTCTAGGCAGGACAAGAAGCAACGGGTGGAAACTAATCAAGGAGAAAAGCAACCTAGAACTAAGGAGAAACTTCCTGACAGTGAGAACAATTAACCAGTGGAACATCCTGCCTCCAGAAGCAGTGAATGCTCCAACATTGGAAGTTTTTAAGAAGAGACTGGACAGCCCTTTGTCCGAAATGGTGTAGGGTTTCCTGCCTGAGCAGGGGGTTGGACTAGATGACCTCCAAGGTCCCTTCCAACTTTACTACTGTTACTAATTACTAATCATCCACCTCCAGTCTATAACCCAGTCCTTTCAGCAGTTCCAAGAAGGCTCCGTACCCGTTTGCACCACTCCGATGACCCTGAGGACACCGATAAACCTCCAGGTGGCCTCAACGACTCTCCAAAAGGATGCAAATGACCAGCTGTCTGCAAGGAGTATCAATCCTTCCCTTCCCCACCATCCAGTCAGAGCCGGAGAAGCTTCTTGGATGAGAAGCGAAACGTCTTCGAAGAAAAACAAGACAGTCTAGTTGCTTCCTGAAAAAGCATCTTTGGGACCACCAGGACCTGGATGACGGAGAATCTCGATAGACATCCGGAACTATCATATTTATGATAGTTGCAGTGTGCCAGGGTATATCTTGTACCTCAGGGATGTCAAACTCAGTTTCATTGAGGGCCGCATCAGCATTGCGGTTGCCCTCAGAGGGCTGGATGGGTAGGTGCGGCCTACTGGGTGGGCGTGGATGGGTAGGTGCGGCCTACTGGGTGGGCGTGGATGGGTAGGTGTGGCCTACTGGGTGGGTGTGGCCAGCTCTACATCATTCGCGTCAAGGGTGCCTGTGGGGGCCTGGGCAGGAGTGGGACAGATCTGAGGGTCTCTGGAGAAGGGGGGGGACCGGGGCAAGCACCAAGGCATGGTCCACTGGAGGAGCCTCACTGTTCCTCTCAGGCCATGTGGGGGGGGGCTCATGGAGCTAAGACTGAATGCGTTTCAGCATAGATGGCCACCACAAAAGTGTACATTGGCTGCCAACTGGCCTGGGCCAGGGCCAAGGCAGCGGGGGCCGTGCCCTCACTGTATCCAGGATGGCTTCACGGGCCACATGAAACCACTTTGCGGGCTGCATCCGGCCCCCGGGCCTTGTGTTCGACATGTCTGTTGTATCTTTTCCCCAGGAAAGATACGATAGCAGGTTGGGTGGCTAATAAGTTTGCCCTCCTTTGGAAAATGATATATCTGGTTATGGAAAGAACATTTGCGCAACATAAGGCTTGAACTCTTCTGGGCATAGTCTTCCATAATTGGTTTCAGCGTTCCATTCCTGAGCCTTGGAAGCGTTCCTATGGTGACTGCTTACTTCCCACTTTTCTTCTGCTGCTGCTGCTTTTTTTTTTTTTTTTTTTTTGCACTGCTAAGTAGGTTAGACTGCTTGCCTTCCTGGATGCAGAATCATTAGCAAATATAGAGCTGTAATTGCAGTCCCATAGCTTTCGGTTATTGAGCAAGGGTGTCTGCCAGTAGCTTTTAAAAGGGCCAGAAGCACATCTCATGGTTGAATGTGCAATCATAACACAATACAACCTGGTCTCTTCTGTGAATGAATTGTGTATTGCGAAACCGTATTTCTAACCCTGCATCTTTTGCGTCTTGCATATATTCCTGTTTCTAGGATTTTAAAGGGGTGTGTGTTATTTATTTATTTCACTATTTGGTGACCTGCCTCAATGTATGGACAACGGCTCAAGTACAATGTATGGACAACGGCTCAAGTACAACAGATTAAAGAAATGAAAACACTATAAAAATGAAAAGAAATTATAAGTTATAAGTAAATATGTTACTTATAATTAATAGAAATTGCCCAGACGGTCACTGGAACATTAAATTCTGTTTAAATTGCAAATGACTTTCTCAGTTGCAAACATGACTTTCAGGAAGCAGTCAGATTCTGAGGGGTTGTATTGTCTGATCTTTTAAATTTTGTAATGTTAACAAAATGGAAGATTCTTTTTTTTTTTAATTCTTTAAGCAAGCTGGAAAAAAAATGCAAAAAGAAACATTGAATCAATATCAGTGTTTTAGAATTCCAGTAGAGATTCAAATAAACCTATGTTAAAAATCACAAGTAGTTTTTTCTTGTTGTGCAAGTAGAGAATGCCAAATCTTGCAGTCTATCCATACTTTGCCTGGCTGTCATCTGTACACCATTAAAATAGTTTTGTCTGGTTGTAACCTTCATCTAGCTCAGTGTTTCTCAACCTTGACCATTTTACGGCATGTGGACTTCAACTCCCAGAATTCCACAGCCAGCATTGCTGGCTGTGGAATTCTGGGAGTTGAAGTCCACATGCCTTAAAATGGTCAAGGTTGAGAAACACTGATTATTCTAGCCAAACGGTGCATAATATGGCAACAATTTTTGAATCAAGGTACCTGAAGTTTATTAACTTAAAGAATATGTACAAAATATGGGATTCATTACTTCTATGGAATTGAAATTTCAAGGATCTCCAGACCAGTTGCACTCACAAACTTGTTGCCACTGCAGTGCCGCCTCGGTCAGCTGCACTCCACATGATTGTGATCTCCATCATTCCCTACCACCTTCCCTCATGCATAGTCAATGGGGAAGTCAGAGGTTGTTCCTGTTCCCACTGCATTTTTGCTTGCCCTGAGTCATTCTGTTGACCTCCTTAGGTCAGGGGTAGGCAACCTTGGCTCTTTTATGACTCGTGGTCTTCAACTCCCAGAATTCCTGAGCCAGCACGGCTCAGCTTGGAAACCTCTCCATTTCCCCTCAGCGTGGCTGGCTCAGGAGTTCTGGGAGTTGAAGTCCACGAGTCATAAAAGAGTCAAGGTTGCCCACCCCTGCTTTAGGTAAATGAATATTGATAAAGGATGACCCAATGAGTCATAGTCTCTCTATACCAAAGATGCTTTTTCACAAGGCAACTGGACTTCCTTGTTTTTGCTTGAAGACATTTTCCTTCTCATCCAAGAAGCTTCTTCAGCTCTGACTGGATGTTGGGGAACAGAAGGATTTATACTCCTTGCAGACAGCTGGTCATTTGCCTCCTTTTTAGAGAGTCATTGAGGTCACCTGGAGGTTTATCTGTATCCTCAGGGTCACCTGAGTGGTGCAAATGGGTGTGGAGCCTTCTTGGAACTGCTGAAAGGACCTCAAAGGTGGCCTCAATGGCTCTCTAAAACAGTGGGTCTCAACCTGTGGGTCGGGACCCCATTTGGGGTCGAACGACCATTTCACAGGGGTCGCCAAACAACGCAGTCCGCCATTTTTTTCCCCTTTTCCATAGCTGTGCTACTCCCTTTTATTCTATTGGCTTTGGAAAGCCAATAGAATAGACTCTCTTGAATAGAGTCTAATTCTATTGGCTTTCAAAAGCCAATAGGAATTGTCCAGGCTGTCTCTGCCCTGCTGAGCCTGCCAAAAGTCCCATTCTGCAAACGGTGCTGCACCAGTTGAGCAATCCTCGACTTACGACCGGTTGAGTAGTCCTCGACTTACGACCGGTCGGGGGTCGCGGCATTAAAAAGGTTGAGAACCACTGCTCTAAAAGGAGGCAAATGACCAGCTGTCTGCAAGGAGTATAAATCTTTCCATTCCGCATCATCCAGGCAGAGCTGAAGAAGCTTCTTGGATGAGAAGCGAAACGTCTTCAAAGAAAAACAAGAAAGTGCAGTTGCCTCTTGAAAAAGCACCTTTGGGATCGAGATACAATTGCTTTGGGGGTTGTTCTGCACTGCCTTCATCCTTTGATGTCTCTCTCCTGTTTCCACCAACAGCTGATTCACTTGGAGATCAAGCCTGCCATACGAAACCAGATAATCCGGGAGCTCCAGGTGCTCCACGAGTGCAACTCTCCGTACATTGTTGGTTTCTACGGCGCCTTCTACAGCGACGGGGAGATCAGCATTTGCATGGAGCATATGGTGAGGGCACATTCTCCATGCAGAACGGGACAGGTGTCTTAGTCAGCATCAAAGGTTTTAACGGCGCTTACCGAGCTTTGATTATTCTAAAATGTTTCTTTTCTGCTTTGTTTGGCATCAGCTTAAAGTGCAGGTCTCTGTTACTAATAACGATCCACTTTCTTCCACAGCAGGAGGAAAATTCTTGGTTTATGGGGATTGGCTAATCGCCCCGGTCTTCCTACCAAATTGTTTCAGACACTGGCATTATATCGGGAGAACGAGCCAGCATTCCACTCCCGATGTAACATGAAAGCAAGCAGACCACGGGCTGAGATACCATGGTTTGTTAAGCCTTCCCGTTATATTTGCTTAATCGTGATACTGGATATTACAGAGATAGCCAGTTCAGCTTATTTGAGAATGCCACTGGCTGCTTAATTGTTTCCTTCTTTGGAAAATATTAGCGGTCAAGTGGGATGCACTTGAGGTGCCAGCCAAGATGGTATTTATTCCCTTAAAATGTGTGTATGTGTGTGTTTGTATAAAGGAATGTGTGTACGTGCTTATTTGATTTTGATCCTGCCTTTATTACTGTCTATAAATAACTCAAGGCAGGGAACATGTCTAATATTGTACTCCTCCCTTCTTCCTATTCTCTCCACAACAATCTTGTGAGGTGGGTTGGGCTGAGAGAGAGAGAGGGAGGGAGGGAGGGAGGAGGGGACTGGCTCAAAGTCACCCAGCTGGTTTTTCATGCCTAAGAACTATAACTCACAGCCGCCTAGGCCAGCACCTTAAAAGGAATCTGCAGTGGTAGAGTCTCTTCGTTCCTATGTTCTATTAGTTTGGAAGACAATAGCTTTCTGCCCTTGGACCATAGCCTGGGTGTCAGACAGCCTGAATATTATAACAGGAAAAGGCACACGAAGTGCAGGCAGTCCTTGACTTACAACCCTTCATTTAGGGGCCATTTAAAGTCACAACAGCGCTGAAAAAAAAAATGACTTGTTTTTCACACAACCGTTGCAGTAAGCCCCCCCCCATGGTCACAACGTCAAAATTCAGACACTTGGCAACTGGTTCATATTTACGACGGTTGCACTAACCCCCCCCCCGGGTCATGGGATCCCCTTTCTGACAAGACAAGCCATATTCACTTAACGGCCGTGTTACCAGCTTAACCACTGCAGTGATTCACTTAACAGTCGTGGCAGGCAGGGTCATAAAATGGGGGCGAAGCTCACCGAACCGCTGTCTCGCTCAACAACGCAAATTTTGGGCTCCCTTGTGGTCGTGAGCCGAGGGCTGCCCCGGCACATGCGAGTCCGTCTGGATGGCTGCCTTGACCAGGGATTTTGAGAAACGGGCTGCATGTTTGCTTCGGAGGATCGAGAACGAGCAGGTTGATCTGAACTGACTTCTTGGCGAGGCCAGGATCTCTGAGCAAGGAATCCACCCAATGGAGAACGAACACATCCTCTCTCCGCCATCCTTTGCTTGCAGCACCGAGGCGATGCTGCCATCTGTTGATGCAATTATTAAAAAATAAAACCCGCAGAGTTTTTTTACCTTTTTCAAAAGCAAAGCCACCCAAATACAGGGTGTAGTCCTCGGCTTAACGGCCAAAATTGAGCCCAACATTTTCCGTTTGCTAAGCGAAACGTTTGCGAAGTGAATTTTTTTGCCCCATTTTACGACCTTTGTGAAGTGAATCGTTTCGGTTTGTTGGCTTAGTAACGTCGGGGACCACTTCCAACTAACCGCCCGGGACAGCAGAACTCTTGAAACAGGCATTGGCTCAGAAGGAAACTTTTATTAGGGGCCAGCGACAGCAGGGGGTGGAAGGCGAGATCTGAAGAATGATAATAATTAAAGCAGGCAACAGGGCCCCACCCACCCAAGTCATCATGCCCCTTTGAACTCCAGCCAATCCACAGGTGGCTCGGTGGCCGGCTGACTGGCACGGTGGGCGGGCATCTCAAGGTCTCCTGCAGCTTTCGTTTCCTTGCAGCTGTCTCCTAGATAAGGAGCTGCACTCCACGCTCAAAGGGACGAGGCCAGACAAAGAAAGGGGAAAGCGAAAGTTAGCAACGTAATCCCCCATGCAACCCCTCCCCCCCCAACAGAATGGCAGGCCCCAAAAGAATAGAACAGGGCTTTTCAACCTTTTCACCCATTGTACCACGTTTAGGATACGGCAGTGTTTCCCAAACTTGACAATTTTAAGGCATGTGGACTTCAACTCCCAGAATTCCACAGCCAGCGTTGCTGGCTGTGGAATTCTGGGAGTTGAAGTCCTCATGCCTTAAAATTGTCAAGTTTGGGAAACACTGGGATACGGCAATATCCGAGTACCACCAGTCGCCTAGCAAAGTGTCAAAAACTTGATGACCAAAAAAAAAAAAAAAAAAAAGGAAAAAAGTGATGAAGTACAGGTAGTCCTCGACTTACAACAGTTTGCTTCGTGACTGTTCGAAGTTACAATGGCACTGAAAAAAGTGCCCCCCAAGCCACAGCCAAGCAAGACACTTGCTTGCCCGCCTGGCGGCGCTCTTCCTCCTGTCCGAGGTTTTCATTGTTATGATCATTTCTGTTGAGGATTGGCAGAGGGGGTGAGGTGGGGGGGTGTTTGGTTTTTATTCCCCCCGTCTGCTGGGTGGTTGCAGCAGGTTTTGGTCACTTCACATGATCCTGGGACAGTGTGACCGTCATTAATATGAATCAGTTGCCAAGCATCTGAATGTAAATCACAAGACCCTGGAGAGGCTGCAACAGTCCAGCTGATCGGCGCTTCTTCTGGGCTCAGCAGAAGCGCCAGGATCAGTGCTGCTTTCCAGCTGATTGGTGCTTGTTCAGGGCTCAGCAGAAGCGCCAGGATCAGCGCTGAGCTCCAGCTGGAGCCTGGAGCTTCCGCTGAGCCCTGACAACCCTGCAGCTCCAGCCGTCTCTCGCTCAGGCTTGTGCGGTGCTGCCACCGGCTCAGCTCATTCCCCTCCCCCGCTACCACTTTTCTAGGATGGTCGCGTACCACCTGCCAGGTGCCAATGTACCACAGGTGGTACCCGTACCAGTGGTTGAAAATCCCTGGAATAGAAGACCAAAGGGAACGGACAAGGAGTTTTGGGGGTCTGACATCGAACCCGGTTGTGACGTGAATCTAGCTTCCCCATGGACTTGGCTGCAACTGTCATAAATACGAGTCAGCTGCCAAGCTTCTGAATTTTGATCCCGTGACCATGGGGCGTGTGAAAAATGGCCATCGGTCCCTTTTTTTCAGTGCCATTGCAACTTTGAATGGTCACCCCCCCAAAAAACTGTCGCAATTTGAGGACTCGCTGTACATTACGACGACGAGGACCCAACTGTAGGCAGCCTTGCCATTTTCTTTTAAGATGCCCAAAAATGACACTTCCTGTGTCTCGAGACAATTTCTGGGGGTCCCTCTCTGGGGAGCTCTTTAATTCTCCTAGAAGCTGGCATTCAAATCCTGACCATCTGAATGTCGCTCTGGGGAAAGATTTTAACCTCTTGACACTCCTTCCGTATTTGTGTGGCGAAAGAGAGATTGTCCTGCATGTGGCTTGGACAGAGTAAACGACTGAAAAGCAATTTTCATGACAAAGGACTGGGAAGAACTGGCCTTTATGATGAACGTGGGGGATTGGAAGCGGGCCTTAGATCGGGGGCCCCAGCCTTATGGGCCCCAGCCCTCTACCAGGCCGTGGAGCTGTTGGCCACTGGGTTGCGTGTGTGGCTGGCTAGTGCACACACGCATGTGTGTTTGCACACGCCCCCACTCGCACTAGCACTAGCATTGCCACGAGCGCACCCCCCCACCCACACTAGCATCATGGCAAGCACACATTCCCCCCACTTGTGCTACATCGCAGCATCAGGTGGGTGCTAGCGTTGCCTGAGAATCACACAGGCACTCGTGGGCCTGTTTGTTTTGCGCACACAATCATGGTCTGTTTATGCATACATAAAAGTGCCTACACCCACCCCCCCGCCCTGGGCCACCGACCCAGAAAGCTTGTCTTAGATCAATGGTTCTCAACCTGTGGGTCGGGACCCCATTTGGGGTCGAATGACCATTTCACAGGGGTCGCCAAACAACTCCCCTTTTCCTTAGCTGTGCTCCTCCCTTTTATTCTATTGGCTTTTGAAAGCCAATAGAATAGAATCTCTTGAATAGAATCTAATTCTACTGGCTTTCCAAAGCCAATAGGAATTGTCCAGGCTGTCTCTGCCCTGCTGAGCCCGCCAAAAGTCCCATTCTGCAAACGGTGCTGCACCAGTTGAGTAGTCCTTGACTTACGACTGGTGGAGTAGTCCTTGACTTATGACCGGTTGGGGGTCGCGGCATTAAAAAGGTTGAGAACCACTGCCTTAGATAATGCTATATAAAGGGATGCCTAATGGCAAATTCATTCATTCATTCATACCCCACTTTTATTATTTTTTTTATTTTTACAAGTAATTCAAGGCAGTGGGCACCTCCAACACATCCTCCTCCTCATGTTTTCCCCACAACCATCAACCCTGCGAGGTGGATTGGACTGGGAGAGAGGGACAGACCAAAGTTATCCAGCCGGCTTTCGTGGCTAAAGCAGGATTAGACCTCCTCATCTCCTATTTTCTAGCCTGGTCCTGTAAACACTAGACTAGACCAAACTGGCACATACAGGCAGTCCTCAACTTATAACCGTAATGGAGCCTTCCCACTGTGGTCATGAGTCCATATAGATAACGTTTGACTGTACATGGCCCGTTTTATTGTTACATCTGAAGTGCATGGGGGTTCAAAATTATGAAAAAATAAATCAGTCACGATGGTTATAAAGCAGGTCACCAATGCAATTGGCCTGATTTTGCTACTTGGTTTACAATGGTCATTTAGCAAAAGTGAACTCATTGTTGTGGGGCATTTTTGCAGACAACCGGAAGTCCTCAGCTTAACAATAGTTTGCTTAGTGGCCGTTCAGAGGTACATTGCCACTGCAAAAAATGACTTATGATCATTTTTCACACCTTAACGACCCTGGTCACACAATCAAAATTCAAACGCTTGGCGACTGACTCATATTTATGACAGTTTGCAGCGTCCCAGATTCACGTGATCTTCTTTTGCGACCTTCTGACAAAGAAAGTCATTGGAGGAAGCCAGGTTCACTTAACAGCCACGTTACGAACTTTTAACAATGGCAATAATAATAATAATAATAATAATGTTGGAAGGGACCTTGGAGGTCATCAAGTCCAACCCCTTGCTCAGGCAGGAAACCCTACACCATTTCGGACAAGTGGCTGTCCAGTCTCTTCTTAAAAACTTCCAGTGTTGGAGCATTCACCGCTTCTGGAGGCAGGTTGTTCCACTGGTTAATTGTTCTCACTGTCAGGAAGTTTCTCCTTAGTTCTAGGTTGCTTCTCTCCTTGATTAGTTTCCACCCGTTGCTTCTTGTCCTGCCTTCAGGTGCTTTGGAAAATAGCTTGACTCCCTCTTCTTTGGGGCAGCCCCTGAGATACTGGAAGGCTGCTATCATGTCACCCCTTGTCCTTTTCTTCGTTAAACTAGACATACCCAATTCTAACAACCGTTCCTTATATGTTTTAGCCTCCAGTCCCCTAATCATCTTTATTGCTCTTCTCTGTACTCTTTCTAGAGTCTCAGCATCTTTTTTACATCGTGGTGACCAAAATTGGATGCCGTATTCCCAGTGTGGCCTTACCAAGGCTTTGTAAAGTGATATTAATACTTCACGTGATTTCGATTCTATCCCTCTGTTAATGCAGCCCAGCACTGTGTTGGCTTTTTTGGCAGCTGCAGCACACGGCTGGCTCATATTTAAATGATTGTCCACTAGGACTCCGAGGTCCCTCTCACAGTTACTACTATTGAGCAAGGTTCCCCCTATACTATACCTGTACATCTGGTTTTTCTTGCCTAAATGTAGAACCTTACTTTTTTCACCATTGAATTTCATTTTGTTAGATAGCGCCCAGTGTTCAAGTCTGTCCAGATCCTTCTATATCTTAAGCCTGTCTTCTGGAGTGTTGGCTATTCCTGCCAGCTTGGTGTCATCCGCATATTTGATGAGTTCACAGTGATTCACTTAACATCTGTGACAAGAAAGATTGCAACCCGGGGCAAAAGTCACTTCACCAACGTCTTGCTTAGCAACAGAAATTGCGTGTTGAGGACTACCTGTAAATGTCAGTTTTTGCCAAAAAATAAAAATAAATCATAACTTGCAGTCATGGGACTGCAGGACACTACAAACGGCCATAAAATGTGGACTGGTTGCCAGGTGTCCGAAATGCAGTCACGTGACCAAAGGGGCTGCTGGATCTTTGGTTGTACGGTTATAAGTAGCTTTTGGGGGAGGGGAATCTGTTGTAATTTTCACCCTACTTAAGTCAAGGGCTACCTGTGTCACAGGTCTAAGCATAGATACACCATATAAATGAATTGAATTTCCCTGTTTTAACTGTCCTTCCACATTCTCTTCTCCCTCTTCTGTCCTTTCTCCTTTTGCTGTATTTTAAGTTTCTTATAACGAGGATCCCACCTTTCTCGGAGTCCTAGTGGACAATCATTTAAATAGGAGCCAGCCGTGTGCTGCAGCTGCCAAAAAAGCCAACACAGTGCTAGGCTGCATTAACAGAGGGATAGAATCAAGATCATGTGAAGTATTAATACCACTTTACAAGGCCTTGGTAAGGCCACACACATGGAATACTGCATCCAATTTTGGTCACCACGATGTAAAAAAAGATGCTGAAACTCTAAAAAGAGTACAGAGAAGAGCAACAAAGAGGATCAGGGGACTGGAGGCTAAAACATATAAGGAATGGTTGCTGGAATTGGGTGTGTCTAGTCTAATGAAGAGAAGGATTAAGGGGGGACAGGATAGCAATGTTCCAATATCTCAGGGGCTGCCCCAAAGAAGAGGGAGTCAAGCTATTCTCCAAAGCGCCTGAAGGCAGAACAAGAAGCAACGGATGGAAACTAACCAAAGAGAGAAGCAACCTAGAACCAAGGAGAAACTTCCTGACAGTTAGAACAATTAACCAGTGGAACAACCTGCCTCCAGAAGCGGTGAATGCTCCAATACTGGAAGTTTTTAAGAAGAGATTGGACAGCCATTTGTCTGAAATGGTATAGGGTTCCTGCCTGAGCAGGAGGTTAGACTAGATGACCTCCAAGGCCCCTTCCAACTTTATCATCATCATTATTGTTGTTGTTGTTTTGTTGTTGTTGTTATTATTATTATATTAAAGCCGCTATAGTATGTAAATCATAAAAATGAGATAACCCTGTGGTAATGTTGGAGGAGGAGGAGAAGGTTTTATCTGATTAAATCAGTTTGTCGCAGAAATATGACGGGTATTCATCTTCCTTTCAGCTTGTCTTCTACCAGGTCCTTCCGTAGTTTGGTCTTGAATGTTCTCCTCGCCTTGCTAAATTCAGCTGTTAGCTTGTGTGTTCATCTTGCATCCCAGTGGGTCAAGGTGATGCACGTAATACTCCCTCATCCCTTTTGCTCTCCTAGCAACCGTCCTGTGAGATTGATCGCCGGTGACAGATAACGGAAGCCAGTGGGGTCATGTGAGGACACGAACACGAGCCTTCCATGATCCCGTTCCAGCCCGACCATGGCATCGGTAGAGAAGCCAGGATTGGGATTGGCTACAGCATTGCAGCTTCTGCCCTTTCTGGACAGAATATTTTCCGTGTGTTCTGCGGAACACACGTGTTCTACTTTCTGTGATAAAAATAACAGCAGATATGCTGCATAGGCTTATGGGGTGCCATGATGATGATGATGATGATGATGATGATGAAGATAATCAGTCGTATCCGGCTCTTGGCAATTCGTGGGCCAGGCCTCCCCCACTTCTGGTTTTGCACTACTCCTTTGAGTTTTTCTGTGGTCTGGCTGGTGTCAGCCACCGTGTTCTTCAATGTCCTGGTTTCCTTTTATCGCTAATCTCTTCCAAACATAATTGCTTTCTCTAGTGAATGAGGTGCCTTAGCCAAGCCATATATTGTCTCAAGTAACCCAGAGCTAGTATGTTCTGTCAAAGAGGAAGGTATCTTGAGTTACAAAAATATACTAAGAATCTTCAAGAAAAATCTTGCTTTTTATGCGATGGGCAGCTATATAAATTTGATAAATAGATTTTTAAAAAGGAGAACCTGCTTCGTTAGTCTTCCAGAATTATAGCTGATTAAAGCAGATGGAGAATGGTAACAACAAAGTGTTTAATATTTTGCTTCCTGGCTGTGTGAATTGGAGCTGTTGAGAATCATCAGCTCTGTTAATCAACTTTTCTGTAGAATCTGTTATTAAGAGTTGGTTGTGGCAAGGTGGGGTTGTGTCTTCTCTTTACAACACCTCGTTTGCAGAACGCTCCTTGAAGGTAGCCTGTCCCTTCTTTGTCTAATTTCTGGCATGGTGTTGAAACTTTATGTACCTTGTATCTTTCAAGAGATTGTAAGATATTCTTTGTGCCATTTCTTCCTTAAATCTGGTTTCTCATTATTCATTTGGTTCGCTGGGGTGTTTTCTAATTCTAAATTTTAAGATATTATTATTATTATTATTATTATTAAATTAAACTGCTCTGGGACTTCAGAATTCAAACAGACAAGCACCTGCAACATAACACCCCAGACTTAACAATTGTCGATAAGAAAGACAAAAAAGTCTGGATAGTGGACGTGGCAGTGCCTGGAGACAGCAGAATAGACAAGAAAGAACTGGAGAAGATAACAAAATACAAAGACCTACAAATAGAAATAGAAAGACTGTGGCAAAAGCAAGCAAGGGTAGTACCAATAGTCATAGGCGCCTTGGGTGCAATCCCAAAACAACTGGAGCACCACTTGAACACCATTGGCATTGACAAATTCGCTATTAGTCAATTGCAAAAGGCGGCCTTACTAGGAACTGCTTCCATCCTGCGACGATATCTGTAATACCATCAAACATTCACATCTGCCTGTCCCAGGTCCTGGGTAAGGACTCAATAGGTAGACAAAATGCCAAATCCAGTCTGAACATCTGGCTGACTGTGCGATGACCCATAATAATAATAATAGTAGTAGTAGTAGTAGTAGTAGTAGTAGTAGTAGTAGTAGTAGTAGTAATAGTAAAGTTGGAAGGGACCTTGGAGGTCATCCAGTCCAACCCCCTGCTCAGGCAGGAAACCCTATACTATTTCGGACAAATGGCTGTCCAGTCTCTTCTTAAAAACTTCCAGTGTTGGAGTATTTACTGCTTCTGGAGGCAGGCTGTTCCACTGGTTAATTGTTCTCACTGTCAGGAAGTTTCTCCTTAGTTCCAGGTTGCTTCTCTCCTTGATTAGGTATACTATATATATGGTATATAGTATATATGGTATATAGTATAATGTAGGCTGCTGCTGGAAAACCAGGAGACTGGAAGTTCTAGTCCCACCTTAAACCTGAAAGCAGGCTGGCTGACTTTGGGCCAATCACCAGGAGATGGTGAGTTCTAGTCCCACCTTAGCCATGAAAGCCAGCTAGGTGACTTTGGGCCAATCACCAGGAGATGGTGAGTTCTAGTCCCACCTTAGCCATGAAAGCCAGCTAGGTGACTTTGGGCCAATCACCAGGAGATGGTGAGTTCTAGTACCGTGTTAGGCATGAAACCTGGCTGGGTGACTTCTGGCCTGTCACCAGAAGACAGTGAGTTATAGTCCCACTTTAGGCATGAAAGACAGTTGGGTGACTTTGGCCCCTTGCTTTCTCTTAGCCCAACTCACCTCACAGGGTTGTTGTGGGGACAGTAGGAGTAGGCAGGAGTATCTATGTTCTCCACCTTGAGTAACTTATGAAGTAATAAAGGCAGGATAAAAATCCAGTGAATAAATAAACACCATTACCTTTCCACTTGTTTTAGGATGGAGGTTCCTTGGATCAGGTTTTGAAAGAAGCCAAGAGGATTCCTGAAGAAATCTTGGGCAAAGTCAGCATAGCAGTGAGTATGCAACTGCCTCCTTTTGACTCCCCCAAACAAGGGTTTGTGAGACAGAGAGAGTTTCATCCATATCCTCCTCCAAGGGGTCTGAGCAGCGAATTGTCCCTTTAATCAAGAGACGGCCACCCTCTGTTCTGTCACACATATGTAGGAGTCTTTATTTTTTTAGCTTCCCATCTATATTTATTTTATTAATAAAATTTATATGCCGCCCAATCCCTAGGGACTCAGGGCGGCGTACAAAATTAAAACAATAAAACAATAAATAAGTGCATTCATACAGCATGTCCAATCGTATCCCCCCCCCCCCAGGGACATCAACCCCAGGCCTGCCGGAACAGGAGAGTTTTAATGGCTTTCTTAAAGGCCGGCAAGGTGGGAGTAGTTCGAATCTCGGGGGGAAGTTGATTCCACCAGGTCGGAGCCACCACAGAAAAGGCCCTTCCCCGAGGGCCCGCCAGCTGACATTGTCTGGCCGACGGGACCTGAAGGAGGCCCAATCTCTGGGACCTCACCGGTCTCTGGGAACTATGCGGCAGTATGCGGTCCTGTAAGTAACCTGGTCCTAAGCCATGAAGGGCTTTAAAGGTGATAACACCTTGAATTGCGTCCGGAGACCCACAGGAAGCCAGTGCAGCTCACGGAGGATAGGTGACACGTGGGTGTACCTTGGCGCACCCACAATCGCTCTCGCGGCTGCATTCTGAACCAACTGCAGCCTCCGAACGCTCTTCAAGGGTAGCCCCATGTAGAGCGCATTACAGTAATCCAGTCTTGAGGTGACAAAGGCATGAGTGACCGTGAGTAGAGCCTCCCGGTCCAAATAAGGCCGCAACTGGTGCACCAGGCGAACCTGGGCAAAGGTCCCCCTGCTGTGCTGGTAGCATAATAGCATTAGCACCAGCACTTATATACAGCCCTCTCTAAGCAGTTTACAGAGTCAGCCTACTTGCCGCCCAACACTCTGGGTCCTCATTTTATCCACCTCGGAAGGACGGAAGGCTGAGTCCACCTTGAGCCAGTCGGGATCGAACTGCTGGTAGTCAGCAGAATTAGCCTGCAATACTGCATTCTAGCCACTGTGTCACCACGGCTCAATCAAGCTCCATCTCACAAATCTTGATTTCTCTCCTTTTTTCTCCTCTCCCCCCCCCCTTTCCTCTCTTCTCTTTTCTTCTCTTCTCTTCTCTTCTCTTCTCTTCTTCTCTTCAGGTTCTGCGAGGATTGGCTTATTTACGAGAGAAGCACCAAATTATGCACCGAGGTGAGAGTTGTTTGTAATAGAAGGAGTCTGCACCTGTAAGTGAACTGGGGTTGTGTAGATCTGCTGGACATCATTCTCATTCCAAGGCTTAATTCTACACATTGTTTAACCAGGAGCATTGCCTATATTGTGGCTGTACGGCACACTGCCCAGTTTGCGGATGTTTGCAAGCTTGTCAGGGTCGCCGAAATCTGCCAATTGTGTTGTTGTGTTCTATACTGCACGACGCTTATACAGACCCTTGCCTCTTGAGGGCAGCCTCTTCTGTCACCTTTGTGTTCATCTTGGAGCTGAGAAAAAAAAAAAGAAAAGCTGCTTATTAAGAAAAGCCCTTCACAGTTCTGAAATTCATCGCTTGCAGTTTTAAGACTTCCAAGTGTTGCTTTCCACCAACGAAAGGAGACCAACGAAGGAGAATATTTATAGCCCAGGGTTGAAATGAAGGGTCCTGGGTGCTCTCTGAGCTTGCTTGTTTTCTTGCAGACGTCTCATGACCCAACTAGGGAACATCTTCAGTGCTAGTAAGGAGTGCTGTTTGCTGTCCGCTTATACTCTGGTGTCTTGCCTGTCTGGGTGGGTGGAGGAGGTCTTAGGAATTCTTTGGTTGGGCTGTTTACTAAGGGCTCTTTGGCCCTTTCTTGATTGGGGTGTTGCTTACTTGATTGCTGGTCTGAAGGTGACCTTGGAGTTAATCTATGCCAGTGGTTCTCAACCTTTTTAATGCTGCGACCCCCAACCGGTCGTAAGTCGAGGACTACTCAACTGGTGCAGCACCGTTTGCAGAATGGGACTTTTGGCGGGCTCAGCAGGGCAGAGACAGCCTGGGCAATTCCTATTGGCTTGTGAAAGCCAATAGAATTAGACTCTATTCAAGAGAGTCTATTCTATTGGCTTTCAAAAGCTAATAGAATAAAAGGGAGTAGCACAGCTAAGGGAAAGAGGGAAAAAAATGGTGGACTGCGTTGTTTGGCGACCCCCGTGAAATGGTCATTCGACCCCAAATGGGGTCCCGACCCACAGGTTGAGAACCACTGATCTATGCTAATCTGGGTGCTGATTTCTGGTGGAGAGGTGATGGAGTCATCTTCTCCTTTGGGCTATTTCATTGCCTCTTTTGCATAATCTATAAATCTTGTTAGCATACATCACCCTGCCAACAAAAGTATGTATAGTCCAGGCCATGGTTTTCCCAGTTGCAATGTATGGCTGTGAAAGTTGGACCATAAGAAAGGCAGAGCGCCAAAGAATGGAGGTCTTTGAACTATGGTGCTGGAGAAGACTCCTGCAAGTCTCCTGGACTGCAAGGCGATCCAACCGGTCAGTCCTGGAGGAGATCAACCCCGACTGCTCTTTAGAAGGCCAGATCCTGAAGTTGAAACTCAAGTCCTTTGGCCACCTAATGAGAAGGAAGGACTCACTGGAGAAGAGCCTGATGCTGGGAAAGATGGAGGGCAAGAGAAGAAGGGGACGACAGAGAAGGAGGGGGCTGGATGGAGTCAACTGAAGCAGGAGGTGTGAGCTTCAATGGACTCCAGAAGATGGTAGAGGACAGGAAGGCCTGGAGGAACGTGATGTCCATGGGGTCGCGAGGGGTCGGACACGACTTCGCAACCAACAACAACAATAGATATGGTTAATGCCTCTGTGTCCGTTGATGGCTGACTGGTCAGAGGGCCAGGCTTCTAGAAATTCCCTGGCATTTTTGGACTTGGCCTGGTCTAGGTTGGTCATATTTTCCCCATTGAAACTATGGCTACATCGGTCTATACGTTGTGAAATTACTAGCACCGATGATGTTACCTAGGGTAACATTAGCGTAACGGAACGTCTGCGAGAAAACAAGCAAGCCCAGAGAGCACCAAGGGCCCTCAAGGGAAGGAGAATTTGGGCAGGGGGTCATTTCCATTGTGGGTTTCCTGAGTCTCAGAAGAGTTTGGGGGGACCCTGCCAGGCGTGGGTGGAATTTACGGAACTGCTCAGCTCTTCCTGTCTTTGTGCAGCTACATCCCCCTGCATACACGCAGGGGAAAGGATTGCAAGGTGGTCTCTGAAGGTGACCAGGGGCGCACAACATCTTGGCCTACAATTCAGGGGTAGGCAACCTTGGCTCTTTTATGATGCGTGGACTTCCAACTCCCAGAATTCCTGAGCCAGCATGGGGAAACTATGGCCCCTTCATGACTCGTGGACTTCAACTCCCAGAATTCCTGAGCCAGCCACGCTGAGGGGAAAAGGAGAGGTTTCCAAGCTGAGCCATGCTGGCTCAGGAATTCTGGGAGTTGAAGTCCACGAGTCATGAAGGGGCCATAGTTCCCCCATGCTGGCTCAGGAATTCTGGGAGTTGAAGTCCACCAGTCATAAAAGAGCCAAGGTTGCCTACCCCGGCCTAGATGGTTGGTAGGTAGGTAGGTAGGTAGGTAGGTAGGTAGATGGATGGATGGATGGATGGATGGATGGATGGACGGACGGACGGACGGACGATAGATACACCTAGACCGGAGGTAGGCCATCTTGGCTCTTTTATGACTTGTGGACTTCAATTCCCAGAATTCCTGAGCCAGCATGGGGAAACTATGGCCCCTTCATGACTCGTGGACTTCAACTCCCAGAATTCCTGAGCCAGCCATGCTGAGGGGAAAAGGAGAGGTTTCCAAGCTGAGCCATGCTGGCTCAGGAATTCTGGGAGTTGAAGTCCACGAGTCATGAAGGGGCCATTGTTCCCCCATGCTGGCTCAGGAATTCTGGGAGTTGAAGTCCACCAGTCATAAAAGAGCCAAGGTTGCCTACCCCGGCCTAGATGGTTGGTAGGTAGGTAGGTAGGTAGGTAGGTAGATGGATGGATGGATGGATGGATGGATGGATGGATAGATGGACGGACGATAGATACACCTAGACCGGAGGTAGGCCATCTTGGCTCTTTTATGACTTGTGGACTTCAACTCCCAGAATTCCTGAGCCAGCATGGGGAAACTATGGCCCCTTCATGACTCGTGGACTTCAACTCCCAGAATTCCTGAGCCAGCCGTGCTGAGGGGAAAGGGAGAGGTTTCCAAGCTGAGCCATGCTGGCTCAGGAATTCTGGGAGTTGAAGTCCACGCGTCATAAAAGAGCCAAGGTTGCCTACATGAAATCAGCCCGAAGTCACAGGTTCATTGGGCCCCCAGGACAGCCACTGAGAATACAGGCAGTCCTCGATTTATGACCACAGTTGAGCCCAAAATTTCTATTGCTAATCGAGACAGTTTTGCTTTGATCCCTTTTATGATCTTTCTTGGCACAGCTGTTACGTGAATCACTGCCACCGTTAAGTCGGTAACATGGTTATTCTGTGAATCCGGCTTCCCCCATTGATGTTGCTTGTCAGGAGGTCGCAAAAGGGTATCGCGTGACTCCGGGATATGACAACAACCGTCATAAATATGAACCAGTTGCCAAAGGTCCAAATTTTTGATCACCTGACTATGGATATGACGCATTGGTGGTCAGTTTGAAAAAACGGTCTCAAGATGCTTTTTTTCCCCGGTGCCGTTGTGACTTTGAATGGTCACTGAACAAATGGTTGTTAAGTCGAGGACTACCTGTATTTATTGTTTTATTAATATTAATAGTTTAACTATTTTGTGCCACCTAATTCAGTGTTTTTTAACCTTAGCAGCTGTAAGATATGTGGGCCTCAACTCCCAGAATTCACCAGCCAGCCATGTTGATCTAATCCAGTGTTTCTCAACCTTGACCATTTTAAGGCATGTGGACTTCAACTCCCAGAATTCCACAGCCAGCTGGCTGTGGAATTCTGGGAGTTGAAGTCCACATGCCTTAAAATGGTCAAGGTTGAGAAACACTGATCTAATCCAAGATTCTGGCCACGGCTTAGCAGGCTAACCGACTCTTTCTTGTCTTCATGCGGGGGGGGGGGGGAGTTGGGTGTCCATAGAGCTTTTACTCAGAACAGCTCCCAACTAGAATTCCTTCTTAGGGTGTCCTTGTTAGTGTTTTGTTGTGTTTTTCTCTCCCTTCTTTGTCTCTAAACAATTTCTTGTTTCCAGATGTGAAGCCTTCTAACATCTTGGTGAATTCCCGGGGTGAGATTAAGCTGTGTGATTTTGGAGTCAGCGGGCAGCTCATCGACTCCATGGCCAACTCTTTTGTGGGGACCCGATCCTACATGTCTGTACGTCCTCTTGCTTTCTAAAAACGGAGCTAAGACAACATAAAGTTTGTCCCTGTGGGGGAAGGATTGCTACTATATGACAGCTGGCGTGGGGGGTGTTGTAATGAAGATTGCCTAACTTCTACCTCTCTCGTGATGCTTTCGGTGTGTTGCAGCTACAGTAGTGGCCAAAATTGTGGAAATGTTTAAGGACAAGTGTACAGTAGAAATGCCACCTTTGGTTAAGTTTCCACCCATTTTTCTTCTCATTTCTTTATCACTGTAGCCTTGTTCACTTAACGATACTAGTTTACATCACTTTCTGGGCAACCAGTCAACTCTTTGCACCACGACTTTAATTTTATTACATTTTACAAGCTCACTCAATGAAAGAAAGAAAAAACCCAACCAACTTGATAGCGATCACATAACACACTGACAAATGTCCTCCTCTCAGCTTCAGTATATGACATCAATAACTATTGTGATCTGATTGGCCCATTGCCAAAACAAGATGACACCCGATTGGCTCCCTAAACACTTGTGCTCATTGGCTACAGTCGGATGAAGGAAAGCTACCTGAGATCAACCTAAGCAAGGTGTGCTTCCTTTTTCTGGTTATTTGGCTATAACGTTTCATTGAATACAGTACAGATAATTGAACAAACTATGTTGCATTACATTCTTGATTAAATTATCTTTCCATTGATATATAATTTTATGGTACTATCAAAAAAATGGTGTTCTTAGCCATCCAACCTCAAAAATACACTTTTCCACAATTTTGGCCAGTACTGTATGTTGCCTTAGACCAGTATTTTCCCAACCTTGGGAACTTTTAAGATGTGAGGACTTCCAACTCCCAGAATTCTGAGAGTTGAAGTTCACACATCTTAAAAGTCCCCAAAGTTGGGAGCGCTGCCTTAAACAGCGTCTTCCTTTAAGCTGGATCTTTTTCTTTCTGACCTCAACTACCTTTGAGCTATGAATGCCTTCATTTTTTTCAGCAGTAACAGGTCTTCCCCAAGGCTTTACTTAATCCTATCTGGGGTAGAGGAAGCTCACACATTTGTATCGGATATAACAATTCCATATAGACCAGTGGTCCCCAACTTTTGCGGCTGAGTAGCCCAGCCTCGGGGGGGGGGGGAGGCAGGAGAGGGGAATGGGGCCACGTGAGAACACTCGCGCAGCTCCACACATGCAAGGGAGAAGAGAAGCCTTTGGGGGGGGGGTCTTGGCTCCTTCTGGCTTCTCCGGGCCAAAAACTTTTGCAAAGGGACAAAAGCAGCGCAAGATCGCTCCTCAAAGCCTTTTGGCGCAGAGAAGAGACGTGCCATTGGGGGCACAGTCTCCTAATCACCGACACCTCAAAAGCAGATCGGGTGTCATAATAATAATAATAATAATTATTATTATTATTATTATAACATAATAATATAACAATATAATTATATTGTTATATATAACAATATAATAATTATAACATAATATAACAATATAATTATTATTATAACATAATAATAAATAACACCCCAGACTTAACAATTGTCGATAAGAAAGACAAAAAAGTCTGGATAGTGGACGTGGCAGTGCCTGGAGACAGCAGAATAGACGAGAAAGAACTGGAGAAGATAACAAGATACAAAGATCTACAAATAGAAATAGAAAGACTGTGGCAAAAGCAAGCAAGGGTAGTACCAATAGTAATAGGCTCCTTAGGTGCAATCCCAAAACAACTGGAGCACCACTTGAACACCATTGGCATTGACAAATTCGCTATTAGTCAATTGCAAAAGGCGGCCTTATTAGGAACTGCTTCCATCCTGCGACGATATCTGTAATACCATCAAACATCCACATCTGCCTATCCCCGGTCCTGGGTAAGGACTCGATAGGTAGACAAAATGCCAAAACCAGTCTGAACATCTGGCTGACTGTGTGATGATCCATAATAATAATAATAATAATAATAATAATAAAGTTGGAAGGGACCTTGGAGGTCATCAAGTCCAACCACTTGCTCAGGCAGGAAATCCTATACCATTTCAGACCAATGGCTGTCCAGTCTCTTCTTAAAAACTTCCAGTGTTGGAGCATTCACCGCTTCTGGAGGCAGGTAGTTCCACTGGTTAATTGTTCTCACTGTCAGGAAGCTTCTCCTTAGTTCCAGGTTGCTTCTCTCCTTGATTAGTTTCCCTCCGTTGCTTCTTGTCCTGCCTTCAGGCGCTTTGGAAAATAGCTTGACTCCCTCTTCTTTGGGGCAGCCCCTGAGATACTGGAACACTGCTATCATGTCCCCCTTCATCCTTCTCTTCATTAAACTAGACATACCCAATTCCAGCAACCGTTCCTTGTATGTCCTGTGAAGGCAGCTTCAGCGAGTCAGGGTGTGCTCGTCCCACTCAGCCTCTGCTCTCACCGCTCTGCCTGGAGCAGGCGGCTTGGTGGCCCAGCCAGCAGGGGAGAGGGGAATCGGACCGGGTGAGCGGCGGGCCGGTGTGCACGCACACATATGTCCACTCACAAAGAGAGAAGCCTTTGGAATGCCGCTCGCACAACTGGGGCTGTGAGCGTGCGGGTGTGCGCCGGCCCACCGCTCATGTGGCCGACCCAGTTGTGAATAGGCCACAGCCCAGTAGTGGGTCGTGGCTCACAGGTTGGGGACCCCCGATATAAACAGTTAAAGCCACACACTACAGAGCGAGAATTCTCTACAATTCTGACTTTGTGTCTTTGTGTGTGTATGCTTGACTGGCAAGCCATTTGGTTACTTCCACTGGGCTCCTGTGGCTAGTGAGAAGAAGAGTCAGAGCTGAAGAATTTTGTTAGTTGAGAAATGAAACATTTGCAAAGAAAACACCAAGATAGTCCAGTTGCCTTTTAGCCACAGCACTTAGATGGCCCTCTCTAAACAGTTTACAGCAGTGGTTCTCAACCTTTTTAATGCCGCGAACCCCCCCAACCGGTCGTAAGTCGAGGACTACTCAACCGGTCGTAAGTCGAGGACTACTCAACTGGTGCAGCACCGTTTGCAGAATGGGACTTTTGGCAGGCTCAGCAGGGCAGAGACAGCCTGGACAATTCCTATTGGCTTTTGAAAGCCAATAGAATTAGACTCTATTCAAGAGAGTCTCTTCTATTGGCTTTCAAAAGCCAATAGAATAAAAGGGAGGAGCACAGCTAAGGAAAAGGGGGGAAAAATGGCGGACTGCGTTGTTTGGCGACCCCCGTGAAATGGTCGTTCGACCCCAAATGGGGTCCCGACCCACAGGTTGAGAACCACTGGTTTACAGAGTCAGCCTGTTGGCCCCCAAAAATCTGGGTCTTCATTTTACTGACCTCGGAAGAATGGAAGGCTGAGTCAACTTTGAGCATGTCAGGATCGAAGTCCAGGCAGTGGGCAGAATTAACCTGCAATAGTGCACTCTTAACAATTGCATCACCACGGCTCCTTTTGGGGGGGGGGAACCCTTGGAACAACCATGACCTGGTTGATTAAGAATTTCCGCAGACGTTTAGGAAGCTTCTCCTGTGCCCTAGTTTGATCTCTCAATAAGCGTGAAATACAGAAGCCGACTTCCGATTCTGTTGTGTTAAAACAGTGGTTCTCAACCTTTTTAATGCCACGACCCCCCAACCGGTCGTAAATCGAGGACTACTCAACTGGTGCAGCACCGTTTGCAGAATGGGACTTTTGGCGGGCTCAGCAGGGCAGAGACAGCCTGGACAATTCCTATTGGCTTTTGAAAGCCAACAGAATTAGGCTCTATTCGAGAGAGTCTATTCTATTGGCTTTCAAAAGCCAATAGAATAAAAGGGAGTAGCATAGCTAAGGAAAAGGGGGGGAAAAAATGGCGGACTGCATTGTTTGGCGACCCCCGTGAAATGGTCGTTCGACCCCAAATGGGGTCCCGGCCCACAGGTTGAGAACCGCTGTGTTAAAAGAACAAAAATCGAAGTGCAAACCTAATGCACATAAAATGAACAAATGATTCGTTTGTTCGGCAGGAAACAAAATGGGACGTGAAGGCACAATGCTTGATGACAATAAGTTGGAATCCTGTTCCATTTTATATATTAAATTTCTGTGCCACCCACCTCATTGTCACGCTAACTCTGGGCGACTTAACAGTATGAGAAATAGATGAAAATGATTATGCAAAGCGATTAAAAATAGGAGGCGTAAATAAGAGACTTAAAAACCACGGGGGCAGGTTACATGAGAGTGGGAATCTTCTCTCTAGCCCCTCAGCCGCCCCCAACATCGCGCTCTCCTTTTGGGGCCCCAGACCAGCCAGTAGAGCCAAGTTCAGCAGGAGAATATTCCAGGGGGCGGGGGCCACAGCAGAGAAGACTCTTCTCCTGGACCCCGCCAGCTGAAACCTTTTGGCAAACAGAATCCAAAGTAGACCTCTTCTGCTGAAGTGAGCAGGGCGGGCTAGTCCCTTGCAGGTGACACGTCTCCTCAAATTCCTTGAACCTGTGCCAAAAAGAGCTTTGAAGATAACAGTCAACATCTTGAATGGGACCCGGAAGCAAAACGGTTCAACTCACACAGCAGCGGTGTTCCATGTGAAACCCGAGGGGCCTCCAGGACTGTCCGCACCTCTGCGGTCTGTGCTTCCTACGCCTAGCTGGACCGGTGTGTTTGTCAAGGGAGGTTGTGTAACAACTAGATTACTAACTCCGCGGGTATTAAAGCAGATACGGTATCGAGCTATTGCAGCACTTGAAAGAGTATCGTTCAAACGCGTTGCTCTTTCATATTAATCTGAATCTGTCTTTCTGGGAAGCAATCAACCTATCAGCTGGATCCTTTGCCCCCCTCAGCCAGTCTGGGTGATGATAGATGGTTTTAAATTGAGTTTTTCCATCAGGAAGCAGAAGCAAAGTCATTTAGGAGCTGGTGCGCCCTATAAATTAAATCATAAGTAACTTCCAGCCTTAAGTGTCAGTAGTTTCACTTCTCAGTTGTTTGTGACAGCAAAGGTGGCACCGAGGCAGCTTTTTGCAACTGGAGGCGAAGGAAGGTACCTTACGCTCTCTGTTAAGTGCATCTTTATTTTCTGCTTCTTTTATTTATTTGCACATGATCCAGCAAACAAAAGTTCTCTAGGTAGATTATTTATAGCTCTTGGCCTGGCTTCTGAAGGGCTGTTCTGGTAATTAACTTGAGTATCTGTCCTGACAGCGAAAGCCTCTTTCCAGTTCAGCCTTCCTGTTCCTGCTGGCTTCCCATAAATTTCTCGCCTAGGTGTGTACCCGGATGTCGAAGGAGCCACTGGGATTGGCAGGTGTGTGTCGCAGGAGGGGCCCTCACCCGCCTCTGTTCTGGTTTCCTTGCAGCCTGAGCGTTTACAAGGCACCCACTATTCCGTTCAGTCGGACATCTGGAGCATGGGCCTCTCCCTAGTGGAGCTGTCAATTGGACGGTATCCCATTCCCCCGCCAGACGGCAAGGAGCTGGAAGTGATTTTTGGCCGCCCCGTGGTCGATGGGGCCGAGGGGGAACCCCACAGCATCTCTCCGCGGCCCAGGCCACCAGGACGTCCTGTCAGCGGTAGGAGCCTATTACTTACTCCCTGGGAAGTTGCTGGCAACTGAAATGATTATCACTGATTTTTTTTTATTTTTTTAATGCTGGAAGGAAGCACAGTCCTTCGTAGCTGGACTGTGGTTAATTCTTCTTCCTAGCGTTTGGTTACGAAAGGGATTGGCCAACTGGCTTGACGTAGGAAGAGAGAGAATGACTGGCTCAAAGTCACCCAGCTGGCTTTCAGGCCTAAGGCGTGACTAGAACTCGCAGGCTCCTGGTGATTGGCCCAAAGTCACCCAGCTGGCTCTCATGCCTAAGCCTCGGGTGCGAAAGACCAGCCCCTGAGGAATTACGCTGATTGATTACTACTCGTGCCCATGACGCATTTCAAGGAAATAACCGACAGCCGTTCGATTGTAGAAATCCAGTGTAAATTTGAAGAATAAGAAGTGGCAGGTGGTCCTTGACTTTACGACCACAGCCGAGCCCAAACTTTCCGTGGCTAAGCAAGATAATTGTTAAGTGAGTCTTGCTCTATTTTACAACCTTACCTCAGCGGTTAAGTAAATCACCGCTGTCGTTAGTTTACATGGCGGTTGTGAATCTTCTTTCCCCGTTGACTTTGCTGGTCAGAAGGTCCCAAGAGGGCATCACGGGACACACACACACACACACACACACACAGAGGACGCTGAAGCCATCGTAAATGCCAGTTTCCAAGCATTTTGGCCACTTGACCGTGGTGATGCTGCAACGGTCATAAAGTGTGACAAAACAGTCTTAAGGTCAATTTTTCACTGCCGTCGTAACTTCAGACGGCTGGTTGTAAGTCAAGGACTATTTAACTCTGTGTTTCTCAACCTTGACAATTTTAAGGCATGTGGACTTCAACTCCCAGAATTCCACAGCCAGCAATGCTGGCTGTGGAATTCTGGGAGTTGAAGTCCACATGCCTTAAAATTGTCAAGGTTGAGAAACACTGATTAACTGATTCTTATATATATATATATATTTTATCAGTTTGCTTTAAACATGCTCTGAAATGGGAGACGCTGGCTGGGACATCTGCAGTGCGTTTCTCTTCAAGATTGCTCAGCCATCCTTCTGAAGGGGATGCCCTCCGGATAGGTTGGACCGTAGCTACGTTATGCCTAGCTGGCACGGTTGTGCTGACTGGCCGTGCCAAAGTTGAACATGGCCTGCACTGAGTTCTAGTCCTGCCTTAGGCAAGAAAACCACTGTGTGACTTTGGGCCAATCACAAGGAGACTGTGATTTCTAGTCCCTCCTTAGACACAAAAGCTGGCTGGACCAATCACCAGGAGACGGTGAGTTCTAGTCCCGCCTTAGGCATGAAAGCCAGCTGGGTGACTTCGAGCCCGTCGTCTCTCAGCCCAACTCACCTCACAGGGTTGTCGTTGTGGGGAACATGGGAGGAGGTAGGAGTATTAGGAATGTTCACCGCTTTTGAGTTGTTTATAAAAAAATAAGAACGGTGGGATAAATAAATATAAAACAATTTTTTTTTTATTTTTAAAAGTTTTACAATTTTACAATAAAATCCCTCTCCCACTCCCTCCCAACCCTCCCAAAAACCCTCCCCCCCCTCTTCCCAGAGCTGAATACAGGGTTAACAAAAACTAAAAATACAAAACATTTAAACTTAAGTAAACCTAAAACAAAAATTACATTGAAAAATCCAGTATATGTATATAATAAAAAAGTCCAATATATATATATATATAATAAAAAAAATACTTATTCCCTTAAACTTTAAACAAAAATTATTCAAAAGCTAAATAATATCTTTTAATATCATACTTATACTGTATGAAATTTATCCATCTTTTCCACACCAAAAGGTAATTCTCTTGGGATTGATCTTTCAAATAAGCTGAAATTTTTGCCATGATAATACGTTGCGTCCAAACAACCACATCTCCAACATTTAGGTTGCAAATTTGAATACATAAGAGACATCTTTTGTGGATCAAGGTGCCATCTATAAAACATTTTATAAAAATTCTCCCGTAGGTTTTGAGCTTGTGAATATAAAACAAATATTGTGGGTCTCAGTAAACTTAACTTTGTTCTTATTTTAGGCAAGCTCATTATTTAAGGCTGGCAAGGCGGATCACAAATGGTCCTGGGCTGTTTCAGCCCAGCCTTCTGCCCTGTGTCATGACTCCCCCACCCTCTCAGATTAACTCCGAACCTACATAGTAGAAGCTGGAACATACAAGTAGTCCTGACTTACAACAGTTCATTTAGTGACTATTTAAAGTTACAGCGGCAGTGAAAAACGTCAGTTGATGACCATTGCAGCATCCTCACGATCAGATGGTCAAAATTCAAAAGCTTGGCAACTGGTTCCCATTTATGACCACGGCTCTGTCCCAGGGTCACGGGACCCCCTTCGGCGACTTTCAAACAAGCCAGGTTCACTTAAACAACCGGGTAACTAACTTATCAATTGCGACGATTGACTTAGCCACGGTGGCAAGAAAGGTCATAAAATAGGGCAAAGCTCACTTAACACGTCTCACTTAACAACCGAAATGTTAGGCTCCATTGTGGTCGTAAGTCGAGGGCGGCCTGTATCTCGGGAGCCTGCTGCTATGCTTTGTGCATCCTTTAGGTCAGAGGTCTCCGACCTTTCTGGGCTCGCGGACCAGAGGGAAGGAGAACAGCTTCCAAATTGGTGCGCATGCATGCAAACAGGTCCACACGCACTGGCACAACACTAGCCGCCCCGTTTGCACATGCAGCATGCGCTGATGTCATGCGCGTGGACGAACAGCTGTGCACACCCGCCTGGCGCTAGTGGCTCTGTGCATCTGCAAATGGGCTGCACACGCCCACCCGGGGCTAAGTGGCCCCGTTCGCGTACATGCGCAAACGGGGGGGGGGATGCGCACCCACACGTGCTCACACAGATCAGCCATTTCCGCAGCCCACTGGCCAAGAGTTTGGAGACCCCGTGCTTTAGGTTCCAAGCCAACCAGCCAGATTTTCAGTTGGTGTTGGATCCTGATATCCTGAAATATTCTCGTGGTCTCTTGAAAATAGACACCTTGCTGGAGGGGGGGGGAGGGCATGCTTCTTGGCGTGTCCTGCGGATGTAGTTTTTCATCCATCCTTTGCTCTTTTCGAACCCTGCAGGTCACGGGATGGACAGCCGCCCCGCCATGGCCATTTTTGAATTGCTTGACTACATTGTGAACGAGGTGAGTGGCCCGGAAAAGAAAAGGTTTTTGGCTCTGCTGTGGACTGACCCTTTGCTTAATGCCTTTCAGTCGTGTCCCCGGAGGCGTGGGATTAAAACAGTACGCTGGGTGGATGAAAACGCCTGGTGGAATATCTGGCTTTTCGTGTTTCTGGCCAGGTGCCCTTGCTGGCCAGCCCGGTTTCTGTGGTGAGCCTTCTCTTTCCTTCTCTTGTCAACATCTCTTTTAATAATAATAGTAGTGAAGTTGGAAGGGACCTTGGAGGTCATCTAGTCCAACCTCCTGCTCAGGCAGGAAACCCTACACCATTTCGGATAAATGGCTGTCCAGTCTCTTCTTAAAAACTTCCAGTGTTGGAGCATTCACCGCTTCTGGAGGCAGGCTGTTCCACTGGTTAATTGTTCTCACTGTCAGGAAGTTTCTCCTTAGTTCTAGGTTGCTTCTCTCCTTGATTAGTTTCCATCCGTTGCTTCTTGTCCTGCCTTCGGGTGCTTTGGAGAATAGCTTGACTCCCTCTTCTTTGGGGCAGCCCCTGAGATATTGGAAGGCTGCTATCATGTCCCCCCTTGTCCTTCTCTTTGTTAGACATACCCAATTCTACCAACCGTTCCTTATATGTTTTAGCCTCCAGTCCCCTAATTTTAATAAATATAAGCTCCTGACCAATTTAAGCATCTGTGAATACCAACTGGCAGTCAAAAGGCACGAGGAAAATTCTTTAATTTCACAATATGGGCGGCGGGCCCCATCTTGGAGCAGAACGAAGTTGCCACCCTCAGCGAGAAGGTCAGCGAACCGCTCCTGTGGGAGCTCTTCCTCCAGGCGGGCCCCGTGGTCAACGCCCACATGCCCAGAGACCGTGTCACGGGCCAGCGCCAAGGTTCGTGGAGCTCCTTGGCGACTACGCTATCGAGATCGTGAACGTGATCAAATTCTACGGGAAGCCCCTCCGGGTCAACAAGGCCTCGGCCCACAACAAGAACCTGGATGTGGCTGCCAACATCTTCCTTGGCAAGCTGGATCCGGGGATTGACGAGAAGCTGCCGTACGACACATTGAGCGCCTTCAGGGTCATCCTGCAAACTCCGAAGATCACGTGTGACCCTGACAACGGGCAACGCCAAGGGTGACGCCTTCATTAGTTTTGCCAGCTTCGATGCCTCAGATGCCGCCATTGAGGCGACGAATGGACGGTATCTGGGCAACCGCCCCATCACCGTCTCCTGCGCCTTGAAGGATTCCAAGGGGGGAGGCATGGCTCCGCAGCTGAGCGCCTCCTCATGGCAAAGACCCCCCCCCTCCCAGGCCGACCGGCCGCACCAACTCTTTGCAGATGACCTGCCCTCGGTGCCCACGCCAGTGGTTACCACCTCGGGACCAGGGGTTACTCCTCCAGGCATCCCCCCCACTTGGATCGTTTCCTCCATTGGTATCCCCTCTGGGAGCTTTGCCACCAGGATTGCCTCCACCCATGCCACCAGGGACAGGTACCCCAGAACCTCCTTCCACAGGAGCCCCCAGGGGGGGCACATGCTCCCCACCCACATCCTTCCCCTCCATAAATAAATATGGATCTTAAAAGAGCCGAGGTGGCGCAGCAGTTAGAGTGCAGTACTGCAGGCCACTTTAGCTGACGGTGTTCAGCAGGTCAGCGGTTCAAATCTCACCGGCTCAAGGTTGACTCAGCCTTCCATCCTTCCGGGGTAGGTCAAATGAGGACCCAGATTGTTGGGGGCAATGGAAATATATATATACATTGCTCACTGGTGTACACCGCTTAGAGAGTGCTCGCACTTAAAGCGGTATATAAGTCTCATAAATAAATAAATGTGGAATGCATTCCTGCATGCCGCAAATGCAAGTCCATCATGGAATGTCTGGGATGGGCCCACATCACCCTGGACCCCCAGGGGCAGGGGGGCAGCCACCTCCATGCCCACCCCCCAGGCATGCCCCATCCTGGGCCACCCCCCATCGGCATGCCACCTAGGGGACCTCACTTTGGCTCACCAATAGGTCCTGGTCCCATGCCACCTCATGGGAGGTGTGGGCTGTCTCCCTTGATGCCACCCCATGGATACAATGGCCCCTCTTGGCCCCCTCCCTACAGCTACCAGCGCATCCCTCTGCCGCCTCGTCCTGCCCATGGGCCCATGGTGCCTCCACAGGGACCTATGTGGAGGCCTCTCCCTCCCTCCCTAGGCCACAATAGGTCAACTAGCCCGCCTGAAAAAAACAGCCACTTCCTGTGAGTCTCCCCTTGTCTGGGTTTTGTTTTGCGGGGGGGGGGGGACACAAACATCCCAGCAAGCAGCAATCTCCCTCCTTAGTGAAAAACAGGCTCCTGTCTTTGGCCGGATTGAGAGTTTGCTCGTCTTATTATTAGCTCTGTTCCTTTAAACAAAAGCAGGTTTTTCGCTTTTACCTTTTTTTTTTAATAATCCTGTTTGTGAAATGCAACTGAAAAACTGTTTTGAAATAAAAAAAATGAGAAGGCTAATTTCACAACAGACAGACAGATGTAACCATCGTTGCAATGGGGAAAATGTGACCGTCCTAGACCAGGCCAAGTCCAACAATGCCAGGGAATTCCTAGAGGTTTGGCCCTCTTGACAAATCAGCCATCAACGGACACAGAGGCATTAACCACATCTACAGACTGTGCAAAAGAGGCAATCCACCAGCATCAAAAGGGAACAAGAAGACCCCAGCACTTCTTCTTTCTACCAGGAATCCGCACCCAGATCAGCAGAGATTACCGTATATGCCGCCGTATTAGGCGACCCGGCGTATAAGACGACCCCCGTCTTTATAGCCGGGCCGCATTCCTAGAACGTCGTCTTATATGCCAGAAACTACCAGTATTTCCGGCGTATAAGACGACTCGGCGTATAAGACGACCCCCGTCTTTGGCGCAGATTTCAGCGCTCGCGGAAGTCGTCTTATATGCCGGCATTTATGGTAACTCCCAGGTCACCTTCAGAGCAGTAAGCAACACCCCAATCAAAAAAGGGCCAAAGAGCCCTTAGGAAACAGCCCAACCGAAGAATCCCTAAGACCAGCTCCCATCCACCCAGACAGGCAAGACACCAGAATATAAAGTGACAGCAAACCGCACTCCTTCCTAGCACTGATGATGTTACCTAGTTGGGTCATGAAACGTCTGCAAGAAAACAAGCCAGCTCAGAGAGCACCAAGGACCCCACAGTCCTCCTCCTCCTCTCCACAAACTCCTCCCTTCTAGCACTGATGATGTTACCTAGTTGGGTCATGAAACGTCTGCAAGAAAACAAGCCAGCTCAGAGAGCAGCCAGGACGCCTCATTTTAAGCTTCGAATCCACAGGTTAGGACCGCAGCCTGTTCGGAGCCGAGCTGTGCAAGCAGCGGGCGAGTGTGCGCGCGTGTGCAGCTCCATTTACATGACTGGCGAGCGCTCGTGCGCGAGGCTCCCTTTGCATGAGTGGCCTGTGTGCACCCCTACTGCTGTGTAAAGAGTTGTGCGCACAAGTGCGGACACCTGCCGCTCACACGGAACCATCCCCTCTTCCTCCCCCCCCCCCCTCCGGCCGATCCACCAAGCTGGAAAGGTTGGGGGCTGCTGTTCTTATCCGCCATCCACCACAGTGTCGTTGAGGTCTAACTACAGGCCTGCCTGTGAAATGGGAACAACGCAAGCCCACGGGTGTAGGTGAAAATGCAGAGAAAAGAAGAGAGAGTGAATGAAGATGGGCCGGGCCCTTGTGTCCGTCTCCTTGCCTTTGAAAATGAAAGGAGGAAAACCAAGAGCCCGGCATTTCTCTCTACTTCTGGAGCAGTGAGAGATAAAAAAGGGAGCGTTAGGGAGATGAAGGAGTCTGTTTGGGCTTCGCGGGGGAGCAAGAAACAGAAAGAGAGCGAAGAGGGTGCAGATGGAAAGAAATGCATCGGAAGTTAAGGAAGCAACTGTACAGTCCCTGGAAACTGTGTGGCTCCCTCAGGACTATTTCCGTTCAGCGCAGAGAGCAAGAATGGCCCACCCAGCCCGGATCTCATACCGGGGAAGACGACCCGGGCTGCTGTGTCATTAATATGCCAGGTTCTTTGGGATAATAGTAATAGTGATGATAATAATAATAATAATGAGGAGGAGGAGGAGGAGGAGGAGGAGGAGGAGGAGGAAGAAGAAGAAGAAGAAGAAGAAGAAGAAGAAGAAGAAGAAGAAGAAGAAGAAGAAGAAGAAGAAGAAGAAGAAGAAGAAGAAGAAGAAGAAGAAGAAGAAGAAGAAGAAGAAGAAGAAGAAGAAGAAGAAGAAGAAGAAGAAGAAGAAGAAGAAGAAGAAGAAGAAGAAGAAGAAGAAGAAGAAGTAATAGTAGTAGTAATAGTAGTTGGAAGGGACCTTGGAAGTCATCTAGTCCAACCCCGTGCTCAGGCAGGAAACCGTACACCATTTCAGACAAATGGCTGTCCAGTCTCTTCTTAAAAACTTCCACTGTTGACGCATTCACCACTTCTGGAGGCAGGTTGTTCCCCTGGTTAATTGTTCTCACTGTCAGGAAGTTTCTCCTTAGTTCTAGGTTGCTTCTCTCCTTGGTGAGTTTCCATCCGTTGCTTCTTGTCCTGCCTTCAGGTGCTTTGGAGAATAGCTTGACTCCCTCTTCTTTGGGGCAGCCCCTGAGATACTGGAAGACTGCTATCCTGTCCCCGCTCATCCTTCTCGTCATTAAACTAGATAGACCCAATTCCAGCAGCCCTTCCTTCTATGTTCTAGCCTCCAGTCCCCTGATCCTCTTTGCTGCTCTTCTCTGCACTCTTTTTGGAGTCTTCTAGGATCTTTAACGTTGAACTAACGAGGAGCGTTGTCAGCTTTGGAAAAGCAAGGGGTCGTAAAAGCCCAGGACCCCAACCATGTTGAGTTTTCTCCATCCCTATCAATAGTGGCTTTTCTTCTTGAGCAATGAGGACTAGGGAGCTTTTATCCAAACAGATTATTTGTAGTTTTAAGATTGAGCTGTGGGGTTCTGGGTGCTCTCTGAGCTTGGTTGTTTTCTTGCAGACGTTTCATTACCCAACCAGGTAACATCATCTGTGCTAACAGGGAGTGGGTTTTGGAGGAGAGGAAAAGGAGGAGGATTGTGGGGTCCTTGGTGATCTCTGAGTTTGGTTCTTTTCTTGTAGACATGTCGTAACCCAACAAGGTAACACCATCAGTTTTTATCCCTTAATGTTTACTCTCTGCCAAGGCGTGATGATGTTACCGTGGAATCAGCTAAGGACCTGTTTATTTTAATTGCATACTTGTACATACAGTAGTGGCCAAAATTGTGGAAACCTTTTGGGAAAAGTGTATTTTTGCGGTTAGATGGCTAATAACACCACTTTTTTGGGGGGGAGTAGTACCATAAAATTATATATCAACGGAAAGACAATTTAATCAAGAATGTAATGCAACAAAGCTTGTTCAATTATCTGTACTGTATTCCATGAAAAGTTATAGCCAGATAACCAGAAAAAGGAAGCACACCTTGCTTAGGTTGATCTCAGGTAGCTTTCCTTCATCCGATTGTAGCCAATGAGCATGAGTGTTTAGGGAGCCAATTGGGTGTCATCTTGTTTTGGCAATGAGCCAGTCAGATCACAATAGTTATTGATGGATTGAAGCGCAGAGGAGGACATTTGTCAGTGTGTTATGTGATCGCTGTCAAGTTGGTTGAGGTTTTTTTGTATTCTTTTGTTGAGTGAGCTTGTAAAACATAATAAAATTAAAGTGATGGTGCAAATTTATTTATTTATTATTTATTAATAAAATTTATATGCCGCCCAATCCCTAGGGCCTCAGGGCGGAGTACAAAATTAAAACAACTATAACAATTAAAAATGAATACATTCACACAGCATGTCCCAATCGAATCCCGCCCCCCCCCCCCCCCGGGGACATCAGCCCCAGGCCTGCCGGAACAGGAGAGTTTTAATAGCTTTCTTGAAGGCCGGCAAGGTGGGAGTAGTTCGAATCTCGGGGGGAAGTTGATTCCACCACGTCGGAGCCACCACAGAAAAGGCCCTTCCCCGAGGACCCGCCAGCCGACATCGTCTGGCCGACGGGACCTGAAGGAGGCCCAATCTGTGGGACCTCACCGGTCTCTGGGAACTATGCGGCAGAATGCGGTCCTGTAAGTAACCTGGTCCTAAGCCATGAAGGGCTTTAAAGGTGACAACCAACACTTTGAATTGTGTCCGGAGACCCGCAGGAAGCAGTGCAGCTCGCGGAGGATAGGTGACACGTGGGTGTACCTTGGTGCACCCACAATCGCTCTCGCGGCTGTATTCTGAAAGAGTTGACTGGTTGCCCAGAAAGCCATGTAAAATAGTATTATTAGGTGAACAAGGCTACAGTGATAAAGAAATTAGAAGAAAAAAGGTGGCATTTCTACTGTACACTTGTCCCAAAAGGTTTCCACAATTTTGGCCACTACTGTAAACGTGTTCAAATCTCTCCAAATATACAGGAAGACTTCAACTTATGACCATAATGGAGCCTGTCAACAGTGGCTGTAAAGTGGCTCCTACCCATATAACTGACTCGAATTTATGACCGTTTTTGCAGTGGTCATTAAGCAAATGCCACTATCGTTAAGTGGAACCCATTGGCTGAAGGCTGTTTCCTAAACTGAGGTGGTTTTTCCCAAATCCCAGAGCTCTTCACCTGAATTATTATTTTTTTCTTGTTTATTTCAGCCACCTCCAAAACTGCCCTATGGAGTTTTCACCCAAGAATTCCAGGAGTTTGTAAATAAATGGTAAGACATCTTGCGCTTATCAGCGGGAAATGTAAAACCTTGGGATTAGGGTCAGGGAGTCTGTGTGAATGCAACTCCTGGAGACACGCAGGCTCAGGATGAGGGCTTCACCTGGCTGCCAGGCCTGCAAATGGTGACCTTAAGTACCAGGGCTCCTGGGTAACCATAGATTATTTTTACTAGAAAAGTCTAGAAAACATAACTTCTGATGGCTGTGGGTCAGGCTGTTGGTTCCTCTCCCTCCCTGGGGATGAGATTCCTCTATACAGGTAGTACCCCTAACCCTCGACTTGCAACCGCAACGGAGCCCCTCATTTTTGTTGCAAAGTGAGGCATTGGTGGAAGTGAATTTTTTCCTCCACTTTACGACTTTTCTCGCCACGGTTGTTAAACGAATCGCTGCAGTTGTTAAGGGAATCTGGCTTCCCCATTGACGTCGCTGGTTCGAAAGTCGCAAAAGGAAACCGCGTGACCCGGGGACACGGCGACCGTCATAAATGTGAGTCGGTTGCCAAGCGTCCAGATTTTTGACCACGGGACCGTGGGGGAGGCCGCAACGGTCGTCAGGGCGAAAAACGGTGCCGCTGTAACTCCGAACAGCCACTAAATGGAACCGTTGTAAGTCGAGAACTCCCTGTGCTCTTGGCACGACCTTATTTATGACTAAGCCAGATGGATGGACTTAGGTTAGAACAGCTGAGGAGAGCTTTGTGCATCTGGCATCTCCCAAACACCAGGGCTGAATATAGGTGTGCGCATTTTGCAGTGGCCATAATTGACCAACTTTCTGTTGTTGTTTTTTTCCCCTCTCCCAGCTTAATTAAAAACCCTGCTGAACGGGCAGATCTAAAGATGCTGATGGTAAGAATTGTCGGTTTGTGTGCTCAGATACCGAATTTTCCTCACTATCCAAATCCTTGCTCTCTTCCCCAGGCAAATTGGTCCACCTCCTTCTCTTTTACTCTTAACTCCCCTCTGAGTGTGTGAGCGTGTGTGTTCCACTGGTGCGTTCTTTGAGGCATTGCAGCCCTGTCCTCCCCTTGAGGGTAGGGGGCCAAGTGCAGAAAGTCCTGAGAATCGCACGACGATTGTGTAGATTGTCCGGGGAAAAGCCCTGAATTGGTTAGAGTATGCTTTCCTTCCAGACCCCTTTTGCGGCAGAGAGAAGGGTGGTCTCAGACTGAGGAGCTGCAGGTCCCACACTCCCAGGGGCCAGGGTGTTCCCACAGCCCCAGGGGCTGAGGTCCTCCCACACCCCCAGTTGTCAAATTCCCCCCACATCTCCAGTGGCTAGGATTGTCCCACACCCCCAGTGGATGAGGTCCTCCCACACACCCCATGGCTGGTGCCCGCCCACACCCCCAGTGGCCAGGGTCTTCCCACACCCTCAGGGCCAAGGTCCTCCTACATGACCCTTGCCCAGGGTCTTCCCACACCCCCAGTGGCCAGGGTCTTCCCACACCCTCAGGGCCAAGGTCCTCCTACATGACCCTTGCCCAGGGTCTTCCCACACCCCCAGTGGCCAGGGTCTTCCCACACCCCCAGTGGCCAAGGTCCTCCTACACACCCCGTGACCAGGGTCTTCCCACACCCCCAGTGGCCAGGGTCTTCCCACACCCCCAGTGGCCACGGTCTTCCCACACCCCCTGTGGCCAGGGTCTTCCCACACCCCCAGTGGCCAGGGTCCCCCTACACACCCCGTGGCCAGGGTCTTCCCACACCCCAGTGGCCAAGGTCCTCCTACACACCCCATGGCTGGTGCCTGCCCACACCCCCAGTGGCCAGGGTCTTCCCACACCCTCAGTGGCCAGGGTCCTCCTACACACCCCCTGGCCAGGGTCTTCCCACACCCCCAGTGGCCAAGATCCTCCTACACACCCCGTGGCCAGGGTCCTCCTACACACCCCCAGTGGCCAGGGTCCTCCTAGACACCCCGTGGCCAGGGTCTTCCCACACCCCCAGAGGCCAGGGTCCTCCTACACACCCCGTGGCCAGGGTCTTCCCACACCTCCGTGGCTGGCTGGGGAATTCTGGGAGTTGGAGTCCACGTATCTTATCACTGCCGAGGCTGAAAAACACAGCTTTGTATACAGAAACAGAAAGTGGGCTCCACGTAGGACTTGTCTATCCGCTTATCTCCAGACAGGAGAATTGTATCCAGCTCTGCCCTGTTGAGATAGTCTCCCAGTTTTTCTCCACTTGGCGTTTCTTGCTCTGAATATCCTCTGGAGAGTGCTAGAATAGGCATGTGTGTCAAACATGTGATGCAAAACTCCAGACTGGGGTTGACTTCCTTCTTAAAGCCATGTGGGCCTCGGAGGGGAGGGGAGGGGGGGGGTCCGCTATCTACAAAGAACAGAAATAGGAATCTGCTGACTCTTCAGGAGGCCTTCAGGATGGGGGTTTCCACTCCTAGCAAACCCTCTGCCCGACACACTTAGCGAAACAAGAACCGAATAAATAACCAGAGAACCGGGGCGGAAATCCACCCTAAATTAAAACACGTTCAGTTTGGAAGGTGTGTTTATGTACGGGTGGGATTGCAATTTGAATTTTAAAAAAATTCAGATACCTATTTCTCCCCATAACTTGCATGCTAACAAATTTTTTAGATCGCTAACCAAGAGTTAAAGGGGGACTGGGATAGCTATTTGGAGCTAATTCGCTCTCATCAGCCAGCCATACCCTTCTGAGGTTCGAACCTGGGGGCTGCTTACACAGCAGGTTAGGCAGCTGTGTTGACCTCTTAGCCACAAGGCTCTTTCTCACTTGCCAGCTGTATCAGGGAGGGGTATATATGTATATGTATATATCTCTAATAATTTTAAAAATAGGAATCCCAGGCATGTTTACGCTAGTGACATAGGATCCTCAAATTCTGGGATAAATAAAACAGCTATTGATTATTGAAAACAATAAAAACTACTTGATACTGTTTTACATTAAGGTCAGAGAGCCTCCACGTCTCTTTAAAAATGCCGGGGAGCTGCAACTTTCAGCATTCCTCGTCACCGTCTATGCCAGGGGTCTTCCAACTGGGCCCTTTGATGACTCGTGGACTTCAACTCCCAGAATTCCTCAGCCAGCGTGCCTGGCTGAGGAATTCTGGGAGTTGAAGTCCACGAGTCATCAAAGGGCCCAGGTGGAAGACCCCTGGTCTATGCTAAGTCTGGTTGTTGTGCTGTAGGGGAGGGGTCCCCAACCTATGGGCTGCGGGCTATCGGCCACCAGGCCACGTGAATAGCTGGCCGGTGTGTGGGTGTGTTCACACACACAGCTCCACTTGCGCACACTCCCATAGCCCCACTCCAGTGAGCGTCGCAGGCATTCACAGCCCCACTCCTGTGAGCAACGTGTGTTTGTGCACACTCATGCGTGCGTGCACTTGTTCATTCCCCCACCCTATACAAAACCACCCCATCTGTCCTTCCTCCCGCCGCTCCAGGCTGCCCACTCCGAAAGGTTAGGGAACTCTGCTGTAGGGCTACCGAACACACACACACACACACTCATATACACACAAACACACAGAGAGAGAGAGAGAGTGTTTTGTGGAACCAGAATTTAGACAGGGCTCCCCAAAATGTACAGATGGTCCTCAGTTTACGACTACAGGGGGGGCAGAATTTCCGTGGCTAAACACATGCGTGCGTTAAGCGAGCGACTGCCGATTCTACAAGCTCGGTTTGCGCGTGTCGTGTGGAGATTGTCCGACATCATCCGGGTCACAGTTGTCGCAAAGGTGCTTTTTTCAAAAGGACAACTGGACTCCCTTTTTGTTTGTTTGTTCTTTGAAAACGTTTCGCTTCTCATCCAAGAGCAGGGGGTTGGACTAGATGACCTCCAAGGCCCCTTCCAACATTTATTATTATTATTATTATTATTATTATTATTATTATTATTATTATTATTATTGATCATCGCACAGTCAGCCAGATGTTCAGACTGGATTTGGCATTTTGTCTACCTATCGAGTCCTTACCCAGGACCTGGGAGAGACAGATGTGGATGTTTGATGGTATTATGATGATGATGATGATGAAGCTTTTTTTTTCCTTTGGTTCCTGACATTTCTTGGATGAGGAAACAAAATGTTTTTAGAGAGAAAAAAAACTCAAAAAAACTCCAAGTTGCCTATTGGAAAAAGCACCTTTGGAACTTTTTTTGGGGGGGTTGGGGGCCCACGGTGGTAAATCAAAGCACTGCTGCTCTTAAGTGAATCACACACAGTCGTTAAGCGAATCCAGATCCTCCCGTTGACTTTGCTTGTCGGAAACCAGCCAGGAAGGTCACAAATGGCAATCGCAGGATCCCTGGGAGTTTGCAAATGTCGTAAACGCACATCGGTATTGCCAAAGCCTCTGAATTTGGATGATGTGCTGTGACGGTCATAAGTGCGAGGACCGCCGGCCACAGGTTGCTGCTTTGTAACGTCAGAGGGTGGGCTGTAAATTGAGGATAACCTGTACTGTGACGGACATTCTTTGTGTTTCAAAAACCCTACACTCAGGAGTCTCCAACCTTGGCCCCTTTAAGACTGGTGGACTTCAACTCCCAGAATTCCCCAGCCAGCTATGCTGGCTGGGGAATTCTGGGAGTTGAAGTCCACCAGTCTTAAAGGGGCCAAGGTTGGAGACGTCTGCCCCACACTTTTCAGGGAAGGGAAGTTTGACCAAATGCCTCAACCTCTACTGGGTTTCGACCGTGGTCGTTTCCCTTTGACCCCTGACCTGGGCTGGGGGATTCTGGGAGTTGAAGTCCACCAGTCTTCAAGGGGTCACTGCCCCGCCCTTTTCAGGGAAGGGAAGTTTGACCGAATGCCTCCCCATCCACCCGGGTTGGACCCCGGTGGGCTCCCTTTGACCCTTGTTTTCCGTGGCCTCTGGAATCCCCCCACTTCCTGTCCGTTCTTGCATCTGAGGGCGATGTCTATGGTGCTAACTCTCTTCCCTTGTTTGTTTTTTTCTTTTCTTTCCCCGTCTGCTTTCAGAATCACGCCTTCATCAAGCGGGCCGAAGTGGAAGAGGTGGATTTTGCCGGCTGGCTATGCAAGACACTGCGGTTGAAGCAGCCCAGCACTCCCACCCGCACGGCCATGTGACCGCCACGCCGGCTGCCTTGTGCTTCCTCCCTCCCTCCTCCTCCTCCTCCTCCTCTCTCTCCAGCACTCCCACCCGCACGGCCATGTGACCGCCACGCCGGCTGCCTTGTCCTTCCTCCCTCCCTCCTCCTCCTCCTCCTCCTCTCGTGCACCTGCTTGTCTGCTGCTGTTCTTCGCTGCCCTCCCGGCAGAAGGAAGGAAGAAGCCCCATCGGCCGGGCCTTGCCTCTCCTCCCTCGCTCTTTGCACCCGAACAGCCAGGCAGGGGGGTTTTCAAGAAAGGGGCCCTCCCTCCCTCTCCCCCCCTCCCTCTCTCTCTCCTTCCCTCTCCCTCCCTCCCTCCTCTCCCCCCTCCCTCCCTCTCTCTCCCTCCCCCCTCTCCCCCTCCCTCTCCCCCTCCCTCCCTCCCTCTCCCTCCCTCTCCCCCTCCCTCCCTCCCTCTCTCCCCCTCCCTCTCCCTCTCTCTCCCTCCCTCTCTTTCCCCCTCCCTCCCTCTCTCTCCCTCTCTCTGCCTCTCCCTCTCTCTCTCTCCCTCCCTCTCTCCCTCTCTCCCCCTCCCTCTCCCTCTCTCCCCCTCCCTCCCTCTCCCTCCCTCCCTCTCCCCCTCCCTCTCTCTCTCCCTCTCTCCCTCCCTCCCCCTCTCTCCCTCTCTTTCCCCTCCCTCCCTCTCCCTCCCTCTCTTCCTCCCTCTCCCTCCCTCTCTCTCTCCCTCCCTCCCTTTCCCTCTCTCTCCCTCCCTCCCTCCCTCTTTCTCCCTCTCTCCCCCTCCCCCTCCCTCCCTCTCCCTCCCTGTCTCTCTCTGTCTCTTTCTTTCTTGTGCAGTCCCGAGAGCAGAATGGTGCCTTGGCTTCCTCCGCCTGTTCTTGAGTTTGGTTTCGTTTCTCTTCCTGTGGTGGGAGAATCCCTCGCTCTCCACTTTGGGTGGGTGGGGCTGGCTGAGACATGCTGGCTACTGTTTGGTTCGGAGAGGACAGGAGGAAAGAGCTTCCAGGATAGGCTGGCTGCCTCTCTCTTTTTCTTTCCCTTCCTTCCTTCCTTCCTTCCTTCCCACCTTCCTACCTACCCATCTATCTTCCTTCTCTCTTTCTTTCTCTCTCTCTCTTTCCTGTGTCTCTTTTCCTTTCTTTCTTTCTTTTCTTTCTCTCTTCCTCTCTCTCTCTCTCTCTATTTCTCTCTTCCTCTATTTCTCCTCCTTTCTTTTTTCCGTCTCTTTATTTTTGGACAACCATTTGTCTGAAATGGTATAGGGCAGTGTTTCTCAACCTTGGCCACTTGAAGAGGTATGGACTTCAACTCCCAGAATTCCTGGCTGGGGAATTCTGGGAGTTGAAGTCCATACCTCTTCAGGTGGCCAAGGTTGAGAAACACTGGTATAGGGTTTCCTACCCGAGTAGAGGGTTGAACTAGAAGACTTCTGAGATGTTTTCCAACTGTTCTCTCTCTCCTCTTTCTGTCTTTATCTTTTCACTTTTCCTCTCTCTCTCTCTCTTTCTCCCTTCCCTTTCCTTCCCTATCTATTTACTTCCTTCCCTTCCGCATCTATTTACTTCCTTTCCTTTCCCTCCCTTTCTCTCTCTCTCTCTCTTTCCCCCTTTTTTTTGTGGGCGAATCGAAGGATGGGCTCCTGCAGATGGTCAGAGAGCTCACTGCCTGCGGGAGCCAAGATGAAGGGGACAAGATTACCCAATCAGAGGGCTTTGTGGCTGCCTCTTGGACCCATGGCACAGGAGTGGAGGGAAGGCCCCGGCCTGTTGACTTCCTGGAAGCTGTTTGGGAGCAGGTAGCACAAGAGATGGCCCGCTTAAGGAAACGTGTCTCTGGCCAAGCTCTCGGCTCCTTCCTGGGACCATCCTCTCTTTCTTCTTACCCTCTTGCCTGCCTTTGGGTTGTTGTTTTTTTTTTTCCCTGGGACCTTTGCCCTTCCTTCTACGGGGAGGGGGCCGGAACTGGGGCCTGGGGGGGGGAAGCGGGCAGGGCGTCTCCCGTCTCTGCCTTCGGACTTGGCACCCTGGAAGGACCTTCTCCATCCAGGCTTCGGGGAGGGGGGACGACGACTCCGAAGCCCTTACAGAAGGCTGGCTGTCAGGGAGCGAGGAGGGGGACCCCTCGGAGGATGGCTTCAGGCCCCGGCGGGCAGAAAAAGCTGTCGGTTCGTGCTTCTGCGACGGTTGTAAGCGGGAGGACCGGGTGCGAGTCCCTGTTTTCAAGGCCGTGAATGCCAGCAAACGCCTCTGGCCTTGGCCGTCCCCTTCTCTCTCTCTCTCTCTCTCTGTCTCTCGGGTGTTTCGTTCTCTTGGGCTGCTGCTTGGATACGGCTGGGCTGCCTGAGGGCGGCCTCGCTCTCTCGTTTCCCCACAAGGCTCGCCGGGCTTCTGTTTTCCTCGCTTTGGGCTCTGCCGCTTCTGCACCGCTGTCCCCGGAGGCTGCAGGGCCATCCTGGCAGCGGGGCTGCACACCTGCGGCTCTTCTGGCCTCCCCTGGCTCAGAGGAGGGGCAGCCACTGCAGTGGAGGAGGAGGAGGAGAGTTGCTAGAAGTTTCATTGGCTGGGCCATGATGGGGGGGGGTGGTCTCTATCTTCAGCCCCCTTGCCTCAGTCCTCTCCAGTCTTTCCATCCATCCATCCATCTTTCTGTTTCTTTCTCTCCTTCCAGTTCCTTCCTCTCTCCCTCCCTCTCATCTTTTATCCATCTTACCCATCTTTCTTTCCTTCCTGTTTTTTCCATCTTCTTTCTCCTTCCTTCCTTCCTTCTTCTCGTTCCCATCTTCTTTCCTTCTCATTCCCATCTCCTTATTCCCATCCGTTCCTTCCTTCCTCTCATTTCCATCTTCCCTTTCTCGTGCTCCCCTCCCTTCCTTTCTTTCTAGCTACCTTCCTTCCTTCCTTCTCATTCCCATCTTCTTTCCTTCTCATTCCCATCTCCTTATTCCCATCTTCCCCCTTCGTCCCATTCCCATCCTCCTTTCCTTCTCATTCCCATCCCTTCCTTCCTTCCTCTCATTTCCATCTTCCTTTCCTTCTTCCCTTTCTCTCACTCCCCTCTCTTCCTTTCTTCCTACCTACCTTCCTTCCTTCTTCCCTTTCTCTCCCCTTCTCCCTACCATGCCTCTTTTCCCCCTTTCTTTCTCTTTCCTTTCTCCTTCCCTTTTCATCTGCTTATCTTTCTTTCTCTCTCTTGTTGACCTCTTTATCCCTATCTTAAAATTTCCATATGGGCCGAACGCAGGCTTTGAATTGCCAGGGTGGACACGTTGGTCCCCCCAAAACAGTTAAGAGTCCTGCAGGACCAAGATCCAGGGGGGGGGGATGACTTTATATCAGTGGTTCTCAACCTTTTTAATGCCGCGACCCCCCCCCCAACCGGTCGTAAGTCGAAGACTACCCAACCGGTCGTAAGTCAAGGACTTTCCCTGCCCAGGAGCCTCGCGCATGCGTGGTGTCGCCCCCTGCGCCGGCCAAGGCGTAGCTGGCAAGCGGCAGAGACGGTGCAGGCCGACCACCGGCTGGGCCACCAGCTGGCCCAGCCCAAGGGAAGTAAGGCACCCACTGGAAAAGGGGAAAAAATGGCGGACAGCCTTGCTTGGCGACCCCCGTGAAATGGTCGATCGGCCCCAAATGGGGTCGCGACCCACAGGTTGAGAACCGCTGCTTTAGATAGAACGCCCCACTTGGCGGTTGCCTCCTCGAAGGGGGTTGTGGCCCCTTGGAGATGGCGCTCCCCTCCTTGACCCATCAGTGGCTTGACCACCACCACCCCGTTGGGAGGAGACCCCAGCCAGAGCCGTCCCCGGTGTCCGTCTAGCCAAGGCCCACCAACGCTGCCTGCCTGGCTTGCCGCCGGTTCCCACCTCAGAAATTCAAGCTCGCTGCTTGCTTGAAGCCGCCTTATTATCTCGGCTGAATGTGGAGCGACCTCATTGGCCACCATCTTAAAATGGCGGCGGCAGCCGCCGCCAAGAGATGCCGAGGTGAATCCTCCCCAAATCTCTGGAGCAAGAAACACACACACAAAAAAGTGTGAGTCTAACTGGCGGTTTCGTCCAGTCGGCACCAGCCCTCCGTACGGTTCCCGCCGTCCCCCCTCCCCTCCCACCCAGGTCATTCAGAAGACCACCTCAGAATGTCCCCGCTCGCTCTTCCCCCCCCCCCCCAAATTCATAGCCAAACGGACGTCTCCTCTTCCCTACGAGCTTCACATCGGTCCCCGTTGAGCGTGGCTTGTATCTGTGGAAGGGAGGCTGGATCCCACAACCCAGAATTGAAGTTGGATAGAACAGAGAGTGATAGGATTGGAAGGGATCTTGGAGGTCACCTAGTCCAACCCCCCACCCCGCTCAAGGCAGGAGACCTTACAACCATCCAGGTAAAATTATTGTCCCGTCTGTTGTTGTTGTTTTTAAACCTCCAGGGATGGAGCACCCGCAACTCTGAGAGGTCAAATTTGCAGGATCTGCCTTGTGCTTAAGCTCTACGCCCTGCTCTCAGGAAATCCAAGGCGGGAAAGGAATTCCATTTCTGGTCGCTCAGGTTGAAGCTCCGTCTGACGGAGCCCGCAGCCTTCCTTTTGGGGGGGAAGAGGGAGAGGACTTCTCAGGGACGTCTTCTGACGGAGCAGCGGGGGCCTTGCGCTGGACCGCTGCTTCTCCTCCTCCACGGTTCTCCTCACTTCTGCCTCTCTGAACTTCCCTGTCCAGGAGAGCCCATCAAATCTCTTTCTCTCCCACCCCTTCTCTTCACCTTTCAACATTTCATTTTGAGGAAGGAAAAGAGAGCGAGGAGCTAGCTTCAGAGGAAAAAAGGATGCAAGGGCTAGCCAGTGTTTCTCAACCTTGGCCATTTTAAGGCATGTGGACTTCAACTCCCAGAATTCCACAGCCAGCATTGCTGGCTGTGGAATTCTGGGAGTTGAAGTCCACATGCCTTAAAATTTGTCAAGGTTGAGAAACACTGGGCTAGCAGTTACTCGGCGGGGGTGGTTGAGAAATTCGCATTTTTCTCTCGTGCTGCTGGTTGAGTTTCGGATACGTTGGGCGTTGGAAGTAAAAAAATAATGATTGTATTGTTTGTTTTTTTAAAAAAAGCGGTTCAGCTGTAGCTTTTTTCAGTCACTCAAAGGAAGCTCTTCCTTTTAAAGCTGGACTTCACTGTAGTGCAGGGGTCTCCAACCGTGGCCACTTCAAAAGGCTTGTGGACTTCAACTCCCAGAATACCCGGCTGCGGAATTCTGGGAGTTGAAGTCCAGAAGTCTTTCAAAAGAGGCCACGGTTGGAGGCCCCTGCTGCGTTTGGATGCTTCAAAGGCATCCAGCCGCAGGGCTGCTGTCCCGGTCTGTGCAGCTAAGAGCGCATGGAGCATGGCGGGGTATGCCTGTGTGCGCATCATTGTGGAGGTTTTCATTCCTCCCCTTTTCCTTACCCTGCTGGAGAGCGATGAGAGAGAGAGAGAAGGTGGATTCTCCCTAGGAACAGTCAAAAAATGCAAAGAAAACTTAAAAAAAAAAAAAAAAACGTCAGGCAATCCTGGTGGGCCGGGTTGGGTTCCAAAAACGGTCCAGTCGAAACTCTGCCCATTTTTTACGCGGGTCTCTCTGCAAAGAAACCCCAGAGCGTCAGTTCTCCTATGGCAACGGCCAGCTTGACATTTTGGGTGACCCTACACCCCTGCGAGGTGGCCCTTCTAAGAAGTCGCAGCGTTAACAGCAGGAAGCTCTGTGGCGCATGGCTCTCTTGTCTGGTTCTTCCCCTTCCCCCCCCCCCAACTGCTACTGTAATTCTGCCTCCCCTGTGCAAACTGCACTTTGCTCCAATGGGGGGGGGGACTCCTGCAGATTTGAATGTACCCTATTCAGCGTTTTGAGTTGAGCAGCGGTCCCTGGGCCAAAAACGGCACTGCTTTTTTTCCCTCTCTCTTCTTTTTAATTGTTATTGTTATTATTATTTCGACAGATCCCATATTTGAAACAGCGAACCTTTAGCTGGGATGGGGAGAGAAGCGGGGTGCGTGTGCCCAGGGATGTCTTTTTACGTTTCTCTGCCTCTTTATTTAAAAAAAAAAAAGTTTTAAACAAGAAAAAATAAATTTAACTTAGTAAAATGTTTGACAGTTCGGTATGTTTTGCTCTGGTTTTTATTTTGTTTTTTAAATTTGGGGGTATTTTTTTTTTGGCTTTAGTTGTTTAGGGGTGTTTTAAGGAGAATGTGTTCAGCATTACGATGGTGCAATTTTTTTTTAAGGAAATATTTTCATCATGGGGAGATAAAATAAATGGCACTTTACATTACAGCGTTGTGCTTCCTCCTTTCTCTCTTTTTTTAAATAGGGGGCGAATTATTTCTCGTTTCCAAGAAAACTTTGCAAAGGCACCCTTAGGGGTTTCGGTAGCTCAGTTTATTCCCACAAATTGTTACAGGTGGTCCTCAACTTACAACAGTTCATTTAGTGAGCAAAGTTAAAATGGCACTGGGAAAAAGTGACCACGTCTCACACTTAACGACCGCTGCGGCATCCCCATGGTCACGTGATCAAAGTTCAGACACTTGGCAAACTGTGTCCCGCGGGGGGGGGGGGCTCTTGTGATCCCCTTTTACAACTTGACCAGCAAAATTAATGGGAAAGCCAGATTTACTTAACAAGCGTATTAGATCACTGAACTGCAAGTGAAGTCATAAAACGAAGCAAAACTCAACTATCTCGCTTAACAGTAGAAATTTTGGAGTCTTAAGTCAAGGGCTACCTGTCCAATGCTGCAAACTGTAAAGCTAAAAAAAAACCAACACAAAATGGTTTCTATCGGGACAAAGAAATCCTCCAGCGATTCCATCACTGTAAATGTATGTTTACGCATCTTCCAAGTTCATTGATTTCATTTGTTCATTCAATTTTTATAGCCTCCCCAAGTCAGCCAAGTGACTCTGGTTAAGTTCATCATATTAGGATGCCTTTGAAGAAGAATTTTAGGTTTTTAGTGGTAAGACTAGGCTGGGCTGTAAAACCCAAGCAGGGATGAGAGACCACCATGTAATGTAGAGCATAGGCGTTCTAGGGACCCAGGAAAACATCCTGAAAGAAAACGGCAAACCAATTGCCCCTTAATTTTGTTTTAGTTTTGTTTCATGTTAATATTTTTAAGGCCGATTCTATCAGGACTATGGAAGAAAAGCCAGGTTTAAGAACGCATTTAAGCAAAATTCAGGTGGAGGCTGGTTTCATATGGGTCTCTGATGTTGTTCTGCACAGAGGCTGCCAACACAGAGAAGTCCGCGTTCTAGATCCCATCAAGTGACATTTTAATCAACAGAATTTGTGTTTCATTTGTATCCCTATAATCCCTTAATTTGGAGTGGAGTCGAGGCGACTGAATGGAGCCGAGCATTTACTGGCCGGTTCCCCTTCCTGACGCCCTTGCGGGGTACAGAGCAGATGTTTTCTCTTTGCGCCGAGAAACATCTGCCGCTACCTAGAATTGAACTAGTAATAGTAATAAAGTTGGAAGGGACCTTGGAGGTCATTGAGTCCAACCCCCTGCTCAGGCAGGAAACCCTATACCGTTTCGGACAAATGGCTGTCCAGTCTCTTAGAAACTTCCAGTGTTGGAGCATTCACCGCTTCTGGAGGCAGCTGGTTCCACTGGTTAATTGTTCTCACTGTCAGGAAGTTTCTCCTTAGTTCTAGGTTGCTTCTCTCTTTGGTTAGTTTCCATCCATTGCTTCTTGTCCTGCCTTCAGGGGCTTTGGAGAATAGCTTGACTCCCTCTTCTTTGCGGCATCCCCTGAGATATTGGAACACGGCTATCATGTCCCCCCTCGTCCTTCTCTTCATTGAACTAGACCAGTGGTGGCAAACCTATGGCACATGGGCCAGAGGCGGCACTCAGAGCCCTCTCTGTGGGCACACGCGCCATGCCCCGGAGATGGCAACTGTCCCTCTTCAACCAGCCACCCGCTAACTTGCCGAGGTCCCACATCGCCGGATGCATCTCAGCATCCATGTGCTTACTGGCCTCTGTGTGCAGAGGCTGATGGTGTCAGGCAGTAGCTGCCCCAGCCCCTGCGTCACCTTGCCCTGTGACAATGCACCCCCGCCCTGCCTCTCCTTGCCTCACCTCTCCCCACAGGACGATCCTCCTGCCCACCGCCCCACCTGCCAGAGACCCCCTGGATCTCCCCCAACCCTGCCCAGCCCCCACAGGCGTCCCTCTCCACAAGCAACATTGAGATGACCATGGCCACCTTGGCCAGACCCACCCAATCTGCCATGACCACCACAGTGGGCCACACCCACCTGGCACCTGGCATTAAATAAGTGGGTTTGGGGTTGCAGTTTGGGCACTCCGTCTCTAAAAGATTCGCCACCTCCAGTCCCCTAATCATCTTTGTTGCTCTTCTCTGCACTCTTTCCAGAGTCTCAACATCTTTTTTACATCGTGGGGACCAAAACTGGATGCAGTATTCCAAGTGTGGTCTTATGAAGGCATTGTAAAGTGGTATTAACAGTTCACTTGATCTTGATTCCATCTCTCTGTTAATGCAGCCTAGCACTGTGTTGGCTATTTTGGCAGTTGCAGCACACGGCTGGCTCATATTTAGGTGATGGTCCACTAGGACTCTGAGATCCCTCTCACAGTTACTACTATTGAGCAAGGTACCCCCTATACTATACCTGTGCATTTGGTTTTTCTTGCTTAAATGTAGAACCTTACTTTTTTCACCATTGAATTTCATTTTGTTAGATAGCGCCCAGTGTTCAAGTCTGTCCAGGTCCTCCTGTATCTTAAGCCTGTCTTCTGGAGTGTTGGCTATTCCTGCCAGCTTAGTGTCAACCTTCCGAATGGGAGGCGAGCGTCTTCACCACTAGGCCATCCTGCTGCTCTGACAGGATGCAGAATACGCCCGATTAAGCAAAACGGAAGAAACTACGGCAGACAGGCTGGTCCTGCATCTGGAATAGGGACAACCAGCACTTCCAAGAACTGGGAACTAGCTTAGCTCCCAATGCAGAAGGTCTTCCAGGACACAAATGCTGCCTACTCTTATGAGGAGGACTTGTGAGCGACTGAGTCAGGCTGCACACCAATGCAAAGAGCAATAACTCCTTTGTAGTCCAGATACGACACTTAAGCTGGCAGGAATTGCCAACACCCTAAAGGATCGGCTCAAGATCCAGAGAGATAAGACTTGAACACAACAAAATGAAATTCAGTGTGTAGAGAAACGGAAAGTCTTACACTTAGGCCAGAAAAAACCAAAAGGACGCACATAGATTGGGTGAAACCGGGCTTAATAGCAGCAACTGTGAGAAGGATCTTGGAATCTCCGTGGACGATCCATTAAATAGGAGTCAACTGTGTGCAGCGGCAGCCCCAAAAGCCAATGCAATCCTAAATTGCATTAATAGAGGAATTTAATCAAGATCACGCGAGGAACTAATACCACTCTATAAAGCCTTAGTAAGGCCACATCTAGAAAACTGCAGCCAGTTTTGGTCACCACAGTATCAAAAAGATGCTGAGACTCTAGAAAGAGAGTGCAGAGAAGAGCAATAAAGATGATTAGGGGACTGGAGGTTAAAGCATATGAAGAACTGAACATGGCTAGTCAAGTGAGAAGAAGGAGCAGGGGAGACACGAGAGCAGAATTCCAATATTGGAGGGGCTGTCCCAGAGAGGAGGGGGTCAACTTATTTCCCAAAGGCCAGACAAGGAATAATGGATGGAAACTGTTCAAGGAGAGATTTCCTGACGGAACAATCAACCAATGGAACAGGCTGCCTTCGAATGCCGTTGGCACTTCATCACGAGGCTTTCAAGAAGTGACTGGAACGCCATCTGTCAGAAATGGTGTAGGGTCTCCTGTTTGGGCAGGGGATTAGACTAGATGACCTACAAGGTCCCGACCAACTCTGTTATTCTACTCTAATCTGTGTAAGTTCCTCCCACTGAAGCTCCAGATAGAGAAGACTTTGAGAGCTAATTGGCCCAAGGTCAAGGCATCGGCCAAATACCTGATGCAGATTATCCCTTGATGTCAAATATCAACAGTGTTTGATATTTGACATCAAGGGATGGCCTCGCTCAGCAGCTCATGTAAGTATTAAACGAGGTAGAGAGCCATAAGTCAACCCATATCTCAAGGTCCTCAGACTTGATCTCCTCCATCCCACTGACACGCTGACTGGATGTGACAGTCCTCATAACAATGGAGGAGGACAGTCCTCATAACACTGGGTTCTGACTCCCAGCAGGGTGATCCAGGAAGACTCTTGGGTCAACGGTATGGAAAGCCATTGAGAGAACCAAAGAGAACCAGGATGGTTCTACAGTTGTCCTGGCTTTGCTGAAGGTCATGAAGCACAACCAGCATCCTATCAGGACGATGTCCAAAATCTGACTTGAGGTCTAGATCAGTATCTTCCAGAAATCTCTTGAGGAGCACCCCAACCAGTTTCTAAGGAGCCTGTCCAGTATTACTATGACCATCTAGGACAGTGGTTCTCAACCTTTTTAATGCCGAGACCCCCAACCGGTCATAAGTTGAGGACTACGCAACCGGTCGTAAGTCAAGGACTACCCAACTGGTGCAGCACCGTTTGCAGAATGGGACTTTGGGCGGGCTCAGCAGGGCAGAGACAGCCTGGACAATTCCTATTGGCTTTTGAAAGCCAATAGAATTAGACTCTATTCAAGAGAGTCTATTCTATTGGCTTTTGAAAGCCAATAGAATAAAAGGGAGTAGCACAGCTAAGGAAAAGGGGGGAAAAATGGCGGACTGCGTTGTTTGGCGACCCCCGTGAAATGGTCGTTCGACCCCAAATGGGGTCCCGACCCACAGGTTGAGAACCATTGCTCTAGGACCTCTTGAGGGTCCTCAACAAAGCAACCATCACCACCTGGACCCCACCACACACCACCACCTGGGTGTCACCAGCCAGCCGGGACACGTATGGAATAAAGAGTTGGCCAGATTAAGAGTTGGTCACTATGTTGGCCATGGATTCCTGGTTTAGGTCAGACTGCACAATGTTTGGGACAGGTGAAGTTCTTCAGAAGCTGAATTTTGCTCACAGGACCATGGGAGATGCTGCAACCATTGTAAATCTGAAAAAAAAAATTGGTCGTAAGTTCCTTTTTTCAGCGCCGTTGTAACTTTGTACAGTCACTAAACGGACTGTCGTAAGTCGAGGACTACCTGTAGCGCAAATGGGTGTGGAACCTTCTTGGAACTGCTTAAATCCTTCCATTCCCCACCATTCAGTCAGAACCGAAGAAGCCTCTTGGGTGAGAAGCGAAACATCTTCAAGGAGAAACAAAGAAAATCCAGGTGCCTTTTGAAAAAAAAAAACAAAACACAACTTTATTTATTTTTAATTAACTGATTTACAGAACTGCCCATCCCACATCTGTGACCCTGAGCAGCCCTAAACAGCATACAGATAATCCTTGACTTATAACAGTCCATTTAGTAACCGTTCCAAGTTACAACGGCACTGAAAAAAAGGGACTTAATGCCACGTTTCACACTCGCGACCGTTGCAGCACATCCCCCCCCGTGTTCATCGCGATAAAAAAAATGCGGAGACTTGGCAAACGGGCTCACGTTTATGACGGTTTGCAGTGTCCCCGGGGTCACGTAAGCCCCTTTGGTGACCGCCCGACAAGCAACCTCCACGGGGGAGCCCGACTCGCTTAACAACCGGGTTACTAACTGAACGACTGCAGGGATTAATTTCACGAGCGCGGCAAGAAAAAAAGTCGTAAAAGGGGGCAAAAACCCGCCGAACAAATTTCCCGCTGAGCAACCTACGTTTTGGGCTCCGTCGTGGTCGTAAGCCGAGAACGACGGCTACTGTGCATTTATAAAGGTCCACTTATTGCTTCCTTTATTTACAGGGCTGCCCGTCTCCTCTCCTCCGTCAGGCTGGGCGGCCTTAAACCCAAATAGATTTAAAAAATAAATAAAAACCCGAGTGTAAAATAAAATGGATGCACGTGATGTATTAAGGGTTGAGATTTTGACTCCCTTCCCCCAAAGGGTTGGTGGGAGGCAGCCCGGATTCCCAAGGCAAATTGATATCCGTGGCTTCCTTCCCAATTTAACAAACCCTGATAAAATGTTCAGGGTCTCCCACCGCACAGAAGCTGATAAAAGCTGGCTTGAGAACGCACAAGGTCAGCCGACAACGTCAACAACTCTCTGTCCTGCTTTGCCCTCCCATCCTCTTACTTTTTCCATCTCCCACTCCCCTCCCCGGCTTCCTGAACGAGGCGAGGCGGGTGGGACGGCAGAATAAAATCCAATGTGTCCTAAAGGAACCCCACCACTGCAGGGCGAGGGGGGGGGACGGCTGCTGCTAAACTAAAGGGACGTTTTATTCATCCGCTTCTTGCTGTCATCTGCCTTCACAACACACAGCCCTTCCTCAAAAGGTGTTGGTTACAGCCCCCCCCCCGTCCCCGGCACAAACAGCCATTGCCCCCTAAAACCAGCCAGTTTCTAAAAACCCAAGGTTAACTAGGATTTAAAAGCAGCCTAGAACAGGGGTAGGCAACCTTGGCTCTTTTATGACTGGTGGACTTCAACTCCCAGAATTCCTGAGCCAGCCATGCTGAGGGGAAAGGGAGAGGTTTCCAAGCTGAGCCAGGCCGGCTCAGGAATTCTGGGAGTTGAAGTCCTCAAGTCATGAGGGGGCCATAGTTCCCCCATGCTGGCAGAGGAATTCTGGGAGTTGAAGTCCACAAGTGATGAAGGGGCCATAGTTCCCCCTTGCTGGCTCAGGAATTCTGGGGGTTGAAGTCCACGAGTCATGAAGGGGCCATAGTTCCCCCATGCTGGCTCAGGAATTCTGGGAGTTGAAGTCCACGAGTCATGAGGGGGCCATAGTTCCTCCATGCTGGCTCAGGAATTCTGGGAGTTGAAATCCACTAGTCATGAGGGGGTCATACTTCCCCCACGCTGGCTCAGGAATTCTGGGAGTTGAAGTCCACGAGTCATAAAAGAGCCAAGGTTGCCTATCTCTGGCCTAGAACTAAGGAGAAATTTCCTAACAGAGGGAGCAATTAATGGGTGCAACGGCTTGGCTCTAGAACAGCGGTTCTCAACCTGTGGGTCGGGACCCTCACGGGGGTCGCCAAACAACGCAGTCCGCCATTTTTTCCCCCTTTTCCTTAGCTGTGCTCCTCCCTTTTATTCTATTGGCTTTTGAAAGCCAATAGAATAGACTCTCTTGAATAGAGTCTAATTCTATTGGCTTTCAAAAGCCAATAGGAATGGTCCAGGCTGTCTCTGCCCTGCTGAGCCCGCCCAAAGTCCCATTCTGCAAACGGTGCTGCACCAGTTGAGTAGTCCTCGACTTACGACCGGTTGAGTAGTCCTCGACTTACGACCGGTTGGGGTCGCGGCATTAAAAAGGTTGAGAACCACTGCTCTAGAAGTTGTGGGTAACTCCATCACTGGAGGTTTTTAAGGAGAGACTAGTCTGAAATCGTGCAGGGTCTCTCCTGCTTGAGCAGGGGGTTGGACTAGATGACCTCCGAGGTCCCTTCCAACTCTTGTTATTCTATTCTATTCTCCTCTCCATCCTGAGCCACCTTATCAGTGAGTTATTATCACCTCCTCGGTTAGAGGCATCACTTACTTTCTTCCAAATATCCAGATGGGTTTTACCTTGCTAAGATTTCTGGGATAAAATTATACAAAGGTGGTCCTCGACTTACGACCACAATTGAGCCTCAAATTTCTGTTGCTTAGAGCAGTGGTTCTCAACCTGTGGGTCGGGACCCCATTTGGGGTCGAACGACCATTTCACGGGGGTCGCCAAACAAGGCTGTCCGCCATTTTTTCCCCCTTTTCTTTGGCCACGCCCCTGTCACTCAGTGATGTATAAGTGGTTGGGGGTCACCACAACATGGGGAACTGTATTATGCAGCATCCCCTTGGCCACGTGATTTACATTCGGGGGCTTGACAATTGACACACTTACGACCATTGCAGTGTCCCCTTGGCCACGGGATTTATATTCAGGTGCTGAACAACCGATTCATCCTTATGACGGTTGCAGTGTCCGCTTGGCCACGGGATTTATATGCAGGTGCTGAGCAACCGACTCACACTTACGACCGTTGCAGCATCCCCTTGGCCACGGGATTTACATTCGGGTGCTGGACAACCGATTCATCCTTATGACGGTTGCAGTGTCCGCTTGGCCACGGAATTTATATGCAGGTGCTGAACAACCGACTCACACTTACGACCATTGCAGCATCCCCTTGGCCACGAGATTTACATTCGGGTGCTGGACAACCGACTCATCCTTATGACGGTTGCAGTGTCCGCTTGGCCACGGGATTTATATGCAGGTGCTGAACAACTGACTCACACTTACGACCATTGCAGCATCCCCTTGGCCATGAGATTTACATTCGGGTGCTGGACAGCTGACTCACACTTATGACCATTGCAGCATCCCCTTAGCCACATGATTTGCATTCGGGTGCTGGACAACCGACTCATCCTTATGACAGTTGCAGCATCCCAGGATCCTGGGATCCCTTTTGGCAACCTTCCGACGAACAAGCAAAGTCAATGGGGGAGGCCAGATTCATTTAGCAACCGTGTTTCTAACTTAACGACTGTGATTCCCTTAACAACTGTGGCAAGAAAGGTCGTAAACTGGGGCAAAACTCACTTAACAACCGTTCCCCCTTAGCAACAGAAATTTAGGGTTGACTTTCGGTCGTACGTCGCCGAGGATTACCTCTATGCAGTGTCGTAGAGTGAGTCAACAAGGGCCTCTGGAGATGTGAACCCCGAATCTGTCCACCCTATTACCTAGTTTGGCTAACTGTCAAATTTCCAGGAGGTTCCACCCATTCTGGTTAGGCCCCACCCACTCTTCTGCCCCCTATTTTTTTTTTTTTGCTGCTAGGCTCCCTAGAGCAGGGAATCTTGACCACTGTAAGACTTGGTGACTTCAACTCCCAGAATTCCTCGCTGGCTGAGGAATTCTGGGAGTTGAAGTCCACAAGTCTTAAAGGGGCCAAGGTTGCTGGCTGAGGAATTCTGGGAATTGAAGTCCACAAGTCTTAAAGCGGCCAAGGTTGCTGGCTGAGGAATTCTGGGAGTTGAAGTCCACAAGTCTTAATGCGGCCAAGATTACTGACTGAGGAATTCTGGGAGTTGAAGTCCCCAAGTCTTAAAAATGGCTATGGTTGCAGACCCTTGCCCTAGAGAAGCTATACCCCGTGTGGGGAAGGGGCTCCATTTGCACCATAAAGGGAGGGGGGCTTAGTGAATTTAGGGGGCAAGAGGATGGTTGACTCCCCCAGAAGGGAGAGGGGATGGAGAATGCTCTGCAGGGCTTTGATTTTTTTTACTGGCCTGCTAAGCATTCTGGATCCTGTAGTCCCAGTGGATTTTAAAGGGACCTACCCCCCTTTCACCCAAGACCAAGGTTTACGTCTGAAGCCCGGCTGCAAATACGTTCCAATTGGTTTGAAATTAGGATTGGCTGGAGGCTTACAGGTAGTTCTCGTCTTACGACCACAATTCAGCCCAGCTTCTCTGTTGTTAAGTGAGACGTTTCTGTTGTTAAGTGAGTTTTGCTCCATTTTACGACCTTTCTTGCCACAGTTAGTAAGTTAGTAGCCCGGTCGTTAAGTGAATCCGGCTTCCCCCATTGACTTTCCTTGACAGAAGTTTGCAAAAAAAAGGGGATCCCATGACCCCGGGACATGTGCGACCGTCATAAATATGAGTCAGTGGCCAGGCATCTGAATTTCGATCAGGTGATCACAGGGATGCTACCAAGGTCGTAACTGTGAGAAACAGTCGTAAGTCACGTTTTTCAGTGTCGCTGAAACCTCAAATTGTCACTAAATGAATCGTTATAAGTCAAGAACTACCTGTGTGTTCACGCTCATACCCAATTGGTGGAACAACTTTTTTTTAAAAAAAAATATGTACCGGTGGTCCTCGACTTACAACAGATCATTTAGTGACCGTTCAGAGTTGCAACGGCAATGAAAAAAGTGACTTACAACCGTGTTTCAGACTTACGACCGTTGCAGCATCCCTGTGGTCACGTGATCAAAATTCAGAGGCTTGGCCACCGACTCACATTTATGACAGTTTGCGAACCCCTTTTGCGACCTTCTGACGAGCAGAGTCAACAGGGGAAGGGGGATTCACTTAACAACCAGGTTTCTGACTTATTAGCCGCAGTGATTCACTTAACAACGGTGAAAAGGTCGTAAAACAGGAAATTCATTTGACCCATAAGTACGCGACCTTGGCTCTTTTATGACTCGTGGACTTCAACTCCCAGAATTCCCGAGTCAGCTATGACTTAACCAATGTTAACAGAAATTTGAGGGCTCGTTTGTGGTCGTAAGTTGAGGACTTCCTGGAACTAGCTGACTATGCTTTCAGTTTATCAATAAAATCAGGATCCTCTTATTAAAACTACTTTCTGTCTGAAAGGAAAATAGTCCTGAGGAAATTCCATAACACTTATTTCCATTTGCTTGAGGAATTCAAAGGAGGCCAAATCGAGAACACAGAACAGGGGAAAATGGGGTGGGAAGGGACCTTGGAGGTCTTCTAGTCCAGCCCCCCTCTGTCTGTCCCCTTCCATCCACTGTTTTTAATTTCTGGCATCAACTCCCAAGGAGGCCCGCAGTGCAGGTATAGTCCTCAACTTAGAACCATTCATTTAGTGACTACTCAAAGTTACAACGGCACAAAAAACAGCAACTTACGACCGTTTTTTCACACTTACGACCACTGCAGCATGATCACGTGATCAAAATTCAGACGCTCCTATTTATGACAGTTGCATCGTCCCCGGGGATCCCGGGATCCCATTTTGCGACCGTCCGACAAGCAAAGTCGATTGGGGGAAGCCTGATTCGCTTAACGACCAGGTTACTCACTTAACAACTGCAGCATTTAACAAATATGGCGAAAAAGGTCGTAAAATGGGGCAAAAGCCACTGAACAACCCGTCTTGCTCAGCAAACCAAAATATTGGGCTCCCAGATGGACCTCTACTGGCAGACCTCCCCCGCATAAAAGTGTCAGAATAACAAGAGTGGGAGGGGACTTTAAAGGTCTTCTAGTCCAACCCCTGCTCCATTTTTTTTTCTCTCCAAAAATTAAACTTAAAGAGAAGGGCGACATTTGGACATCTTGAAGTCTCCTCTCTTTTTCTCTCCCCCTTCCCCGTCCAGTGCTCTTTCCCCCCCCCCCACCAGCCCCGCCCCGTCTGCAGAAGGGAGATAAGACTGGCCTACCTTGCAGGGCTCTTGGCTCACTCAGCGTGCAATCCTTCGGAGCAAAACCCCCACCCGTTTCTTTCCAAAGCGATTATTAGATCAAAGCCACCCGCGCTGTCACTTTCCCTGGCCGAGCGCTTATGCTTGGCTCGGCGAGGATCCGCTCCGCCTGCACGTGTGAACGCGCCTTCAGCAGCCAAACGCGCCTTCGCCGGCCAGAAGGGCCCGATCCACCCCACCCAAGTCTCCTTTACAACGCGGCGTGGAAGGGGGGGGGGAAAGGCAGCCTCCCACCCGACGGCGGAAAACCTGCCATAGCAGATCCGCAGCTACCCAAGCGAACCCCTTCCCCTTCCCTTTCCCTCCCCTCCCTTCCCCACTCCTCTCGGGGACGGCCGGATCGCCGCGTCCCTCCTTGCAAGGCGGGGCTGGCAGGCCGGGCGCGGCGCATGGGCTTTGCAGTCCCCCGAGCCACCGGCCGGAACCTGCGCGGCCGCGAGAAGCGCGGCGCCCGTTCTTGAACTTCGCGCACGGTGCAAAACAAGTGCGCGCGGGTCTGGTTATCGCCGGGGGCGCGGGCGTTTGGGTCCGTGTCCGTGTGTGTGTGTGTCCGTGTGCATGTGTCTCGAGAGAGGGGTAAATCCTCTCTCCCCAAAGCCCGGCTCCCCATCTCCATCCCCTTCCCGCCGCCGCCGCGCGCTCCGTATGCGTGTGCGTGTGCAAGCCAAACGCGCGTGCAAACGCCGGCGGACGGGCGTGCAAAAGAAAAAAAAAAAAAAAAAAAAGGACGAAAGCGGCCGGGCTCCTCTCTCTCTTTTTCTCTCTCTCTCTTTCGGGCACAGCCTGCCTGCCCCGGCCTGCCGGGACTGAGATAACCCCGGCGAGCCCTCCGCCTCGCCTCGCCTCGCCTCCGGGTGGGAGGGAGAGGGAGGGAAGGAGGGAGGGGGGGGGCTCCCTGCCGATCGCTCGAGCGGCCGGCGGAGGGGAGGCGAGGCGGGGCAGGGGAGGGCAGGGGAGGGGAGGGCAAAGCAGCCCAGCGGCCCCCTTTGGCCAGGCGTGCGCCCTTGGCACGGAGCGCGGCGGGAGAGCCCGGGCGCCAGCAGCAGCAGCAGCAGCGGCGGAGGAGACGTGGCAAGAAGCGGGTGACTTGCAACTGCGGACCCCCGGGTTGGTGGTGGCGGCGGCGGTGGAGGGGGGGGGGTTCCTCTCCTTCTGGATCTGCCTTTGCACGGGGCTCTCCCATCATCCCCAGCCGGGCCCTCCCATCATCCCCGGCCGGCCTCTTCCCCCCCCCTTTTTTTTTTTTTTTTTTTGCAAGTCGGTTCTTTCCCTTCCTGCCCCCCCCCCTTTTTTTTTTTTTTGGCTTTCCCCCCGCGGAGCGCGCGGCGGCGGCGGCGGCGGCGGCGGCTGCACCTTTAAGAGAGGGGAGGGACCCCGCTTTCGCCCGGAGAGCAACCAGGAAGGGAGTTCACGGCATCATACGGGGCTTTGCATCTACTGTTACAGGCAAGGGGAGAGGCGAGCACGGCACAGCCAGCCAGCCAGCCAGCCAGAGCGGGGAGGCCGGACGCGCCTGGCTGCTGCTGCCCGCGACCCTCGCCTCCGCCCGAGAGAGAGAGAGAGACCCCCCCCACCGGACCAAGAAGGTAAGGACAGCAAGCCGGGCTTGGCCGGATTGCTTGCCATTCCCATGGAGAAGGGGGGGGGGGTGGAAGGGGACTTTTTTTGGGGGGGGGGGCTGGTTGGTTGTCGGGCTGGCTGGCGGGGGGGGGGGGAGGCAGGGAAGCACCGAAGTCCTTCGGCGACTTTCGGGCCAAGCTCAACTTTCCTCCTTCGTTCCGGATCACCTGCGCGCGCGTGGGGCGGCTTGGAGGAGGGGGGGGGGGTGTTGCAAAGGGGGAAAATAAAGGGGGGGGGGTCGGCTTGGGCTGAAAAGTCCCCAGGTGGCCCCGGACGGGGTGGGATCGAGCTCTCTCTCTCTGTGTGTGTGTGTGTGTGTGTGTCGGGGGGGGCACAGTTGGAGGAAGCAGAGCGAGCGGAGAGGCGGTTTGCAAAGCCAAAAGCCAAAAAAAAAAAAAAAAAGAGGGGGAAAGTGGATCGATGCTAAAGGGGCGATCGGGATCCGGCTGTCCCGGGTTGCCCCCTTTGCAAAGAGGGGCGGGGGAGGGGAGGGAGCGCGCGGGCTCTGTGCGCGGGGCCGGAGGGAGGGGGGGGGGCTTTGCAATCGCGCGGGGGAGGCAGGCAGGCAGGCAGGCGGACGGGCAGGGAGGGAAGGGGGGCAGAACTTTCCGCCCCCTCCTCTCGCCCGGCCTTGCTTTTTGCCTTGCCCGACCGCCCCCCCCCCCTCCCAGTATTCCGTGCTGCGTTGCCTACGTTGTACTTGCTTGGGGGGGGGGACGGCAGGATATGTTTTTTTAAGGGAGGGGGCTTTGCAAGCCCCGGGGAGAGAGAGGGAGAATAAGAGCGAGCGAGAGAGGGAGGGGGCTGCTTGGGAGTTGTAGTCTTCCCGGCCGCTTAGGCCTGCAGGTGCAAAGGAGGCCGGCGACTACGTCTCCCGAGATGCCCCGCGGGCGGGCCTGCCGCGGGAGGCGTGTTGACAGGCGGCGGCGGCGGCCAATGGCGAGCGCGCCTGCGCCTTTTCTGTTCCCCTCGGGCCTCGGCTCCGGCCAATGGCGGCCGCGGAGCGGGAGGGAGTTGGGGAAGGGAAGGAGGCCGAGCGCTCGAGCGGGACCCACGTCAACCCCCTCCCCTGGGGGAGAGGTGGGGTCCCCGGCCGCGCCGGCCAGGCAAGGCCGGGGATGCGAGGCCTAGCCCGAGGCCCGCGCCGAGGGGGACGCGGACTCCCAGACGCCCCTTTCGGGGCCTCCAAGGGCAGGGGAAGCCGGCTGGGTCGTCCCTGAGAGGGCTTTTTTTTTTTGGGAGGGGGGCAGATACCTGGAGAGTTTCCCTGACCACCCCATGTGGGGATAAATAGTCATTCATGGACTCCCCAAAATTGGGGCTCAAACTTTTCAGGGGCACCAAGGCGAGGGGGGGGGAGTTCTGCGGGGCCCGAAACTGCTCAGGCCCATGGGGAAGCGCCCTTTGAACCCCAGAAACGTGGCCTGTCTCTTCCCCCTGGGCTGGACTGAGGCTTAGCCCGTCCAGATGACGCAGGTTGCAGGCACCTGCAGGACAGGTAAGCAGCCAGGTGGCCAACCAGGAAGTGCCTGGCCTGGAGTCCTACAGGCCTCGGGCCTCCCTTTCCTCCAGCCCTTGGAAGAGGATCCCAAGGGAGGCCTCCGCTGCCACCACCCTCCCCACGACACCCCTGCTGGGTGGGAGGAAGCCCTGCTGCTGACTGATGGGACGGGCACCAGGGGTTTTGTAGTCCGGCTCTGTCGGCAGGACCCTCCTGCCCTGATCTCCGGGCAGGTGGCCGAGCTGCAAAGCCACGGGGTTCTACAGGTAGTCCTCGACTTAACGACCACCATGGAGCCCAGAGTTTCCATCGCTAAGCGAGGCATTCGTTTAGGGAGTTTTGCTCCAGTTAATGGCCTTGCTGGCCACAGGGAGTTGAGTGGATCACTGCGGTTGTTAAGTTGTTAAATTATGGTTCCGTGAATCCGGCTCCCCCCCCCCCGTTGATTTTACTTGTCAGAAGGTCGCAAAAGGGGATCACGTGATCCGGGGATCCTACTGCAACCGTCATAACTATGAGCCAGTTGCTCAGCGTCTGAATTTTGAACACAGGACCGTGGGGGGGGGTACTGCAAGGGTCCTAAGTATGAAAGGCTATCATAAAGTCCCTTTTTTTCAGGGCTGTTGTAACTTTGAAAAGTCACTAAATGAATGGTTGTATGTCAAGGACTGCTATTATTTGCGTTTCCCTGGTTGGCACCTGCAAAGTCACAGCCGAGGTTCCAAAACAAAGTTCTTCCCAACGTTTAGTGGTTTTTTTCCCCACGTGCAGGAGAGAGAGAAACAGGTTTATTTTGGAACTAAGAAGTAATTTAAGTACTTTAAAAAAAACCCTCCCTTGGATAACTTTATTTTTAGAATAGAATCGAATGGAGCTGGAAGGGACCTTGGAGGTCTTCTAGTCCAGCCCCCTGCTCAAGCAGGAGAACCTATACCATCTCAGACAGGTGATTGTCCAGTCTTTTTTTGGGAAATTTCCAGTGATGGAGCGCCCACGATTTCTTCTGGGACCCTCGCCGGGTAGCAGAGTTTAGACTTGGGGGAGTAGAAAAGTGAAGTGGTTTTCAGGATTTGAATCCGGACCTCGGATCTGGCTTCCCGTTGGTTTTCCAGCCAAGGGTGATAGCTGTGGGGGAGCAGAAAGGGAAGTTATTTGCCGTAGGAAAAGGAAAGTGTGTTGTTTAAAGATGAAGCCATTTATGGCAGAGTGGACTATGATCTGTGAACTTTATCAGGTGTGTAGAGCCTATGCGGAGAGTATATTGCCGAGAAAAGATACAACAGAGAGCTGTTGTGGGGTGTGAAAGACAAAGAGAAAGAGGGAGGGGTGAAAAAGGTGTGTGGCAAAACTGCTTAGAGAGGAGGATGGTTGTAAAAACCAAACCCTGGAGTTCAAAAACTACAGGTGGTCCTTGCCGTACGATCACAGTTGAGTCCAAAATTTATGTTGCTAAGTAAGACAGTTGCTACATGGGTTTTGCCCCATTTTACGACCTTTCTTGCCACAGTTGTTAAGTGAATCGCTGCCGTTGTTAAGTTAGTAACGTGGTGGTTAACTGAATCTGGCTTCCCCATTACTGTTGCTTGGCAGAAGGTCGCAGAAGGGGATCACGTGATCCTGGGACGCTGTGACCGTCATAACTGTGAGTCATCTGAATTTTGATCCCGTGACCCTGGGGATGCGAGGGTCGTAAGTGTGAAAAACGGTCATAAGTCACTTATGCCATTGGAACTTTGAACGTGTATGCCAGGGGTAGGCAACCTTGGCTCTTTTATGACTGGTGGACTTCAATTCCCAGAATTCCTGAGCCAGCCACTCTGAGGGGACAGGGAGAGGTTTCCAAGGTGAGCCATGCTGGCTCAGGAATTCTGGGAGTTGAAGTCCACCAGTCATAAAAGAGCCAAGGTTGCCTACCCATGGTGTATTCGAACATGTATTCAGGTGGGCTGCGCATCCCAAAAACGTTATCTCTATTTAGTCCCTGAGAAATAGCAATAGCCCTTGGACTTACATACCGCTTCACTGTGCATTACAGCCCTCTCTATGCATTTTACAGAGTCGTCATATTGCCCCCAACAATCTGGGTCCTCATTTTAGCAACCTCAGAAGGATGGAAGGCTGAGTCAACCTTGAACCAGTCCAGGATTGAACTCCTGGCAGTGGGCAGAGTCAGCCAGCAATACTGCCTTATAAGTACTGTGCCAGAGAGAGAGACAGATAGACAGAGACTGTAGATAGACGACAGACAGACAGACACAGACAGACAGACAGATAGATAGATAGATAGATGAAAGAAAGAAAGAAAAAGACAGAAATACAGATAGATAGATAGATAGATAGATAGATGAAAGAAAGAAAGAAAAAGACAGAAATACAGATAGATAGATAGATAGATAGATAGATAGATAGATAGATAGATAGATACAGAGAGAACGATATAATTGATAATATAGATAGATGATAGCAATAGCACTTGGACATATACCGCTTCACTGTGCTTTACATCCCTCTCTAAGCGGTTTACAGAGCATCTTGCCCCCAACAATCCGGGTCCTCATTTTATCGACGTCGGAAGGATGGAAGGCTGAGTCGACCTTTAGCTGGTCAGGATCGACCTGCTGGCAGTGGGCAGAGTCAGCCTGCTATATTGCCCTTCTAACCACCGTGCCACCACGGCTCAGAAATGACATTGAACCTAATCAAATTTTGGCCCAACTGTTTCCTGATAACATTGTCTTTGTCGGGCTTCTTTTCAAAGGAATGGGCTATATTTTATAAGGCCCGGAGGGCTGAAAGTGCAAGACAGCACAGCTTTGAGAATTTTTTATTGCAATTAATTTTCCCGAGGGGCTGAATGAGAAACTGTCATTCTCCTGGAGAAGGTTGATCCAATAAGGCCGTGAAGATACGTACAAGAGCACCTATATAAATTGAAAAATAAAACAGTTGCCTTGAATGTAGAAACGGTGCATGGCGTATACATATTTACATTTGGTTTCTAATTTCCAGTTGATCTCTTGCGGGCCGGATAGGGAACAGCCAAAGGGCTGGATGTGAGCCAGGGATCATAAAATGCCCAGGTCAACTGTGTCAGAATCTGGGTTTAGTGCAACAATGATAATGTTTCTGGAAGACTTTAGGACAGTTGACTTCAGCCTCCTTGCGTGTATGTTTGTAGATATGAAATCCAAGGATGCTAATGCTGGTTTAATGTCTATGGAGATTCTCAAGTCATCCAGGCCAGGGTTGCTCCGAAGATGCGTTTTTAGGAGGCAACTGGCCTTTCTTGTTTTTCTTTGAAGACATTTTGCTTCTCATCTAAAAAGCTTCTGAAAAAGAGCTGAAGGAGCTTCCTGGGTGAGAAGTGAAACGTCTTCAAAGAAAAAAAATTAAAGTCCAGGTGCCTGCTGAAAAAAGCATCTTTGGGACAATGCTGGCTTCCCTTCCAGGATCATTGCAAGGGGAGGAAAAATATTGGCGAGCAGGATTGGGACTGCAAAAGAGGGCATGATGGCTTTGGAGAGAGGTCCAGAGGGGTACAGGAAAGCGAGGATGCCGGTGCTATTTGCAGAGAAGTTTAAGAAGAATATCTGGGCCTGTTTGGGTGTGCACCAAACGGGCTTCCTTAGCTCATAATGGTTTGAAATGACTGTAAAGCGGCTGATGAGATGATGGTTCCGGGCTGGGGAATTCCAAATCTCAAATGGAGACCTGAAAACTGAATCTGGGACTTTCTGCTTGAAGAACCAACTACGATGCATCTGAGTCTGTAGTCTGTGCCTTAAAATAAAGCATATTTTTGCTCCGTAAACCTTCTAAAAAGCAGGCCGAACGCACACCCCACAGTTTTAAATGCATTGACATAAGCCAGGGGTAGGCCACCTTGGTCCTTTTATGACTTGTGGACTTCAACTCCCAGAATTCCTGAGCCAGCCACGCTGAGGGGAAAGGGAAAGGTTTCCAAGCTGAGCCATGCTGGCTCAGGAATTCTGGGAGTTGAAGTCCACCAGTCATAAAAGAGCCAAGAGCTACCCCTGCCATAGATAGATAGAGAGACAGACAGACAGAGACAGACCTAGTTCAGGGGTAGGCAACCTTGGCTCTTTTATGACTCGTGGACTTCAACTCCCAGAATTCCTCAGCCAGCATGGGGGGACTATGGCTCCCTCATGACTCGTGCACTTCAACTCCCAGAATTCCTGAGCCAGCCATGCTGAGGGGAAAGGGAAAGGTTTCCAAGCTGAGCCATGCCGGCTCAGGAATTCTGGGAGTTGAAGTCCTCAAATCATAAAAGAGCCAAGGTTGCCTACCCCTGACATAAGCCATAATTAGTTGGTTTAGTTTGAACTTAGCCTGTTAAAGAGCCCAGCATTTTTAGATTAGGTGCTTATTCAGCAAGCCACGATTAAGGTAAATTACAGTTTGGGGCCCTCTGTGGATTCAGTCTCTTGATTGGTCCATGATGTCGGCAGAACGCACAGGCAGTCCTCACCTTACCGACCACAACCGACTCCAAAATTTCCATTGCTAAGTGAGACAGCCCTTAGATGGGTTTTGCCCCATTTTATGACCTTTCTTGCCACCCTCGTTAAGTGATTCACTATAAGTTAGTCACACGGATGTTAAGTGAATCCAGCTTCCCCCGTTGACTTTGCTTGTCGGAAGTTTGCAAAAGGGGATCACGTGACACACACACACACACACCAGGACGCTGCGACGGTCATAAATAGGAATTCAGTTACCAAGCCTCCCCATTTTGATCACGTGACTCTGGGGATGTTGCAACAGTCGTAAGTGTGAAAAGAGGTCAGAAGTCACTTTTTTCAGCGCCATCATAGTTTCAAAGGGTCATTATTGGAATTCTTTTGTGGTCATCCTTGAAATTGGGAATTTTCCCCTGCTGGCTTGTAATTAATCAAGAATTGAGAGATACAAAGTTCAGTGTGAAATAAAAGTGAATTTGAAGCTAGAGTAGGATGATATGGAACTGGCTGATCACAGCTGATCTTTCTTTCTTTCTTTCTTTTTCTTTTCTTTTTTCCTTTCCTTTACATCTTTTCTTTCTTTCCTTCTTTCCTTTCTTTTCCTTCCTTTTCTCCATTTTCTTTCTTTTTTCCTTTCCTTTCTTTCTTTTCTTTCCTTCTTTTTTTCTTTCTTTCCCTTCCTTCCTTCCTCCCTCCCTTCCTTTTCTCCCTTTTCTTTTTTTCCTTTCCTTCTTTCTTTTCTTTTTTCCTTCCCTTTCCATCTTTTCTTTCTTTCCCTTCCTTCTTCCCTTCCTTTTTTCCCTTTCTTTCTTTCTTTCTTTCTTTCTTTCTTTCTTTCTTCCTTTCCTTCCTTCTTTTTTTTTCTTTCCCTTCCTTCCTTCCTTCCTTCCTCCTTTTTCTTTCTTTTCTTTTTTCCTTTGCTTTCCATCTTTTCTTTCTTTCCTTTCTTTTCCTTCCTTCTCTCCCTTTTCTTTCTTTTTTCCTTTCCTTCTTTTCTTTCTTTCCTTCCTTCTTTTTTTCTTTCTTTCCCTTCCTTCCTTCCTCCCACACTTCCTTTTCTCCCCTTTCTTTCTTTTTTCCTTTCCTTTTCTTTTTTCCTTTCCTTTCTTTTTTCCTTTCCTTTCCATCCTCCCTTCTTTTTCTCCCCTTTCTTTCTTTCTTTCTTTCTTTCTTTCTTTCTTTCTTTCTTTCTTTCTTTCTTTCTTTCTTTCTTTCTTTTTTCCTTTCCTTTCCTTTTCTTTTTTCTTTTCCTTTCCTTCCTTTTTTCTTTCTTTCACTTCCTATTCTTTCTTTCTTTCCTTCCTTCCTTCCTTCTTCCCTCCTTCCTTCCTTCCTTCCTTTTCTCTCTCTCTCTCTCTCTCTTTCTCGACAATGGCACTTAGGAGAAGGCGAAGAGGGAAATTCAAGACACAGCAGGCAATCTAAAACGTTGGTCTTTGGGGCTGGGAAGACTGAGAGGGGGGAACACCGTCCTGCATCTCTCTTTTGACGTGGGAGTTTTTGCAATTCCAAAAAGTGTTTTTTTGTGTAGTGCTCAGGAAAGCGAGTCCTCGAGTTACGTCCACAAATGGAGACCCAATATTTCTGTGGTTGAGACATTTGTGAAGTGAGTCTTGCCTCGTTTTTACGACTCGTCTAGCCACGGTTGCTGAGTGTCTCACTGCGGGTGATCAGTTAGGAGCGCGGTTGTTAAGGGAATCCATTGACATTGCTTGTCAGAGGATCCCAAAAGGGGATCCCACGATCCCCCTCTCACGGGGACCCTGCAACCGTCATAAATATGAGTCAGCTGCCCGGGCGTCTGGATTTTGATCCCTTGACCACAGAGAAGCCGCGACGCTCTTGTAGGTCTGAAAAACGGGGCTAAGTCCCTTTTTTTCCAGCACCGTTGCAACTCCAAACGGTCACTAAACAAACCGTGGAGGACAGCCTGGAGATGCCACCAGCGGTGAAAGGTCTCCTGGGACGTTCTCAAGAGCCGGGTGGATTTCTGCTTTGACGAAAGGCCGATCATTCACAAATGAGGAACGGGATTATGAAACCTCTTCCAGCTGATGGCGAACCCTTTTACCCTGCTAGGCCGGCTTTAAAAATTCCCTCCTTGGCAGTGGGTAGACCTTATGAGGGGTAAGGAGATCATTTGGGTGTCTGAAGGTGGATATGCCCCCTCCATCCAGCCCTCCATCCGTCCACCCAGGTAGGTCCTTGAACCTTCTGGAGATCTTGACGTTGGTGACGTGCTTAAGTGGTAGTAGTAGTAGTAGTAGTAGTAATATAATAATAATAATAATAATAATAATAATAATAATAATATCAAACATCCACATCTGCCTATCCCAGGTCCTGGGTAAGGACTCGATAGGTAGACAAAATGCCAAATCCAGTCTGAACATGTGGCTGACTGTGCGATGATCTATAATAATAATAAAGTTGGAAGGGATCTTGGAGGTTATCTAGTCCAACCCCCTGCTCAGGCAGGAAACCCTATACCATTTCAAACAAATGGCTGTCCAGTCTCTTCTTAAAAACCTCCAGTGTTGGAGCATTTACCGCTTCTGGAGGCGGGTTGTTCCACTGGCTAATTGTTCTAACTGTCAGGAAGTTTCTCCTTAGTTCTAGGTTGCTTCTCTCCTTGATTAGTTTCCACCCGTTGCTTCTTGTCCTGCCTTCTCTTTAGAGAATAGCTTGACTGCCTCTTCTTTGGGGCAGCCCCTGAGATACTGGAAGACTGCTATCGTGTCCCCCCTCGTCCTTCTCTTCATTAAACTAGACATATCCAATTCCAGCAACCGTTCCTTATATGTTTTAGCCTCCAGTCCCCTGATCATCTTTGTTGCTCTTCTCTGCACTCTTTCTAGAGTCTCAGCATCCTTTTTACATCGTGGTGACCAAAATTGGATGCCGTATTCCAAGTGTGGCCTTATCAAGGCCTTGTAAAGTGGTATTAACACTTCATATGAATCTTGATTCTCTCCCTCTGTTAATGCAGCCTAGCACTGTGTTGGCCTTTTTGGCAGCTGCAGCACACGGCTGGCTCCTATTTAGGTGATTGTCCACTAGGACTCCGAGGTCCCTCTCACAGTTACTACTACTGAGCAAGGTACCCCTATACAATACCTGTACATTTGGTTTTTCTTGTTTTGTTGTTTTGTTGTTTTGTTGTTGTTTTTTAAACCCTAAACCTCTTCCTGAATGAGCAGATAAACACCTCCAGCTTTTACGCACTCAGAGAGCAATTAAACGAAAAAGACATACATATATTTTGGAAAGGGGGGGCAAGCCCAGAGAGAGCGGAGGCGTGGCCCAAAGCTCTGGGAGGACCCGAGGTGAGGAACATGGGATCTTCCAACTCCCCTTGTGCAAGGTGAGCGGGCTGATGTGCTTGGTCTTGTCTGCCCTTCGGAGGGAGGGGATTTGGGTGGGGTCCCCCCTCCCATTAAGCCCTGGAGAGCTGGAGAGGTTGAGAAAGAAAGCAAGAGTTGCCCACTCGATGGATTTCAGAAGGAGAAAAAAAGAGAGAGAGAGAGAGCACGAGACGGAGGGTGGGGAACATGCAAATTTGTACCCGAGCCCTCTCCCCACCCTGCTTCTCCTTGGCATGCAAGCTAAGAGTGGAGGAGTCAGCTCAAAGAGTGATTGTTAAGTGTTTCCCCCCCACACACACCATCTACACCCTTCCATTTTCTCCAGCATTGCAGAAGGACGGCAGAGGCCTCCCAGGGCCGCTAGGATTCGCACGGGGTGGGTTCTCCTCCTTCCAGAATCTTCTTTTTAAAAAAACAAAACAAACTTCCAGTGTTGGAGCGTTCACAACGTCTGGAGGCAAGCGGTTCCACTGGTTAATTGTTCTCCCTGTCAAGAATTTTTCTCCTTCGTTCCAGGTTGCTTCTCTCCTTGATTCTTTGCCATCCGGCCTTCGGGAGCTTTGGAGGATATGTTGTCTGTCCCCCCCACACCCTTATTTGATGCAACCCCTTAGCAGTCTTCCAATAATTGAGGGGCTGCCACACACAAAAAGAGGGGGGGTGGCGCAGCAGTTAGGGTGCAGTACTGCAGGCCACTTTAGCTGACTGTGTTCAGCAGGTCAGCGGTTCAAATCTCACCGGCTCAAGGTTGACTCAGCCTTCCATCCTTCCGGGGTAGGTAAAATGAGGACCCAGATTGTTGGGGGCAATGGAAATATATATATACATTGCTTACTGGTGTACACCGCTTAGAGCAGTGGTTCTCAACCTGTGGGTCGGGACCCCATTTGGGGTCGAACGACCATTTCACGGGGGTCGCCAAACAAGGCTGTCCGCCATTTTTTCCCCCTTTTCTTTGGCCACGCCCCTGTCACCCAGTGATGTATAAGTGGTTGGGGGTCACCACAACATGGGGAACTGTATTATGGGGTCGCGGCATTAGAAAGTTTGAGAACCACTGGCTTAGAGAGTGCTCACACTTAAAGCGGTATATAAGTCTCATAAATAAATAAATAAATTTATTTTCCAAAGCGCCTGAAGGCAGGACAAGAAGCAGCGGATGGAAACTGATCAAGGAGAGAAGCAACCTGGAACTAAGGAGAAACTTCCTGACAGTGAGAACAATTAACCAGTGGAACAACCTGCCTCCAGAAGCGGTGAATGCTCCATCACTGGAGGTTTTTAAGAAGAAACTGGACAGCCATTTGTCCGAAATGATATAGGGTTTCCTGCCTGAGCAGGGGGTTGGACTAGATGACCTCCAAGGTCCCTTCCAAGTCTGTTATTCTGTTCTGTTCAGAAAAGCCAGCCTCTTCAGCTTCTCCACTGCAGCCAGAAGACGCCTGAGATGGCTGTGTGGGGCAGCCCCCCCCCCTTGTCTGACGTGGGGAACCCCAACCTCTTAGTCCTGGTTCTTGGCCTTCAGCCTGCATCTCTCCCGCCTTTTTCGCAGTAACTGCTGCGGAGATGTGAACAGGAGCTGGTAGGTTTTTCGGTTGGGGAGCTGCCTCTGAACAGGCAATCCAGGTACGGACGAGAAAGACCCCAGAGAAATACAGGGAGTCCTTGACTTAACGACCACAATGGAATCCAAAACTTCTGTCATTAAGTGAGACGGTTGTTAAATGAGCTTTGGTCCCGTTTGACTGGCTTTCTCGCCACAGTTAAGCCAATTCCTGCAGTTGTTAAGTTGGCAAACACGTTTGTTAAGTGACTTCCCCGTTGACTTTGCATGTCAGAAAATCACGAAAGGGGGAATCACGGCAACGGTCATAAATAACAGGCGGTCCTCCACTTCACGACCGCAGTGGAGCCCAGCATTTCTGTGGCTAAGTGAAAACATTTGCTCAGCGGACTGGGCCCAGTTTTATGACCTTTCTCGCCACAGCTGTTGTTTAGTGTGACTCATTGCAGTTGATAAGTCAGTAACCTGGTTAAGTGAACCCAGCTTCGCCCGTTGACTTTGCTTGTCAGAAAGTCATTAAAGAGGATCGTGTGAGTCTGGGATCACTTGCAACTGTCATAACTACAAGTCCGTTGCCAAGCCTCCTAATTTTGATTGTGACCGTGAGGATGCTGCAGCGGTCGTAAGTGTGAAAAAGTCATGTCCTTTTTTTCAGTACCGTTGTAACTTTGAACGGTGACTAAACGAACTGTTGTAAACCGAGGACTGCTTGCAGAGTCTACTTCCCAAACATCTGGGTCTCGATCACACAATGGGGGATGCTGCAACGGTTGTTAAGTGTGGAAAAAGGGCCATGAGTTAACTTTTTTTCAGTGCTGTGATACCTTTGAACAGTCACTAAGCCAGGGGCCTTCAAACTTGGCCTTTTTATGACTGGTGGACTTCAATTCCCAGAATTCCTCAGCCAGCCCTGTTTGGTTTGAACAGGGGCCTTCCAACTTGGCCTTTTTATGACTGGTGCACTTCAACTCCCAGAATTCCTCAGCCAGGCACGCGTGGGAATTGAAGTCCAGAAGTCATAAAAGGGCCAAGATTGAAGACCCCCTGCACTAAGCAAATGGTTGTAAGTTTAGAACTACCTGTACACAACCAGGTGGACTCACAATCTACGAAAGGTGGAAGAAGGCAGCTGGGAAATTGGCGTCTTCGGTGACCCAATTCAGCCAGACACGGCTAAGCTGTCCCTGAATGCTCTCCGTTGCCTTGGTGGAAATCCCAAACATTAGATTGCTGTGTCTCCAGTACATACAGGGGGTCCTCTACTTACGACCACAGATGGAACCGGAATTTCCATCGGTAAATAAACCACGAACCATAATGTGAAGGAAGACAGATGGCTTTTATGGCCCCATACGGGTCTTTAAGCAGCTGACATACAGAGAGTCCCCGAGTTGTTATCATAATGGGGACTAGAATGTCTGTTGCTAAGCAAGGCAGTTGTTCAGATTGTTATCGGTTTAACAAAATATACAGAAATAGGCAGAAAAATGCATGTAACGGGGAAAACGGGGGGAAAGGACGCTCAGCGAATCAGGCAGTCGTTAAGCAAATCCGACTTTTCCCCTTGGTTTTGCATGTCGCAAGCTGGCTGGGAAGGTCACCAGTGGGGAATCACGTGACCTCGGGCCACTTCAACCATTTTGAATACAGATCGTCCTCGACTTGACAACCGTTCATTTTGTGACCGTTCAAAGTTACAACGGCACTGAAAAAAAGCGACTTACGGCCGTTTTTCACACTGACGACCTTTGCAGCATCCCCGTGATCAAAACTGCGACGCTTGGCCATTGGTTCCTACTTAACGACGGTTGCAGCGTCCCGAGGTCACATGATCCCCGTTTTGCGACCTTCTGGCCAGCAAAATGAATGGGGAGGGGGGGAAAGAAGCCAGATTCACTTAACAACCGCCTTTCTAACTTCACAACTGCAGCGGTTCTCTTAAGCCCCGTGGCAAGACAGGTCGTAAAACGGGGTCAAAACTCACGTCACCAAGGTCTCACTTAAACAGCGGAAAAGTGGGGCTCAGTTGTGCGTCGTTACCAAACTCCCATGTTTTGGATCATGTAATAACCCCGGGAACGCTAGGACGGTCATAAGTGCGAGGACCACTTGCAAGTCACTTCCCCCCCCCCCCCATTGTGAGTTAAAAGAGTTGCTGAATGAAGAATTGTTAAGTCCCTGTGCTTGAAAAGGGATTAAGCTTTGAGAGTCCGTGGGGTTGACAGCAGGTAAACATTGCCGAAGAACAGGCCCTTCGAATCTGGCACTCGCTGTTCCAGGATCGCACAACGTTGCAAAATAATAATAATAAGCCACAGATCTTGCTTCTTGTTTCCCGGATCTTTTCCAGGCGTTTAGAGAGATCTGGTGTTTTCCAGCCTCTGCTTATTCCATTAGAAGAGAACAGGGGTCTTCAAACTAGGCCTTTTTATGACTGGTGAACTTCAACTCCCAGAATTCCTCAGCCAGGCAAGCTGGCTGAGGAATTCTGGGAGTTGGAAGTCCACCAGTCATCAAAGGGCCAAGTTTGAAGAACCCTGGAATAGAATAACAAAGTCGGAAGGGACCTTGGAGGTCATCTAGTCCAACCCCCTGCTCAGGCAGGAAATCCTCTACCAATTCAGACAAATGGCTGTCCAGTCTCTTCTTGAAAACCTCCAGTGATGGAGCACCCAGAACTTCTGGTGGCAAGCTGTTCCACTGGTTAATTATCCTCCCTGTTAGGAAATTTCTCCTTAGTTCTATACCATTCAACATTAATTCTAGGTTGCTTCTCTCGTTGATTAGTGTCCATCCGTTGCTTCTTGTCCTGCCTTCAGGCGCTTTGGAGAATAGCTTGACTCCCTCTTCTTTGGGGCAGCCCCTGAGATATTGGAATACTGCTATCATGTCCCCCCTTGTCCTTCTTTCCTTAAACTAGACATGCCCAATTCCAGCAACCGTTCCTTATATGTTTTAGCCTCCAGTCCTCTAATCATCTTTGTTGCTCTTCTCTGCACTCTTTCTAGAGCAGTGGTTCTCAACCTTTCTAATGCCGTGACCCCATAATACAGTTCCCCATGTTGTGGTGACCCCCAAGTGGGTGTGGCCACCAATAAGAGGGAGTAGGACAGCTAGGGGAAAGGGGAAAAAATGGCGGACAGCGTGGTTTGGCGACCCCCGTGAAATGGTCATTCGACCCCAAATGGGGTCCTGACCCACAGGTTGAGAACCACTGTTCTAGAGTCTCAGCATCTTTTTTACATTGTGGTGACCAAAACTGGATGCAGGATTCTCACCAACACGGATCAAATATGTCCTTAGCTTTGCATTTAGTGTTTGTTTCACAGTGTTTGATAACTTTTAGTTTCACAACTTCTAGTGGCAAGCTGTTCCACTGGTTAATTGTTCTAGCTGTCAGGAAGTTTCTCCTTAGTGCCTTCAGGCGCTTTAGAGAACAGCTTGACCCCCTCTTCTTTGGGGCAACACCTGAAAAAAAAACATTGTTTTTTCCCCCCCATCATCGTCAGGAAAATATTTTGCAACTGGGCTTCTGAGCATAGTGCTGGAGCTCCATCTTCCAAAACGCTGACAGGCTCTTGGCTGGAGCTGCCAGGCTTGTCAACCGCCAGCCTGGGGGTGTTTCTCGAAATCTCCAGCTGTGTGACAAAAGGAAGTGTAGGTTACCTCACAAACACGAGCTGAAAGCTCTTTTGGAGATCGCCCTTTGGAGACAAAATGGACGCCTTTCGGTGAAATGCAGTCATTTTCAGATAAAATAAAGTTATGACGTGTGCTTCAGCTGGGAAGGGTGCGGGTCGGCCCCCAAATTGTGTGGCGGGGGGGCTCATTCGTGGGGGCTGCAGTGCTGGGCTAAAAACGGGAAGATTGTGAGTTCTAGTCCTGCCTTGGGCATGAAAGCCGGCTGGGTGACTTTGGGCCAGTCACCAGGCGATGGTGAGTTCTAGTTCTGCCTTAGGCACAAAAAGCGGTGGGTGAATTTGGGCCAATCACCAGGAAATAGTGAGTTCTAGTCCTGCCTTAGGCATGAAAGCTTTTGGGCCAGTCACCACGACATGAGGAGTTCTAGTTCCGCATTCGGCAGAAAAGGTGGCTGGGGGACTTGGGGCCAATCACCAAGAGACGGTGAGTTCTAGTTCTGCGTTAGGCATGAAAACCAGCTGGGTGACTTTGGGCCAGTCACCAGGAGGTGGGGAGTTCTAGTTCCGCGTTAGGCATGAAAGCCAGCTGGGTGACTTTGGGCCAGTCACCAGGAGATGGAGAGTTCTAGTTCTGCGTTAGGCATGAAAAGTGGCTGGGTGACTTTGGCAGTCACCAGGAGGTGGTGAATTCTAGTTCTGCGTTAGGCATGAAAGCCGGCTGGGTGACTTTGGGCCAATCACCAGGAGATGGAGAGTTCTAGTTCTGCATTAGGCATGAAAGCCGGCTGGGTGACTTTGGGCCAGTCACCAGGAGATGGTGAATTCTAGTCTTGCCCTGGGCATGAAAGCCGGCTGGGTGACTTTGGGCCAATCACCAGGAGGTGGGGAGTTCTAGTTCTGCGTTAGGCATGAAAGCCGGCTGGGTGACTTTGGGCCAATCGCCAGGAGGTGGGGAGTTCTAGTTCTGCGTTAGGCATGAAAGGTGGCTGGATGACTTTGGGTCAGTCACCAGGAGACTGGGAGTTGTAGTCCAATCTTACGTGCAAAAACCAGCTGTGTACCCTTCGGACCAATGACTGGGAGTCAGTGAGTTATAGTTCCCCTTTCGCCACGAAAGCCAGCTGGGTGACTTTGGGCCAGTCCCTCTCCCTTGCACCAACCCACTACAAAGGGTTGTCGTTGTGAGGAAAACAGGAGGCGGCAGCCTTAGTTCTTTATGCCAACTTGAGCTGACCAAACCTAAATCAGGACAAATATCAGATCCCATCAGTGACGAAGATTCATTGTCAAAACAGTTTTTCTCGTTATTGCCCTGGCCGACTGCAGGTGGTCCTCTGTTCCTAAGTGAGACATTTGTTAGGTGAGTTTTGCCCCGTTTTACGACCTTTCCTGCTGGCGGCGTTAAGTGAATCACTGCAGTGGTTGTTAGGAGCACGGTTGCAAAGTGGATCCGGCTTCTACCAGAAGGTCACCAAAGGGGATTCACGGGACCCCGGGACACCGCAACCATCATAAAGACTAGTCAGTTGCCAAGCAGTCCGAATTTTGATCAGAATTTTAACCCTGGGGGTGCCGCAGAGGTCGTAAATGTGAAAAAAGGATCAAAAGTCACTTTTTGCAGCGCCGTTGTGACTTTGAACGGTCACTAAATGAGCTGTCGTAAGTTCATGAGGCCCGGCGTTTGTGTGCAGGGATGCATAACTGGCCCCTTCCCATCGTTCGTTGTGGCCAGTCAGTGTGGCTTTCCAAGCTGCCCATTGCAGCGAATCCCACCCTCAACCTGTGGGGACCCTAACAGGATTTCGCATTTCAGGCAGACGTTGACTTATAGACACAACTGAGCCCAGAATTTCCATTCCTCAGCCAGAGAGTGAAGTGAGTTCCTCAGCTGGAGGTTTTTAAGAAGAGGCTGGACAGTCACTTGTCTGAGATGGTTGAGGTTCTTCTGCTCGAGCGGAGGGCTGGACTAGAAGACCTCCAAGGTCCCTTCCAGCACCTTCCTATTTCTATTCCATGCCTTCCACTCCACTCCACATTATTCTGTTCTGTTCTATTCTATTCTATTCTATTCTACTCTACTCTATCCTCAATAAAGATTCTATTCTATTCTGTAATTCTATTCTATCCTATTGTATTCTGTAATTCTATTCTATTTCTATTTTTATTCTGTTCTATTCTGTAATTCTATCCTATTCTATTCTGTAATTCTATTCTATTTCTATTCTATTCTGTAATTATATTCTATCCTATCCTATCCTATTCTGTAATTCTATTCTATTCCATCCTATTCTATTTTGTAATTCTATTTCTATTTTTATTCTGTTCTATTCTGTAATTCTATTCTATCCTATTCTATTCTGTAATTCTATTCTATTTCTATTTTTATTCTGTTCTTTTCTGTAATTCTATTCCATTCTATCCTATCCTATCCTATTCTATTCTATTCTGTAATTCTATTCTTTTCTATTCTATCCTATTCTGTAATTCTATTCTATTTCTATTTTTATTCTGTTCTATTCTGTAATCCTATCCTATCCTATCCTGTAATTTAGTTCTATTTCTATTATATTCTGTAATTCTATTTTATCCTATTCTATATTCTATTCTATTCCTATTCCTATTCCTATTCTTATTCAACTTAACGACCACACCCAAGCCTCAAATTTCCATGGCTAAGCCAGACAGTGGTTCAATCAGCCAATGCCTCATTTTACAACCTTTCCTGCCAGCGTTGTTAAATGGATCGCTGCGGTTGCTCAGCTGGGAACCCGGTTGTTAAAGGAATCTGGCTTCCCCATTGACGTTGCTCACCAGGAAGGTCGCTGGAGAGGGATCCGGACGGACCGTTGCAAGTCAAGGATCGCCTGTGTTCATGGGGGAAGTGGCTCGGCCGCCACTTGGCAGAGACGAGGGGAAGAGGGCTGCCCGTTTAATAACCGCGTTGGCAGCCGTCCAGCTCCTTTCTGGGAAATGGGAGAGGAATCGGGCAGCTGCAGCGAGGGAATTCAAGGAGACGGGCTGGGGATAGTCTTCCTCTTCCAGTTGCACATTGCACACCAGGCTATTGTGAACGTTGTGGGCCCTGCGCAGAAAAAATAAACGAGAAAAAATAAACGGTGCTCTTTTTTTTAATTGCAAGTTATAAAATGCGATTCCCCTCTCCTCCCTCCCCCCTTTGCTCTGGGGCTTTTTGGAAATGCACTGGGGGGGGGCCCTCCTGTTTGCAGTTTCCCAGCCCAGGTTGCAAAACTAAACCCACCCCCCTTAAAAAAAACAAGCTTTCCAATAAGGAATCTCACCGTAGGTACGTCAAGCATCCTTTCTGTTGAGGGCGTCTTTAGGTAACCATTGCTGGAGCTCAGCGTCACCTCGCATGACCCAGAAAACCCGGTTATCTTAGGCAAGAACAGCTGGGTGGGGAGTGGGATGTGTGTGAGTGTGTGTGTGTGTGCAGAAATAATGGGGCCACGCAGAGGGTTTTCGCCAAAGGGCACGGCCAGGTGCAAAGGTGTCGCGGCCACAAAGCTGAGTGTGATGCTGCTTTCCAGAATTACACTGTGGCAGAAGGGAACTTTATTATTTTTATTTTATTTTATATTTTTCTTTAACCAAGAGAAGAGGATATTTGTTGCTCGGGCTCAAATTTTCTCTGAGCTGGGTGGTTTTCTTGCAGATGTTTCGTTACCCCAGTGTTTCCCAAACTTGACAATTTTAAGGCATGAGGACTTCAACTCCCAGAATTCCACAGCCAGCAACGCTGGCTGTGGAATTCTGGGAGTTGAAGTCCACATGCCTTAAAATTGTCAAGTTTGGGAAACACTGCGTTACCCGATGAGGTGGTAGAGGGAGGTGGGGTTTGTTAGGAGGAGGAGGAGGAGGAATAGAAGGACTGTGGGGTCCTGACTGGTTTTCTTGCAGATGTTTCATGATCCAAGTGGCTAACAAGCGCTGAAGATGTTACCTAGTTGTGTAATCAAATGTCTACAAAAAAAACCCACCCAGCTCAGACAGCATCAAGGACCCCACAGTCCTTTTCTTCCTCTTCCTCCTCCTCACAAACCCCACCTCCTTCTAGCACTGATGATGTTCCCTAGTTGGGTCACGAAACGTCTGCAAGAAAACCACCCAGCTCAGAGAGCACCAAGGACCCCCACAGTCCTCCTCCTCCTCCCTTCTAGCACTGATGATGTCACCTAGTTGGGTTACAAAACATCTGCAAGAAAACCACCCAGCTCAGGGAGCACCAAGGAACCCATAGTCCCCCTCTTCCTCCTCCTCTTCCTCTCCACATACCGCCCGCCCCTTCTAGCACTGATAGTGCTACCTAGTTGGGTTATGAAAGGTCTGTAAGAAAACCATCAAGCTCACCACCAAGGACCCCATAGTTTTTTTCCTCTCCTTCCTTCCTTCCCCCCCTCCTTCCTTCCTTCCTTCCTTCCTTCCTTCCTTCCTCCCCCCTACAAACTCCACTCTCTTCTAGAACTGATGAGGTTACCTAGTTGGGTCATGAAACGTCTGCAAGGAAACCACCAAGCTCACAGGGCACCAAGACTCCCCTTCCTTCCTTCCTTCCTTCCTTCCTTCCTTCCTTCCTTCCTTCCTTCCTTCCTTCCTTCCTTCCTTCCTTCCCCCTACAAACTCCACTCTCTTCTAGAACTGATGAGGTTACCTAGTTGGGTCATGAAACGTCTACAAGGAAACCACCAAGCTCACAGGGCACCAAGACTCCCCTTCCTTCCTTCCTTCCTTCCTTCCTTCCTTCCTTCCTTCCTTCCTTCCTTCCTTCCTTCCTTCCTTCCTTCCTTCCTTCCTTCCCTCTACAAACTCAACTCTCTTCTAGAACTGATGAGGTTACCTAGTTGGGTCATGAAACGTCTACAAGGAAACCACCAAGCTCACAGGGCACCAAGACTCCCCTTCCTTCCTTCCTTCCTTCCTTCCTTCCTTCCTTCCTTCCTTCCTTCCTTCCTTCCTTCCTTCCTTCCTCCCCTCTACAAACTCAACTCTCTTCTAGAACTGATGAGGTTACCTAGTTGGGTCATGAAAAGTTTACAAAGAAACCACCCAGCTCAGAGGGCACCAAGGACCCCACAGAAGGATTTCTGTGTAGGTCTTTAGGTAGAATGTGCACCATAAGAAAAGGGGAAAAAACAAGAACCCCGGGAGTGAATTCTAAAAGGAGGTTTTTGGTTTGCTCTTCTGCACACTGTAGTGAGTAGTGTGGATTTCTTTTCCCACTGATTTGAGTTTTCTCTCCTTGCTTCTGATGTCCCCTTTACATAAGAATGGGGACATACTGAGGTTCTGGTTAAAATCCTGCAATCCTGGCTGGTTTTTTCCCCCCAAACTTGGGAATCGGATATGTTTAGTTTAATGAAAAGAAGGGCTAGATCTGACATGACAGCAGTCTTCCAATATTTGAAGGGCTGTCACAAAGAGGGGGGGTGGGTTTCTGTCCACCTATTCTCCAAAGCACCTGAAGGCAGGACGAGAAACTGATCAAGGAGAAAGCAACCAGGAACTAAGGAGAAATTTCCCGACAGTGAGAACAATCAACCAGTGGAACAACCTGCCTCCAGAAGTTCTGGTTGCGCCATCACTGGAGGTTTCCAAGAAGAGACTGAACAATACTTTGTCCAGAATGGTTATAGGATTTCCTACTTGACCAAGAGGTTGGACTAAAAGACTTTCAAGGTCCCTTCCAATTCTCTTATTCGTTCTTTGAAGACTCCAAACGTGACAATAGATTAGATTACATTAGAATGGAATAGAATAGAATAGAATAGAATAGAATAGAATTTTTATTGAGAATAGAATAGAATAGAAAACAATAGAATAGAATAGAATAGAATAGAATAGAATAGAATAGAATAGAATAGAATAGAATAGAATAGAATTGGAATGGAATGGAATGGAATGGAATAGAATAGAATTACAGAATAATAATAGAATAGAATAGAATTACAATAGAATAGATTAGAATAGAATAGAATAGAATAGAATAGAATAGAATAGAATAGAATCTTTATTGAGAATAGAATAGAATAGAATAGAATAGAATAGAATAGAATAGAATAGAATAGAATAGAATAGAATTGGAATGGAATGGAATGGAATGGAATGGAATAGAATTACAGAATAATAATAGAATAGAATAGAATTACAATAGAATAGAATAGAATAGAATAGAATAGAATAGAATAGAATAGAATCTTTATTGAGAATAGAATAGAATAGAATAGAATAGAATTGGAATGGAATGGAATGGAATAGAATTACAGAATAATAATAGAATAGAATAGAATTACAATAGAATAGAATAGAATAGAATAGAATAGAATAGAATCTTTATTGAGAATAGAATAGAATAGAATAGAATTGGAATGGAATGGAATGGAATAGAATTACAGAATAATAATAGAATAGAATAGAATTACAGTAGAATAGAATAGAAACAGAATAATATTAGAATAGAATTGAATTGAATAGAATAGAATTACAGAATAATAGAATAGAATAGAATTACAGAATAGAATTACGGAATAATATTAGAATAGAATAGAATAGAATTACAGTATAATGAATTGAATTGAATTGAATAGGGAATGGATTGGAATTACAGAATAGAATGGAATGGAATAGACCAGAACAGAATAGAATAGAACTGGAAGGGGCCTTGGAGGTCATCTAGTCCAACCCCCTGCTCAAGCAGGAGACCCTATAACAGGGGTCTTCAAACTTGGCCCACTGGCTGAGGAATTCTGGGAGTTGAAGTCCACAAGTCACAAAAGGGCCAAGTTTGAAGACCCCTGCCCTATACCATTTCAGACTTCCTTAAATGTTCCTTAGCATTTCCAGATTTTGAAACTAACGCGAAAGGCAGCAATTCCTGAAGCCTTAAAGACCCAGTTCAGGACGGTGTATACAATTTACGCAGAGACATCCCCCCCCACCCCCATTCTGTAACAGAAACAGTCCCATAGTTTTGTAGCTACACAAAAATAGTTTTTCGGGGTTCCATAGAGCCAAAAGTCTCTCGGCTCGGTATGAACATGTCTCTTCAATAATGCAATTATTTAGATTTCCCAGAGTGGTTTAACTTGATTTCAGGACTGGTATAACGAGCGAGTGGGGGAAAAAATTTCCTCTGGAAGGTCGTGTAGGGAAGTTCAGGGCTGGTCTCGTATGTAGGCAGTGATGAAATGCAATGAGTAACAACGCTGGGTGAATTTTGTAAAAGTCAAAATATCTGGAAAAGCGGCGAAGGGCCTGGCGGGTGATTTGCTAGAACTGTTAAGACGGGTGGACTTCAACTCAAAAGTCAAAATATCTGGAGATGCAGCAAAAGGGCCTAGTAGCTCAGGAGTGTCAAACTCAATTTCACTGAGGGCCGCATCAGCATTGTGGTTGCCCTGGGGGGGCCGGGTAGGTGCGGCCTACTGGGTGGGCGTGGACGGAGTGGATGCGGCCTACTGGGTGGGCGTGGATGGAGTGGATGCGGCCTACTGGGTGGGCGTGGATGGAGTGGATGCGGCTACTGGGTAGGCGTGGATGGAGTGGATGCGGCCTACTGGGTGGGCGTGGATGGAGTGGATGCGGCCTACTGGGTGGGCGTGGATGGAGTGGATGCGGCTACTGGGTGGGCGTGGATGGAGTGGATGCGGCCTACTGGGTGGGCGTGGATGGCGTGGATGCGGCTACTGGGTAGGCGTGGATGGAGTGGATGCGGCCTACTGGGTGGGCGTGGATGGAGTGGATGCGGCCTACTGGGTGGGCGTGGATGGAGTGGATGTGGCCTACTGGGTGGGCGTGGATGGAGTGGATGCGGCTACTGGGTGGGCGTGGATGGAGTGGATGCGGCCTACTGGGTGGGCGTGGATGGAGTGGATGCGGCTACTGGGTGGGCGTGGCCTACTGGGTGGGTATGTCCAGCTCTACATCGTTCGCGTCCAGGGTGCCTGTGGGGGCCTGGGCAGGAGTGGGACAGATCTGAGGGTCTCTGGCAGAAGGAGGGGTGGGACCGGGGCAAGCGCCAAGGCATGGTGCATTTCTTCATTCCTCACAAAGGGTGACACCTCCCCACCACGCACCCAGAAGGCAGGGCTGACACAGCAGGGGCTGGTTCCTCGCTGTTTCCGGACGGCCTTGTGGAGCGAAGACTGAATGCATTTCAGCATAGATGGCCACCAGAAAATTGTACATTGGCTCCCGGCCAGCCTGGTCCAGGACCAAGGCAGTGGGGTCCGTGCCCTCACTCTTTCCAGGATGGCTTTGCAGGCCACATGAAACCACTTCGCGGGTCACATCCAGCCCCTGGGCCTTAGGTTTGACATGTCTGGCCTAGCTAGTTATTTGCTAGAACCTTTAAGACTTGTGGACTTCAGCTCCCAGAATTCCTCAGTATGGCTGGCTGAGGAATTCTGGAAGTTGAAGTCCACAAGTCTTAAATGTCTATAGAGATACTCCATCATCCAGGTTCTGGTTGTCCCAAAGGTGCTTTTTCAAGAGGCAACTGGACTTTCTTGTTTTCTTTGAAGACATTTCCCTTCTCATCCAAGAAGCTTCTTCAGTTCTGACCAGATGGTTCGGAATGGAAGGATTTATAGCCCTTGCAGACAGCTGGTCATTTGCATCCTTTTAGAGAGTTGTTGAGGCCACCTGGAGGTTTATCTGGGTCCTCAGGGTCATCTGAGTGGTGTAAATGGAACTTCTTGGAACTGCTGAAAGGGCTGTGTTGTAGACTGAAGATAAATGGTGTCTATTGAAATTAGGCTAATGGAATGGAATGGAAAATGGAATGGAGTAGATAGAATAGAATAGAAAATAGAATAGAATATAGAATAAAATACAGAATAGAATATAGAATAGAACAGAGAATAAAATATAGAATAGAACAGAAAATAGAATAGAGAATAGAATAGAATATAGAACAGAATAGAATAAATATAGAACAGAACAGAATAGAATATAGAACAGAACAGAGAATAGAACAGAGAACAGAATAAAATATAGAATAGAGTAGAATAGTATAGAATAGAATAGAATAGGAATAGAATACAGAATAGAATATAGAATAGAACAGAGAACAGAGAATAAAATATAGAATAGAATAGAAAATAGAATATAGAATAGAATAGAATAGAATAAATATAGAACAGAGCAGAACAGAATAGAATATAGAACAGAACAGAGAATAGAACAGAGAACAGAATAAAATATAGAATAGAGTAGAGTAGAATAGAATATAGAATAGAACATAATAGAGAATAGAATTTAGAATAGAATAGAATATGGAATAGAATAGAATATAGAACAGAACAGAATAGGACAGAATAAAATATAGAATAGAATAGAATTATGGAATAGAATAGAATATGGAATGGAATATGGAATGGAATAGAGCAGGAATAGAATAGAATAGAAATAGAAATAGAAAAGGATAGAACATAGAATAGAAATAGATAGAATATAGAATAGACTAGACTAGAATAGAATATAGACTAGACTAGACTAGACTAGACTAGAATAGAATAGAATAGCAGAGTTGGAAGGGGCCCTGGAGGTCTTCTAGTCCATCCCCCTCCTCAGGCAGGAAACCCTCTGCCATTTCAGACAAAGGGTTGTCCAGTCTCTTACAAGCAGCAACTCAGTGATCACTTCTGAGTAAACCCTCTTGAGTCATGTTGGATTTACTTCTCGGCAGACCCAGATAAGTTGCATTAGAAAAAGGCTTCCTTGTTGGTTTTGGTTTTTTTTTTTCAACAAAAAGGAAGAACCTGCCCCTGACTTAGATTAACAGGATGAGGTTCTTTTTCTCCCAAAAGAAGCAGAGCTGTTAAAACTAGCCTTCAGCAGAGTTGTGGTGGCAAATGTGCATATACAATCTTCTTGTTTCCCATTTTTTCCCCACAACCACCATCCTGTGAGCTGGGAAAGACTGGGAGAGGCTGGCCCAAGTTTGCCCAGTCGTTTTCATGCCAAACGTTGGGACTAGAACTCATAGTCTGGTGATTTGCCCAAAGATACCCAACTAGCTTTCTTCCCTACGATGGAACTAGAACTCACAGTCTCCTGGTGAATGGGCCAAAAGTCACCCGCTGCTTTAGTCTGTAAGGCGGGACTAGAACTCATAGTCTCCTGGTGATTGGCAGAGTCACCCAGCCAGCTTTCCTCCCTAAGGCGGGACTAGAACTCACTGTCTCCTGGTGATTGGCAGAGTCACCCAGCCAGCTTTCCTCCCTAAGGCGGGACTAGAACTCACAGTCTCCTGGTGATTGGCAGAGTCATCCAGCCAGCTTTCCTCCTTAAGGCGGGACTAGAACTCACAGTCTCCTGGTGATTGGCAGAGTCACCCAGCCAGCTTTCCTCCCTAAGGCGGGACTAGAACTCACAGTCTCCTGGTGATGGGCAGAGTCACCCAGCCAGCTTTCCTCCCTAAGGCGGGACTAGAACTCATAGTCTCCTGGTGATTGGCAGAGTCATCCAGCCAGCTTTCCTCCTTAAGGCGGGACTAGAACTCACAGTCTCCTGGTGATTGGCAGAGTCACCCAGCCAGCTTTCCTCCCTAAGGCGGGACTAGAACTCACTGTCTCCTGGTGATTGGCAGAGTCACCCAGCCAGCTTTCCTCCCTAAGGCGGGACTAGAACTCACAGTCTCCTGGTGATTGGCAGAGTCATCCAGCCAGCTTTCCTCCTTAAGGCGGGACTAGAACTCACAGTCTCCTGGTGATTGGCAGAGTCACCCAGCCAGCTTTCCTCCCTAAGGCGGGACTAGAACTCACAGTCTCCTGGTGATGGGCAGAGTCACCCAGCCAGCTTTCCTCCCTAAGGCGGGACTAGAACTCACAGTCTCCTGGTGATTGGCAGAGTCACCCAGCCAGCTTTCCTCCCTAAGGCGGGACTAGAACTCACTGTCTCCTAGTGATTGGCCGAAAGTCACCCAGCTGCTTTTGTGCCTAAGGCAGGACTAGAACTCACCATCTCCTGGTGACTGGCCCAAAGTCATCCAGCTGGCTTTCCTATCTAAGGCGGGACTAGAACTCTCCAGTCTCCTGGTTTCTAAGCCCAACCTCTCCAACATTACCCCGAACGGTCTCATTTGCAGGGGCCATAATAGCCAGGTTCCCGTTACCAGCTTCCCAAGGACCCTGTTAGTGGGTGGCCCTGGCTTACAAACGGCCGTACCCAAACCGCAATTTCACATTTTTTGGAAAGATGGGCCTTTTTTTTCCCTCCCCCCCCCTCCCCCTCCCCACCTCCTGCCGAAGAGTCTCCATAAAAGAGAAAGTTGGAAAGCCAAGAAAATGGTCGCTCTTTTGGTGCTGAAAAGACCCTCCCGTTTCCCCTTCCCCCCCCCCGCAAAAGTTGTACGAAATTTCATTCCTACTCAACGAGTAATTCATCTCCCTCCCCCCCCCCCACACACACCTCTATTTTTCTTCTCCTGTCCAAACAAGTAAAATAAATAAAACGGTCTCTTCCCAGCCTGGTTTCCCGATTTTTGCCTCTCCGCAGGAAGAGAGAGGGGAGGGCGAGACGCCTAAGAATAGAGCCCAGTTCCTAGGAATTTCGTGCGGGCCTCGCTTCCTCCCGAATTGCAATTTGCTTTTTTTCTAGAGTTTTTTCTTCTTCTTCTCCCCCGCGCCCCCCCCCCGCTCTGGAAAGCGTCACATCACGTGGGGGGGCTGCAAAGTCCAGAGTTTCTCGTTGCAGCCAAGCGGGAGCGGCATAAAATGTGATCCCCGACTTGCATCAGACAGTTCTTTTCTCCTTGTTTCATTTTTTTTTTTAATTAATCGAAGGCTGGCAATGGGCTGAAAGTCGCCCTGCACAGGCAATCCTTGATTTATGATCCACATGTTTGTTGTTGTTGTTATTGTTGTCATGTTTATGCAGTGTATAGTGGAGGTGCTTACCCTTTGAGAGCTGTATGCGACGAAATCTCATTTTAATGTATTAATGTACATTTAAAGTGACACGTTATTCTATTCTCTATTCTATTCTACTCTATTTTATATTCTATTCTCTATTCTATTCTATTCTCTATTCTATTCTCTGTTCTATTCTATTCTGTTTTATATTCTATTCTCTATTCTATTCTATTCTATATTCTATATTCTATTCTCTATTCTATTCTATTTTATATTCTATTCTCTGTTCTATTCTATATTCTATTCTATATTCTATTCTGTTTTATATTCTATTCTCTATTCTATTCTATTCTCTATTCTATTCTCTGTTCTATTCTATTCTGTTTTATATTCTATTCTCTATTCTATTCTATTCTATATTCTATATTCTATTCTCTATTCTATTCTATTTTATATTCTATTCTCTGTTCTATTCTATATTCTATTCTATATTCTATTCTGTTTTATATTCTATTCTCTATTCTATTCTATTCTCTATTCTATTCTCTGTTCTATTCTATTCTGTTTTATATTCTATTCTCTATTCTATTCTATTCTATATTCTATATTCTATTCTCTATTCTATTCTATTTTATATTCTATTCTCTGTTCTATTCTCTATTCTATTCTATATTCTATTCTGTTTTATATTCTATTCTCTATTCTATTCTATTCTCTATTCTATTCTCTGTTCTATTCTATTCTGTTTTATATTCTATTCTCTATTCTATTCTATTCTTTATTCTATTCTATTCTCTATTCTATTCTATTTTATATTCTATTCTCTATTCTATTTTATATTCTATTCTCCTATTCTATTCTCTATTCTATTCTCTGTTCTATTCTATTCTTTTTTATATTCTATTCTCTATTCTATTCTATTTTATATTCTATTCTCTGTTCTATTCTCTTCTATTCTCTATTCTATTCTATTTTATATTCTATTCTATTTTATATTCTATTCTATTCTCTGTTCTATTCTATTTTCTATTCTATTCTCTATTCTCTATTCTATTCTCTATTCTATTCTCTGTTCTATTCTCTATTCTATTCTATACTATTCTATTTTATATTCTATTCTATTCTCTATTCTATTCTATTTTATATTCTATTCTCTATTCTTTTCTCTATTCTATTCTATTCTATTCTATTCTATTCTATTCTATTCTATTCTATTCTATTCTATTTTATATTCTATTCTATTCTATATTCTATTCCAGGGGTGTCAAACTCAATTTCACTGAGGGCTGCATCGGAATTGCGGTTGCCCTGGGGGTGTGTGGCCAGAGTGGGTGCAGCCTACTGGGTGGGCATGGATGGAGTGGGTGTGGCCTACTGAGTGGGCATGGCCAGTTCTACATCGTTCGCATCAAGGGTGCCTATGGGGACCTGGGCAGGAATAGGACAGATCTGAGGGTCTCTGGCAGAAGGGGGGGGACCGGGGCAAGTGCCAAGGTATGGTCCACCGGGGCAAGTGCCAAGATGGCCACCACAAAATTGTACATTGGCTCCTGGCTGGCCTGGGCCAGGGCCAAGGCAGAGGGGGCCGTCCCCTCACTGTTTCCAGGATGGCTTCGCGGGCCACAGGAAACCACTTCGCGGGCCGCATCCGGCCCCTGGGCCTTGTGTTTGACATGTCTGTTCTATTCTATTCTATTCTATTCTATTCTATTCTATTCTATTCTATTCTATTCTATTCTATTCTATTCTATTCTATTCTTTTTATTTCTATTCTATTCTATTCCATAATTCTATTCTATCCCTAGTCCCATTCCTATTCTTTGTATTCTGTTCTGTTCAAATGAGCCCAAAGTTTCTGTTAAGCGAGACAGTTGTTTGGTTTTCTTTCCACTGTTGTTAAACGAATCGCTGCAGTTGTTAAGTTGCAAACCTGGTTCTTAAGCGAGTCTCACTTCCCCCATTGGCTTTGCCTATCAGACAGTCGCCAAAGGGGGGGGATCACGTGCCCCCCCGGGACACTGTGACCGTCATAAATACAAGTCCGTTGCGGAGCATCTGAATTGATCACATCGCCCTGGGGATGCTGCAGCGGTCGCGAGTGTGGAAACTCGGTCGTCAGTCACTTTCTTCAGTGCCGTTGTAACTTTGAATGGTCACTAAATGAGTGATTGTAAGTCAAGGACTACCTGTATTTGGCTGGGTCGTTCTCCGATCCAGCCCCCCCTCCTGGTGCCGATTGAGGTGGGGGGGGGAAGGGAGGAAGGCATTAATTTAGCCTGTAACTCTTTACGTGCTTTTTGAGAAACGAGGATCCTCCTTGGATAGGAGCTGTCTCTCTGAATATCGGAAGTGTCCGCCCTGAGGAAGCCTACTTCTTGGATTGGCTTTTATTTATTTATTTTTTTAAAGAAGTAAATTTGCTGTTTGAAATAGACTTGGGGCGCCTAACAATGTGGGGAACAATGTTGAATGGTATATAACTAAGGAGAAATTTCCTAACGGTGAGAAAGAATTAACCAGCGGAACAGCTGGCCACCAGAAGCTGTGGGTGGCCCCATCCCTGGAGGTTTGGAAGAAGAGGCCGGACAGCCGTTTGTCTGAAATGGTAGAGGGTCTCCTGCCTGAGCAAGGGCAGGTGGACCAGAGGACCCCCAAGGTCCCTTTCAAGTCTGTTATTTAGAAGGAAGGAAGGAAGGAAGGAAGGAAGGAAGGAAGGAAGGAAGGAAGGAAGGAAGGAAGGAAGATTTGTTTCCTGAGCAGGGGGGGTGGACTAGAAGATCTCCAAGGTCCCTTCCGTTATTCTGGAAGGAAGGAAGGAAGGAAGGAAGGAAGGAAGGAAGGAAGGAAGGAAGGAAGGAAGGAAGGAAGGAAGGAAGGAAGGAAGGAAGTTTTATTTCCGGAGCAGGGGGTTGGACTAGAAGACCTCCAAGGTCCCTTTCGTTATTCTGGAAGGAAGGAAGGAAGGAAGGAAGGAAGGAAGGAAGGAAGGAAGGAAGGAAGGAAGGAAGGAAGGAAGGAAGGAAGGTTTCCTGAGCAGGGGGGGTGGACTAGAAGACCTCCAAGGTCCCTTCCAACTCTGCCCTTCTATCACTCCATTTCCCTTCCTTCTTTTGCATGATCTGTAAAATGGACACAGCGATGCGCTTCGCAATAACTGCAAAAGTCAGAAGGAGCCCTGGGGGGGGGGAGTTCCGGTGGCTTGTTCTAAGGGTTGATGGTGGTCCTCGACTTACAACCATTCATTTAGTGACCCAAATGACAACAGCACTGAAAAAGGACCTTTTTTTTCACATGACCGTTGGAGCACCCCTCCCCCCCCCGGTTACGTGATCAAAATCCGGCCACTTGGCCCCTGTCTCATATTTATGACGGCTGCAGTCTCCCCCCAGGGGTCACGTGATTCCCTTTTGCGACCTTCCAACCGGCAAAGTCCACACGGGGGGGAGCCAGGTTTCCTTCACGACCGTGTTCCTAACTGAACCACCGCCGCGACCCCCTTAACGACGCTGGCAAGCAAGGTCGTAAAATGGGGCGAAACCCGCTGAACAACAGAAACTTTAGGCTCGGATGTTGCCATAAGTCCAAGACTCCCTGTAATTCATTCAAGGTCCACTTACTGAGATATTTGTTTGTCTTGTTGAGGAAATGTGCATGTCGTCTTAACTCTGGGTTAGAAGAGAATAGCTGAGTTGGAAGGGAGCTTGGAGGTCCTCTAGTCCAACCCCCTGCTCAGGGTTCTGGGGGTGACGTGGGGCTACATCCAGCTGACTCCGTGGGGCTGATTTCTCAACCAGGATAGAAAGAAGCAGCGGCCTTATTTCAGAAAGAGACTTCTGTTTTGGTCACTTTGTTGAACTCCTCTGACCTTCCCTTTTTTTAAAAAAAAAAAATAATAATGATTCAGCCTTTAGGTTAGACTGTCTGGCTTCCTTTGCGCAACGGGCTTAACTAGGTTAATTCAGCGGCACATGTAATCCTAATCTGTTGGGAGGAAGGCATTGATAATCCACAGCCTATCTGATTAAGCTGACTGTTCGGTGCATTGGGTCAACCTGGCAAAGAGGGGTTAATTCAGGAAACCAAAGTTAAATGGCCTGGGCCTTGCAGACTTGGGTGGAAAGGTTAAATTGTGCTGTGCATTGAGGAGACACGCTGGTGTGGATGGACGAGTTGTAAAAACCCCATCCATCCTCATGCCTGTTAGTACAGGTAGCCCTTGACTTGCAGCCATTCGTTTAGTGACTGTTCGAAGTTACAACAGCGCTGGAAAAAGGGACTTTGACCGTTTTTCCCCACTTAACGACCGTTGCGGCATCCTCCTGGTCACGTGATCAAAATTCAGGCGCTTGGCAACTGACTCGTATTTATGATGGTTGTGGTGTCCTGGGGTCACACAATCCTCTTTTGTGACCAACTGATGAGCAAAGTCTGATAGGGTTTTCTGCCTGAGCAGGGGGTTGGACTAGAAGACCTCCAGAGTCCCTTCCACCTTCTTCTCTTCTCTTCTCTTCCATATTCCATATTCCATATTCCATATTTTATTCTATATTCCTATTCTATTTATTACATATTCCATATTCTATTCCATATTCCATATTCCATATTTTATTCTATATTCCTATTCTATTCCTTCCATATTCTGTTCTATTTATTCCATATTCTATATTCCTATTCTAGTCTATTCTATTCCAAATTCCATATTCCATTCCATATTCCATTCTATTCTATTCCATATTCCATATTTTATTCTATATTCCTATTCTATTCTATTCATTCCATATTCTATTCTATTTATTCCATATTCTATTCTATTTATTTCATATTCTATTCTATTCCATATTCTATTCTATTCTATATTCCATATTCCGTATTCTATTCTATTCTATTCTATATTCTAATCCATTCCACTCCACTCTATTCCATTCCATATTCTACTCTACTTTTTCCACTCCCCTCTATTCCATTCCATATATTCTATTCTATCCATTCCATTCTGTATTCTGTTCTATTCCGTATTCTGTTCTATTCTATTCTGTATTCTATTCTAGTCTACTCTACTCTATCCAATATCCAATATCCAATTCCATAGTCAATGGGGAAGCCAGATTCACTTAGCAACCGTGTTACTAACTTCACAATTGCAGTGCTTCCCTTATTACTGTGGCAAGAAAGGTCGTAAAACGGAGGGGAAACTCACTTTAACAAAGTGTCTCGCTTAGTAACAGAAACGTTGCGCTCAATTCCGTTCGTAAGTCGAGGACCACCTGGATTGGACACAACCGGTCCATCCTTGTGCCTCTGATAGAAGACAGACACAAAGGGACAGTTCAAAGTGAGTCAGACTTCAAATAGTCCCTTTCGAAATAACGACGGAGACTTCCAGAAATGTGTGTTGTGTGTTAATGTACAGAAAAGTGATTGACAAAAAGCAGAGCGAGGCTTCCCGGTCTGAATGCCAGGAGGCTGGTTTGCAAATCAACTGCCAGGCAGCGTTTTTTAATTGTATTATTTATGTGACATTTATATTGCTGTAAAAGCTAGAACAGGCCCTGCCTGTTGTATTAAGCTACAGAGAGAGTCCTTGACTTACGACTGTACAATTGAGTCCAAAATTTGTGTTTCTAAGCGGGACAGGGGTTAAGCGAGTTTTGCTCCATTTTACGACCTTTCACGCCACTGTTAAGTGAATCACTGCAGTAATAATAAGTTAGTCACAGCTGTTAAGTGAACCTGGCTTCCCCATTGGCTTCGTTGTCAGAAGGTCGCAAAAGGAGATCACGTGATCCCGGGGCCCTGCAACTGTCGTAACTGTGAGTCAATTACCGAGAGTCTGAATTTTGAACCATGGGGATGCTACAAGTGTAAAAACAATCACGTCCCTTTTTTCACAGGCTGTTGTAACGCTGAACAGTCCTTAAACGAACGGTTGTAAGTCAAGGACGACCTATGTGCAGTTTATTTTAACCAGGGTTTACGAAATAAGCCGCAGTTTGGCCTGGGACAGGAAAATCTGCTAAGCCAAAGGACCTGAACAAATCGAAATTGGTTTAACCCAGGGGTAGGCAACCTTGGCTCTTTTATGACTGGTGGACCAACTCCCAGAATCCCTGAGCCAGCATGAGGAAACTATGGCCCCCTCATGACTCATGGACTTCAACTCCCAGAATTCCTGAGCCAGCATGGCTCAGCTTGGAAAACCTTTCCCTCTCCCCTCAGCGTGGCTGGCTCAGGAATTCTGGGAGTTAAAGTCCACAAGTCATGAAGGGGCCATAGTTTCCCCATGCTGGCTCAGGAATTCTGGGAGTTGAAGTCCACGAGTCATAAAAGGGCCAAGGTTGCCTACCTCTGGCCTAGGTGTATCTATCGTCTGTCTGTCTGTCTGTCTGTCTGTCTGTCTATCTATCTATCTATCTATCTATCTATCTATCTATCTATCTATCTATCTATCTATCTATCTATCTATCTACCATCTAGGCCGGGGTAGGCAACCTTGGCTCTTTTATGACTGGTGGACTTCAACTCCGAGAATTCATGAGCCAGCATGGGGGAACTATGGCCCCTTCATGACTTGTGGGACTTCAACTCCCAGAATTCCTGAGCCAGCATGGCTCAGCTTGGAAACCTCTCCCTTTCCCCTCAGCATGGCTGGCTCAGGAATTCTGGGAGTTGAAGTCCACAAGTCATAAAAGAGCCAGGGTTGCCTACCCCTGGTTTAACCCCAGGTGAGAATCCGACCCGAAAGAGAGAATCAACAATTTTTTTAACGAGGGGTCCTGTCTCCGCAAGCGATGCTGGCAGCGTGTAAGCAGTGGCAGGGAGTTCCCCAGGGGGCTGGGAGCTGGAATGTCAACGCTCTTCCATTCCAAGCCCTGTGATTGGGTAGCTTCAAGTTGTTGTTTTTTTGTTTGTTTGTTTTTGGGAAATTATGTGCTGGCTTGTGCGAATTCACGCCGGAAGACTCTTCCTCAAATTATAACCCAGCCCGGGTAATATTCATTCGAAAACGGTACACTGGAAGGAGGACCAAAGCAACTGGTTTTTCCTCCTCCTGGTGCCAGGGGTTGAAACACACACACACACACACACACACACACACACACACCAAACTCAACACAGCCCATCACTTGTGATTCATAGCCTGGTTTTTCGACTCCAGTGGAAACTTACAGCTCTGGGATCCGTTTCTCTTCTTCCTCCCCCCCCCCCTCCCTTCGGTGTATACCAAAAGTCCCTCGGTGGATCCTTGCCAGCCAGGCTGGCCACCGGCTGGGGAGTTGGTTGGCACCGCAGCTGCTGAATGGGCGTTTTTTTGTGTGGTTTTTTTTACTTTGTTTTTGTGGGAAACACTCTATGGGGGCGGGCGGGGCGGGGTGGGGGACACAGGCCCAAATTCGCCAAAAAGTGGATTAAATACATTTTTTTTTTTTTAAGGAGGAGAGCAACTGCACAGGCGAGTGAGATCCGCAAGCCGGTGTCTCTGCCGTTTTTGGGCTTGCCCCACAGCGGACCGATACTGTCGATCCTTGGGTGCCGAGAGCGAATTGCTCTCTTTCGTTCTCGGCAAGGGGAGGGTCGCCAGACGGGAAGAGCCGGCTGCTTGCTCCCAGGGAGGCATTGCTTTCATTTCTCAGGCCTATCGGTTTTGGCGAGTTAAGAGCTGGACTACTGCAGTGCCCCCCCCCCACAAGACTGCCCTTGAAGGCCATCCTGTGAATGAGAATCCTGGACTCTTCCAGGTTTCTCACGCTAGTCCAGTGGTCCCCAACCTTTGGGGGCACCACGGACCGGTTCTGTGGAGAAAGATTTTTCCACGGACCGGAGGGTGCGTGGTTTTGTGTGCTGCCCGCATCCCACGGATGGGGCTTTGCTTGTTTGTGCGGACCGGTTGCTGGCATGCTACGGCGCGGTACCGGTCCACGGGCTGGGGGTTGTGGACCTCTGCGCTAGAGAAAGTTGTGTTTGGAGCAAATGGTGGCATCTTTCCCCGTAGGGTCTCTACGGCCATTTCTCAAGCTTTCCAGAAGTGCCTCATGTGAAACAGATGTTTGGAGCGGGACGTGTTTCTGGAATGTTCCAGACACCTGTCCTGGAAGTTAGAACCACTATGGCAAAAGCCAGAAGTGGGCATTTCTAAAGAAGCACCCCCTGCTTTGAACTCAATAGTAATCAGAATACAGTTGATATAATAATAATAATAATAATAATAATAATAATAATAATAATTGGTAAGCTGTTGCAAGAAGATTGCACAGACTGACTACAAGCAGCGGCATGACAAAGTAGCAACAATGGTGCATTGGAAGATCTGCAAAAAATATCATTTGCCTGTAAGCAAAAACTGGTGGGATCATAAAATAGAGAAAGTCATAGAAAATGATTAAACTGCTCTGGGACTTCAGAATTCAAACAGACAAGCACCTGCAACATAACACCCCAGACTTAACAATTGTCGATAAGAAAGACAAAAAAGTCTGGATAGTGGAAGTGGCAGTGCCTGGAGACAGCAGAATAGAAGAGAAAGAACTGGAGAAGATAACAAAATACAAAGACCTACAAATAGAAATAGAAAGACTGTGGCAAAAGCCAGCAAGGGTAGTACCAATAGTCATAGGGTCCTTGGGTGCAATCCCAAAACAACTGGAGCACCACTTGGACACCATCATCGGCATTGACAAATTCGCTATTAGTCAATTGCAAAAGGCGGCCTTACTAGGAACTGCTTCCATCCTGCGACGATACCTGTAATACCATCAAACAACCACATCTGCCTATCCCAGGTCCTGGGTAAGGACTCAATAGGTAGAAAAAATGCCAAATCCAGTCTGAACATCTGGCTGATTGTGCGATGATCCATAATAATAATAATAAAGTTGGAAGGGATCTTGGAGGTCATCTAGTCCAACACCTTGGCCAGGCAGGAAACCCTCTACCATTTCAGACAGATGGTTGTCCAATCACTTCTTAAAAATTTCCAGTGATGAAGCATAACTTCTGGTGGCAGGTTGTTCCCCTGGTTAATTGTTCTCACTGTCAGGGAGTTTCTCCTTGATTCCAGGTTGCTTCTCTCCATTGTTAGTTTCCATCCATTGTTTCTTGTTTTGCCTTCTGCTGCTTTGGAGAATAGGTTGACTTCTCTGTGCCAGCCCCCCCCCCCCCCAAAAAAAATATTGGAAGACTGCAATCATAATAACAGGGTGCCAGAGTTGGAAGGGGCCTTAGAGGTCATCTAGTCCAACCCCCTGCTCAAGCAAGAGACCCTATATACCATTTCAGACAAATGGCTTTTCGGTTTCTTTCTTTTTTAAAAAAAACCTCCAGTGTTGGAGCACCCATAACTTCTGGTGGCAAGCCGTTCCACTGGTTAATTGTTTTCACTGTCAGGGAGTTTCCCCTTAGTTCCAGGTTGCTTCTCTCCTTGATAAGTTTCCATCCCTTGCTTCTTGTCCTGCGTTCAGGGGCTTTGCAGAATACCTTGACCCCCCCCCCCCTTCTTTGTGGCAGCCCCTCAAATACTGGAAGACTGCTATCATGTCCCTCCAGTCCTTCTTTTCTCTAGACTGGCCAAACCCAAATTCTGCAACCGTTCTTCATATGTTTTAGCCTCCAGCCCCCTACATCTGTCTGGATGACCCAGAAGGTCATTATCCAAGAGGAGGGAGGCTTACGATTCCCCCCCCCCAATTCCTGGGGGTTTTCGCCCCAGGCATCTTCTTATAATAATAATAATAAAGTTGGAAGGGACCTTCGAGGTCATCTAGTCCAACCCCCTGCTCAGGCAGGTAACCCTATACCATTTCGCACAAATGGCTATCCAGTCTCTTCTTAAAAACTTCCAGGTGCTGGAGCATTCACCGCTTCTGGAGGCAGGTGGTTCCGCTGGTTAATTGTTCTCACTGTGTGTCAGGACTCTGCAACTGGGTTCCAAGATTGCACAAGCCATAATGCCAGTTTCTCACCCATGGCTTAGAATGTGGTTTGAACTGAGGCCATTGGGCTTATCGATTATAACTTCCTTCATCTACTCCTACCTGTGTCTGGGGATTCTGGGAGGTTGAAGTCCAACCCATCGGAAAACTATGGGAGGTCCTCGACTTAAGACTGCAGGGGAGGCTAATCGTCGTAAGTTGAGGCACTCACATGACAGGACTTGATTTTTTTACAAAACAAAAAATGGCGACGAATGTGATGGGGAGGGGGAGGGTCAATCGCAGTCATGTGACCACGGAACCGGCTATCAAGGTGTGACGGTTGCTAAGCACCCAAAATTGCTCCTGTGACTGCAGGATGTGTCTGCCTCTGTCGGAAGGTGCGGGATTCCTGCTTGAACAAACCACGGTTTAACATGATGGGGGGGTGAAGCAGATCTCTGCCTGTTGAAGATCTATCACTTCGTGCCAGTCTTTCAGAGTTCAATATCGGTACAAGTGGTCCAGAATTTAGGTTGCAAAGTGAGACATTTGTGAAGCGGGTTTTTGTCCCTTTTTACGACCTGACTTGCCATCTTTGTTAAGTCACACAGTTGTTAAGTGAATTGGGCTTGACTTTGCTTGTCAGAAGATCAACAAAAGGGGATCACATAGTCCCCGGGACACTGTAACTGTCATAAATATGAGTCAGTTGCCAAGTGCCTGAATTTAATCCTGTGACCCTGGAGATGCTGCAACGGTTGTAAGCGTGAAACACGGTCATAAGCTGCTTTTTTCAGTGCCATTGTAATTTTGAATGTTCCCTAAATGAGCCATTCTAACTGGTCATAAGTGCCGTGGTAACTTTGAACAGTCATTAAATGAATGGTTGTAAGCTGAGGACTTCCCGTGTTGTCATTTTTGCTTGTGACTTCAAGCGGTCACTAAACAAACGGTTGTAAGTCAAGAACCACCACTTGCAACAGGTAATCCTCAACGACCAGCATTCCTTTTGCTAAGCGAAGCAGTTGAGTGTGTTGCGTCCGGTTTTACAACCTTTTTTTTGCCACAGTAGTTGAGCGAATCACTGCAGTTGTTAACTGAGTCACGCGATGGTTAAGTGAATCTGGCTTCCCCCAATGAGTTTGCTTGTCAGAAGGCCGCAAAAGGGGATCAGGTGTGACCCCGGGATGCTGCGACCGTCGTAAATACGAGCCAGTTGCCAAACACCTGAATTTGGATCACGTGACCACTGAGATGCTGCAGCCGTCGTAAGTGTGAAAACACGGTTGTGAGTCCCTTTTTTTCAGTACCGTTGTAACTTCGAACGGTCGCTAAACGAATGTTTGTAAGCTGAGGACGACGTCTGTTGTCATTTTTGCTTCGGCTTTCATTTCCCTCCGTTCATTCAATTCTTTTTTTTTTCTTCTAGTTTTTCATATTTTGGCATCGCCTACAGATGGCCCTCAAACACAATTGAGTTCTCAAATTTCCGTTGTTAAGTGAGACATTTGTTAAGTGAGTTTTGCCCCGTTTTTTTGCCCGAAATGTTCAGTGAACTACTGCAGCTGATTAGTTAGTAACCCAGTTGTTAAGTGAATCTGGCTTCCCCCCATTAATTTTGGTCGCGGAAGGTGGCCACATGACCTTGGGACCCAGCAACGGTCACAACTACGAGTCAGTGGCCAGGCGGCCGGGTTTTGATCATGAGACCACGGGGACGGTGGCAAAAGTCGTAACTTTTGAAAAATGGTCCCCTGTCACTTTTTTCAGTGCTTTTTGTAACTTAGAATAGCCACATAAGAAGAAGAAGAAGAAGAAGAAGAAGAAGAAGAAGAAGAAGAAGAAGAAGAAGAAGAGGAGGAGGAGGAGGAGGAGGAGGAGGAGGAGGAGGAGCTTCCATCCTGCGACGATATCTGTAATACCATCAAACATCCACATCTGCCTATCCCAGGTCCTTGGCAAGGACTCGATAGGTAGACAAAATGCCAAATCCAGTCTGAACATCTGGCTGACTGTGCGATGATCCATCATCATCATCATCATCATAATAATAATAGAATTGGGAGGGACCTTGGAGGTCATCTAATCCAACCCCCTGCCCAGGCAGGAGACCCTCTACCATTTCAGACAAATGGTTGTCCAATCTCTTCTTAAAAACCTCCAGTGATGAAGCACAACTTCTGGTGTCAGGCTGTTCCCCTGGTTAATTGTTCTCACTGTCAGGGAGTTTCTCCTTAGTTCCAGGTTGCTTCTCTCCTTGATCGGTTTCCATCTATTGTTTCTTGTTTTGTCTTCTGCTGCTTTGGAGAATAGGTTGACTTCTCTGTGCCAGCCCCCCCCCCCAAAAAAATATTGGAAGACTGCAATCATAATAACAGAGTGCCAGAGTTGGAAGGGGCCTTAGAGGTCATCTAGTCCAACCCCCTGCTCAAGCAAGAGACCTTATGTACCATTTCAGACAAATGGCTGTTTGTTTTCTTTTTTAAAAAAACTCCAGTGTTGGAGCATTCACAACTTCTGGAAGCAAGGAGTTCCACTGGTTAATTTTTTTTATTATTATTATTATTATTATTATTATTATTATTATTATTATTATTATTATTAACAACAGTAACAATAATAGAGTTGGAAGGGACCTTGGAGGTCATCTAGTCCAACCCCCTGCTCAGGCAGGAAACCCTCTACCATTTCGGACAAATGGCTGTCCAGTCTCTTCTTAAAAGCTTCCAGTGTTGGAGCATTCACCGCTTCAGGAGGCAAGGAGTTCCACTGGTTAACTGTTCTCACTGTCAGGAAATTCCTCCTCAGTTTTGTAAGTCGAGGACCGTTTGTATTGGATTGGTTCATGCCCTTTTTATTGGTGGCACTGAGTTCGAGACACACCGTTGCGCAGAACGCAATAGAAAAATAAAATAAATAAGCTTAATCAAAACACTTTCTTGGAAGAACCGGTGGCCACACCGGGGTTAACTGCGTCCTACAGAGAGACCTTGGCACAGAATTTCTCAACCTTAACAAAGCTGGAAGATAGGCGGATATTCGTAGCTTGCCAAGATTGGGAAACCTGGCCTTTTTAGCATAATTATTTCCCTGGAATGGGATCCACAGGGCTGCCTGCTTTCTCAGCCCTGCCTGTGGGCGGGAGAAAGAATCCGGACAGACTACAAAACTACAACTACAAAGCACCAGTTTCCTCCTCCTAGTAGTGCTTACTTAGCCATTCAGCTCTGTAAACAATTCCGGGAAAGTTCCTAGTCCTCACCTTACGACCAAATCGAGCCCAGTCACTAAATGAGACATACGCTAAGCCCCATTTTGGGTCCTTCTACCTTTCTTAACTACCTGCTCGGGTTGCCCAATCAGCTTGTGAAGCTAAGACGGGCCCGGCATGTTGTGTCAAGCTACAGAGAGTCCTCGACTTAGGACCACAGTTGAGCCCAAAATTTCCGTCGCTAATCAAGGCAGGTGTTGTGAGTTTTGCTCACTTTTTTACGACCTTCCTTGCTACAGTCATTAAGTCAATCCCTGTGGGTTGTTAAGTTAGGCAAGTAGGGCTAGGCAACCTTGGCTCTTTTATGACTGGTGGACTTCAACTACCAGAATTCCTGAGCCAGGATGGGGGAACTATGGCCCCCTCATGACTCGTGGACTTCAATTCCCAGAATTCCTGAGCCAGCCTGGCTCAGCTTGGAAACCTCTCCCTTTCCCCTCAGCATGGCTGGCTCAGGAATTCTGGGAGTTGAAGTCCACCAGTCATAAAAGAGCCAAGGTTGCCTACCCCTGGTATAGGGCTAGGCCAGGGGCCTTCCAACTTGGCCCTTTTATGACTGGTGGACTTCAACTCCCAGAATTCCTGAGCCAGCATGGGGGAACTATGGCCCCCTCATGACTCGTGGACTCCAACTCCCAGAATTCCTGAGCCAACATGGCTCAACTTGGAAACTCTGCCTTTCCCCTCAGCATGGCTGGTTCAAGAATTCTGGAAGTCCACCAGTCATAAAAGAGCCAAGGTTGCCTACCCCTGATCTGGGATTTCAACTCCCAGAATCCCCTAGGCCAGGGGTAGGCAACCTTGGCTCTTTTATGACTGGTGGACTTCAACTCCCAGAATTGCTGAGCCAGCATGGCTTAGCTTGGAAGTCTCTCCCTGTCCCCTCAGCATGGCTGGCTCAGGAATGCTGGGAGTTGAAGTCCACGAATCATAAAAGAGCCCAGGTTGCCTACCCCCTGAGTTAGTCAAACGGTCGTTAAGCGAATCCAGCTTTCCCCCCATCGAATTTGCTTGTCAGAAGATCACAAAAGGGGATCACGTGACCCCTCCCGGGAGACAGCGACCGTCATAAATGTGAGCCATTTGCCAAGCACCTGAATTTTGATCACCTGACCCCAGCTGGGGACGCCACCAAGTGTGAAAACGGTGGTACGTCACCATTGTAACTTTGAACAGTCACTAAAGGCATTGTTGTAAGTCGAGGACTAACCTGTAGTAGCTACCTAGAGACAGAGAGAAATGTCTGCATTTGTCTCCCATTTTGGAGAAACTGGGAGAGACTCGGAGACAACGGAACAAACGTGTTTGATGGTAAACGCGTCCATCATCTGGAAGCTTTTTTAAAAATATATATATTTAAAAATAGTAAAAAAATTAATTAAAAAGAAAACAACATGCAAATAAACTCAAAGGGCAGATCTAGTGGACCCCCGGGTCTTTTTCTGCTGTCGATTTTCTGTGCTTCTCTATCAAAAACAGCCTTATTTTAAAGAGGGATTGAAGGCACTAAGAGAATCCTAGTTTAAGAATACAGGTAATCCTTGATTTGTGATCACAACTGGGATCAGACGTTCTCTAACCTCTAAGGAGGTTATTAAGTGAGTCATGCCTGATTTTATGTTTTTGTCGGGGTTGTTAAGTGAATCACTGCAGTTAAGTTCTACGTGCCGTCGCTAAACGAATCTGGGTTCTCCATTGACTTTGCTTATCACAAGAAGATCCCAGAAGGGGATCCCATGATCCCGGGAAAGAGTCAACCTGGAATTAAGGAGAAATTTCCTAACAGTGAGGACAATTAATCAATGGAACGGCCTGCCACCAAAAACTGTGAATGCTCCAACACTGGAAGTTTTTAAGAAGAGACTGGACAGCCGTTTGTCCGGAATGCTACAGAATCTCCTATCTGAGCAGGGGGTTGGACTAGATGACCTCCAAGGCCCCTTCCAGCTCTATTCTATTCTGAATTCAGGGAGATTTTGGCCAGCTGATTTTAACCTTCAGGAATGGAAATGGCTCTGACGCCTTATGACAAGTGACAGAGACATCCTATTCTCTCTTAAGGAAATCCTATGGATGCATGAGGTTGCAGTTGCACAAATACAGTAGTCCTCGACTAACGACCGTTTCATTTAGTGACTGTTCAACATAACACTGGCACTGTAAAAAATGACTGAGGTCCAGTTGTCACGTGACCGTTGGAGCATTCCCCCCCTCACGGTCACGTGACCAAAATTCAGACGCTTGGCAACTGACTCCGGCAGTGTCCCAGGCTCACGCGGTTCCCCTTTTACGACCTTCTGAGAAGCAGTGAGGAAGCCAGGTTACCTCAACAACCGTGTTCCTAAATGAAAAATGGCTGTGATGCGCTTAAGAACTTAAGCATGTAAAATGGGGCAAAACCTGCCTAACGACTCTCTTGCTTAGCAGCTCTGAGCCCAGTCGTGGTTGTAAGTCAAGGACTTCCCGTATTTCACATTTATTTGCCGCTGTGGATGTCTTATCAGAAGCTCCAATGCCATCTGAGAGACCTTATAAACGATGCGAATTGGACTGTACAATGGGGCAAAATTGGCTTAACAACCATGTCTTGCTTAGCAACCAGAATTTGGGATTCAGTTGTAGTCATATGTCAAGGACCACCTGTCAAGCAGATGAATGGAATGGAATAGAATGGAATAGAATAGAATATGTGGAGTGGAACGGAATAGAATATAGAATATAGAATAGAATAGAATAGAATAGAATAAGAATAAGAATAGGAAAGAATAGAATAGAATAGAATATGTGGAGTGGAACGGAATAGAATAGAATATAGAAAATAGAATAGAATAGAATAGAAAATATGGAATGGAGTCGAGTGGAGTCGAGTGGAGAGAATAGAATATAGAATGGAATAAGAATGGAACAAAACAGCAGAGTTGAAAGGGACCCTGGAGGTCTTCTAGTCCAACCCCCTGCTCAGGCAGGAAACTCTATCTGACTTTGCTTGTCAGTTGGTCGCAAAAGGCGGTCACTGCAACCGTCATAAATGGGAGCCCGTTGCCAAGCGTCTCAGTTTTGATCACGTCACCACGAGATGCTGCAACAGCCGTAAGTGTGAAAAAATGGACATAAGCCACTTTTTCAGCGTTGCTGTAACTTCCAACAGTCACTAAACGAACGGTTGCAAGTCAAGGAATACCTGTACTACCAGAAGCACAACACTGGACCAGATTTTTGAAATGTGTGTATCCAAACAAGTGTGTCTCCTCAATGCACGAGGCACAATTTAAGCTAAGTCTGCAGTGCCCAAAGCATTTAACCTGGTTTCCTGAATTAACCCTATTTTCTGAGTCTGCCTTCCCTATTGAGAATAGAATAGAATAGAATAGAATAGTTGGAAGGGACCTTGGAGGTCATCTAGTCCAACCCCCTGCTCAGGCAGGAAACCCTATGCCATTTCAAACAAACGGCTGTCCAATCTCTTCTTAAAAACTTCCAGTGTTGGAGCATTCATCGCTTCTGGAGGCAGAATCGGACTGCAGCTCGGTTTGGGCACAGTGTGCCTGACCTAACCATGGTTTGTTCAATCAACTGCAATCGGCCGGCATCCCGACAACCCCAAGCCATTGAATAGCCCACCGGGGGGGAAAAAAAAGCCCCCTTTAGGCTTAACATGATGCCCGCCGCTGGCTCGGCAGGTGTCCGTCTCCAGCCCTGCACGCGTGTCCGATGAGACACGGGGCTCCAGAATAAGCCAATCCACCAGGGCCTTCTGAGTTTTCAACAGCTGGCAGTGCATTTCTCAGGCAGGTCCGTGTGGTCTCCTTTTGACACACCGGGGGTGTGTTGGCACAGCGGGCTTTGGGTGGAGTAACCTGTTCTCGGGCAACAGCCACATTGCGACACCCAACCGTAACCTACTTTTGAAACAAAACTGTTGGCAGCAAAGCTGGAGGGGGGGGGGAGAGAGAGAGAGACCTGCCCTATCCCAGTGCCCTCTAAGCAGGCTAGCCGGCTTGTCTGGATTTCACCCAGCGCTTGGCACAGCCTGCCTTTCATGTTGGCATGTGTTGATGCGGGGAAGCAGCCTGGCGCTCAGCTGAGTTGCCCGACTCGTTCTCGGAGCTCTGCCTAAACACCTGCCCGCCGAGGAAGAGAGGTGCCCATTCCTTGGGGGGGGGTGCCACCACCGCCGTCCCGAAGCAGACAGGCCCGAACATGGCTAGTGCGCAGACGAGACGCCCTGCTGGCACCCTGCCCTGGGCTGTTTTTGGTTTTTGGTTTTTGTTTTTTTTTCAAAATGCCTTTCGTTTTAACACCTGGTCCTTGACTTACGACACAACCGAGCCCAAAATCGGCTCTTGATGAGCGAGATGGCCGTTCGGTGAGCTTTGCCCCATTCATGCCACTTATTGCTAAGTGGCATTGCTGCCGTTGTTAAGCTAGTCACACGGTCGTTAAGCGGATCTGGCTTCCCCCCATTGACTTTGCTGGTCACAAGTTGTGAAAAAAGGAGGTCAGGTGACTCTGGGATATTGCAACAGTCATAAATGTGAGTCAGTTGCCTAGCTTTTTCCTCTGTTATATATATATTATATTATTATATTATATTATATTATATTTATTATATTATTATATATGTAACAGCAATAAATTCTCCCCTTTTACAAATGGATGGATGGATGGACAGACACACACAAACTTACACACACACACACACACTTGTAAAAGGGGAGGAGAATTTATTGCAATTTCTTTTCTTTCAGCACTCAGCCAGGGTGGATCCTACATGTTAAATGTTAAATTTAATTGACCCCTTTTTTTCTCCTTTTTTTTTTTCTACATGATTTTTTTTCTTTCTTTTTTTTTGTGGTTAAGGTTGAATGTGTGTTTTTTGTTTGGTTTCATTTTGTCTGTCTGTTTTGCTGCTTTGTATTTTTATTCTCTATGATGAAACAAACTTATTTTTTAAAAAAAAAGTCCCAAAAGGGGATCACACTTCCCAACCCCCCACCACCACCACCCCCGGGGACACTGCAAGCATCATAAATAGGAGCCAGTTGCTAACCACCTGAATTTTGGTCCCGTGACCGTGGGGGATGCTGCGACGGTCGTTAAGTGTGAAACGGTCATAAGTCGCTTTTTCGGTGCCGCTGCCCCTTTGAACAGTCACTAAGCGAACTGTTGTAAGTTGAGAACTCCATGTGTCCAAGGCGAGGAATTTTACTGTGAGAAGAACCTCGGAGCAGGGGACATAGAGAAAGACCCCAAATAAAATTTACAAAGGAAGGGAAAATATATGGTGCGGTCTCAATCAAGGAAGAGAGGGGGAAGGTTACACTTAGTGTCCTTCTACGGGTGGCCCAGCTTTGTACGGCATTGCCGTCTGCTTCCCGGCCCCCTAGGTTTAATAGAATGGGAAGAGATCATGGAGGTCTTCTAGTCTGACCCCCTGCTCAAGCAGGAGACCCTGTATCACTTGGTCAAGTGGCGGTCTACGGGTAAAGGAATTTTCTGCCTCGTAGGGTCTTTCTCCCTCCCCTCCTCAGCCCACTTGGATGTTTATGTGGGATGCGTGGCAAATTGCAAAGAGGGGTACCGAAAAATTAGTTGAGGATGTGGCCAGGCAGAGCCTAAAAAGAGCCGTGGTGGCGTAGTGGTTAGAGTGCGGTATTGCAGGCTAATTCTGCCCACTGCCAGCAATTTGATCCTGACCAGCTCGAGGTCGATAAAATGAGGACCCAGATTGTTGGGGGTGGGTGGGAAATAAGCTGATTCTGCAACCCGCTTAGGGAGGGCTGTAAAACACTTATGAAGCAGTGTATAAGTCTAAGTCAGTGGTGGCGTAGCTATGGCACGCGTGCCAGAGGCGGCACTCAGAGCCCTCTCTGTGGGCACACGAGCCGATGCTCCAGCAGAGTTCGCCAGAGTAGTGAGCACGTGGCATTTGGAAGTGACAGCAGGGAGTGAGCAAGTGGCATTTGCCCCTCGGGGATGCCCCGGAGATGGCGAGAGATTGGCCCTGGCCATGCTCACCCAGTCTGCCATGACCACTGCAGCCACACCCACCCAGTGTGCCATGCCCTCCCCCCCTCCCCCCCCAGGACACCACAATGCTGATGCAGCCCTGGCACTTTGCAATAAATAAGTGGGTTTGGAGTTGCAGTTTGGGCACTCGGTCTCTAACATGTTCGCCATCACTGGTCTAAGTGCTGATGCTGTTACCCTTCCTTCCTTCCCAGTGGTTAGCATACGATATTGCAGGCTACCTCTGCCCACTGCCAGCAGTTCGATCTTGACCGGCTCAGGGTTGTCCCAGCCTTCCATCCTCAAATGGGGCTGCTAGCACTGGCGTGAGGCTCACGGCACGGCTAGTGCCGGCACAAGGCTCGTGGCTCGGCTAGCATCGGTGTGAGGCTCACAGCTCGGGTAGCGCCGATGTAAGGAGGAGTGAGCGGTTGCACACGCGTGCATTAACCAGCTACTCATGCGGCCCAGTGGCCAAGAGGCCATGGCCATAGGTTGGGGGCCTCTGGCTTAGAAGGGACCCTCAGGCTATAAAATGGACGGCAGGAGACTTGTCCATTCAGGCCTGCAAGATCCTGTTGTTGCCACCTTACAGTAAAGTAGAGCAAGCTCATCTGCTCTGTTTTTGGCGAGAGAGCCTTTAAAAAAATCCAGGATAGTAAAAGGTACAGAAAACCACACACTTCTCAGCCTTTTTTTTTTTTGCATCAGAACCATCCAAAACCGATTCATCGCTCTGGAGTATACAAGCATGCTGCGAATTCAGCAGAGCGTAAACGTGCAGCCAGCCCAGAGCTAATAGTTTTCCTTGTGCCAGAGCTCTGCAAACAAACCAAGATTCTAGGCTTGATGCTGGAGAGGCCTGTTTGAGGAACCTTCGTGGGTCAATCCAAACTTGTGCAATTCACAAATTTTCTGCAGCCCTTGGACGGTGCAAGGGACATCCCTCTCTTCGTTACAGCATCCAGTTTTGCTCATCAGGATGTAAAAAAGATGTTGAGACTCTAGAACAGTGGTTCTCAACCTATGGGTCGCGACCCCATTTGGGGTCGATCGACCATTTTTCGGGGGTCGCCAAAGGCGGCGATCCGCCATTTTCTCCCCTCCGGGGGCGGCGCCGCGCATGCGCGCCGCGCATGGGGGCGGCGGCGCACCTCCGGGGGCAGCACCGCGCATGCACGCCGCGCATGGGGGGCGCACTGCGCCTGCGCATAACGTTTGTGTGACGGGGGTCGCCGTCACACAAACATTGAGAACCGCTGCTCTAGAAAGAGGGCAGAGAAGAGCAAAAAAGATGATTAGGGGACTGGAGGCTAAAACATACGAAGAACGATTACTGGAATTGGGTATGTCTAGTTTAATGAAGAAAAGGACCAGGGGGGACATGATGGCAGTGCTCCAACATTTGAGGAGGGGGGTCAAGCTATTCTCCAAAGCACCAGAGGGAAGGACAAGAAGCAACAGATGGAAACTAATCAAGAAGAGAAGCAACCTAGAACTACGGAGAAACTTCCTGACAGAACAATTAATCAGTGGAACTCCTTGCTTCCAGAAGTGGTGAATGCTCCACTGGCACTCTTTAAGAAGAGACTGGACAATCATTTGTCTGGAATGGTTTAGGTTCTCCTGCTTGAGCAGGGGGCTGGACTAGAAGACCTCCAAGGTCCCTTCCAACTCTATATTTCTATTTCTTATTTCATTTCTACTCTTAACTCTACTCTATCCCTATCCCTATTTATTCCCATTCCCATTCCTATTCTATTCATTAGCCTTTGCAGACGGGGGTCCCCGGCTCAACTTTCTCCATGGTTGGGTCTGTTTGTTTGTTCCCAGCTCCCCGGATGTTTCTCTGTATCTGCCACCATCTCTAAGGCTTGTTTCTCTCTCTCTTCAACCCACTGGCAGGCTTGCAGTTGACGTTGTGCAATTGTTCACTTCCTCAAAATGCGTGTGGGCCCACCCCTCATTCTTCCGTTGGGAGTCCGTCCCCCCCCCTCCTCCTCCCCTTTCCTCCCAGCAAAAGGAAAGCATTGGTGCAGCCCCCCCATGGGGGGGTGGCTTGCTGGACTTTGTGTCCTGACAGCCGGAAAGCTTATCTCCGGCCCACGGCCTGTCACCTTGTCAATCACCCACAGCAGGGATTAGGAGAAGAAGCTGCTCTCCTCCGGATTTACTGGGGTGGTATTCTCTGCTGACCCCTTCTTAAACCCCAGGGGGCCGGGAAGGGATTGGGGCCTCTTTCAAAGGCCCCTTCCGAACCGTAGAGAGTTAGTCCTTGGGCTGCGATCAGAATAGGAATAGGAGTAGGAATAGGAATGGAAAGGATAGGATAGGAAAGAATTAGAATTAGAAAAGAAAGAGAAAAGAAGAATAGAATAGAATAGAATAGAATAGAATAGAATAGAATAGAATAGAATTACAGGATAGAATAGAATAGAATAGAATAGAATAGAATAGAATAGAATAGAATAGAATAGAATAGAATAGAATAGAATAGAATAGAATTACAGGATAGAATAGAATAGAAGAATAGAATAAGGATTGGAAGAATTGGAATAGAATAGAATAGAATAAGGATTGGAAGAATAGAATAGAATAGAATAGAATAGAATAGAATAGAATAGAATAGAATAGAATAGAATAGAATAGAATAAGGATTGGAAGAATAGAAATAGAATAGAATAGAATAAGAATAAGAATTGGAAGAATAGAATAGAATAGCTGGAAGGGAACTTGGAGGTCATCTACTCCAACCCCCCACTCAGCAGGAAACCCTATACCATTTCTGACAAATGCCTGTCCAGTCTCATCTTAAAAACTTCCAGTGTTGGAGCATTCACCGCTTCTGGAGGCAGGTTGTTCCACTGGTTAATTGTTCTCATTGTCAGGAAGTTTCTCCTTAGTTCTAGGTTGCTTCTCTCTTTGATTAGTTTCCATCCTTTGCTTCTTGTCCCATCTTTGGAGAACAGCATGGCTCTCTCTTCTTTGGGGCAGCCCCTGAGATACTAGAATGCTGCTATCATGTCCCCCCTCGTTAAACTAGACATACCCAATTCCAGCAACCGTTCCTTATATGTTTTAGCCTCCAGTCCCCTAATCATCTTTGTTGCTCTTCTCTGTACTCTTTCTAGAGTCTCAACATCTTTTTTACATCGTGGTGTCCAAAACTGGATGCCGTATTCCAAGTGTGGCCTTCCCAAGGCCTTGTAAAGTGGTATTAACACTTCACGTGATCTTGATTCTCTCCCTCTGTTAATGCAGCCCAGCACTGTGTTGGCTTTTTTGGGCAACTACAGCACACTGCCAGCTCATATTTAAGTGATTGTTCACTAGGACTGCAAGAACCTGTGGTCCAATGGACCGCAACATTTCCGTTACTAAGTGAGACAATGCTGGGAAGGCAGCAGAGTTGTTGTGTGTGACTGTCCTTGATTTATGACCACAATGGACCCCAAAATTTCCATTGTTAATTAAGAAGTTGTTCAGTGAGCTTTGCTCTAACTTACGACCTTTCTTACCACCATCGTTAAGTGAATCATTGCAGTTGTTAAGCGAGCAACAGGGTGGTTAAGCGAATCTGGTTTCCCCATTGACTTTGCTTGTCAGTAGGTCGCAAAAGGCGGTCATGTCGTCCATATGAATCAGTTGCTAAGGGTCCATATTTTGACCACGTCACCCTGGAGACCCTGCAACGGTCATTAAGTGTGAAAAATGGTCGCGGGCCCCTTTTTATTTTCCAGCGTCGTCGTAATTCCAGACAGTCGGTAAACGGATGGGTGAGAGTCGGGAACTACCTGCGTCCCCACTGGTGGATCCTGTTTCCCCACCCATCTGATCAAGTTTCTAGTCCTCAGGAGTTAAAAGAAACGCAGGAACTGGCCCCATTTGCATCCAGCCTACTGAGAATTCATCCGATTGGTCCCTGACGTCATCTGCTAATCATTCTAGCCCCCCCCCCCGCACTGTCTTACAAAATACATTCGGACGGGGGCATCTTTGAGGTGGGGGTCTCCCGCAGTTGCTTTAAAGCTCTCTTACTCTCAGGCTTCGGAGGGTGCAGCTCCCGGAGATGCCAACAGAGGTCACTCTTGCTTGGATGACCTTTGGATGGGAGACCACCAGGAGATCTAGACGCCTTCGTTTAGATTGGGAAACGAAGCCAGAATAAGTCGCCCAGCAAGGGAGGCTGAAAGGGCGGCCCCACTTCTGTCTTGCTGCCGCAGGGGGGGGGGAACCCACCCTGATACGGATGTATTTGCGAAGCTGGCAGGCTCAAAAGAGGACTTCCTTTCACGGCAGATGGAACGGCGTCCCATCTGGAAGAGGCATTAAGCTGAGGAAATGGATTGCGGTGTCGTTCATAGATGAACACATTGACTGGCCTTTAATCCACTTAATCAGGCTAACACAGGGGTCTCCCATCCTGGCCACTTTAAGACTTATGGACTTCAACTCCCAGAATTCCTGGCTGGCTGAGGAATTCCGGGAGTTGAAGCCCACAAGTCTTAAATGTGGCTGGCTGAGGAATTCTGGGAGTTGAAGTCCTCAAGTCTTAAAAGTAGTTGGCTGGGAATTCTGGGAGTTGGCTAGCTGAGGAATTCTGGGAATTGAAGCCCACAAGTCTTAAAAGTGGCTGGCTGAGGAATTCTGGGAGTTGAAGTCCTCAAGTCTTAAAAGTAGTTGGCTGGGAATTCTGGGAGTTGGCTAGCTGAGGAATTCTGGGAATTGAAGCCCACAAGTCTTAAAAGTGGCTGGCTGAGGAATTCTGGGAGTTGAAGTCCTCAAGTCTTAAAAGTAGTTGGCTGGGAATTCTGGGAGTTGGCTAGCTGAGGAATTCTGGGAATTGAAGCCCACAAGTCTTAAAAGTGGCTGGCTGAGGAATTCTGGGAGTTGAAGTCCTCAAGTCTTAAAGGTAGTTGGCTGGGAATTCTGGGAGTTGACTGGCTGAGGAATTCTGGGAGTTGAAGTCCACAAGTCTTAAAAGTGGCCACATTTGGAGACCCCTGGCCTAACAGACAAATTAGTGGATTTGCATTATTGAGAAGAATGGACAGACTTTTCTTTTTAAGTTTCCTTCTTTTATTCTTCCCTTAAGTTTATTTTAGGGCAGTGGTTCTCAACCTTTTTAATGCCGCGACCCCAAACCGGTCGTAAGCCGAGGACTACTCAACTGGTGCAGCACCGTTTGCAGAATGGGACTTTTGGCGGGCTCAGCAGGGCAGAGACAGCCTGGACAATTCCTATTGGCTTTGGAAAGCCAATAGAATTAGACTCTATTCAAGAGAGTCTATTCTATTGGCTTTCAAAAGCCAATAGAATAAAAGGGAGTAGCACAACTAAGGAAAAGGGGGGAAAAAATGGCGGACTGTGTTGTTTGGCGACCCCCGTGAAATGGACGTTCGACCCCAAATGGGGTCCCGACCCACAGGTTGAGAACCGCTGGTTTAGGGTGTAAGTTTTCTGAAGCAGGTTGCAAAAATCAGAAATAGCCTGTAGGAGATGACCTAAATCCACCTCACTGTGAATTCCTTCTTTACCATCAAATTGCTTTGCCCCCTTAGTAGTTCAGGTCCTTGTGGAGAGCTTAATAAAGTTGCAATAAATCTTTATACCCATTTGAACTGTCTGGATTTCCTGATTTCCCAAAACAGCCATTTCTTCAGGTGATGAGGGGGTGAATAGTATCATACGTATAGGAAAGAGGAACAGGAAAGGGTTGGATACTGATGTCAAGGATACGTCCAGAATACACCCTAATCAGCTGGGGCCAATGACGAGGTCCAGGAGCCGGATGCTAACGCTGGTTAATTCTATATAAGTTGTTCCCATTGTCTAACTTTAAACCCTGACGATATCGGAGGTTCCCGACGAAAGCTCAATATTTATTAAAAAATTTTCCAGTTTGGATTTTCCTAGTGGTTGTGATTGATTTATTTTATACCCAGGAATCGTGTTTTCACTGACATTATTAATTTATATATATATCAGATTTGGTATCAGATTTTAGTATCAGATTTTCCAAAGCTGAACAAGGGGCTTCAGTAAGCTCTTCCTAAAGGGGAATATTTGTAGCTCAAGAGTTGGCGTGAGGGGTCCTTGTTGCTCTCTGAACTTGCTTGTTTTCTTGCAGGTGTCTCATGACCCAACTAGGTAACATCATCAGTGCTATTTATTTTATTTATTTTATTTTTATTTATTTATGAGACTTATATACCGCTTTAAGTGCAAGCACTCTCTAAGCGGTGTACACCAGTAAGCAATGTATATATATATATTTACATTGCCCCCAACAATCCGGGTCCTCATTTTACCTACCCCGGAAGGATGGAAGGCTGAGTCAACCTTGAGCCGGTGAGATTTGAACCGCTGACCTGCTGAACACAGTCAGCTAAAGTGGCCTGCAGTACTGCACTCTAACTGCTGCGCCACCTCGAATGTGGGGTTTGTGGAGAGGAGGAGGAGGGGGGGGAGGAGGAGGAGGAGGAGGAGGATCCTTGGTGTTCTCTGAGCTTGCTTGTTTTCTTGCAGACGTCTCATGACCCAACTAGGTAACATCATCAGTGCTAGAATGAAGTGGGATTTGTGGAGAGGAGGAGGAGGAGGAGGAAGAAAATGACTGTGGGATCCTTGGTGTTCTCTGAGCTTGCTTGTTTTCTTGCAGACGTCTCATGACCCAACTAGGTAACATCTTCAGTGCTAGTAAGGAGTGGGGTTTGCTGTCACTTTGTATTCCAGTGTCTTGCCTGTCTGTCTGTCTGGGTGGGTGGAGGTCTTAGGAATTCTTTGGTTGGGCTGTTTACTAAGGGCTCTTTGGCCTTTTCTTGATTGGGGTGTTGCTTATTTGAGGGCTGGTCTGAAGGTGACCTTGGAGTTAATCTATGCCAGTGGTTCTCAACCTGTGGGTCGGGACCCCATTTGGGGTCGAACGACCATTTCACGGGGGTCGCCAAACAAGGCTGTCCGCCATTTTTTCCCCTTTTTCTTTGGCCACGCCCCTGGCACCCGGTGATGTATAAGTGGTTGGGGGTCACCACAACATGGGGAACTGTATTATGGGGTCGCAGCATTAGAAAGGTTGAGAACAACTGCTCTATGCTGATCTGGGTGCGGATTCCTGGTGGAGAGGTGCTGGAGTCTTTTTCTCCTTTGGGCTGTTTCATTGCCTCTTTTGCATAATCCATAGATGTGGTTAACGCCTCTGTGTCCGTTGATGGCTGACTGGTCAGAGGGCCAATCTTCTAGGAATTCCCTGGCATTGTTGGACTTGGCCTGGTCTAGGATGGTCACATTTTCCCCATTGCAACGATGGTTACATCTGTCTGTCTGTTGTGAAATCAAAGGGTTTTCATGATGTCTTCTGAGGGCTAGAGAGTACCCCAGACTCCTCAGTGAGTTCCTGATTTTGTGGCCTTTTTGCTACGGTCGTTCAGTGAATTTCTGCAGTTGTTAAGTGGATTCCGCGGTTGTTAAGGGAATCGTTTGATTGTTAAGCGAATGCAGATTCTTCCTGTTGACTTTGCTGGTCAGAAAGCAGCTGGGCCAGGTCACAAATGGGGACCCCGTCACCTTGGGATGCTACAACCGTCAAAAATACGAGCGTCCGAATTCTGATCATGTGACCATGGAGATGTTGCAACGGTCGTACATGCGAGGACAGGTTGTGTCTCTTTTTTTTTCAATGCTATTGGTACTTAAAACGGTCGCTAAATGAACGGTTGTAGGTCAAGGACTGCCTATAAATGAATACAGAGGGAGAACAGCTGCTTGTCTGAAATGGAATAGGATGTCCTACCTGAGCAGGGGGTTCGGCTAGAAGACCTCCAGGGTCCCTTCCAGTTCTGCTATTCTATTCTATTCTATTCTGTTCTGTTCTATTCTATTCTATATTCTATTCCATTCTATTCTATATTCTATATTCTATTCTGTATTCTAGTGACTAGAATATAGAATAGAATAGAATATAGACTAGAATCTAGTCTATATTCTATTCTATTCTATATTCTATTCTATTCTATATTCTATTCTATTGTATTCCATTCTATTCTATATTCTATTCATTCTATTCTATTCTATATTCTCTTCTATATTCTCTTCTATTCTATATTGTATTCTATTCTATTCCATTCTATTCTGTTCTATATTCTATTCTATTCTATATTCTATTCTATTCTATTCTATATTCTATTCTATTCTATTCTATATTCTATTCTATTCCATTCCACTCCACTATTCTATTCTATTCTATTCTATTCTATTCTATTCTATTCTATATTCTATTCCATTCCATTCTATTCTATATTCTATTCTTTTATTCTATATTCTATTCTATATTCTATTCCATTCTATTCTATATTCTATTCATTCTATATTCTATTCTATTCCATTCTATTCTATTCTATTCTATTCTATTCTATTCTATTCTATTCTATTCTATTCTATTCTATTTTCTATTCCATTCCACTCCACTCTACTCCAATCCACATTCTATTCTATTCTATTCCATTCCATTCCACTCCATTCCACATTCTATTCTATTTTCTATTCTATGTTCTATTCCATTCCATTTTGAAGAAAATGGCTCTCTGCACAATTTTTCCAGTGTTTTTAGAAATCCAAAGCACTCCATATCCTAAGGTAAAACGTACCCATTAGAGGTAGTTCCTGTAGCCTAAAATTTCCAAGCAAAACCGTTGCTAAGTGCGTTTTGCCCCATTTTGTGACATTTTTTGCCATAGTTGTTAAGTGAATCAGTGAAGCTGATAATAAATAACATGTTAGTTAAGTGAATCCACCTTCCTCGTTGACTTTGCTTGTCAAAAGGTCGCCAAAGGGGATCACATGACTCCAGGACGCTGCAACCGTCATAAATATGAGTCAGTTGCCAAGTGTCCGAATTTTGATTATGTCATCACAGGGATGTTGCAATGGCTGTTAACTCTGAAAAACGGCCATAAGTCCCTTTTTTCAGGGCCATTTCAATCTAGAATAAGAATAGAATAGAATAGAATAGAATAGAATAGAATAGAATAGAATAGAATAGGGAATGGAGAATAGAATAGAATAGAATAGAATAGAATCAGAGTTGGAAGGGATCTTGGAGGTCATCTAGTCCAACCCCCTGCTCAGGCAGGAAACCCTACACCATTTCAGACAAATGGCTGCCCAGTCTCTTCTTAAAAACTTCCAGTGTTGGAGCATTTACTGCTTCTGGAGGCAGGTTGTTCCACTGGTTAATTGTCCTCACTGTCAGGAAGTTTCTCCTTAGTTCCAGGTTGCTTCTCTCCTTGGTGAGTTTCCATCCGTTGCTTCTTGTCCTGCCTTCAGGTGCTTTGGAGGATAGGTTGAACCCCCTCTTCTTCGTGGCAGCCCCTGAGATATTGGAAGGCTGCTCTCGTGTCCGTATGTGGCGTGCCTTGTTCGCCAAGGTGCTGCGATTTCAGGGAGGAAATGGAGTCGGAGAACAGGGGCTCCCTCCGACTGGCTGGCTGCCACTCCTGACGTGGAAAAAAAGTGCACGCACACACCCAGACCCGTCTCAGCTTTGCTTAGCAGGCAGATTAAAGTTGCTGAATGGCCTCCTTCTTCCACAGCTCTTAGCCTACCAGCCGAACACGGGGACGCATCCCTAAGCAGAAAGGAGACTGTTCAGACATGTTGGTGCCATTGCGGGTAGCGGTAGGCATAGCCAACTTTCCCTTTGGCAGGCAGAGATGTGGGGGTGGTGGAGGAGGAGCCCTGGAACAGCCTCCCCCTCCCGGTTTCGGCTGGGCAGAAGGCTTGGGCCGTCACTGAGGTCCTCCTGGATCTCGGAAGGTTTCCAGATGTTGGAGGTAGCAAACCTACTGCAGGAGCCAGCAGAGAGGTCCGTCCGGCTCCGGGTGTCCAGCTGTGGCTACTAGCCTCTCCTCGCCTCCACCAGCTCACAGACCGCCTTGCCAGTGTGATGCTGAAAGGGTGGCCTTGGTGCTCTGCGGAGAGGGCGGACTACAGGGCCCATCAGCCCCCCCCCGTCCTCTGCAGGTCCTCTAAGTCCGCCATTTCCCCCCTGCAGAGATGGCCAGCTACAAGTCTACAGGTCTCCGGGTTCCCTGCAGCGGACTGGGATAGCGCGCTGCGGGACAATTCAGTTTAATTATTTAAAATAACGAAAGCATTTGATTTTAATTTTTGTTTATTCTGCCCCTGCTTTGGCATCCTTTCTTTGATGACTCTAGTCCATTATTTCTTCAATATTAGTGTCGCATCCCACGGCGAGCTGGCCGCAGCGAATTGTCGTAGATCCCCCGAGTCCAGCATTTCCTCCTGCGGAGACGATGGACTACAGGTCCCATAAGTCTCCTGTCCCCTGCAGATGCCGTAAGTTTTTTTTCTCCCTGTGGAGATGGTGGATTACAGGTCCCATAAGTCCCATTCTCCACAGCTCCCATAAGTCCACCATTTCCCCCTGTGGAGAGCAGTTCCCATAAATCCCCCACTCCTGCACATATCCTAGGTCCATCATTTCCCCCTGTGGAGAGGGTGGACTACAGGTCCCATAAGTCCTCAATCCCTTGCAGATCCCGTTTTTGTTCCTGCGGAGATGGTGGACTACAGGTCCCATAAGCCCCCCCACTCCTGCACACACCCTAGGTCCACCATTTCACCCTGTGGAGAGGTGGACTACAAGTCCCATGTCCCTTATTCCCTGCAGATCCCCTAGGTGTTTTTCTCCCTGTGGAGAGGGTGGATTACAGGTCCCATAATTCCCCTATCCCCTGCAGATCCCTAGGTATTTTTCTCCCTGTGGAGAGAGTGGACTACAGGTCCCATAAGTCCCCCACTCCTGCACATACCCTTGGTCCACCATTTCCCCCTGTGGACAGGGTGGATTACACATCCCATAAGTCCCCTATCCCCTGCAGATCCCCTAGGTGTTTTTCTCCTTGTGGAGAGGGTAGACTACAGGTCCCATAAGTCCCTTGCCCCTGACGATCGCCTACATCCACCATTTCTCCTTGCGGAGATGGTGGACTACAAGCCCCATAAATCCCACCCACAATGCTTTTTTGCCCCAGTCCTAGTAACGAGTAGAGAAATTGTAATCTGTCTACAGCAGGGGTAGGCCACCTTGGCTCTTTTATGACTCGTGGACTTCAACTCCCAGAATTCCTGAGTCAGCCATGCTGAGGGGAAAGGGAGAGGTTTCCAAGCTGAGCCATGCTGGCTCAGGAATTCTGGGAGTTGAAGTCCATATGTCTAAAGCAGGGGTAGGCAACCTTGGCTCTTTTATGACTCGTGGACTTCAACTCCCAGAATTCCTGAGCCAGCATGGCTCAGCATGGAAACCTCTCCCTTTCCCCTCAGCATGGCTGCCTCAGGAATTCTGGGAGTTGAAGTCCACAAATCATAAAAGAGCCAAGGTGGCCTACCTTGGCATAGGCCTAGGCTGCTTTATGACTTGTGGACTTCAACTCCCAGAATTCCTGAGCCAGCCTAGCTCAGCATGGAAACCTCTCCTTTCCCCTCAGCATGGCTGGCTCAGGGATTCTGGGAGTTGAAGTCCACGGGTCATAAAAGAGCCGAGGTTGCCTACCCCCGGTCTACAGCATCCCATATTTCTGTTTTCACCTTCAGCTATATTTATAATTTACTGTACAGACAGACCTCGACTTAAGACCACAACTGAGCCCGAAATTTCTGTCGCTAAACAAGACAGAGTGAATTTTGTCCCACTTTACGACCTTTCTTCCCACGGCTGTTAAGGGAATCAAAAGGGGATCGCGTGATCCCGGGACACCGCGACCTTGTGCCGGTTGCCAAGCATGCTGGTACAAATAAATCCATTAAAAGAAAAACCTTGGGGGGGGGGGTTGCTGCTCCCCACAAACCAGGATTAGTCTTACGTGTCGCAGCTACTGCCTTCTCAGCAAAGCCACAACGTTCATTTGGAACTTATGTAGTGGAAGGTAGAGTAGTGTAGAGGAGGGGTCCCCAGTCCTTGGGCCCTGGACTAGCACCAGGCCACGGCATGCCAGAAATTGGTCCGTGTGAACAAGCAAAGCCCCATCCACGGGATGCAGGCAGCATGTGAAACTAGTCGCCCGCCCCCCCCCCAGTCCACGGAAAAATCTCTCTCCACGGTGCCCGAAAGGTGGAAGAGAATTGAATAGAATAATATAGAATGTAATATGCTAGAATAGAATAGAATAGAATAGAATAGAATAGAATAGAATAGAATAGAATAGAATAGAATAGAATAGAATAGAATAGAACAGAATTACATTACAGAATAGAATTACATTACAGAATAGAATAGAATAGAATTACAGAATAGAATAGAATACAATACAATACAATACAATACAATACAATACAATACAATACAATACAATACAATACAATAGAAAGGAATATGGAATATAGTAGAGTAGAATATAGAATATAGTAAAGTAGAATATAGAATAGAATATTCTTCTTGTGCCATGTCCATTATCGGATGTTGGAATCGTCAGCATATCTTAAGTTGTTGATCCAAACACCGTTTACTTTGATGCCAGCATCAATGTTCTCCAGTGCCTCGTTGAAGACTGACTCAGGGTAGATATTGAACAACAGTGAAGACAGAATACATCCCTGTCTGACCCCTCTTCTTATTTCTGCATCAGCTGAGTATTTTTGGCCTAGTCTCACATTTGCTACCTGATGCCAATACAGATTCTTTATTATTTGGATGTCTTTGTCATCTAGTCCCCCTTGTTTCAGGATTTCTAATAGTTTGCTGTGTCTTATTTTATCAAAAGCTTTTTTGAAATCAATGAAGCATATACTGAAATAGAATATAGTGAAATAGAATATAGAGTAGAATAGAATATAGAATAGAATATATAGAATAGAATAGACTATAGAATAGAATATAGAATAGAATAGAATGTACTATAGAAGAGAAGAGAATATATACTATAGAATAGAATAGACTATAGACTAGAATATAGAATAGAATAGAATAGAATAGAATGTACTACAGAAGAGAATAGAATAGAATATACTATAGAATAGAATAGAATAGAATAGAATAGAATAGAATAGAATAGAATAGAATAGAATATAGAATAGAATATGTGGAATGGAATAGAATTGGAATAGAACAGAAGAGAAGAGAGAATGGAATGGAATGGACTAGAATAGAATAGGATAGAATAGAATAGAATAGGATAAGATAGGATAGGATAGAATAGAATAGAATAGAATAGAATAGAATAGAATAGAATAGAATAGAATAGAATAGAATAGAATAGAATAGAATAGAACAGAATATTGGATTGGATAGGAAACAGAATATAGTGCAGAATGTAGAATAGACAAACAAATGGAAGGGACCTTGGAGGTCTTCCAATCCAGCCCCCTGCTCTGGACAAATGGCTGTCCAGTCTCTTCTTGAAAACCTCCAGTGTCGGAGTACCCACAACTTCTGAAGTCAAATTGTTCCACTGATTAATTGTTCCTGACTCACTGTCAGGAAATTCCTCCTTAGTTCCAGGTTTGTCTCTGGAGATACCCGGTCATCCAGGTCCTGGTTGTCCTGAAGGTGCTTTTTCCAAGTGTCAACTGGATTTTCTTGTTTTCCCATTGAAGACGTTTCGCTTCTCCTCCAAGAAGCTTCTTCAGCTCTGACCAGACGGTGGGAGAAATGGAAGGATTTACACTCCTTCAGTTAGTTCTAAGTTGTTTCTCTCCTTGATGACTTCCCACCCATTGCTTCTTGTCCTGCCCTTGGATGCTTTGGAGAATAGCTTCACACACCCCTTTGTAGCAGGCAGTGCAGCAAAACAGGCACTTTCGGATGGAAGGAGTACAGTTGGTGCCTTCGCCCGCAGTCACGCATTAGAGGGCGTGCAAATTGCACACCAAACGGCCCATTTTCCCACCCCATCCCGTGACCCTTGCCGTTTACTCCTCACGCCATGGGGATAGTTTCCACCCACCCCCCTCTGGTCACAAGGTGTCATCCGTCTCCAGTTGTTAGTATCTGACAGATGTTGGAGCCTGTTCCAGGCTGTATTCCACGGCCTGGGCTTGCAAAATTCAGGAGCTGGTTTGCGTCACGGCCTCACCTCGTGTGCGGCGTTTGGAGGACAAGAGGGATGATGGTCAGCCCCGGTTCTTCCACACCCCTTCCTTGGAGAAAAGATGGGGGGCTGAGCAGTCTTATGAACAGCAGAATGGAATAAAGGTGCCCTTATTTTGAGACCTGGGGTTCAGGCTGGGCGTTTGAGGGTCTCTGAAGTTTAATAATAATAATAACAACAGAATAACAGGGTTGGAGGGGACCTTGGAGGTCATCTAGTCCAACCCCCTGCTCAGGCAGGAAACCCTATACCATTTTGGACAAATGGCTGTCCAGTCTCTTCTTAAAAGCTTCCAGTGTTGGAGCATTCACCACTTCTGGAGGCAGGTAGTTCCACTGGTTAATTGTTCTAACTGTCAGGAAGTTTCTCCTTAGTTCTAGGTTGCTTCTCTCCTTGATTAGTTTCCATCCATGGCTTCTTGTCCAGGTGCTTTGGAGGACAGTTTGACCCCTTCGTCTTTGTAGGAACCCCTCAAATATGGGCACATACTATCATGTCACCCCTAGTTCTTCTTTTCTCTAGACTAGGCATATCCAATTTCTGCAATCATTCTAATAATAATAAATAAATAAATAAATAAATAAATAAACACCATTGGCATTGACAAATTCGCTATTAGTCAATTGCAAAAGGCGGCCTTACTAGGAACTGCTTTCATCCTGCGACGATATCTGTAATACCATCAAACATCCACATCTGCCTATCCTGGATAAGGACTCGATAGGTAGACAAAATGCGAAATCCAGTCTGAACATCTGGCTGACTGTGCGATGATCAATAATAATAATAATAATAATAACTGCAGAAGATAACAAAATACAAAGACCTACAAATAGAAATAGAAAGACTGTGGCAAAAGCAAGCAAGGGTAGTACCAATAGTCATAGGCGCCTTGGGTGCAATCCCAAAACAACTGGAGCACCACTTGAACACCATTGGCATTGACAAATTCGCTATTAGTCAACTGGAAAAGGCGGCCTTATTAGGAACTGCTTCCATCCTGCGACGATATCTGTAATACCATCCCAGATCCTTGGTAAGGACTCGATAGGTAGACAAAATGCGAAATCCAGTCTGAACATCTGGCTGACTGTGCGATGATCCATAATAATAATAATAATAATAAATGGAAGGGGCCTTGGAGGTCATTGAGTCCAACCCCCTGCTCAGGCAGGAAACCCTACACCATTTCAGACAAATGGCTATCCCTTAATCACCTTTGTTGCTCTTTTCTGCACTCTTTCCAAAGTCTCAACCTCTTTTGTATAAATATATATATATATAAAAAATAAATATGGTGTCTGTCTGTGTGTCTCTGTATGTATGTATATATATGTATTGTAGATATATTTGCTGGGAGTTCTTTTATATCACCAGTCGACTCTGCATTCAGCTCCTCGACCTGGTCACTGGTCCACTCATCATCTCTGGTTGTTTTATTTTTAAAGGGCACATGTTTGCTATTGCACAAATAGTTTCCAGAGTTGTTGTTCTTTTTCTACCTTTCTTCCCCCCACCCCCTTTTTTCGTGTGCAGTGTCAACCGGTGATATAAGAGAACTCCCAGCAACCTCGCTTTTATGCTCTGACGATGTCGGCAGTGTGGCCGACGAAAGCTCAGCATTGGTATTAAACAGTTCGTGATTTAATATTATCCTGGTGTTCAAACTTATTTGTTTTATCCTATGGCTTTACCCAGGATTCATACTTTTAGTATAATTAGAGACATATATATAATTTTGTCCTTTGAACTATGGTGCTGGAGAAGACTCCTGCGAGTCCCTTGGACTGCAAGGCGTTCAAACCGGTCAGTCCTAGAAGTGATTAACCCCAACTGCTCTTTAGAAGGCCAGATCCTGAAGTTGAAACTCAAATACTTTGGCCACCTAATGAGAAGGAAGGACTCCCTGGAGAAGGGCCTAATGCTGGGAAAGATTGAGGGCAATAGAAGAAGGGGAGGACAGAGAATGAGGTGGCTGGATGGAGTCACTGAAGCAGTAGGTGTGAACTTAAATGGACTCCAGAAGATGGTAGAGGACAGGAAGACCTGGAGGAACGTTGTCCATGAGGTCGCGATGGGTCGGACACGACTTTGCAATTAACAACAACATATAATTTTGTAGCCAACCAAGAGTTAAAGGGAGACTAGTATAGCTATTTCGAGCTATTTAGCTCTCATCAGAGAGGTCTAGAGGTTAATACAGCTGCCTAACGTGCAAGCAGCCCCCAGGTTCGAATCTCAGAAGGGTATGGCTAGCTGATGAGAGCTAAATAGCTATACTAGTCTCCCTTTTAACTCTTGGTTGGCTACAAAATTTTGAATTTATACTTGTCGCAGTAGTGACGCCTGCCTACAAAAAAAAAATGCTCCTAGATTGCAGTGGCAGATTGCTCTGTCCCACAGAGAAGAGGGAGTCAAGCTATTCTCCAAAGCGCCTGAGGGCAGGACAAGAAGCAACGGATGGAAACTAACCAAAGAGAGAAGCAACCTAGAACCAAGGAGAAACTTCCTGACAGTGAGAACAATTAACCCATGGAACAACCTGCCTCCAGAAGCTGTGAATGCTCCAACACTGGAGGTTTTTAAGAAGAGACTGGACATCCATTTATCTGAAATGGTATAGGGTTTCCTGCCTGAGCAGGGGGTTGGACTAGATGACCTCCAAGGTCCCTTCCAACTTTATCATCATCATCGTTATTATTATTATTTTTATATTTGGTAGACCAGGTGTTCAACTCAATATCTTCTCACACACACACACACACACACACAGAGAGAGAGAGAGAGAGAGATACATGAGGATTAGCAGCATGAGATGTTTAACAGGGTTGCTTAAAATACAATTGTTACGGGAGGGGCTCATTTTTCAAGCAGCTGACTTGTTGATGGGTCAGCATCCTGGGAGGGTTGTATTCCGTAAACTGTGGTTAGGGAAATCAGAGTTTGTTTTTCTTCGTTCCTACATTTGCATGTGGTGAGTGGGGAGCCCGATTTTCCTGTTGGGATGCTGCTTTGTTGTGGGAGGGTGTTGTTTAGCCATACAACAAGGATGCTGAAGGGATTTGTGTACAACGTGTGAGGAAGAAAGATACCGTAGAGAGCTTCGGTTCCAAACAATTTATGCTTGGCTTTTATGTCTCGGACCCCAGAATGAAGTCCTCGATTTACCACTGTCCATTTAGTGGCCGTTCGAAGTTACATTGGCCCTTACGGCCGTTTTTCACCCTTACGACCATTGCAGCATCCCTGCGGTCACCTGGTCCAAATTCAGGCGCTCGGGAACTGACTCGTATTTATGACGGTTTGCAGCGTCCCGGGGTCACGTGATCCTTCTGACCAGCGGGGAAGCCAGATTCATTTAACAACCGTTGTCACTGAACAAGTGCAGTGATCCGCTTAACAACTGCGGCACGAAAAGTCGTAAAACGGAACAAAACTCACTTAACAAACGTCTGGCTTAGCAACAGAAATTTTGGGCTCCGTTGTGGTCGTTAAGGTGAGGACTAGCTGTACTGGTACTCACACTTGCGACCGCTACAGCATTTCCCCGTGGTCACGTGATCCAAATTAGAGACGCTCGGCAACTGACTCATATTTACGGCGGTCGCAGTGACCTGGGATCACGTGATCCCCTTTTATGACCTGACAAGCAAAGTCAAGGGGGAAACTAGATTCACTTAACGACCGTGTTCGTAATTATCCACTTCAGTGATTCACTTAGTTATCGTGGCAAGAAAACTCGTAAAATGGGGCAAAGCTCACTTAAGAACCGCCTTGCTTAGATATTCTAGGCCAGGGATAGGCAACCTTGGCTCTTTTATGACTCATGGACTTCAACTCCCAGAATTCCTGAGCCAGCATGGGGGAACTAGGGCCCCTTCATGACTCATGGACTTCAACTCCCAGAATTCCTGAGCCAGCAAGGGGGAACTATGGCCCCTTCATGACTTATGGACTTCAACTCCCAGAATTCCTGAGCCAGCATGGGGGAACTAGGGCCCCCTCATGACTCGTGGACTTCAGCTCCCAGAATTCCTGAGCCAGCATGGGGGAAACTATGGCCCCCTCATGACTCGTGGACTTCAACTCCCAGAATTCCTGAGCCAGCCATGCTGAGGAGAAAGGGAGAGGTTTCCAAACTGAGCCATGCTGGCTCAGGAATTCTGGGAGTTGAAGTCCACGAGTCATGAAGGGGCCAAAGTTGCCTATCCCTGTTCATGGCTTAATTGTGGTCGTAAGTTCGAGGACTTCCTGTATGTTTTTTAGGATTTGTGAAAAGCCTGAAATAATAAGTTGCTAGTCCTGTGGGCTTTTGAAAAGGCCCGTGTGAATTTTTAGAAGGACAGCAAGTCAGGTTTCCCGTTCAGGGTTTGGATGTCATTGCTGTCAATCACAGCATGAATCCAAATAACGTATGCAAAATGTCCTCAACTTACAACCACAAGTGGGACTGAAATGTCCACGTTAAGTGAGACGCTGCTGATTTTGCAACTTTTTCTTCTGTGGTTGTTAAGCCAATCACTGCAGTTGTTAACTGAATCAGGCTGTCATTAAGCGAGTCTGGCTTCGCCCCTTGACTTGCTGGAAGCCACCTGCAAATGTTGCAAACGGGGATCACGTGATACTGCCAGGGTCATAGATACAGTGCCAAGTGCCCAAATTTTGATCATGTGACCACAGAGATACTAAAAAATCATCCAGGAGAGAAGCAACCTGGAAGTAAGGAGACATTTCCTGACAGAGAGAACAATTAACCAGTGGAACAGCTTGCCACCAGAAATCGTGGGTGATCCAACACTGGAAGTTTTTCAGAAGAGATTGGACAGCCATTTGACTGGGATGATATAAGGTCTTCTGCTGAGCAGGGGGTGGGCCTAGAAGACCTCCAAGGTCCCTTCCTGTTAATTCAGATAGATAGATGGATAGACGGATAGATAGATATGGATGGATGGATTGGATGGATGGATGGATGCATGCATGCATGGGAGGGAAGAAAACGAAGGAAGGAAAGGGTTGGACTAGAACAGTGGTTCTCAACCTGTGGGTCGGGACCCCATTTGGGGTCGAACGACCATTTCACGGGGGTCGCCAAACAATGCAGTCCGCCATTTTTTTCCCCTTTTCCTTAGCTGTGCTGCTCCCTTTTATTCTATTGGCTTTTGAAAGCCAATAGAATAGACTCTCTTGAATAGAGTCTAATTCTATTGGCTTTCAAAAGCCAATAGGAATTGTCCAGGCTGTCTCTGCCCTGCTGAGCCCGCCCAAAGTCCCATTCTGCAAACGGTACTGCACCAGTTGGGTAGTCCTCGACTTACGACCGGTTGAGTAGTCCTCGACTTACGACCGGTTGGGGGTCGCGGCATTAAAAAGGTTGAGAACCACTGGACTAGAAGATCTCCAAGGCCCCTTCCATCTCTGTTATTTTGTTACGGATGGAAGGAAGGAAGGAAGGAAGGAAGGAAGGAAGGAAGGAAGGAGGGAAGGAAGGAAGTGCTTTACATGGGTTGGCTCTTTCAGACCATCTAAAACTGGCACAGCTGTTACAAGCCGCGCTGGTCGCCTCCCTCTGTGCCCCTGTGTCTCCACTGCTCTGCAAACTGTATTGGTTGCCATTGGACTTCTGGGTACAACCCAAGGGGCTGGTCCTCAGTTATAAAGCGCTTTGTGACAGAAAACCTCTGTAACTACTACCCCTTACTGTTTCTGCCTGGCCCCCACCCCACCCGGTATGTCCTGGCAGCATGGCTACGCTCCAAGTCCCTTCTGTTAAGAGCAGTGGTGGTGAACCTTTTAGAGCAGCGGTTCTCAACGTTTTTATACGGCGACCCCCGGCCACACGGACGCGCCGCACATGCGCGGCGCCGCCCCCTGAGGGGGAAAAATGGCGGATCGTGTTGTTTGGCGACCCCCGTAAAATGGTCGTTCGACCCCAAAAATAGTCGTGACCCATAGGTTGAGAATCGCTGTTTTAGAGTGCCCAAACCGCAACCCAAAACCCACTTATTTATCGCAAAGTGCCAGGATTGCATCAGCATTGTGGTGCCCTGGGGGTGGGGGTGGGGGCAGGGAGGCACTTCTGAGTGCCATCTCTGACACACAAAAACTGGTGGCAAAAAAAATGGGCCACCGGGCTGCAAGGTGCAAAAACGGCCGCCGCCACGCCACGGGGTGCAGATGCAAGGCGCTGCACCATGCAAGAACGGAGCGGGGCTACTGGGTATCACGCAGGCACTAGCCCCGCCCCATTTGCAGCACGTGCGTGCTTGCGGGCCCCAGGCACGCATGCACGCATGTAAAATGCTACCGCCTCCCTTTTCTTCCAGTCCACCAATCGACAATGGTTGGTGACCTCTGCTCTACCACGTCTACTAGAGCTTGCAAGTCGGCCGCTTCGCCTCCTTTGTGCTGGGCGGGGCTCCTGCTCCGGGCGGCGGGGGCGGCCTGATGGACCTGCTGCTGGCAGCGGTGGCGCGTGTGCCAACAGAGAGGGCTCTGAGTGCCGCCTCTGGCACGCGTGCCATAGGTTCACCACCACTGTGTTAAAGCTTATCTCCTTATGGGTGTTCTCTTTTGCGACCTCCAGAGACAAGGACAGTCCCATCTCCTGGGGGTCTCAAAATGCTTCAGGTCTCAGGTCTGGGAATAATGTGTTTATAGGGGAGGGTCTCTCCTTTGTTGTGGCTTGATTGTTTTAGTCAGTTTGGCTTGATTTCTCCGGGTTTGTGTGTTTTTAACTAGTTTTCTGGCTTGACACTTACAGTATAAAGCCACCCAGGGTCTATAGCAGTGTTTCTCAACCTTGACCATTTTAAGGCATGTGGACTTCAACTCCCAGAATTCCACAGCCAGCAATGCTGGCTGTGGAATTCTGGGAATTGAAGTCCACATGCCTTAAAATTGTCAAGGTTGAGAAACACTGGTCTATAGGAATCGGCAGTTAAAACAAAGTTAAAACACTGGGAGGATCCTTTGTAGAGAGGAGGGAAGAAGGAAGGAAGGAAGGAAGGAAGGAAGGAAGGAAGGAAGGAAGGAAGGAAGGAAGGAAGGAAGGAAGGAAGGAAGGAAGGAAGGAAGGAAATGGCGTTTTGGTTCTCTCTCAGCTTGGTGGTTTACTCATCAATGCTAGACTCGGTCTTATTTTCAGGGAAATATGGTATTTTGTGGTTACCGTATGTCCCCGAAAATAAGCCCTAATGCATCTTTCGGAGCAAAAAATTAATATAAGACCCGGTCTTACTTTCAGGGAAATGTGAGTAGTGACTCTCATTGGTTGTGCGGGGGGGTGGGGGTGGGGGGGAATAATTGGTGTGGCTGTAGAAAATGGAGGAGTAGGGGAAACCACTCCCGCTGACTTCCTCAATTGACCGCATGTGTGTTGCCTCTCTCGACAGCCCTCTGGTGCCAGCATGGAGGGTGGCGTAGATGGCCCCATTGGCATCCCCTTCCCCGACCACAGCAGCGACATCTTGAGCAGCCTGAATGAACAGAGAAACAACGGGCTCCTCTGCGACGTGGTGATCCTGGTGGACGGGCAGGAGTTCCCCACCCACCGCTCGGTCTTGGCGGCCTGCAGCCAATACTTCAAGAAGCTTTTCACCTCAGGGCTGGTGGTTGACCAGCAGAACGTGTACGAGATAGACTTTGTGAGCGGGGACGCCCTCTCGGCCTTGCTGGAATTCGCCTACACCGCCACTCTGACCGTCAGCACTTCAAACGTCGGCGAGATCCTCAATGCCGCCAAGCTGCTAGAGATCGAGGCGGTGAGGGACGTCTGCACGGATCTCCTGGACAGGAAGATTCTGGCCAAAACGGACCAGATGGATACAGTAGATCAAATTGATCAAAGGAACCATCTCCGAGCAAAAGAATACCTGGAGTTTTTCCAGAGTAATCCCATCAACGGCCAACAGGGCACCTTTTCATGGACCAACCACGACTTGCGAGACCTTCAGAGGCTCACCTTCCGTGGCCGAGAGGAGGACGAAGAGCCGGAATGCAACGGCATGGACTTCTACTCGCAGGCCGCTCTCAGTGACAGACCAAAGGCAAATGACTGTGATCCCGACACCAAGCACGCCATGTGGGACGAGGACGAGGTGACGGGCCAGGCACCCTTGTTCCCCGCTGCTCAAAACGGACAGTTCGGTGGACGTAACCTGCCGGTGTCCATGGGGGAGGACGACGGGCCAGCCGGCATTCCGTTGGACCAGCAGGAGGCGGGCGATTCTCCGGCGTTTGCTTCCGGCGGAGCCGAGCGAGAGGAGGACTCGCGGGAAGTGGACGGCTTGGCCGCCAGCGCGCTCCTGCAGCAAATGATCAATTCGGTGGGACGGCAGCAGTTGGCCGATGAGGACCGCAAGGACGACGACGGAGTCATGGATTATTACTTGAATTATTTTAGCACTTCCCAAGAGGGCGGCGAATATCCGTCCTGGTCTCAGAAGGTGGAGAAGAAAATCCGTGCAAAAGCATTCCAGAAATGTCCCATCTGTGAGAAAGTCATCCAAGGAGCCGGCAAGCTCCCGCGCCATATTCGAACCCACACCGGAGAGAAGCCGTACGAGTGTAACATTTGCAAAGTTCGGTTTACAAGGTAAGAGGGGAAAGAAGCTGAAGTGGGGGGGGGGAGTTTTCCCTTGCCAAGAAATACAAGGTAGTCCTTGACTTACGGCCACCGTTGAGACCAAAATTTCCGCTGCTAATCAAGGCAGTGGTGAAGTGAATTTTGCCCCATTTTTTTAATATATTTTATTTTATTTTTAACCAACAAAACAAAGCAAAACATAACACACATACACACACCGTATATACTCCTCTCCCTTTTTTTTAACAGCGATTACGTAACGGTAATCTTCTATTATTTACATTTCCCCTCTTATTCTGCTTTAGAATATCTGTCCTTATTGCCCCGTTGTTTCTTATTTACATTTTTCTTCCTTCATATTCTACTTCTTATTAAGAAGAATTCATATTATTATTATTATTATTATTATTATACATTATTATACACATATTTTCATTTTTGACCTTTCCATGTTTATTCTCCTCTATTATTTCTAGTGTCCAACCAGTCATACCACTTGTTCCATGTTATATAGTACTCTGTGTCTTCTTTTCTTTTATCTCTTTTGTTAATTTGTCACTCTCAGCACAGTCCAGGATTTTTCTTATCACTTCTTCCTCTGATGGTATATTCCCATTTTTCCAGCACTGCATATGAATTTTGCCCCATTTTATGACCTTTCCTGCCACAGTTGTTAAGCGAATCACTGCAGTTCTGAAGTTAGTAACACGATTGTTAAATGAATCTGGCTTCTGCATTGACTTTGCTCGTCAGAAGGTCGCAAAAGGAGATCACGTGATCCCGGGATGCCACGACCGTCACAAATACGAGTCAGTTGTCAAGGGGGCCGAATTTTTGATCACGTGACCAGTGGGGTGCTGCAATGGTCGTGTGAAAAAGGTGTCATCGGGCACTTTTTTCAATGCCGTTGTAACTTTGAATGGTCACTAAACGAACGTGTATAAGTCGAGGACAACCTGTATTTGAAGCAATCCCAGGGGAAACCTAGCTAAAATTCCTAGAATTTGACTGAGATTCCACTTTGCTTTCTTGTTTTAGCTTTTTGATTATACCCTCATAATCGGGATGATACTCATTTGTTAGGGCACAGTGGCTCAGCGGGTAAAGACACCGAGCTTGTCAGCTTTCTAGCCTGGGTTTGAGACCCAAGCGCTGCTGGACAGGGTGAGCTCCCATTCCTTGTTCCAGTTGCTGCCCACCTACTGTGTTTTCCCGAAAATAAGACCGGGTCTTATTTTGTTTTTGCCTCCAAAAGAGGCACCAGGTCTTATTTTCGGGGTAGGCCTTAACCTCACCTCCGGCACCCACAGCCCCACCCAGCCAGTCCACTTCTTCTGGGGCCGAAGTTCTGCAGCTGCATTCGGGCCTGCATTTGGCAGTCAGGCCTTTCCAGAAGGCCTAAGCAGCCAAGTACCGAGCTATGGATTCAATCCATAGCTTGGTCCTCGGTTGCTGAGATCTTGCAGAATTGAGGTATGGATTGAACCCATAGCTCAGTTCTTGACTGCAGAGGCCTTCCGGAAAGCCCCGTGACCGAGAAATGCAGGTCTGGCTGCAGAAGAGGCCTCAGAAGAAGACGTGGGCCGGCAAGGAGAGGCCTGGCTGCAAGGTGAGCAGGTGTGAGGCGCGTGGGGCAGATCCACACCCTACCCCTGCCCTAGCTTGATTTTTAGGTATTTGCCTCGCCCCAAAACTAAGGTTTATTTTGGGGTATGGCTTATATTAGCCCCCCCCCCCAAATCAAGATAGGGCTTATTGTTGGTGTAGGCCCGGGGTAGGCAACCTTGGCTCTTTTATGACTGGTGGACTTCAACTCCCAGAATTCCTGAGCCAGCATGGCTCAGCTTGGAAACCTCTCCCTTTCCCCTCAGCATGGCTGGCTGAGGAATTCTGGGAGTTGAAGTCCATGAGTCATAAAAGAGCCAGGATTGCCTATCCCTGGTCGGCCAGTCGGTCTGTCTGTCATCTAGGGCAGGGATAGGCAACGTTGGCTGTTTTATGACTCGTGGACTTCAACTCCCAGAATTCCTGAACCGGCCATGGCTCAGCTTGAAACCTCTCTCTTTCCCCTCAGCCTGGCTGGCTCAGGAATTCTGTGAGTTGAAGTCCACAAGTCATAAAAGAGCCAAGGTTGCCTACCCCTGATCTGGGATTTCAACTCCCAGAATCCCCTAGGCCAGGGGTAGGCCACCTTGGCTCTTTTATGACTCGTGGACTTCAACTCCCAGAATTCCAGAGCCAGCATGGCTCAGCTTGGAAACCTCTCCCTTTCCCCTCAGCGTGGCTGGCTGAGGAATTCTGGGAGTTGAAGTCCACCAGTCATAAAAGAGCCCAGGTTGCCTACCCGTGTCTTATACATTTGCCCTCCATATGGAGAATGCCAGGCCATTTTCAGTCTGATTTTGAAGAGGGTTGTTTAATTTGCTCTTTCTACACTTCCTTCCAACAATTGGGTTGTCGGAAGACGTTCCCAAATTTGACTGGGCCACCTTATCAAGATCAGAATGCGCTTGTTCATATTTTTAGCTGCTGCACAGCGAAGACTCCTCTGGTTGATAAACGGGCGGTCTACAGCTAGTCCTTGACATACGACACAATTAGAAGTGGGATTTCTGTGGCTAAGTGAGCCGTGCTCTGACCATATCCTATTTCGAAACCATTTTTTTTTTACTGCAGTTGTTGGGTAAATCAGGCGGTCGCTAACTGAATCCAGCTTCTCCCTGGCTGACTTTGCTGGTTGGGAGGTGGCACCTTGTGATCCGGCGGCTGTAAGATGCTGCAATCGTCACATATGGCGATGATATGAGGGGTGGTGCAGTGGTTTTAGCTTTTAGGATGGGTCATAAGTCCCTTTTTATGAGCCCATTGTCACTCTGATCTGTCATTACACAAACAGTTGTAAATCAAAGACTACCTATAAGAGTGGTGGTGAACCTATGGCACGCATGCCAGAGGCGGCACTCAGAGCCCTCTCTGTTGGCACGCGCGCCACCGCGCCCAGAGCAGGAGCCCCACCCAGCACAAAGGAGACGAAATGGCCGACTTACAAGCTCTAGTAGACGTGGTAGAGCAGAGGTCACCAACCATTGTCGATTGATGGACTGGAAGAAAAGGGAGGGGGTAGCATTTTACATGCATGCATGGGGCCACGAGCATGCACGCGCTGCAAATGGGGTGGGGCTAGTGCCTGCGTGATACCCACTAGCCCTGCCCCGTTCTTGTGTGGTACAGCGCCTTGCGTCTGCACCCTGTGGCGTGGCGGCAGCCGTTTTTGCGCCTTGCAGCACGGTGGCCCATTTTTGCGCCACCAGTTTTTGCGTGTCAGAGATGGCACTCAGAAGTGCCTCCCTGCCCCCACGGCACACAATGCTGATGCAGTCCTGGCACTTTGCGATAAATAAGTGGGTTTTGGGTTGCAGTTTGGGCACTCGGTCTCTAAAAGGTTTGCCATCCCTGACCTATAAGTCGAGGTGGCGGATCACAAGCTGAGCAGAAGATAACCCATGGGTGTTTGTAGACTCACAAGGACCCCAACCGAACAGGGTATTTGATCTCCAGTAACCCCCAATTCCAACTGCTCTGGAGACAGCCTTCTCCAGATGTTTGCACCTCCAAATTTCACAAACTTTTTACTGACTGAAATTGACTGGAGATATAGAATCCCAGATATATCCGTGGGGCCAGGCTGCCTCCTTCTGGAGGGACTGCAACCACTATTCTCTCTCTCGCTCGCTCTTTTTAAAAATTAGTTTATAATATAAAATACAAAAATACCCCCCCAAAAGGAGGAAAATAAGGGAGGAAAAAGTGCAGGAAGAAGGGGGGATAGAGAAAAGAAAGGCGTTGCCTTCCAGCTCCCTTTGGTACAGTAAAAATAAGGTAATAGCATCAAACCTCAATTTTTTTACTTTTCCATCATAATATAAAGCAGCCATTTCTCTAACGACAAACCTACTAATTGGTAAAACCCAAAATCAAAGTTTCATTGTTTTTTTCCACCTCGAGCACAAAATCCAGAAGCGGTTTCCAAGCAGAAAAAAAAGTAATTGGGTTTTTTTTTTCCCCTCTAACCATTATTCTCAATTGAGAGTCTACAGCAGTCTTTCTCAAGTTAAGAACCTTGATAAGATGCCTGGACTTCAACTCCCAGAATCCACCACTCCCCCAGCCAGCTGGAATTCTGGTCCAGGCCTTTCAAAGTTGCTGAGTCTGAGATAGATTGGAGTTGTAGACCGTATTAAACCCATCGAGACTCAGTTAAAATCTCTCGCGCCTCCATCCTTACACAACACAAGTTGGACCAGTTTTCACTCCTGGGGAGGAGGGTTGTGCTGTGGTTGTGTGTGTGTGTGTGTGTGTGTGTGTGTGTGTGTGTGTGTGTGTGAGACTGAGCAGGTTGGGCCAACCCAGCTCGCTCGGTGAGTCCGCTCCTTGTGCAAATCCAGGAACTGGATTCTCTCGGTCACTAAGTAAGTTTTGGAGTGAGTGATGGCAAAGAAGCACCATGGCTGAGGAAGGAGGCCATTTTAATAATAATGATGATGATGATGATGATAAAGTTGGAAGGGACCTTGGAGGTCATCTAGTCCAACCCCCTGCTCAGGCAGGAAACCCTACACCATTTCAGACCAATGGCTGTCCAGTCTCTTCTTAAAAACTTCCAGTGTTGGAGCATTCACCGCTTCTGGAGGCAGGTTGTTCCACTGGTTAATTGTTCTCACTGTCAGGAAGTTTCTCCTTAGTTCCAGGTTGCCTCTCTCCTTGGTCAGTTTCCACTCGTTGCTTCCTGTCCTGCCTTCAGAGGCTTTGGAGAATAGCTTGACTCCCTCTTCTTTGGGGCAGCCCCTGAGATACTGGAAGGCTGCTATCCTGTCCCCCCTCGTCCTTCTTTTCATTAAACTAGACATCCCCAATTCCAGCAATCGTTCCTTATATGTTTTAGCTTCCAGTCCCCTCATCATCTTTGTTGCTCTGCTCTGTACTCTTTCTAGAGTCTCAGCATCTTTTTTACATCGTGGTGACCAAAACTGGATGCCGTATTCCAAGTGTGGCCTTACCAAGGCCTTGTAAAGTGGTATTAACACTTCCAGGCTCGGCTTCGTTTTGTGTTTTCCAGAAGGGTCTTCTGGGCCAGAGGCCAGTTGGTTCTTCGGGACCTTGCAGAGGATGCAAATTATTCCCCCCCCTTTTAATGTTTTTAGAGCCGTTCTCCTTCCCCTCTGTGTGTGTGTGTGTGTGTGTGTGTGTGTGTGTGTGTCCCTTTGCATTAAAATTGTTCTTCCACGCCCTACAATGCATTATGAGAATGGACGGTGGGGCTGCTTCCAAGCAGGATGAATTCGGTGCTGGATTCCTCTGCCCTAAATCCATTTGCCAAATCTTATCGGGGCGAGGGGGGGGGGGCAAAAAAAAAAAACAAAGGGAAGAGGGTGGGGATTAGACACCCCCCCTCCCCAAGAAGCCAAGTTTTGGAAATCTACTTTACAACGCCCGAGGAAGAATGGAAAGCTTGGCACAATACAGATTGTCCTTGACTTACGGATCCCAACGTTTCCGTGGCTAAGCGCGACGGTCGTCCCCTGAGTTTTGCCCTGTTTCTGCCGGCTTTCTGCCCACCGTGATTCAGCGAATCCCTTAACTTAGTCTGGCAAGGTGGTTAAGTGAATGCACTTTGTCAGTCAAAAAAAGTCATCAAAGGGGGAACCACGTCTCTCTCTCTCACACACACACACACACACACACACACACACACACGACCCTGCGACCATCGTAAATACGAACCAGTTGCCAAACATCCCAAATTTTGAATCCCATGATCAAAATTTACAACCCGATGCTGCCACTGTTGTGTGGAAAACGATCAAACGTCGCTTTTGCGACTTCCGTGTGACATATCGCTTTTTTGCAGTACCATTCTAACTTCACTAAACACAAGGGTTGTAAGCTGAGGACCACATGAATTCTCTTCCTTTGGCAAAAGACCTCCTTTTTGTGGGGGGGGGGGTTGGAGGAGGATGGGAGATGCTTTGTCTTCTTATACCATCCCACCCAGCCCCAAACCCCAAAGCTGTGTCTCTTGTTCCACTCCAGAGCACTGCATCAAGGAGAGGACAGAATTCAGAATAATAAAGTCGGAAGGGACCTTGGAGGTCATTTGGTCCAACCCCCTGCTCAGGCAGGAGACCCTAAACCAGTGTTTCCCAAACTTGACAATTTTAAGGCATGTGGACTTCAACTCCCAGAATTCCACATTCAGCGTTGCTGGCTGTGGAATTCTGGGAGTTGAAGTCCTCATGCCTTAAAATTGTCAAGTTTGGGAAACACTGCCCTAAACCATTCCGGATAAATGATTGTCCAGTCTCTTCTTAGAAACTTCCAGTGTTGGAGCATTTACCGCTTCTGGAGGCAGGTTGTTCCACTGGTTAATTGTTCTCACTGTCAGAAAGTTTCTCCTTAGTTCTAGGTTGCGTCTCTCCTTGACTAGTTTCCATCCGTTGCTTCTTGTCCTGCCTTCAGGGGCTTTGGAGAATAGGTTGAACCCCCTCTTTTTGTGGGGTTCGTCCTCTTCAACTTTAAAGGTTTGAAGGTTTATTAAGACAGTCGTAGGCTATGATGACAAAGCCTTTTTTGGACTCTTCCCTTCCTTCTGCCATTACCTGCCGAGGAGAATTGCAGATCCAGCTTTTCCAGTTTGACCACCATCAGTGGTGACAGTTTTCACCCAGGGAGCTTCTAATTTACTTTCCCACCTTCTGTATTCCTACTGTGCTGCCATCGACTTCATTGTTATTTGGAAATTGTCTAGGCCAGTGTTTTTCTATCTTGGCCTAGAACAGGGGTAGGCAATCTTGGCTCTTTTATGACTCGTGGACTTCAACTCCCAGAATTCCTGAGCCAGCATGGGGGAACTATGGCCCCCTCATGACTCGTGGACTTCAACTCCCAGAATTCCTGAGCCAGCATGGGGGAATTATGGCCCCTTCATGACTCGTGGACTTCAACTCCCAGAATTCCTGAGCCAGCATGGGGGACACTATGGCCCCCTCATGACTCATGGACTTCAACTCCCAGAATTCCTGAGCCAGCATGGGGGAAACTATGGCCCCCTCATGACTCGTGGACTTCAACTCCCAGAATTCCTGAGCCAGCATGGGGGAACTATGGCCCCCTCATGACTCGTGGACTTCAACTCCCAGAATTCCTGAGCCAGCATGGGGGAATTATGGCCCCTTCATGACTCGTGGACTTCAACTCCCAGAATTCCTGAGCCAGCATGGGGGACACTATGGCCCCCTCATGACTCATGGACTTCAACTCCCAGAATTCCTGAGCCAGCATGGGGGAAACTATGGCCCCCTCATGACTCGTGGACTTCAACTCCCAGAATTCCTGAGCCAGCATGGGGGAAACTATGGCCCCCTCATGACTCGTGGACTTCAACTCCCAGAATTCCTGAGCCAGCATGGGGGAACTATGGCCCCCTCATGACTCGTGGACTTCAACTCCCAGAATCCCTCAGCCAGCATGACTCAGCTTGGAAACTCTCCCTTTCCCATCAGCATGGCTGACTCAGGAATTCTGGGAGTTGAAGTCCACGAATCATAAAAGAGCCAAGGTTGCCTACCCCTGGCCTAGAACTAAAAGCAACCTATAACTAAGGAGAAACTTCCTGACAGTGAGAACAATTAACCCGTGGAACAACCTGCCTCCAGAAGCTGTGAATGCTCCAACACTGGAAGTTTTTAAGAAGAGATTGGACAACCATTTATCTGAAATGGTATAGGGTTTCCTGCCTGAGCACAGGGTTGGACTAGATGACCTCTAAGGTCGCTTCCTACTCTGTTAAATTCTGTTCTATTCTAATATGTAGCTCGACCAACAGGCCTCCTAAACTTAACACGGAGAAGGAATTTCCACTCCTTTGTCCCAGCTTTGGTTGACGATGCTTTTAGCTTTCCAGTCAGGGGAATTGTCTGAGCCATCCAGAGTCCATTAAAAGGTTTCTGAAGCCTAGAACAAATAAGACAGTTACAAAAACTGGAACGTTCCATCAGCTTCCCCCCCCCTTCTCTCTGAAGTCCTTGACTTACGACCACAATTAAGTGCCAAATGCAATGCTGCATTCTAACCACTGTGCCAGACCTCTTGAGAGAGAGAGAGAGAGAGAGAGAATATAGATGGATGGGTGGGTGGGTAGGTAGGTAGATAGATAGATAGATAGATAGATAGATAGATAGATAGATAGATAGATAGATAGATAGATAGGAGGATTGAGAGAGATAAGATGGTGGATAGACAGAGAGAAAAGATGGTGGATAGATAGAGAGAGAGATAAGATGGTGGATCGAGAGAAATAGAAAGATAAGATGGTGGATAGAGAGAGATAAGTGGATGGATGGATGGAGATAGATAGATAGATAGATAGATAGATAGATAGATAGATAGATAGATAGATAGATAGATAGGAGGATTGAGAGAGATAAGATGGTGGATAGACAGAGAGAAAAGATGGTGGATAGATAGAGAGAGATAAGATGGTGGATAGAGAGAAATAGAAAGATAAGATGGTGGATAGAGAGAGATAAGTGGATGGATGGATGGAGATAGATAGATAGATAGATAGATAGATAGATAGATAGATAGATAGATAGATAGATAGATAGGAGGATTGAGAGAGATAAGATGGTGGATAGACAGAGAGAAAAGATGCTGGATAGATAGAGAGAGAGATAAGATGGTGGATAGAGAGAAATAGAAAGATAAGATGGTGGATAGAGAGAGATAAGTGGATGGATGGATGGAGATAGATAGATAGATAGATAGATAGATAGATAGATAGATAGATAGATAGATAGATAGATAGATAGATAGGAGGATTGAGAGAGATAAGATGGTGGATAGACAGAGAGAAAAGATGCTGGATAGATAGAGAGAGAGATAAGATGGTGGATAGAGAGAAATAGAAAGATAAGATGGTGGATAGAGAGAGATAAGTGGATGGATGGATGGAGATAGATAGATAGATAGATAGATAGATAGATAGATAGATAGATAGATAGATAGATACATACATACATACATACATACATACATACATACATAGATAGATAGATAGATAGATAGATAGATAGATAGATAGATAGACAGACAGAGACAGACAGATAGATAGATAGATGAGACGATAGAGAGATAATATGGGGGAGAGAGAGAGATAAGATGGTAGGTAGAAAGAGATAAGATGGTAGGTAGGTAGGTAGATAGATAGATAGATAGATAGATAGATAGATAGATAGATAGATAGATAGGAGGATTGAGAGAGATAAGATGGTGGATAGACAGAGAGAAAAGATGCTGGATAGATAGAGAGAGATAAGATGGTGGATAGAGAGAAATAGAAAGATAAGATGGTGGATAGAGAGAGATAAGTGGATGGATGGATGGAGATAGATAGATAGATAGATAGATAGATAGATAGATAGATAGATAGATACATACATACATACATACATACATACATACATACATACATACATAGATAGATAGACAGACAGAGACAGACAGATAGATAGATGAGACGATAGAGAGATAATATGGGGGAGAGAGAGAGATAAGATGGTAGGTAGAAAGAGATAAGATGGTAGGTAGGTAGATAGATAGATAGATAGATAGATAGATAGATAGATAGATAGATAGATAGATAGATAGATAGATAGATAGATAGATAGATAGATAGATAGGAGGATTGAGAGAGATAAGATGGTGGATAGACAGAGAGAAAAGATGCTGGATAGATAGAGAGAGAGATAAGATGGTGGATAGAGAGAAATAGAAAGATAAGATGGTGGATAGAGAGAGATAAGTGGATGGATGGATGGAGATAGATAGATAGATAGATAGATAGATAGATAGATAGATAGATAGATAGATACATACATACATACATACATACATACATACATACATACATACATAGACAGACAGAGACAGACAGATAGATAGATAGATAGATGAGACGATAGAGAGAGAGATAATATGGGGGGAGAGAGAGAGATAAGATGGTAGGTAGAAAGAGATAAGATGGTAGGTAGGTAGGTAGGTAGGTAGGTAGGTAGATAGATAGATAGATAGATAGATAGATAGATAGATAGATAGATAGATAGATAGATAGATAGATAGATAGATAGATAGATAGATAGATGAGAGGAGAGAGAGAGAGAAGATGGTGGAGAGAGAGAGAAGATAGTGGATAGATGGATGGATGACAGATACAGTAGCACTAGTACAGACTTATATACCACTTCACAGTGCTATACAGCCCTCTCTAAGCAATTTACAGAGTCAGCCTCTTGCCCCCGAACAATCCAGGTCCTCATTTTACCAACCTCGGAAGGATGGGTCAACCTCGAGCCCCATCAGGATCGAACTGCAGACTCTGGGCAGAGTCAGCCTGCAACGCTGCATTCTAACCACTGTGCCAGCACAGCTCCACAGCCCTATATCTTGCTTCATCCAGAACAGTGTAAGAGATTCAGGATAGAACCGAATCTGTCCAGGATTGAGTCCCAAGAGATTAGAGGTCCTTAGCACTGGCTAACCTTTAGTGGAGCAACTTGAGAGTGTAACGCAAACCTTACGTATCCCAAAAGATTATCACAAAAATGGGAGGAAATTTTTAAAAAGCTGCTTTATACTCCCTCGGGCAATTCATAGTTTTCCAGGGATAACTGGAATCAGAATTTAAGAGTGTAAGAACTCTGAATATCATTATCGTTGTTCAAGTACAGGTAGTCCTCGACTTACGACCAAAATAGGCCAACATTTCTGTTGCTAAGTGGGATAGTTGTTAAGTGAGCTTTGCCCCAGGAAGAAGTGAGTGCCTTTCCAGTATGGATGCTCTCCTCAAGCATGGACTACAATGCCCAGAGTTCCCCAGCTAAGCATGGAAGTTGAAAATGGCTCTCGCAATATGTGGATATACCCAGGGAGCAGTTTTCAATTCCCAGAATTCCCTAGCCAGCATGACGGTTCCTGGGGAATTCTGGGAGTCCATTCACCTTCAAATGGCCGAGTTTGAAAAACACCACTTGAATCTCAGGAGATAACCTAGCTGAGCCAAGACGAGAAAAAGAGCGAGCTCAGTCAGCGAGCCAATTCGCCCTGACTCCCCCTTTTTTTTTTTTCCCCACCCCTTTCCCTGCAGGCAAGACAAGCTGAAGGTCCACATGAGGAAACACACCGGGGAGAAGCCCTACTTGTGCCAGCAATGCGGCGCTGCCTTCGCCCACAATTACGACCTGAAAAACCACATGCGCGTTCACACGGGCCTCCGCCCGTACCAGTGCGAGAGCTGCTTCAAGACTTTCGTCCGATCCGACCACTTGCATCGGCACCTTAAGAAAGATGGCTGCAACGGCATTCCTTCCCGCAGGGGGCGCAAACCCCGGGTGAGAGAAGCGGCCGTCGTCGCCCCGGTCCCGAGTTCGAATCCCGACGACAGCGGCAGCCTGGCGGGGGGCGAGGAGGCGGAGGAGATGCAGGGGCCCGCCGCGCCCCAGGACGAGTTAGAACAGCACTTTGAAGAGAGTTCGAACGCCAACGAGGCGTCGGGAAGTTTGAATGTAGCTGGGGGAATTGTCTGAGGGTATTAAACAAAAAAAAAACACGAGGACTTTCCTAAACCAAAAAGAAAGAAAGAAAAAAAAAGTGTCACAAAATCTAGTTATAACTTTCCTCCGGTTCCTCTCGAGAAAAAAAAAAAGTATATATATATATATATGGTTTCCTCACCTTTTTTTTTTTTTTTTTTTTTTTTGGGACAAAATGCAAAAAAAAAAAAAAAACCACAGAAAAGTCAGAATAGCCTTATAGGTGTATGATGTATCTCTGCTTGTGATCTTCCCGTTCGATCTCTCGTTAGCCATGGATGAAAGGAGACCACCCAGCGATCAAGGCTTTGAGCCAGGGGTCGGGGTGGGAGGGGAGAGTATGTGTGGAGAGAAGAGGTCTGCAAAACATGAAACGAAGCTTCCAGAATTTTAGTTTTTAAGTTTTAAAACTATATATATATATATATATACATACAGACATATATATTATAATGGCCTTTTTTTGTAGGTATTTTAGAAGCTGCTGTTCCAAAGGGACACAATGAGGGTGGTCAGTGAGTTGGCTGACTTAAAAAAGCAAAAAAAGAAAACAGAGGAAGCGTTAGGTGGGGGGAAAATATCGCTGTTTCTTCCCAATTGCCCTTCCCTTCCCCTCCTGCCCTGTTCTAAATATTCTCATTTTTTCTACAAAACTTCTTGAAGAGTTTTCATTTTAAGTCAAATTGTCATTTTTAAGGCTGTTGGCAGAGAATTCCGGGCCTGTTTTTAAAAGTTTGGTGAAGGGCGCCAAGCGACTAAATTCTTCACGCTGTCAGTGTGTGGTAGAAAAAAAGGAGGTTCAACATTTGTTGGGCACGATTTCCCAAATGTCAGGTTCCGGGACAGGATGTTGGCTAAAAGCAAGGAAAACTAAGTTGGTGTCCTGAGTTTCTTCCAAACCGGGGCGGGGGGGACCCACGTAGTGTTATGTGGGCCAAAGGATTAAAAGTGCTAAGCTTTTTGGGGGATTATTTGTGATCAAACAAACCCCAACCCCCTCAACAGTTAGAACAAGCCACCCTTTCCAAAGCTGGGCTGGGGCCAAGACTGTTGCGTTCAAACAAGGCTACATCTTGGCTTACCGATTCCAGATAGTTGATTTAGTTTTTCCTTCTGGAGTTGGTTTGCTTCCGTTTCAGTATGAATCTCTTTTCCCGACCCTCCCAAACTTCTTGAGATCTTTGTTGTACGTGGGAATGTTGTCCTTTAATCAGCCAGCATGCCAGGGAAGCCGATGCGAGACACTCCCGACGTCAGAGGTGCCCCCAAATCGTCCAGACATCCCATCTCTCCCGATGGTGATTAGTTTCATTTAGGCAGATCCACCTTCATGGGTGGAGAAGGAAGAGCGGTACTTCCCCCCACACCCAAAAAAAAAATATTTTAGGTTGAACACAGAGTTGGACCATAGCGGACACTTAAGTTGGTGAGAGACCTGGACTGCCCCCCCCCCCAGAGCTAAGCCAGGGGTCTGGATTTTTCTAGGCCAGTGGTTCTCAACCTTTCTAATGCCGCAACCCCATAATACAGTTCCCCATGTTGTGGTGACCCCCAACCACTTATACATCATCGGGTGCCAGGGGCTTGGCCAAAGAAAAGGGGAAAAAATGGCGGACAGCCTTGTTTGGCGACCCCCGTGAAATGGTCGTTCGACCCCAAATGGGGTCCCGACCCACAGGTTGAGAACCACTGTTCTAGGCCCTTCTCTGCCTCCAGCTTTTCTTAAACACCTTGTCTGTATCCCACTTGGCACAAAACAAGCCCTAAATATATGCCCAGTGATGGCTTTGTAGGAAAAATGATTTGTTCCTGGCATAAATTAAACCCTGGTTAATTCAGGGTAGGAAAAGCAGGTTCTTTCCCCTCCCCCCTCCACTTCCCCATTATGTATCTTCCTATTTTTGTACGCTCCCTCGTTCTGGGAGTCTTAGATAGCCGGGTTTATGCTTAAGCAGGCGTCTATTTGGATGGTGATAAGGTTTGGGGTCCAAAATTGTCTTTGGGGGTGATTTAGCAAATCTCTTCCTATTTATCCTCTCCTGTCGGTAAGCAAGTAGCTGTATCAAAAAACTATATATATTTAAAGACACAGCTCCCTCTAAGCTAAAAATAAAATAAACTAAGGGCACCTTTAGCTATTTCAGAATTTTTTAAATGCACAGTTTAAACATTATATATATATATATATATATATATATATATATATATATATATATATATATATATATATATATATATATATATATATATATATATATATATATATATATATATATATATATATAAGAATTTTAGTCTTATTTCCTTTTTTTCGTTCTTTTTTTTTCCTTTGACAAGCACTTTTTAGATTTCCTTTTTAATATAACTATATATTAAAAAAAAGGTTAACTGTTTGGCCGAATGTAATTAAATAGGGGAGCATGTGTGTATTGAGAGAGGATTTATATATATATATAAAAAATAAGTAGAACAAGATGGATGTTTTATTTAATACAAAAAAAAGCAATAAAAACCACACAAAAAAAAGAGATTAGAAACAAAGAAGTCTTAGCACTTTGAAATGGAACGGGTACTTTAAAAATCACTTTATCTTAATTTAAAAGAAAATATATATCTATATATCTATATTAAAAAAAAAGAAAGAAACGAATATGTTTACACGTTGAAACCATCTTCTACGGAGAGAAATTTATTGTTGTCTATTGTTTTTATTAAAATAATTCCTAAAATTGAAATTTATTTTTGTAAGAGAAAAAAACATATATGTATATATATATATATCTATATATTTGCAAAGAGAGGGGGAGAGAGAGAGAGAGAGAAAGAAAGAAAGAAAGAAAGAAAGAAAGAAGAAAAAGACTCAAATGGAATTGACCATTTTGGTTTGTTGGCTTTGATAGGAAAATAGAAGTAAAAAAAAAAAAAAAAATGGGGAGGATTGGATTTAATTAGATTCTGTGACACGTTGCAAAATTTAGGCAGATATCTAAAGCAACCCTGGAAGTGGTTTGCACTTCAGAAATCAATATATATATATATATAAAAATGGAAGCTTGAATTTTTAAGCAGGAATCATGGGGTGTTTTTTCTTTTCTTGTGTATGTTTATTTTTTCCCCCCTACTTTTTGTCGTCGTTCTGGTTTTGTATACGTGTCTCATTGCTGGTGCTGGGCTGTGCGTTCCCCAACCACAAGGTGGGTCTTGGGACCGTCTCGGCGGTGGGGCTGACCAAACAGATCTCCTTACTGGCCGCTGCAGAGTGGAATAAGGCCAAGATTAAGTGTCCAAGCCTTGTGAGCTTTTGGGAAGGAGGGGGGGGGGGTGTCCCATAAATCCAGATCGGCATAATCTTCCTCTTTCGACGGGGACAGTAGAATTACAATCCTCCGGTTTTTCTTTCCAGCTCGTAAAAGACGGGAAAAAAATTGGTCACCTGCAAAATTGAAGGTCTCTCTTGCGCACGTGCTCTCTCTCAACCCCAGGGGCAGAGGGGGGGGGGAAACCTGCCCCCACCCAAAAAAAATACCCCCCCCCGCCAATTGATGAATTTTTTGCAGGATTGACCGCTTCACCCTGAAAATTCACACTAAGCACAAATCCGAAAGCCACTTTTCAGCGGCCAGTGGAGCATCTTCCGACTTGTCCTGTTGACCTTCCAAGGCCAGGGGTCGCCAATCCTGACCCCTTTCAGACTTGTGAACTTCGGTTCCCAAAATTCCTTGGGCGGGGGAATTCTAGCAGCTGAAGTTCACAAGTCTTAAAAGCTGTCAAGTTTGGTGACTCCTGACCTAGATCCTTAAAAAAAAAAAAAGGAAAGGGTGAACGGAAAGGGGTAATCCGTTTTTAAGTTTTTGGACATGTCAAGATCCCGGGGTCCATTTTGTCCTCTCTTGTTTTGTTGGTTTTCTTCTGTACAATTGTTGTCCATTTGAGGGGAGGGGGAGCCGAAGATGGCCCTGGGGGGGGCCTAGATGGACATGTTCCCTTCTCCCCCTCCCCGCCTCGTCCTCCACCTTCTCTTCCACAGAGATCCTCGGCTTCGCACTGATTTTCAATGATTGCATATGCAAAAATTAGCGTGGACTTTGTAAATAGGTAGTAGATACATGAGATTCCTTATTGTAACCAAAAGTTGTGGGTTCTCTCCCAGGTTGTTTTTACACCCCTGTCTCCATGACTGTTTCCCCAGTTGTATGTCCTTCTTTCTCTCTCTCTCTCTCTCTCTCTCTGTCTGCCCCCTTCTGAAGTCTGCTCGCAATTGATAAATCCCACCACGTTTTTCTTTCGCCTGTTTGATGCCTTCTTCTCTTAAATCCAGCCTCTACTTTCCACTAGACACGAGGGTCCTCTTTGGCTAAAGAAACATCAGAAGACTGGCAGGATGTCGTTTTGGTATGAGCACAATTTAGCATTTTATAGGTATATATATGTATATATATATATATTTTTAAACTCTTGGTCGCTGTCGTTCAAGTGGGTGTTTCTCTTTTTCCCCTTGCCGAGGGACGCCGGAGGTCTCTTTCCCAATTCTCTGCAACACGGCGAACCAAAGTTTGATCTTGGGTGCAGCTCGACCCTGTTGCCCAACCCCAAACACAGTCGGTGCCCGCACTTCCTTAGTGCCCCCTTTTCTGTTTCATTGTCTGCAAGACTGGTTGGCCAACCAGGGGTGCTTAACCCAATTTTAATCTGGGTTATCATCTCTGCTCCCTAGAGACAGTCCGAGGAATTGTGTTTCGTTTTATAATGAGGAACTTGCCAAAAAAAAAAAAAAAAACTAAAAATGTATACTGTCCCATCCCACCCACCTTGATCTCGCCAGTCGTAACTCCAGCGCTACTTGGAGGGAAGATAACCCTGATTCAAAACCAATCCAGAGCACAGTTCTAGCTCTGCGTCTGTCCTTGGTGTCCCTTTGTGGTCGCAATATTCCCTTCAAAGAGATTGTACTGGTTGTACTGGTGTTTCTCCCATTGAAAGTCAGCGAGACGGGAACGAAATCCCAAATCGGAGGTCATGGAATTGGGAGCGAGCTGTGTGAGTGATGGCAACACTTTAACATAAGCTTTAATGCGTTTGCACTTTTTTTAAAAAAAGCGAGAATTGCATTTCTGTCTCGCATTCGGTCCTGCACTGGTCTCTTGCGTACGTTCTGCCTTAAACTCATCTCAAATCCTCTTTGTACGAGCGATGATAAAAAATGACTGCATGCAGGGTTCTCCTCCTTCAATCCCGTATTGTATATACGGCATTGGATTGATTATTTTTTTTAAAAAAATATAGTTTTTAAGGTTGTGGTAAAGTGTTGCCAAAGAAACTTGTCAATTTCTTTTTTTAACCACATTTCAGGAAGAAGCGTTTCTCGCTTCGAAGGGTGTTCACTGATAGAATGTGTTTTTTCTTGGGGTAGATGTAATGGTGGATTTCAACGAGGTGCTTAAAGTGGTCCAAGTGTGTGTGTCTTTCTCGTTGTTTGCTTCCGTACATTTTGCGGGGATGCGGGGCACTGAATTCGATGGCCACTGATTGGTTTCCGAAAATTAGGGATGATTTTTTGGGGGGGGGAGCTGGATATTGTGCTTGAAATACTCCTGGGAGCTTCTGGGATTGATTCCGTTGAAAAATAAGCAGGAATCGCTTCTCTGCTCCCCCAAAAAAATACTGTTGTGCTTAAAATGGGTGTAAGAGTTTGATCTGGAGAAACATGACAACCATAGGAGAGAACCCCAAAAATTCTTCTTTTGTCCCCGACCGAGAAGGACACACACAAACACACACACACATTGTCTTGTTGACACCCTTAGCTGTTCTCAGGTCACGTCCTCGTTGTGGTGTGAATGTAACTTGGGAGAGATGATCACCCAAGCTGGAAGAAAGGTGACTTGCCAACGTTGAGGAAGACCAAGAAGGTTGGCCCATTTGGATCAGATTCCAAATGGCAAATGGAGTGAACGTTTTGCCGGACGTAATTGTCTCCTGTGGTGGGAAGGGAGCTTTATCTGTCAGGGGTTGGACCAGCATCATTTGTAGCATCCAGAAATGAATTTCCCAGGAGGAAGGGTTTTTTTTTTTAATGGGAAAGCCAACTGGTTCCATGTTCTCACGTTCTATCATTTCTTACATCTTCTCCTATTCACCCAATGTTGGTTGAGTTGGAAGAATCTCTTCCGGGACTGTCGATTTGTAAGCACCTTTGACACATGACTGGTAGATTTTAGGGACGACTTCGGCAGGGATAAGTGGAGAAGGAGCATGTGACGCTAGCAAGGTGGTGGCACGGGGACAGCCCACCCTCCAGTAGCAACACCAGTTGACCCAACTTCCTTCCCCAATTACTTCCCCATCAAGTCTTGATGAGAGGAGGCTGTGTTGGTCCCACTTCTCTTCCTCCTCTAGCTCAACGCAACTTCACCTACCCAAAGCCTTAAGCGTAGTTGATAAGAATAAAAAGAACGCGGCATCTTTAAATGGTCAAGGACTTTTTTTCTTCTTTGCACTAACGTTGACCCATTGGGTTCCGTGGGCCGATTCTGTTGCACTTTTCGAACAAAAAAAAAAATGAAAAAATGCTTTTGAGGATGTGCTCAAAAACAGGACTTCTCAACCTGGCCCGCTTGAAGATGGGTGGACTTCAACTCCCAGAATTCCCCAGCCAGCATAGATGGCTGGGGAATTCTGGGAATTGAAGTCCCCGGGTCTTAAAAATTGCCCAGGTTGAGAAACGCTGGTTCTGGACTAGGGAGTGGAAAAACATGAAGCAAGGACTTGGGGACACTTCCGGTTACAAGTTGACGTAGAGGTAGAACTCTTCGCCCCAGTGAAACGGATTGCTTCTTCTCTTTGAAAGTTGATCCTTTTCACGCTTCCTTCTCTCCCCTCTTCCCATCCTTATCATCATCACCCCAGTGTAAAAGGAGGTGCTCATCCTTTGGACAACTTCCACTTCTTCTGGGTGATGGTGGTGGGGGTGGTGGTTCCCCTCTTCCACTGTGTCTCGTTGAGGTTCTTCAATAAGGCACAGGCTAAATCAGGTTCTTCTCCTAATGCTTAGATAGTATCTTGTTTAATGTCAAATTACGTCCAGTTCTTTCATCGTGGCTTCTTTCTTTTCTAATCTCTTGGCTATCCAGGATCATGATCTTCTTCTCCCTCTCCTCCTCCTCCTCCTCCTCCTCCTCCTCCTCCTCCTCCTCCTCCTCCTCCTCCTTCTTCTTCTTCTTCTTCTTCTTCTTCTTCTCCTTCTTCTTCTCCTTCTCCTCCTCCTTCTTCTCCTTCTTCTCCTTCATGTCCAGCCACCTAACATGGCCCTATAAAACAAACCTACACATCTGCTTATAATTTCACCTTAACGCCGAAAGTTTTATTGAAGTTGAAAGGAACCTTTTCAATGTAAACTGGGGTTTTTGTTCTTTGTAGTGTTCCCCCCCCCATTTTTTTTTTTAAAAAAAACAACTTTTCTTATAACTGTCCATGTGAGATTAGTTTCCTAGGTGGGTGTCCATTTAAAGTATCCCTTTTTTTTTTTAGCCTATGGAGAACTTTAATAAATTGCTTTATTAAAGCTATGTGTTCTAAGAAATATATATTATGATATATGAAATACACACACACACACACACACACAAAAAGAGAGTTTGAGTTTTATTCTGAGAGCGGGTTCTAGAACTCTCTTTTTCCCTTTTACCAAAAAAAAAACATGTCGCTTAGCTACAGGGAAGGTAAAGTGATGATTCCATCAGCTAAAAGCCAATTTTCTTAAATCCTATTATTACTGTTATTATTATTCAGAGCATTCTAAATGTTCGTTTTCTTGTAAAAAAATAATAATAAACCGACTTTAAATGACTAATTTACTGTTCTTGAGTGAGCAAAAAAAAAAAAAAAGCACAGAGAAGACATTCCACGTTTGTTGGATAGGGTTTTCTTTCTTAGAAAAAAATATATAAAAATAAATTTTTGGGAGATAAATACAGAATGAATATATAAAAAACATTAAATGCACTTTTTGCAGAGGGAGGGGGCTTAAAATATATATATATATCTAAAATTTAAAATGCAGTTGCTCTTTTGTTCTTGTACATAAGATTACCCCCCCTTGAAAAGCTAATGTAATAAATGCTAATTTTAATTGCCTATTTTTTGATATCTTAATTTTTAAAAATAAATAAAGAGCTCTAAAATGTTGATCTTCTGGTTGAAAATATGAAGGGGGGGGGAAACAGGTGAAGGACAGTAGTTGGGTCAAAAGGCCAACCTAGGAGATGATTGTCAATTGTTGTCTGTCTACATCACCGTAGGTTTTTTTAAATAGTTGCAGAAAATTGTGGCACTTGCCACGTAGCCTATAAACGAACTGGGTCCCTTCCTAGAAGCCAAGTTTGAACCGTCGGTTATAAATCCGCTTTCCTATCATAACCAGGCAAAGTGGATTGATTTTTATTTTATTTTTTTTGCTCCCAGATATTATAACCCTCTCCTTCCCCACATATCCCAAAAGATGGATTCATATTGTCAGCATTCGCACGTGGGGCCATTCAGCAGATGACTCCAGGGACTGTTTAGGAATGACTGCAATTTCTTTTTTTCTTTTTTAAATGCCCTATTTCCAGAGCCCCCAAATTTAAGACCCCGCAGGGGTTTACCCGCTTCCCATCGGCCCCGAAGGGCCCATTTCTTTAATATCATTTTTAAAAAAAAAAAAAAATTCAAAAATTCCACAGTACTTTTATTTTAAAAAAATAATAAGCAGTCGATAGCAATTGAACAGGGTCGTCATTGTCTTCAGAGGTGCCTGGCATTGGAGAAAGGTCCTATAAAATTCTTTCCCCCAAAAGAGAGAGAGAGAGAATAGAATGCATACGAGTGGGCAGTTGGTGGATTTATTTATTTATTTATTTATTTGCCCCCCCCCCATGGCGATAACATTTTGGGAGGGACGTGAACCCAACCTCATGAATTTTCATTTGTAGAGCAGCCGGGCCTTTTGTGGAAAAATAGAACCGGGGACGTTAGGGTAGAAACTCACAGGATGAGCGTCAAAATATTTTGAAGGTTTCCCAATGAGATGCAATGGGGGCAAAAATAATAATAATAATAGTTTTCTCCTTGGAATAAAATAGCCTCAAAACTCAAAAAAAAAACCCAAAACCCAACGTTCTGTGAAGCACCCTGCTGTTAGGACAAAATTAGAAACATCGCGAGGACTTCATCCAACGGAATTTGTCCCGTTCGTTTTGACGTTGAAAGGCTCCCAAACTGTGTGGTGGGTTTTTTGTTTTTTTTTTGTCAACCTTGGCCCCTTTAAACCTGATGGACTTCAACTCCCAGAATTCCTCCGCCGGCAGGAATGCTGGGAGTTGAAGTCGACCTGTCTTAAAAGTGGCCATGATTATGAAAAAAACAAACAAACATGGTTTCCAATGAATCTGTTTGTCCTTGGTATCTAGGGCCAGAGGCACATCTGCCGATAGGAACCACCGAGGTTTGTCGAAACGGGTTTTGTGCTGATTTCGAAACTAAAGTTCTCTCAGAATGTGTGGTTTTGGGACGCTCAAATGGCCCAGCTCAACTTGAGCTGGCTTTTGAATAATGTTTGAAATCCAGAAAGATCTCGAATCTTTGCATGCTTGTTTAAGAGCAACTTTTCCCCCTGAACTCAGTGAAATTTAGCACACCATGGCCTTAACTTTGTGTTCCCTGTTAGTGTTGTCACTTACTTCCCGCAAGGACTATCGTAACCCATCCCGTGAAAGCTTTAGACTTAACGTTTGTCTCTGAGGTTCTCTTTTGGGATCCGTTCGAAGTCGAAATCGCCAGCAGCATTGGCATTCAGGATCCAGGAAGACAGTGCAGGAGCTTGAGAATCATTAATCACACAACCCATGTGCATCAGGTAGTCTTCCAGGGGTGGGGTAAGGGAATGACTTCCATTTTCTTCTTCATCTTGGGCCTGTCAGCCTTCCCTCACCAGCTTCTTTCCCAATGGATGCAATTTGGATTTTGCAGCACGGTAGTCTTGATGTCCTTCAACTCAAGACGTGTCCCTCTTCCAATCCTGGGAGATGTCATTCCCCTCAGTGTGAGATTTGTTGTGTTCACTTTTGACAAAAAGGGAAGGAGATAACCTCCAGATCATTGAGCAGTGGCCAACTCTGGACCAAGTGGATTTGAAGGACGTTAAAGTGTAGCAGAACATCAGGAGAAACGGAGATAGCTCGTTGGGTTGTCCCCTTAGGTTGGGCTTCTGAGCCCACTGAGAGTTTCCTCAGTTGTGTGTTTGATTGCTGAAGAAGGGAAGGCTGGTGGGGATCATCAATTGAGCTGAAGCTACTGACCAGCTTCTACTATCATTTTTTTTTCAACTTTGGGACAAAGGACCCACCCTACTTAACTTGGAAAGTTCTTTTCCAAAATATAACCAAGCCATTAGGTTCTTCCAGATACGCTCCTTTGAGCGACAAGGAAGAAGGAAGCCATGTTCAACCAATTCCATGGTGCCTAGTATCTACTCCAACCCTTGCTCTTTATCAGACAGGTTACTCGGGAATCAGAGTTGGACTATCTTCATGGTGGTGCTATCTGATCAGTTTCTTTTCTCCTGATTTGGAATCGGTGACATCTCGATGTCTTGAGATGGTGTAGCCTCATAGTTTCAAGTATTCAGCCAAAATGAATCCTTGAGCGAGGAAGACAAACACGGGTCTAATCGCAACAACTGTGACTTAACAAGGCCAAGACAAAAGTTTTGAAGAAGCCTGTCCATGGTTCTGGAAACGAACGGCATCAGTACAGAGAGATTTTGGCTTAATTACAAACGTAATTGTCCCAGTTCTCCAAAGCTTTGCTTTTGGACTCATCAAAGAGACAAGGATTAAATGCCAGTCATAAAGGAGAAGTCTAAAGTCCTTTCTGTACACCGAACGATCAAAACTGAGCAACCGCCTCAATTAAAATGGACTTTTTCTCACCCCTTTCAAAGTCCATTGGCTCGATGGTCAGGAAATTAATTTCGGACATCTTAATTTGCACACAGAGCTTGACCCTCGGCTTTATACTTGCTCCTCTCAATGATTCATGGGAATTGTAGTTCCACATTGGGCAAAGGCCCGCACTCTTAACGAGACTTGAGAGCCCATCTCTCCTCCAAACGTAACCTGGCTTAAACTTGGCTTAGCTGCCCAGGGTCTCTGCAGAATTTCCTAGGAAATGCAGTTTGATTACAGATTCTTCTTTCCGCAGATCGATTCGTCTCAGGGTTTTTTTCTGTGTGTGTGACTTGTGTGAGTTTCTCGAAAACTGGTGTAATGTGTGGCAGTGTAGACACGCCATCCAAATTTTCTTGGAGAGAGTTCTCCAGCACCCAGCCGTGCTTCGGAGTGTAAATTACGCCTTAGCTCTTATCTCTAGTTTTTGCCTTGTATCCAGCATCTTGTCAGTTATATTGCAAATACCCCACGCTTATTATTTTTTTTTAACTTTTATTTTATTTTTTCGGCAAACTCTTGGGAGGGGGAGGTATCTGTTTTTCAGAAACTCTGAAAAAAATAAAAATCTCTTTCCCCATAATGACAAGCAAAATAGTTCAGGAACAAGTAGACCGTCTGTTAACTGCGTGGTCTTTCTGCGTTAATTCTTCGGGAAATCTGTTTCCTAAAATCCATTTCTTTGCAAAGCTTTTCTTTTCTTTTTTCTTCCTTCGTTGTCTTTTTTTTTTTCCAAAGTAGCAATGAATCTGATGCGCGCAGGATTGGGCCAGATAAATTTTCTTCCTTTCTCTTAATCTTCCTCCCCTCCTGAACGGGGGAAATAAATGCATCTCTTACTGGCTTATATTTTTTTTCTCTTTCTTCTCCACCCTAAATCAGCAACGGAACTTTCTCGCTTCAGGTTTGCCCACCGTTGTTTTCAATTTGAGAATAGTGAATTCAGGAAAGCCTGAGGTTTGTTGGGAAGCTTTGGGAAACTCTTTTGTATAAATATATATTAAAAAAAAAAAATTCAGATTATTTTTATGGACACCCAGGCTGTGGTACCCAACACTAACTTCACATTCAGGGGTGAGAGAAGATTTTTTTTTTCTCACCCTGGCTATTTTGTGTTTGTTTTCTAAAAAAAAAAAAAATGCAAAAGATAAGACTTCATGCAGAAATTTAAAAATAAAAGCAAAGTTGCATCGATGTTCTTGTTCAGAATTGGTTGTTGACTAAAATCAAATCAATTGTATGTTCTTTTTTTTTCCTTCTTCCATTTATTGTACTGTACTAGAGAACTGTTAATTTTTTTGCACTAATAGATTTCCTTTCTCTCGAATCTTGGCTGTGTCTTCATTTCCTTGTTCTCGTATTGCGGATAAAAAAGGTCAAATTCAGTCTGAATCTCTGGCTGACTGTGCGATAAATCATCATCACAATATTATAATGGGATATATTGGTCCATACTTTCCGAATACTCAAAAGTCCTACAGGTGTTTTTACAAGAGGCAAAACTGGATTTCCTTTGTTTTTCCTTGAAGACATTTCACTTCTCTACCAAGAAGCTTCTTCAGTTCTGGCTGAATGGTGGGGAGTGGAAGGATTTGTGTTCCTTGCAGTCATCTGGTCGTTAATGCTCTTTCTGAGAGTCATTGAGGCCACTTGGAGGTTTATCTATCTTGGGGCATCAAGTGGCCTCAATGACTCTGAGAGAGTAATAGAATAGAGTAGATAGAGTAGAACAGAACAGAACAACAGAACAGAACAAAATAGATATTGGAATATAGAATAGAATAGAACAGAACAAAACAACAGAATAGAATAGAACAGATATTGGAATATAGAATAGAATAGAATAGAAATACAGAATAGAGTAGAGTAGAACAGAACAGAACAACAACAGAATAGAATAGAATAGATATTGGAATATAGAATAGAATAGAATGTAGAATTTAGAATAGAATAGAGTAGAACAGAACAGAACAACAGAATAGAATAGATATTGGAATATATAATAGAATGTAGGAATTAGAATAGAATAGAGTAGAACAGAACAGAACAACAGAATAGAATAGAATAGATATTGGAATATAGAATAGAATAGAATAGAAATACAGAATACAGTAGAGTAGAACAGAACAGAACAACAGAATAGAATAGATATTGGAATATAGAATAGAATGTAGAATTTAGAATAGAATAGAATAGAAATACAGAATAGAATACAAATACAGAGTAGAGTAGAGTAGAACAGAACAACAACAGAATAGAATAGGTGTTGGAATGTAGAATTTAGAATAGAATAGAATAGAATTGGAAGGGATCTTGGAGGTCATCTAGTCCAACCCCCTGCTCAAGTAGGAAACTCTATATCATTTCAGAGAAATAACTGTCCAGTCTCTTCTTAAAAACTTCCAATGCTGAGCACCCACAATGTCTGGAGGCAGGTTGTTCCACTGGTTAATTGTTCTCACTGTCAGGAAGTTTCTCCTTAGTTCTAGGTTGCTTCTCTCCTTGATTAGTTTCCACCCGTTGCTTCTTGTTCTGCCTTGAGGTGCTTTGGAGAACAGGTTGCCCCCCCCTTCTTTGTGGCTAATGGCCAGCTGTCTGCAAGAAGTATAAATCCTTCCATTCTCCACCATTCAGTCAGAACTGAAGAAACTTCTTGGTTGAAAAGTGAAACATCTTCAAGCAAAAACAAAGTACGTGCTATTGCCTCCTGAAAAAGCACTTTTGGGACAACCATGATCTGGATGACTGAGAATCTGCATAGATAAAAGGTTTTTCCTTCTGTTCACATCAGAGGCAGTTCCTTCATGCAGGAACAGTTGACCCAGGGGCAAAACCTGAGCAACGGAGAATGTCTGAAGGAGCTGCCTTTGACCCCAAAGGCCAATTTTGACCCAGCCCCAGTCTGAACAAAGTATTCCCCAAGTTTTGTCCAACTCAAGATTTCATTCTGATTGTTCCCCCATCAATGTCCCGTGATAAGGACCATAAATGGTTGTCATATTAAATTTACTTCTCACGCACGTGTGTCTAATCAAAGTGCAAACACAGGATACAAATAACGATAAAGGCCATGTTTTATGTCTTCAAAAGTTTTGTACGGCCGCCCATGTTAAAACACAACATTGGGCGGCTCACAACAAGAACAAAAATTACCCTCTAAAACAGTGGTTCTCAACCTGTGGGTCGGGACCCCATTTGGGGTCAAACGACCATTTCACGGGGGTCGCCAAACAACGCAGCCCGCCATTTTTCCCCCCTTTTCCTTAGCTGTGCTACTCCCTTTTATTCTATTGGCTTTTGAAAGCCAATAGAATAGACTCTCTTGAATAGAGTCCAATTCTATTGGCTTTCAAAAGCCAATCGGAATTGTCCAGGCTGTCTCTGCCCTGCTGAGCCCGCCAAAAATCCCAGTCTGCAAACGGTGCTGCACCAGTTGAGTAGTCCTCGACTTACGACCGGTTGGGGGTCGCAGCATTAAAAAGGTTGAGAACCACTGCTCTAAAATGTTTACTCTCCCTTTTAGCTTGGGGTCATCTGCAGATTTGACTACTGCAATGTGCTCTACATGGGGCCGCCCTTGAAAACTACCTGGAAGCTTCCATCGCTTGAGAAGGAGGCAGCCCACATGGTTTTGTCTAAATCCAAATTTGCAGACGTGTCAGCCCCCTTCTGGGAGTTGCATTGGATGCTGATTTCCTTCTGAGTCCAATTCCACATCCTGGTTGTTCCCTTCAAGGTCCTCGTTGGCTTGAGGCCAAGTGATTTGAAGGACACTTTTTTCCCAGTTACATCTACCCAACCCACCAGATCGGGGAGGCCGGGGATGTTATGGGTCCCCTGTCTTAAGGAGGTTCTCCTGGTAGAAAGAAGGACCCTCTCCATGGTGGCTCCTTCCCTGTGGAAGATCATCCCTGTAGAGATCAGATTGGAAATAAGATGTTATGGGTTCCCTGTCTTAAGCACGTTCACCAGGTAGAAAGAAGGACCTTCTCCATGGTGGCTCCTTCCCTGTGGAAGATCATCCCTGTAGAGATCAGATTGGAAATAAGATGTTATGGGTTCCCTGTCTTAAGCACGTTCACCAGGTAGAAAGAAGGACCTTCTCCATGGTGGCTCCTTCCCTGTGGAAGATCATCCCTGTAGAGATCAGATTGGAAATAAGATGTTATGGGTTCCCTGTCTTAAGCACGTTCACCAGGTAGAAAGAAGGACCTTCTCCATGGTGGCTCCTTCCCTGTGGAAGATCATCCCTGTAGAGATCAGATTGGAAATAAGATGTTATGGGTTCCCTGTCTTAAGCACGTTCACCAGGTAGAAAGAAGGACCTTCTCTATGGTGGCTCCTTCCCTGTGGAAGATCATCCCTGCAGGGATAAGATTGGAAATAAGATGTTATGGGTCCCCTGTCTTAAGATGGCTCTCCTGGTAGAAAGAAGGACCTTCTCCATGGTGGCTCCTTTCCTGTGGAAGATCATCCCTGTAGAGATCAGATTGGCCCCACCTTGATGCTCTTCTGAAAGGCCCTGAAGACATGAGTTTGCCAGCTGGACTGGGGACCCCATGGAGATATGGAGCTCATCAAGTGAACGGTTGTGATTATTGTCATCACTGGGGAGGGGAGATTATTGTGTTTTGTGTTTGGGGTTTTCTTTCCGCGAGTCTCCTGGAGTCACCGTGAGTGAGTTGGACGGCCATAACAAATGTTCTTAACAAATAATAAATTAGATAAGGGGGTCCTCAGCCCCTACCTAAATTTAAGATACTTGGAAATTACCCGAGAATAAAAATGTTACGTTGTATTATTAATTACTGGTGGCCATTCATTCTATGCTGCAAGCGAGGTGGAGTCATTCATTAATCCTTTTGGGGTGCAGTCCTCAGCCAACGTCGTCAGAGAAGAGGCAACTAAAGCGACTAGGCAGTGAGAGGCTAAAACGGCATCCAGTTTTGGTCACCACGTTACAAAAAAAGATGTTGAGTCTTTGGAAAAAGTGCAGAGAAGAGCAACTAAGATGATGAACGGCCAAGAGACTACAACATATGAAGAACGGTTGCAGGAATTGGGTAGGGCCAGTTTAGAGAAAAGAAGGACTTAGGGGGGACAGGGTAGCAGTCTTCCAATATTTGAGGGGTTGCTACAAAGAAGAAGAGGGGGGTCAAGCTATTCTCCAAAGCCTCAGAGGGCAGGACAAGAAACAATGGATAGAAGCTAATCGGGGAGAGAAGCAACCTGGAATTAAGGAGAAACTTCTAACAGACAACACGATGTAAAAAAGATGCTGAGACTCTAGAAAGAGTGCAGAGAAGAGCAACAAAGAAGATCAGGGGACTGGAGGCTAAAACATATAAGGAAAGGCTGCTGGAATTGGGTATGTCTAGTTTAATGAAGAGAAGGACGAGGGGGGACAGGATAGCAGTGTTCCAATATCTCAGGGGCTGCCCCAAAGAAGAGGGAGTCAAGCTGTTCTCCAAAGCACCCGAAGGCAGGAGAAGAAGCAACGGATGGAAACTGATCAAGGAGAGAAGCAACCTAGAACTAAGGAGAAACTTCCTGACAGTCAGAACAATTAACCAGTGGAACCACCTGCCTCCAGAAGCGGTGAATGCTCCAACACTGGAAGTTTTTAAGAAGAGACTGGACAGTATAGGGTTTCCTGCCTGAGCAGGGGGTTGGACTAGATGACCTCCAAGGTCCCTTCCAACTTTATTATTATTATTATTAATAATTAACCAGTGGGAGAGCTTGCCACCAGAAGTTGCAGTGCTGGAGGCCAATTCAAAGTTCAGCTTGCAGCCATAATTGAGCCTGGCAAATGAGGTCGTAAATCATGACAGCCGTAAATCTTTCTACCACCTTTTTTTTGGCCACGGTCATTAAGTAAACCCATGGTTTGCTATGGGTGCTGTTTGGCCAAAAAATGGAAGCAAATGCTGACTTTCCCCCAAAGCCCTCATAAAACGTGGACACCTGACCGTGGGACGCTGCAAAAGGCCGTAAATATGGCCTGGTTGCTGAGCAGCCAAAGTGCAGTCAGGTGACTGGGGAGGGAGGGGTTGACCGTTGGAACTTTGAATCCAGGTGGTAAGTACTAGGCCTGTCAGGACTTCGAATGGTCGCTAAGCAACCGGTCACAAGTCGAGGACCACCGGTAATCTGTCGTTATCCCTGCTTAGCTTTTCAAGATCAGCACAAAACAAAGGTCCCCACCTCCCACGGCAACTGGAGGGAGCCCCAAAATCCTCAGTCACCCCAAAGACTTTGAGAGATCCCCCCCACAAGGCTTTGCGTTTCTCTTCCGGGCTGCAAATGGGCTGCAGTCGCATTATAGATTCAGACCCTTCCTCTGCAATATCTGTAGCTCAGGGGTAGGATGAGGGGAGGGGTTCGCTCTCTGAGCGTGAGGGTCAGTTTCCAAATGTTTGTTATCAGGCTGGGTAACATCTTCAGCGGCGTTTAGGGGATGTCTGTGTCAGTGTTCCTCTGTTGATAAGGGCTTCAGGTGTGGGTCTGTCGAGGGAGGGTCTGTAATGGGTCTTCTGATGGGTCAGGTAAGAGAGAGAGAGAGAGAGAGAGAGAGAGAGATGGATGGAGGTAGATGGATGGATAGATAAGATAGCTAGGTAAGTAGATAGATAGATAGATAGATAGATAGATAGATAGATAGATAGATAGATAGATAGATAGATAGATAGATAGATAGATAGATAGATAGATAGATAGATAGATGGGTAGGTAGGTGGGTAGGTGGGTAGGTGGATAGATAGGTAGGCAGGTGGGTGGGTGGGTAGGTGGGTGGATAGAGATAGGTGGGTAGGTGGGTGGATAGATAGGTACATAGATAAATAGATAGATAGGTGGATAGAAAGGTATGTAGGTAAGTAGGTAGGTAGGCGGATAGATGGATATAGATAGATAGATAGATAGATAGATAGATAGATAGATAGATAGATAGATAGATAGATAGATGATAGGTAGGTAGGTAGATGGGTAGATAGATGATAGATAGATAGACAGCAATAAAAGATAGACAGACAGACAGATGAGAGAGAGAGGGATAGACAGACAGACAGATATAGGGGTGAAGATTCATTCTCCGAACTTGCGGGTTGGTTTCCGAATGTTTCATTATCAGGCTGGTAACATCTTCAGCAGAGTTGATGTTGGTGTCAATGTTCTTCTGTTTATAAGGGCTTCATGTGGTCAGTAGATCTTGTGATGGGTCAGGGATGAGTGTGTAAATTGAGGGTCTACTTATGGGTCTTGTGATGAGTCAGGTGTGGGTCATCAGTGAGAGATTGTACATTTATGTACATACAGAGGATCCATCAGAAGACTCTTATCTGACACACCCACACCTGAAGCGCTTATAAACAAAAGAACATTGACATCCCCCAAACTCCGCTGAAGATGTTTCCTAGCCTGGGAACAAAACATTGGGAAACCAGCCCACAAGGACAAACCTTCACCCCAATATCTATCTATCTATCTATCTATCTATCTATCTATCTATCTATCTATCTATCTATCTATCCATTTATCATCTATCTGTCATCTCTCTCTTTCATCTATCTATCTATCTATCTATCTATCTATCTATCTATCTATCTATCTATCTATCTATCCATTTATCATCCATCCATCCATATCTATCTATCTATCTATCTATCCATTTATCATCCATCCATCCATATCTATCTATCTATCTATCCATTTATCATCTATCTGTCATCTCTCTCTTTCATCTATCTATCTATCTATCTATCTATCTATCTATCTATCTATCTATCCATTTATCATCCATCCATATCTATCTATCTATCTATCTATCTATCTATCTATCTATCTATCTATCTATCTATCTATCTATCTATCTATCTATCTATCTATCTATCTATCTATCCATTTATCATCCATATCTATCTATCTATCTATCTATCTATCTATCTATCTATCTATCTATCTATCTATCTATCTATCTATCTATCTATCCATTTATCATCCATCCATCCATATCTATCTATCTATCTATCTATCTATCTATCTATCTATCTATCTATCTATCTATCTATCTATCCATTTATCATCCATATCTATCTATCTATCTATCTATCTATCTATCTATCTATCTATCTATCTATCTATCTATCTTATCTTATCTTTCTCTCTCTCTCTCTCTCTCTCTCCCCCTCCCTCTCTCATGTATCTCTATTACTTACCCATCACAAGATCCATCAGAAGACCCACATCTGACACACACACACCTGAAGACCTCGTAAGCAGAAGACAGAAATCCCCCAAACTCTACTGAGGATGTTTCCTAGCCTGGGAACAAAACATTGGGAAACCAGCCCACAAACTCAGAGGACGAACCTTCACCCTCCCACCTCTCCTTTGACACAAAAGGCAACCATATTATTAAAAAAATTTTTTTTTTAAAAAAAAGTAGCTTGTGTCATAAGCCTCCTATTTTTTCCAAGCTCCTGGAAGAGATAAAGAAGCTGATCCCCGGGGATTAAAGGATTGTAGCCACGTCCCTAAGGCCACTTAGGGCTGCAATCCCTGTTTTTCATTAAGGGCCTAAGGAATAATTAGCCCCCACAAGCCCAGCTTTTGGAAGGGGTGGGGGTCAGTGGTGTGTGTGTGTGTGTGTGTGTGCGCACGCACGTGCTTGTGCGTTTGTGCAAGTGTTTCTGAGCTGCATCTTCCACCCGATCATTGCCTCCCTGCATGACAGGAAAGGGAGCCATTTGCCTGGGTCCAAAATCTTCCGGATCCATGGGCTTTAACCCTCTGCTTTGGGAAATATATATATTTCTCCCTCTCCGCCTCCCTCTCCCTCTCTCTCCCTCTCCCTCCCTCCCTCCCTCCCTCCCTCCCTCTCTCCCTCTCCCTCTCTCTCACCCTCCTTCTCTCTCCCTCTCTCACCCTCCCTCCCCTCTCTCCCCCTCCCTCCTTCCCTCTCTCTCTCCCTCTCTCATCCTCCCTCCCTCCCTCTCTCTCTCCCTCTCTTATCCTCCCTCCCTCTCTCCCTCTCTCTCATCCTCCCTCCCTCCCTCCCTCTCTCTCTCCCTCTCTTATCCTCCCTCCCTATCTCTCCTCTCTCATTCTCTCTCTCTCTCCCTCCCTCTCACCTATCTTGCTTAATGAAGAGAAGGATTAGGGGGTGACATGATAGCAGTCTTCCAATATTTGATGGGCTACCCCAAAGAAGAGGGAGTCAAGCTATTCTCCAAAGCGCCTGAAGGCAGGACAAGAAGCAACAGATGAGAACTCATCAAGGAAAGAAGCAACCTGGAACTAAGGAGGAATTTCCTGACAGTCAGAACAATTAACCAGTGGAACCACCTGCCTCCAGAAGCAGTGAATGCTCCAACCCTGGAAGTTTTTAAGAAGAGACTGGACAGCCATTTGTCCGAAATGGTGTAGGGTTTCCTGCCTGAGCAGGGGGTTGGACTAGATGACCTCCAAGTATCCTTCCAACTCTGCTATTCTTTTCACTATAATGTATCATCCATCCATCTATCTATCTATCTATCTATCTATCTATCTATCTATCTATCTATCTATCTATCTATCTATCTATCTTTACCTTCCTATCTATCTCTCTATCTCTCTATCTCTCTCTCTATCTATCTATCATCTATCTATCTATACCTTCCTATCTCTCTATCTCTCTATTTATATCTATCCTGTCTCTCTCTCTCTTTCTCTCTCTCTCTCTCTCTCATCTATCTATCTATACCTTCCTATCTCTCTATCTCTCTATCTCTCTATCTATCTATCTATCTATCTATCTATCTATCTGTCTATCTATCTATCTATCTATCTATCTATCTATCTATCTATCTATCTACCTACCTACCTACCTACCTACCTACCTACCTACCTATCTATCTATCTATCTATCTCTATCTAATTTATCAAATTTGTGTGCCGCTCATCTCGCAATGCAGCCACACTGGTGTTACAAGAAAAAAATCCAAAATAGTTGGGAGAAAATCTATTTTTGCTGATCATTTCTCTTTGCAAACTCCAGAAGAGGCATTCCCAGGTGCAACTCACACAACCGCCCGCCCACCATTAAAAGTCACAGTGTAGGATGGTCTTGGGGCAGAACGTGACCCATTTTGGGTTGGCTTGCTCCACACACCACACACGCACATGCACGCCCACACAAGCGCGATAGGACCCCATTGTGGGTTGGACTGAACATTGAGGCATTCAGATAACCCTTTGCTCCCATTGCAAACAATGGACGGGGCTGCAAATAATATCCCGTCTCCTGGGTGCCTCTGGAATTCACAGAAAGTTGCAATATTTTTTTTTTTTAAATAAAAAGGAGTCTGGAAGCTTCACTTTGCAGAGTGAATGGACCTTCCTTTCTCCTTCCTCCTTCCCTCAGTTTCCTTCCTTCCTTCTTTCTTTCCTTCCTCAATTTCCTTCCTCCCTCCCTCAATTTCCTTCCTCCCTTCCTCACAATTTCCTTCCTTCTTTCCTTTCATTTCTCCCTCCCTCCCTTCCTTCTCTCCTTCCATTTCTCCTTCTTTCCTTCCTTCCTTCTCTCCATCCATTTCTTCTCCCTCCCTTTCCTTCTTTCTCTTTCTTTCTTTCTCTTTCTTTCTCTTTCTTTCTTTCCCTTCCTTCCTCCCTCCCTCCCTTTCTTTCTTTCTTTCTTTCTTTCTTTCTTTCTTTCTTTCTTTCTTTCTTTCTTTCTTTCTTTCTTTCCCTTCCTTCCTTCCTTCCTCCCTCCCTCCCTTTCTTTCTTTTTTTTTTCTTTCTTTCTTTCTTTCTCTCTCTCTCTCTTTCTTTCTTTCTTTCTCTCTCTCTTTCTTTCTTTCTTTCTTTCCCTTCCTTCCTTCCTTCCTTCTCTTTTTTCTTTCCTTCTTTCTAGTTGGGTGCCAGAGAAGTGCCTTAAGGTAATCTCCCCATGGAATAATATAATTAACAGGAATTAAGAAGGGCTTTATTTGAGATAAAGCTCATTAGAGCTGAGCCCCCAACACCTGCTTTCAGTGTCAGGCTGAATTCTGACTCTCCGGAGAGAGAAGGCTGCATGAGAGCATGCGCAGAGAGCCTCTTTCTTAGGTGATGTCCCTAAATCGCCTTTGCAGCGAAGGAATTTGGACGTTCAAGGTTTCAGTGTCAACATGGGAACCGGCAGTCGGGATGCAGTTTGTCCTAAAAGAGACTGCGTTTCAATTCTGTAGCTCTATTTACCCATCTGGGTTATGGGTATAATTTCATTTAAGGATCACTTTAAAGATTATTGCGAAACCGTGTACAGGTAGTCCTCACATTACAACCACAACCGGACCCCAAATTTCTGTTGCTAAAGGAGACAATTGTTAAGTGAGCTTTGTGCCCCATTTGACGACCTTCCTTACCACAGTCGTTAAGCGAATCACTGCAGTTTTTAAGTTAGTAACATGGCTTCCCCCGTTGACTTTGCTTGTCAGACGGTCACAAAAGGGGATTATGGGACCCCAGGGACACGGCAATCGTCGTAAATACGAGTCAGTTGCCAAGCATCTGAATGTTGGTTCACGTGACCCCAGAGGATGCTGCAACGGTCGTAAGTGTGAAAAACGGTCGCAAGTCATTTTTTCAGTGCCGCTGTCACTTCTAACAGTCACTAAAAGAATTGTTGTAAGTCAAGGACTCCCTGTATTTGTTATTGGGAGACTGTGTTTGCTTAATCAGGGTTTATCGATTAAATCTCCCTTGGCCGGCTTCACAGAATCTCACAGTTAAGTTGGCTGATTTCAACCTGAGATTCAGTTTGGGTTGAGGAAATCCATGGTGCCCGCAGCTATATTGAACTATAAATTTAACTATAAATAAGCCACAATCCCTGCATTTTTTCACCTTGCACTCCGGTAGGACCTGGTTGTCTGAACAAGCCACACCACTGGCAGAGTTCACAGACTGAGCTAAGTCGGAAGTAGAGTTTGCAAAAAAGATAAATAACTGCTCCTGCCGTATCTGGACTGAAAACATACCCAGATGACCACTAGGCAGGGGCAAAGAACATGGGTATCCTGGAATTGTAGATCATGTGGTCGTCGGTCGTAAGTGTGAAAAACGGCCATGACTCCCTTTTTTTTCCGGTGCGGTTTTAATTTTGAGCGGTCATCAAATGAAGTCAGGACAACCTGCAGGCGAAGAATCTGATACGTAACTTCTAACCTGGTATGGTTTCTAAGCTGAGATAGCTTCACTGAATGCCTGCTGGATTCTCAAATAGCTTTGAGGGTTGACAGTTAAAGGCGAACACAGAAAAGCAGATACTCTCTCCCCTCAAACATATGCAAGGTAAATCACTTTCATCATTGAGCCTGGAGTTATGGCCGTAAGTTCTTGTGGCCATTAAGCAGGTCACGATGTAACTGGACCCAATTTTAAGAGACATTTCACAGTGGTTGTTAAGGGAACGCTGTGGTCGTTACGCAGTTGTTACGTGAATCCATTTCAACCAATTTTACCCAGGTTGTGCCAGAAACTGGAAGCAAATACCAGAAAACGGACCCAAAAAAAGTTGAAAATTGAAGTCACATGACTGCGGTGGGGGGAGGAATCGCAGCCACTGTAATTTCAAAACTGAGTCATAAGTAGCTTTTTTGATGGGGGGGGGGGCTCCAGCGTGTCTTCAACCAGTCGTAAGTCAAGGATTTAATTAACCAGTGGAACTACCTGCCTCCAGAAGTTGTGAATGCTCCAATGCTGGAAGTTTTTAAGAAGAGACTGGACAGCCATTTGTCTGAAATGGTATAGGGTTTCCTGCCTGAGCAGGGCATTGGACTAGATGACCTCCAAGGTCCCTTCCAACATTATTATTATTATTATGGATCATCGCACAGTCAGCCAGATATTCAGACTGGATTTGGCATTTTGTCTACCTATCGAGTCCTTACCCAGGACCTGGGATAGGCAGATGCGAATGTTTGATGTTATTACAGATATCGTCGCAGGATGGAAGCAGTTCCTAATAAGGCCGCCTTTTGCAATTGAGTAATAGAGAATTTGTCAATGCCGATGATGGTGTCCAAGTGGTGCTCCAGTTGTTTTGGGATTGCACCCAAGGCGCCTATGACTATTGGTACTACCCTTGCTTGCCTTTGCCACAGTCTTTCTATTTCTATTTGTAGGTCTTTATTATTTTGTTATCTTCTCCAGTTCTTTCTCATGTATTCTGCTGTCTCCAGGCACTGCCACGTCCACTATCCAGACTTTTTTGTCTTTCTTATCGACAATTGTTAAGTCTGGGGTGTTATGTTGCAGGTGCTTGTCTGTTTGAATTCTGAAGTCCCAGAGCAGTTTAATTTTATCATTTTCTATGACTTTCTCTATTTTATGATCCCACCAGTTTTTGCTTACAGGCAAATGATATTTTTTGCAGATCTTCCTATTATTATTATTATTATTATTATTATTATTATTATTATTATTATTATTATTATTATTATTATTATTATTATTATTATTATTATCTGTAATAAGCCCCTTTACAGCCCTGTCATTATTTTTGTAAAAAGACATTAGTACTCGATTTACAGCCACAATTCAGAGTCCAATTTCCAGTGGTAGCTTGTTGTTGGGGTCAAAGGTTAAGGCACCTGCGTGACCGGACCCCGATTTGACAAACATTTTTGTGTCAGTCGCTAAGCAAATGCTGCAGTTGTAAGTGTGAACCCATTCTTCCAAACTGCCAATTTTTGCCAATATTTGAAAATAAAAATGCTGGAAACCGACAAAAACGAAAGAAAACACCACATTGGAAATTGGGGTCACATGACCACAGGATGCTACAACTGGTCGTAAATGCAAGCTGGTTGCCGGGCGTCCAAAATGTGGTCATGTGGCCCCAGGAATTGGGAGTGGGTGACACCCATGTTTTACTACCGTAGAACCAGAAGTAGTTTAGGGGCTGTAAAAACACCCGTTCTGGGCGCTTTGTCATAATTTTGAACCATCATTAAGCAATTGCTCATAAGTCGAGTAAACTACTTTTATTCAGAGAGTCAAGAGGAAATCTCCTTTAGGTCAACTTCAACATCAGGGTGACCTCTTCTCCAAAGCGCCTCAAGGCAGGAGAAGACGCAACGGATGGAAACTCATCAAGGAGAGAAGCAACCTAGAACTAAGGAGAAACTTCCTGACAGTGAGAACAATTAACCAGGGGAACAACCTGCCTCCAGAAGCGGCGAATGCTCCAACACTGGAAGTGTTTAAGAAGAGACTGGACAGCCATTTGTCCGAAATGGTATAGGGTTTCCTGCCTGAGCAGGGGGTTGGACTAGATGACCTCCAAGGTCCCTTCTAACTTTGTTATTCTATTATTCTGTTATTCTCCAGTTCTGCATCCCCCACTGGGTGCATCCAGGCTTTCAGGATTGCCTGCCAAAATTTGCTGGCAAAGAACTTGGTGGAGGATCCTCTGCACTTCTCCAAGATGTTGGAAAAAGAGTGGCAGAACCTGGGGGGGGCGTTAAAAGAGGGATCAGCCTGGAATCTCTACGTAGCCACAAGTGAAGTTCAACCTCCCCTGAATTTATTGCCCCTTATCTAAATCCTAGCACAGTGTTTCTCAACCTTGACAATTTTAAGGCATGTGGACTTCAACTCCCAGAATTCCACAGCCAGCAATGCTGGCTGTGGAATTCTGGGAGTTGAAGTCCACATGCCTTAAAATTGTCAAGGTTGAGAAACACTGTCCTAGCAGGTACTAACCATGAGTTGAGAAGATTCCTGTGCATGGGTTGTTTAGCAATAAATTAGTTTGATTGCACCTTCACGTGTGGACCTAGTCTGTCATATTTGACGAGATGGAAATGAGAGGAAGGGGATGGGAATGAGAGAGAGGAAGGAAGGAAGGAAGGAAGGAAGGAAGGAAGGAAGGAAGGAAGGAAGGAAGGAAGGAAGGAAGGAAGGAAGGAAGGAAGGAAGGAAGAGAGATGGGGAAGGAGAGGACGAAGTTGTATAGGCGAAGGAGTGGCAGAATTACTTTCAGATGTTATTCTGAAAGCATTTAAGCCTTCCTAGTCCGATGAACTGAGGTTTGAATTTTCCTGGGAGATCTTTACAGCCTGTTCTGTTTGTTCTTTTCCCCCTCTTCATCCGATCCCAACGGAAAACTGGAATGATGGCGCCAGGGGTCATTTAGCCAACCTAGGGTTCACCAGCCTTGCTCACTCCAGTGGACCACCATCTGAATCTGTCTGTTCTTGGTTCTCATTCAAGCTGATGAAAGAAATGTTGGTTTTGCCATCTTACCGCAAGGTTTCTCAACCTTAGTCCCTGGAAGATGCTTGGCCTTCAACTCGCAGAATTCCCCGTTCTGGGAGTTGATGTCCAGGCATCTTCCCGTGATCAAGGTTGAGAAACACAGCTTTAGAGCAAGGCTTGTGAGGGAGAGCGAGCCTGCAGTTTCATGAGTGTGGGATCATCCTGCTTTCCCCAGCTCTGCTCCCTCTCCCATAATCCCCCCCCCTCTCTCTCTGCCTTTGCATGCTTCAGCTCGGTCTCCAGAAGACCTCAAGAGAAAGCTGTCTCCATGAAGACAATGTCCTGCTCTTTGTCAACGCTGCAAATATTGTATATTCTTGCTTGTGACAATATGTAGAATTGTCTGGTAATTATGGGGTTAATACAGAGCAGAAGGGGGGGTTGGAGGTAAAGCCCGGGAAAGAAAGAGGAAGGAAACCTTTGACCTTCACACTAATTGGATAGTGTGAGATATGACGGCTAATTTAGGGAGGGAACACGCTGATAATTGAACTGCTCAGAGGAAGAGAACTTAGATCCTAGCATCCCTCCATTGTGCCTGTGCCGACATTTTGTAACAATAAAAGACTTTTAGGAAAATCAATGCCTGGAAGTTCTTTGGAACGTTTCATTAGCCGGAACCACAACACTCTTCAGAAAGGACTGGAGAAGATCTCCACCCGTTGGAGAAACACAGAGAGATCATCAACCATATTTCCTCCCATGCCAGTTGGGGGGACTGGAAAGCTGGTTGACTCAGGAAGAGAAAACACGGGAAGAAAGGCTCAGAGTGTGCGCAAGGTAGCTTACCAATGAGGTATGGCCCTCAGGTGTCCTTTGATCCTGCAGTGTAGCTCCAGGAGCAAGGGACCGGGCAGATCCTGGCTTCAATCTGTAGGGTTTCCTCCACTGAAGGCCTGAACCAAGCCTTCTCCAAGCTTTCTACAGACCACCCCTATAGGAAAGTTCTTTCCACCAAAGTTACGATGATATATAGCAGGGGTGTCAAACTCAATTTCATTGAGGGCCACATCAGCATTGAGGTTGCCCTCGGGGGGGCCGGGCAGGTGTGGCCAGGTGGATGCGGCCTACTGGGTGGGTGTGGATGGAGTGGGTGTGGCCTACTGGGTGGGCGGGGCCAGCTCTACATCATTCGTGTCAAGGGTGCCTGTGGGGGCCTGGGCAGGAGTGGGACAGATCTGAGGGTCTCTGGCAGAAGGGTGGGACCGGGCAAGCACCAAGGCATGGTCCATTTCTTCATTCCTCACAAAGGGTGACCCCTCCCCAGCATGCACCCAGGGGGCAGGGCCAACACAGCAGGGGCTGGTTCCTCGCTGATTCCAGACAGCCTTGTGGAGCTAAGACTGAATGCGTTTCAGCATAGATGGCCACCACAAAATTGTACATTGGCTCCCGGCCGGCCTGGGCCAGGGCCAAGGCAGAGGGGGGCCATTCCCTCACTGTTTCCAGGATGGCTTCGCGGACCACAGGAAACCACTTTGCAGCCGCATCTGGCCCCCGGGCCTTGTCTTTGACATGTCTGGTCTATGGGAAAGACCTTGGGAGATGGATGAAGAGATGCTGCCTATAGAATAAGGGAGTGCTGAGCCCACAACTGTATAACAGGTGGAGAAAAAGGGCTTAGAAGGGACCCTCCCTAGTTTCCTGGGGGGTAAAGGAGGCGGGAAAAAGAAACAATGCTTAGAAAATGGTCGGGTAAAAGATAGCCTAGCCCGAAGCTGCGTAATGGGTAGAGGAAGAGGCTCGGAAGGGTGTAGACATGACAGATTTGTACTTTCAGACCTGCTAATGTAGTTTTACGATGAAGTAGAATTAGCTCATCTGGTCATCAGAGGCCTTGTTTGTGTCATTCCAACCCTCTTCCATGGGTCAGAAGGTTTCCTCTTCAACTACTGGAAGGTGGATTAAGGCATGCATTGTCCGTGCCTGTCTCTCTCAGTCCCTACTGGCCCCTAGACGCATCATTGCCCACTCCACTTGCAGTGCGGCTACATCAGTGGCCTGGTCTACCCAGGCGTCCATTGCGGAAATCTGCAGGGCTGCAACTTGGTCCTCTCCTTCATTCATCAGACATTACAAGCTAGACAAGTTTGCCTCTGCGGATGCTTCGTTTGGCCGGAGAGTGGTACAGCAAGTAGTTCCTTCTGGTGGGACACAAGCCCAGACTATTTTCCCCCTGTAGGGACATGAGCGGCTTTGGTACGTCCCACCAGTGGATTCTACACTCATCATGCTGGAGAAGGGATGTTGCCTTACCTGAACGCCTTTTCTCAGCACGATAATGTAGAATCCACACCCACCCTTAATGACCGTCTGGGCCTGGGTCAGAGTAGGAGGAGCCAACACGTCGGACTTTGTCATGTTTTGCTTCGCCTTGGTCAAAAACTGGGATGGTCCAGCCCAGAAGGAGGCGTGGCAGATTTCTGACTTAGTCTCAACTGAGCAGGAAGGCTGAGATTACAAAATTACAGTGATGATTACAGTGATAGCAAACCTTTGAGAGACCGAGTGCCCAAACTGCAATCCAAAACCCACTTATGCATCGTCGGGTGCCGGGTGGGTGTGGCCCATTGGATGGGCATGGCCCATTGGCTGGGTGTGGCCAATTGGGGGGCGTGGCCCATTGGATGGGCGTGGCTGCGGTGGTAACGGCAGACCGGGTGGGACAAAAAAGTTCAATCCATCCATTCCAACTTTGCGAGATCTTTTTTTTTTCCCCGCGAGAAGTTGAAATTGACGGATTGATTGAACCTTTTTTTTTTGCACACGGCGGCAGAGGCCTAAAGCGAAAAGGTTTTATAAAACCCAGCTGAAGGCCTAGGACTGGGGCGACGGCGCACGTGCCCACAGAGAGGGCTCTGAGTGCCTCCTCTGGCATCCGTGCCATAGGTTCGCCACCACTGGTCTATCTGGAAAGGCTGACATCTGTGTTGCAGGTCTGAAAGTACAATTCTCCCACTATCTCCTTTACAATCTAAGCAACTAGTGAAGGTCCTTCTAAGCATCTTTCTCCACCTGTTATGTAGCTGTGGGCTGAGATGTCTCTTATCCAAGAGACAGCTTCACCCATCTCCCAAGTTCTTTCCCACACACACCCCATCAAATACATCGCTACAAAGGATGAGGGCCTCTAGCGTGGAAGAAGTCCAAGGATGGAGGCTTGATGACCTTAGATGGTCCACCATGGAGGTGTGATTTGTGGACAGGAGCTGCTGCCCCAGGCGCTCAACTTCTTTTCGGCTTGGGCTTTCTCTCCACTTCCCCCAGCGAGGAAGGGGGGAAGACGAGAGACCGAAGAGGGCAACAGAAAGAGAGGCCGGTTTGGTTCAGGCAGGTTGAGATGCGCGACGTTGGGGAACGAAGAGCAGGAAAGACACCAGCGGCCCAGAAAGTTGCAAGTGAGTCCGTGCCTGTAGGGATGGTGGGAACTCAAATTCATGGCCACTCTGGGAAACACAAGCAAGAAAACAGCAGGAGAATTGTTTTAATCTATGAGAGTTCAAAAATCAGATACATATTTTCAGGTTCACAAAGGTAATAATAGTAATAATAATAATAATAATAGTAATAATAATAATAATAATAAAGTTGGAAGGAACCTTGGAGGTCATCTAGTCCAATCCTCTGCTCAGGCAGGAAACCCTATATCATAGCTTCTGGAGGCAGGTTGTTCCACTGGTTAATTATTCTAACTGTCAGGAAGTTTCTCCTTAGTTCCAGGTTGCTTCTCTCCTTGATGAGTTTCCACTCGTTGCTTCTTCTCCTGCCTTTGGGTGCTTTGGAGAATAGCTTGACTCCCTCTTCTTTGGGGCAGCCCCTGAGATACTGGAACGCTGCTATCCTCGTCTTTCTCTTCATTAAACTAGACATACCCAATTCCAGCAACTGTTCCTCATTTGTTTTAGCCTCCAGTCCCCTGATCATCTTTGTTGCTCTTCTCTGCACTCTTTCCAGAGTCTCAACATCTTTTTTACATCGTGGTGACCAAAACTGGATGCCATATTCCAAGTGTGGTCTTACGAGGGCATTGTAAAATGGTATTAATACTTCACGTGAACCTGATTCTATCCCTCTGTTAATGCAGCCTAGCACTATGTTGGCTTTTTTGGCAGCTGCAGCACACTGCTGGCTCATATTTAAGTGATTGTCCACTAGGACTCTGAGATCCCTCTCACAGTTACTACTATTGAGCAAGGTACCCCCTATACTATAAAATGAAAGTCAATTTAGAGAAAAGTGAAATTCAATGTAGAGAAAAGTAAAGTCTTACATTTAGGCAAGAAAAACCAAAAGTACACATATGTATAGATTGGGTGAAACCAGGCTTAATAGCAGTAACTGTGAAAGGGATCTTAGAGTCTTAGTGGACAATCAATTAAATATGGTGTGCTGCAGCTGCCAAAAAAGCCAACACAGTGCTAGGCTGCATGAACAGAGGGATAGAATCAAGATCAGGTGAAGTGTTAATACCACTTTACAATGCCTTGGTAAGGCCACACTTAGAATCCTGCATCCAGTTTTGGTCACCAGGATGTAAAAAAGATGTTGAGACTCTAGAAAGAGTGCAGAGAAGAGCAACAAAGATGATCAGGGGACTGGAGGCTAAAACAAATGAGGAACAGTTGCTGGAATTGGGTATGTCTAGTTTAATGAAGAGAAAGACGAGGGGGGACAGGATAGCAGTGTTCCTCTCCTTTTCACATCTACCCGACTCACCAGAGCAGTGAGGCAGGGAATGTTACAGGTTTCCTCTCATCTAAGGAGGTCCATAGTGGAACCACGAAGAGGGACCTTCTCCGTGGTGGCTCTCTCCCTGTGGAATACCATCCTTACAGTGATAAGATTGGCCCCTATCTTGATACGCTTCCAAAAAGCCCCCCAAATATGGTTTTTACCAACTGGCTGGGGGGCTGAGATTCAGCCTATTTAAAATCACTTAAGATTTGAAGATAATAAGAATAGAATAGAATAGAATAGAATAGAATAGAATAGAATAGAATAGAATAGAATAGAATAATGAGGAAGAATAGAATAGAATAGAATAGAATAGAATAGAATAGAATAGAATAGAATAGAATAGAATAAGAATTACAGAATAGAATAGAATAGAATAGAATAGAATAGAATAGAATAATGAGGAAGAATAGAATAGAATAGAATAGAATAGAATAGAATAGAATAGAATAGAATAGAATAGAATAGAATAATGAGGAAGAATAGAATAGAATAGAATAGAATAGAATAAGAATTACAGAATAGAATAATGAGGTAGAATAGAATAGAATAATATTAGAGTAGAATAATAATAGAGTAGAATAGAATAGAATGGAATGGAATGTAGAATAGAATAAAACAGAACAGAACAGAATAGAGAAGAGCGCCAGGGACTTTGGAAGAAGTGGGTCAAAAAAGGTCAAAATTGGGGGCTTGCATCACCAGGCCACCCCCAGCCCACCACCCTCTTGCCCTTTGTCCCTCCTCCCACAGGTGTCACTCCGAAGGTGACAGCAGCCAACCTCACTTCTCACCTCCGGATCCCTCGCCGAGCTGCCCGACGGTGATAGATGCCCTTGGAGAAATCCTCCAGATTGTCGGGGTGAATGGCCCAGAAATGTCCTTTCCCGTTGTTGCTGTGGCCTGCCTTGACGAAACACTCATTCAGGGAGAGGTTGTGTCTCACGCTGTTGCGCCAACTTTTCTCCTGCGTGGAAGCCAAACCACATTAATGGTCAGGCGTGAAATAACAGAAAAACAGAACAACAGAGGTGGAAGCGACCTGAGAAGTCCAAGCAGGACACCCTATCCCATTTCAGACAGATGGTTTTCCAAGCTCTTCTTGAAAACTTCCAGTGTTGGAGCAGTCACAAATTCTGGAGGCAAGGCGTTCCTCAGATTAATTGCTCTCCGTTATGAAATTTCTCCTTAGTTCCAGGTTCTCTCCTTGATTAGTTTCTGTCCGTTGCTTCTTGTCCTGCCTTCAGGGGCTTTGGAGAATAGCTTGACTCCCTCTTCTTTGGGGCAACCCCTGAGATACTGGAACGCGGCTATCCTGTCCCCCCTGGTCCTTCTCTTCATTAAACTAGACCAGGGGTAGGCAACCTTGGCTCTTATATGACTCGTGAACTTCAACTCCCAGAATTCCTGAGCCAGCATGGCTCAGCATGGAAACCTCTCTCTGTCCCCTCAGCATGGCTGGCTCAGGAATTCTGGGAGTTGAAGTCCACCAGTCATAAAAGAGCCAAGGTTGCCTACCCCTGGTCTAGACAGTCACTTGTCTGAGATGGTATAGGTCAGGGGTAGGCAACCTTGGCTCTTCTATGACTCGTGGACTTCAACTCCCAGAATTCTTGATCCAGCCTGGCTCAGCTTGGAAACCTTTCCCTTTCCCCTCAGCACGGCTGGCTCAGGAATTCTGGGAGTTGAAGTCCACCAGTCATAAAAGAGCCAAGGTTGCCTACCCCTGCCCTACATCAACTGAGTGGGGGAGAGGGGAGAGGAAGGGAAGAGAGTTCCCTTCTTGGCTGTGGAATCAAGATTTCTTAACATCAGGTAGGGTAGCTATAACAAATCTAATAAATAAACAAATTCCATTCAATTCACCGAACCCAGCAAACTGAACCCAGACACAGCTATGTCTTTGACTTAGCACCATATCCGGGAACAGAATTTCTCACCATTCAGCCAGGTGTTTGTTAAATGAGGTGTGCCAAGATACAAGAGGATCGGGACAGACTTGAACACTGGGCGCTATCTAACAAAATGAAATTCAGTGGTGAAAAAAGTAAGGTTCTACATTTAGGCAAGAAAAACTTGCTCAGGTATAGTATAGGGGGAGCCTTGCTCAATAGTAGTAACTGTGAAAGTTACTAGTGGACAATTGGAGTCCTAGTGGACAATCACTTAGATGTGAGCCAGCCGTGTGCTGCAGCTGCCAAAAAGGCCAACACAATGCTAGGCTGCATTAACAGAGGGATAGAATCAAGATCACGTGAAGTGTTAAAGCCACTTTACAAGGCCTTGGTAAGGCCACATTTGGAATACTGCATCCAGTTTTGGTCACCACGATGTAAAAAACATGTTGAGACTCTAGAAAGAGTACAGAGAAGAGCAACAAAGATGATTAGGGGACTGGAGACTAAATCTATAAAGAACATATAAGGTTGCTGGAATTGGGTATGTCTAGTCTAATGAAGAGAAGGACGAGGGGGGACATGATAGCAGTCTTCCAGTATCTCAGGGGCTGCCCCAAAGAAGAGGGAGTCAAGCGCTTGAAGGCAGGACAAGAAGCAACAGGTGGAAACTAATCAAGGAGAGAAGCAACCTGGAACTAAGGAGAAACTTCCTGGCAGTGAGAACAATTAACCAGTGGAACAACCTGCCTCCAGAAGCTGCCAATGCTCCAACACTGGAAGTTTTTAAGAAGAGACTGGACAGCCATTGGTCTGAAACGGTGTAGGGTTTCCTGCCTGAGCAGGGGATTGGACTAGATGACCTCCAAGGTCCCTTCCAACTTTATTATTATTATTGTTAAGCGAACCATGCAGTCACTAAGGAAATCTGACTTCCCTCATTAACTTTGGTCGTCAGAAAACAGCTGGGAAGGTCGCAAATGGCAATCCCCTGATCCAGGATGCTGCAGCTGTAGTAAATTAAGGCTGCGGCCAGGTGCATTTTGATCACATGACCGTGGGGAAGGCTAAGACAGTCATAATGTGAGGACTGGTCATAAATCATTTTTTTTCCGCTGCCATTGTAACTTTTGAATGACCGCCAAACAAACAGTTGTAAATTACAACTTACAACCACAATGGACCCGAAATTTTCTGTCGCTAAGGAAAGCAGTTGTTAAGAGAGTTGCGCCTATATTAACAGCCTTTCGGCCACAGTGCCTTCCTTATAAAAAACAATAAAGATGGGATAAAAATAAATAAATAAGTGCTTCTCAATCTTGGTAACTTTAAGATAGATGAATTCCCAGTCAATCTGGCTGGGGGATTCTGGGAATTGAAGTCCACCCCTCTTAAAGCATGCCGGCTAGGGGATTCTGGGAGTTGAAGTCCACCCATCTTAAAGCATGCCGGCTGGGGAATTCTGGGAGAGAAGGTCCACCCATCCTAAAGCATGCTGGCTGGGGAATTCTGGGAATTGAAGTCCACCCATCTTAAAGCATGTCGGCTGGGGAATTCTGGGAGTTGAAGTCCACCCATCTTAAAGCATGCCGGCTGGGGAATTCTGGGAGAGAAGGTCCACCCATCCTAAAGCATGCTGGCTGGGGGATTCTGGGAATTGAAGTCCACCCCTCTTAAAGCATGCCGGCTAGGGGATTCTGGGAATTGAAGTCCACCCCTCTTAAAGCATGTCGGCTGGGGAATTCTGGGAGTTGAAGTCCACCCGCCTTAGAGTTGCAAGGTTGAGAAACACTGATCTAATAAAACGTACTAGCGTCTCCAAGGCATTGTGGTGGAAAGGTGATAACGTGAGGCGCAATTCATTTAACAACTGCCTCGCTTAGGAACAGACATTTTGGTCTCAGTTGTGATTATAAGTCAAGGACAATGTGCGCTGCTAGTGTTCTGACAGAGCTGGATTCCTGATCTGCTTTATCTTGTAAAGCTGGCATCTGCAGCTCGGGTGAGGTGCTCAAAAATTAGCAATCTTTGTAACCATTACCCCAGCCTTGGTATTTGCCTAGTTAAGAGCATTTTAATCCATCTTAATCCTAACAGGTATTACTAGCGCCCACTTAGATCTCATTTAAAGGCAAGCTCTGTTCAGTGGTGGACAATCTCTCTGTGGAAGGGGTGGGGTCTCTGTTTGTGGAGGCTTGTAAGAAGAAGCTGGAAAATCACCTCTCAAGTCTGATGGAATGGATTCTCCTGAACTCTACAGAGTTGGTTCCACGGGATCCCTCTCAACCCTACAGTTCAGAATCAGAACAGGTCTGGAAGGGACTTTGGAGGTCTTCTAGTCCAGCCCCCTGCTCAAGCAGGAGACCCTATAGCAGGGGTAGGCAACCTTGGCTCTTTTATGACTAGTGGACTTCAACTCCCAGAATTCCTGAGCCAGCCACGCTGAGGGGAAAGGGAGAGGTTTCCAAGCTGAGCCAGGCTGGCTGAGGAATTCTGGGAGTTGAAGTCCACGAGTCATAAAGAGGCCTAGACCTAGGCCAGAGGTAGGCAACCTTGGCTCTTTTATGACTGGTGGACTTCAACTCCCAGAATTCCTGAGCCAGCCACGCTGAGGGGAAAGGGAGAGGTTTCCAAGCTGAGCCATGCTGGCTTGGGAATTCTGGGAGTTGAAGTCCACCAGTCATAAAAGAGCCAAGGTTGCCTACCCGTGCCCCATGCCATTTCAGACAAGTTGGCTGTCTAGTCTCATCTTGAAACCCTCCAGTGATGGAGCACTCACAACCTCTGGAGGCAGGTTGTTCTACTGGATAATTGTTCTAACTGTCAGGAAGTTTCTCCTTAGTTCCAGGTTGCTTTCTCCTTGATTAGTTTCCATCCGTTGCTTCTTGTCGTTCAGGTGCTTGGAGAACAGCTTGACTGTCTCTTCTTTGGGGCAACCCCTGAGATATTGGAAGACTGCTATCACATCACCCCTAGTCCTTCTTTTCTCTAGACTAGCCAAAGCCAAATCCTTCAACCGTTCTTCATACGTTTCAGTCTCCAGGCCTTTAATCATCTTAGTTGCTCTTCTTTGCACTTTTCCCCAAAGTCTCAACATCTTGTTTGTTCTAGGGTCCAATGCCTCTAAAAATGCAGGAACTTTTCTGAACATCCAGAGAGTAACTTGGGATGTTCAATCTGGCCAAAGGCATCTCCCACCCACAAGATTGGCTAAAATGTGTACCAATGTCTCCCCTAAATGTTGGAAATGTAATTTGACAAGTGGAACTTACTATCATATGTGGTGGGAATGCACGCGAGCTCGTGATTTTTGGAACAGGATTAAAGTATGGTTGGAAGAAATATTAGAGCAAGTGGTAGAACCAAAACCAGAACTTTTTCTATTAGGTTTAACTACGCGAAAGCATGACAAAGGCGTACTTTATTTAATGCTACACATTTTAACGGCTTCCAGACTGGTTTTTGCTCAAAATTGGAGGAATAAGGGAACTCCAACGGAAGAAGAGATCCTGCATAAAATTTTATCATGTGCTGAGATGGACAGGCTTACAATGATTATGAAAGAAAAGACAGAACACGAATACTTTGAAATCTGGGGCAAATTTTACCGTTGGTATGAATTAAGGAGAACTGCTCGGACTTCAAGTTAATGGTAGAATTAAAAGATATATATATAACTGTACATATAATTGTATATATAATTGTATTGTATAGAAGACGAGGCTTATACAGAGGTTAAGAACGATGTATTAAACTTTTGTACCATGATAGGAACTGATAGGAAAATTCATTCTGGAATGTCATGTTTGTCCATTGTTGTTTTAATTGAAAAGAAAAAAAAAATCTGGCCAAAGGAGACGGAAGGAAGTGTGAAAACCAGGGGCAGCTCCCAAAGAATTAACTACAGAGAAGACAGCTAGAATTGTTTTCAGTGGCCACAAAAAAAAAAAAAACACAACCAGAAAGGGCGGGTGCAAATTACAGCTACCTAGAAGATAGAACATAGAATCACAGAGCTGCAAGAGACTTCAGAGGTCTTCTAGTCTAACCCCCCGCTCAGAACAGGAGAGGTTATACCATCTCGGTCAATTGGTTTTCCAGTCTATTTTTTTTTGAGCCTAGATTTTTGTTGAAGCACTAAGGAGGACCTTCCTGATGGATCAGGAAGAAGAAAGGAATGACCTCCACACAGAGGTGGTGGGTCCTCCATTTCTGGAGGCTTGAAAGAAGAGACTAGCCAGTCCCAGTTGAATTGGTCTTCGGTGCAGAATTCAGACAGTTGGATCTTAATATTCCGTTTCAGCTGCAGAATCCGGTGATCTTAGGGTCTATATAGAATAGAATAGAATAGAATAGAATAGAAGAGAAGAGAAGAGAAGAGAAGAGAAGAGAGTAGAATAAGGAATAGAATAGAATAGAATAGAATAGAATAGAATAGAATAGAAGAGAAGAGAAGAGAAGAGAAGAGAAGAGAGTAGAATAAGGAATAGAATAGAATAGAATAGAATAGAAGAGAAGAGAAGAGAAGAGAAGAGAAGAGAGTAGAATAAGGAATAGAATAGAATAGAATAGAATAGAATAGAATAGAATAGAATAGAATAGAATAGAACAGAGTAGAGTAGAATAGAAGAGAAGAGAAGAGAAGAGAGTAGAGTAGAGTAGAGTAGAGTAGAATAAGGAATAGAATAGAATAGAATAGAATAGAACAGAGTAGAGTAGAATAGAATAGAAGAGAAGAGAAGAGAGTAGAGTAGAATAAGGAATAGAATAGAAGAGAAGAGAAGAGAAGAGAAGAGAGTAGAGTAGAATAAGGAATAGAATAGAATAGAATAGAATAGAATAGAATAGAATAGAATAGAATAGAATAGAATAGAATAGAATAGAACAGAGTAGAGTAGAATAGAAGAGAAGAGAATAGAGTAGAGTAGAATAAGGAATAGAATAGAATAGAACAGAGTAGAGTAGAAGAGAAGAGAAGAGAAGAGAGTAGAGTAGAGTAGAATAAGGAATAGAATAGAATAGAATAGAATAGAACAGAGTAGAGTAGAGTAGAATAGAATAGAAGAGAAGAGAAGAGAAGAGAAGAGAGTAGAGTAGAATAAGGAATAGAATAGAATAGAATAGAATAGAGTAGAGTAGAGTAGAGTAGAATAAGGAATAGAATAGAATAGAACAGAGTAGAGTAGAAGAGAACAGAGTAGAGTAGAATAGAATAGAATAGAATAGAAGAGAAGAGAAGAGAGTAGAGTAAAGTAGAGTAGAGTAGAGTAGAGTAGAATAAGGAATAGAATAGAATAGAATAGAATAGAATAGAATAAGAAATAGAATAGGATAAGGAATAGAATAAGGAATAGAATAAGGAATAAGGAATAAAATAAGGAATAAAATAGAGTAGTGGTGGCAAACCTATGACAAGAGTGCCAGAGGCGGCACTCAGAGCCCTCTCTGTGGGCACGCGTGCCATCGCCCCAATCCTAGGCCTTCAGCTGGGTTTTATAAAACCTTTTCGCTTTAGGCCTCCACCGCCGTGTGCAAAAAAAGAAAAAAAGAAAAAAAGAGGTTCAATTTCAGTCAATTTCAACTTCTCGTGGGAAAAAAAAAGATCTTGCAAAGTTGGAATTGATTGATTGAACTTTTTAGTCCCACCCAGTCTGCCATTACCACAGCAGCCACGCCCACCCAATGGGCCACATCCACCCAATTGGCCACACCCAGCCAATGGGCCACACCCACCCGGCACTCAACGATGCATAAGTGGGTTTTGGGTTGCAGTTTGGGCACTTGGTCTCTAAAAGGTTCGCCATCACTCGAATAGAATAGAATAGAATAGAATAGAATAGAATAGAATAGAATAGAATAGAATAGAATAGAATAGAATAGAATAGAATAGAAGCTGGAAGAGACCTTGGAGGTCTTCTAGTCCAGCCCCCTGCTCAGGCAGGAAACCCTATACCATTTCAGACAAATGTTATACAAGCTCTTCTTAAAAACTTTCAGTGTTGGATCATTCCCAACTTCTGGAGGCAGATAGTTCCACTGATTAATTGTTCTAACTGTCAGGAAATTTCTCCTTAGTTCCAGGTTGCTTCCCTCCTTGGTTAGTTTCCACCCGTTGCTTCTTGTCCTGACTTCAAGGGCTTTGGAGACTAGCTTGACTCCCTCTTCTTTGGGGCAGCCCCTGAGATATTGAGACACTGCTATCATGTCCCCCCTGGTCCTTCTCTTCGTTAAACTAGACATCCCCAATTCTAGCAACTGTTCCTTGTATGTTTTAGCCTCCAGTCCCCTAATCATCTTTGTTGCTCTTCTGTGCACTCTTTCCAGAGTCTCAACACCTTTTTTACATTGTGGTTGGGGTTGGACTAGAACATCTCTAAGGGCCCTTCCAACTCTTCTATTCTATTCTATTCTATTCTATTCTATTCTATTCTATTCTATTCTATTCTATTCTATTCTATTCTACTCTATTCTACTCTACTCTACTCTACTCTACTCTACTCTATTCTATTCTATTCTATTCTATTCTATTCTATTCTATTCTATTCTATTCTATTCTATTCTATTCTAGAAATACTTCTCCACCCAGGCAAGAAACCAAACAAGATCTGTTGCAGGTCCCCATCTTTGATCCTTCCAGAAAGCGTAAAAGCGTTGCCTTTCTTGGGCTACCCGATTTTTTTCTTCTTATTCTTGCTTGATTATTATTGTCTGTTTTACAAGAGGGGCAGCAGCCCCATAAATCTTCCACATAATTACCTGAAGAAATATCCTTGATTTTGTTAAGGTGAGCGGACAGCATAATTCAACTTCCTGCTCGGAATTAAAGACTCTCTCCAACTATCCGGCTTAGAAGCAGAACGTGGACCAGTAGCCCAAAAATGCTTTTTCACGAGGCAACTGGATTGCCTTTTTTTTGTTTTTTTTTCTTGGAAGGGCCCTGAAGAAGCTCCTTGGATGAGAAGGGAAACGTCTTCAAAGAAAAACACGGAAGTCCAGTTTTGCCTGCTGAAAAAGCACTTTTGGGATAACTACTTCCTGGAGGACGGGGCACCTCCCTCCACCTGGACCGACACCTCAAGACACATCTTCATGGAACTCACCTTGTTTTTGAAGTACGGGTAGTGGTCCATAATCCACTGGTAGATGTCGGAAAGCAGCAACTTTTTCCGTGGGGAGGAGAGGATGGCGTTAGAAATCAGAGCAATGTAAGACTGGTTCGGCTTATCCGACAGGTCCGCGGAGCCTGGAGCTTCGGATGGTTCTGCTGTCGGGTTTTTGGGCTTCTCTCCAGCTTCCTTGTGGAAACTCGCCCGCTCTGGAGCTTGAGAAGATGGCTTACTTTGACTGAAGAGAAGGCAGTCAATGGTGAAGGAGGCTCCGGGTCGGACCTGCCTTTCAGCCTTAGCTCCCTCCATCGTCCCTGCAAGTAGGACTCTCTTGATCTTAGCTCATCTTGGCTGGGTCCAGCGGCAGCACCCACCACGTTGGACAAATGAAGGCACCTCCTACAGGCCAGCTTGCAGGTCCAAGATTGGCAGTTCCCTTAATTGCCTTCTCACACATGGGCTGGCTTGCAAAGCCACCGGCTTATCCAGCCACGTCTTGGATTTTACCAGGATTTGGCACTTAAGCCATGTATATATTAATGAATCCCCTCGGGGGGGGGGGGACTTGGAGGGGAGCGAGCCTCCAGCTTGGTGGCAGCTGGCGATGATGAGTTGGGGGTGGGTGGGATGGAAAGCATGGGCCTGGTGAGGATGAAAAAATGCAGCCCTAAGTTGCATTAACAGAAGGATTCAATCAAGATCACCTAAGGTACTGATAGCACTCTATAAATAATAATAATAATAACATCATCATCATCATCATCTTCATCATCATCATCATCATAAAGTTGGAAGGGACCTTGGAGGTCATCTAGTCCAACCCCCTGCTCAGGCAGGAAACCCTATACCATTTCGGACAAATGGCTGTCCAGTCTCTTCTTAAAAACTTCCAGTGTTGGAGCATTCACAGCTTCTGGAGGCAAGCAGTTCCCCTGGTTAATTGTTCTGACTGTCAGGAAGTTTCTCCTTAGTTCTAGATTGCTTCTCTCCTTGATTAGTTTCCATCTGTTGCTTCTTGTCCTTCCCTCTGATGCTTTGGAGAATAGCTTGACTCCCTCTTCTTTGGGGCAGCCCCTGAGATATTGGAAGACTGCTATCATGTCCCCCCTGGTCCTTCTCTTCATTAAACTAGACATACCCAATTCCAGCAACCGTTCCTTATAGGCTTTAGCCTCCAGTCCCCTGATCCTCTTCGTTGCTCTTCTCTGCCCTTTTTCTAGAATCTCAGCATCTTTTTACCATCGTGGTGACCAAAACTGGATGAAGTATTCCAAGTGCCTTTTAAAGTGGTATTAATACTTTACGTGATCTTGATTCTACCCCTCTGTTAATACTGCAACCACTTTTTGGTCATCACGCTATGAAAAAGATGTTGAGAATCTAGGAAAAAGTGCAGAGAAGGTCAATTAAGATGATTAAAGGCCTGGAGATTAAAACATATGAAGAACGGTTGCAGGGTTTGGGTTTGGCCAGTCTAGAGAAGAGAAGGACTGGGGGGGAGGGACATGATAGCAGTGTTCCAATATCTCAGGGGCTGCCCCAAAGAAGAGGGAGTCAAGCTATTTTCCAAAGCACCAGAGGGCAGGACAAGAAGCAATCAATGGAGACTCATAAAGGAGAGAAGCAACCTGGAATTAAGGAGAAACTTCCTGACAGTTAAAACAATTAATCAGTGGAACAACCTGCCTCCAGAGGTTGTGAGTGCTCCAACACTGGAGATTTTCAAGAAAAGATTGGACAACCATCTGTCTGAAATGGTATAGCGTTTCCTGATAGAATAGAATAGAATAGAATTAGAAGAATGGAATGGAATGGAATGGAGTAGAGTAGAGTAGAGTAGAGTAGAGTAGAGTAGAGTAGAGTAGAGTAGAGTAGTGTAGAGTAGAGTAGAGTAGTGTAGAGTAGAGTAGAGTAGAGTAGTGTAGAGTAGAGTAGAGTAGAGTAGAGTAGAATAGAATAGAATAGAATAGAATAGAATAGAATAGAATAGAATAGAATAGAATAGGAGTAGAGTAGAGTAGAGTAGAGTGGGGTAGGATAATAGAATAGAACAATAGAATAGAATAGAATAATTGAATAGAATAATAGAGTAGAATAGAATAGGGTAATTGAATGGAATAATAGAGTAGAGTAGAATAGAATAGAATAGAATAATAATAGAGTAGAATAGAATAATTGAATAGAATAATTGAATAGAATAACATAATAGAATAATTGAAAAGAATAATAGGATAGGATAGGGTAGGATAGAATAGGGTAGGGTAGGGTAGGGTAGAATAGAGCTGGAAGGGACCTTGGAGGTCTTCTAATCCAACCCCCTGCTCAGGCAGGAGAATCTATATCATTCAACAAGCTGGATAAATCGAAGGTGGGTGCACTGAAAAAGTACACACGTTTTCAAAAAAGCCCTCCTTTTACTTAATTATAATTTGCTTATTAAGGTGCTCTCTGAGCTTGGTTATTTTCTTGAAGACATTTAATTACCCAGCTAGGTAACATCATCAATGCTAGTTACAAATATTTACCTTTATTGCTATAATTTGCTTATTGTGGCAATTGTGACTCTCCCAGTGATACAGAAGTAAAACAAGTTCAAGATTTGACAAACAACACAAAGAAAAATAATTATAAGTTTAATGAGAAGAGTGGATGCTAATCTTTGATTTTAATTCCCAGCCCAAATTTCTAAAAAGTAGAAATAGACTCCAGTCTGTAGGAGTGCATCAGCGTAATATTTTTGCTCCAATATGGAATAATCAATTGCTCTCCTTTTATTTGATTATGTTGCTGGAACACTACTGTTAAATCTGATTTAACAATTGTCCAGTGATTAATGAGTATTCAACCTGCAATTAACAGATTGTCTCATTTAACCTCTAAGCAACGAAAATGGTTTGTTTACCAGCAATTAAATTGCTTATTGAATCCTTTCGCCCACATGATTAAAAGCTATTCGTTACCAGGTTTTCCTTTGCTTTTAATTGCATGTGACATGTTTTTTAATTCCTTTTTTAAAATAAAAACTCAGCAGGGCTACTTTCTAAGCCCAATCGGTTGAGTGGGAGAACGATGATGATGGCTTGTTTGGCCATAAACTGGTAATTACCCAGAGAATAACTATTATAATGCTATAGGAACCCTTCAGATGTAGCTAAGCTACAACAGCCCCAGTCAGCAAGACCAACAATGGGGATGCTAGGAATTGTAGTTGACCAACCTCAGGAGGATCATATGTTCTCCTTGCCTGTTGACAGGTCCATCCAGGACCATGGGGAGAGTGAAAAAAAAAAAAAAGCCAAGTGAGTGTTCTCCATAGTGAACACTACCCAATGGTTTAGTCATCATGTCTGCCAAATTATCCTCAGAAGAACAATTGAGGTTTCCCCTCTTTTATACATGCAGCAACAGCATGTATAAATTGTAGGTGCTCCATCACTGGAGGTTTTCAAGAAGAGACTGGACAGCCATTTGTCTGAAATGATACAGACTCTCCTGTTTGTGCTGGGAGTTGGACTAGATTGTTATTATCTGTTATTCTGGTATCTTGCACAAATGGCCTCAGATTGTCATCTTACTATGGGCAGGCAACTCCTTGAAATGGTGACCACCTGAAACTTAAGCAACCATTGAAAACCTTTACAGGATCTTTTTTCTATGGAAGTTAAGTACTGGAAATTTTCAAGAAGAGACTGGACAATCACCTGTCTGAGATGGTATAGGTTCTCCTGCTTGAGCAGGGGGCTGGACTAGAAGACCTCCAAGGTCCCTTCCAGCTCTATTCTATTCTAATTGGTTTAGCCTGCTTCTCCCCCCCCCCACAAAACCACTTTTCAAGAAATAATGGGTGGAAGATCATTAAAGAAAAAAACAATCTAGAACTAAGGAGAAATTTCCTGACAGTGGGAACAATTAACCAGTGGGACAACCTGCCTCCAGAAGCGGAGAATGCTCCAACACTGGAAGTTTTTAAGAAGAGACTGGACAGCCATTCGTCTGAAACGGTATAGGGCAGTGATGGCGAACCTTTTAGAGACCGAGTGCCCAAACTGCAATCGAAAACCCACTTATGCATCATCGAGTGCCGGGTGGGTGTGGCCCATTGGGTGGGCGTGGCTGCGGTGGTAACAGCAGACTGGGTGGGACTAAAAGGTTCAATCAATCAATTCCAACTTTGCGAGATCTTTTTTTTTCCAAGTTGAAATTGACTGATTGAACCTTTTTTTTTTTTTTTTTGCAGACGGTGGCAGAGGCCTAAAGCAAAAAGGGTTTATAAAACCCAGCTGAAGGTCTAGGACTGGGGCGACGACGCGTATGACCACAGAGAGGGCTCTGAGTGCCGCCTCTGGCACCCGTGCCATAGGTTCGCCACCACTGGTATAGGGTCTCCTGCTTGAGCAGGGGGCTGGACTAGAAGACCTCCAGGGTCCCTTCCAATTCTATTATTCTGTGAAAGAGGTGCTCAACCTATTCTCCAAAGCACTAGAAAGCCAGACAAGAAGCAACGATTGGAAACTAACCGAGCAGAGAACTAACGTAGAATGAAGGATAAATTTCCTGACAGTGAGAACGATTAACCTGTGGAACGACTTGCCTCCAGAAGTTGTGGATGCTCCATCAGTGGAGGTTTTTAGTCAAGAGACTGGACAACCCTTTGTCTGTAATGATATAGGGTCTCTTGCTCAAGCATGACCACAGTGTGGTAGTCCAGAGTTTCTCACCATCAGCCCCTAGGCCAGGGGTAGGCAACCTTGGCTCTTTTATGACTGGTGGACGTCAACTCCCAGAATTCCTGAGCCAGCCATGCTGAGGGGAAAGGGAGAGGTTTCCATGCTGAGCCAGGCTGGCTCAGGAATTCTGGGAGTTGAAGTCCGCCAGTCATAAAAGAGCCAAGGTTGCCTACCCCTGCATACCATTTCAGACAAATGGTTGCCCAGCCTCTTCTTAAAAACATCCAGGGATGAAGCACCCACTACGATACGATACAATACAATAGACAGAGTTGGAAAGGACCTTGAAGGTCATCTAGTCCAACCCCCTGCTCAGGCAGGAAACCCTACACCATTTCAGACAAATGGCTGTCCAGTCTCTTCTTAAAAACTTCCAGTGTTGGAGCATCCACCGCTTCTGGAGGCAGGTAGTTCCACTGGTTAATTGTTCTGACTGTCAGGAAGTTTCTCCTTAGTTCTAGGTTGCTTCTCTCTTTGACTAGTTTCCATCCGTTGCTTGTTGTCCTGCCTTCAGACGCCTTGGAGAATAGCTTGACTCCCTCTTCTTTGGGGCAGCCTCTCAAATCCTGGAAGACTGCTATCATTTCATCCCTGGTCCATCTTTCTTAGACTAAACATACCCAATTCCTGCAGCCGTTCTTCATATGTTTTAGCATTCTATTCTATTCTATTCTATTCTATTCTATTCTATTCTATTCTATTCTATTCTATTCTATTCTATTCTATTCTATTCTATTCTATTCTATTCTATTCCATTCCATTCCATTCCATTCTACTCTATTCTCCAATATCTATCCTATCCTATTCTATGTTCCAATTTCCATTCTATATTCCAATTTCTATCCTATCCTATCCTATCCTATCCTATCCTATCCTATCCTATCCTATCCTATCCTATCTTATCCTATCCTGTAATTCTATTCTACTCTATTCTGTAATTCTATTCTATTTTATTCTGTAATTCTATTCTATTCTGTAATTCTATTCTATTCTATAATTCTATTCTATTCTATTCTCCAATATCTATCCTATCCTATTCTATGTTCCAATTTCTATTCTATATTCCAATTTCTATTCTATCCTAACCTATCCTATTGTATTCTGTTCTATAATTCTATTCTATTCTATTCTATTCTGTAATTCTATTCTATTCTATTCTCCAATATCTATCCTATCCTATTCTGTTCCAATTTCTATTCTATATTCCAATTTCTATTCTATATTCCAATTTCTATCCTATCCTATCCTATTCTGTTCTGTAATTCTTCTATTCTATTTTATTCTGTAATTCTATTCTATTCTATTCTATTCTATTCTATCCTATTCTATTCTATTCTATTCTGTAATTCTATTCTATTCTATAATTCTATTCTATTCTATATTCCAATATCTATTCTATTCTATTTTCTATTCTATTCTTCAATATCCTATCCTATCCTATCCTATCCTATCCTTCCCTAATCATCTCTGTTGCTCTTTTCTGCACTCTTTCCAGAGTCTCCACATCTTATTTTATAACATGGGGACCAAAACTGGATGCAGTATTCTAAGTGTGGTCTTACTAAGGATTTATAAAGCAGTACTAATACTTTATGTGATTTTGATTAAGTACTAACTTTATAAAGTGGTACAAATGATTATCCAGTCAATAATGATTTGTCACAGAGTCCCTGTGGCTAAGGTATCACTGCCTCAATTGTCTTTTCATGTCATGGCCATTTAATATTTGCCTATTTTTCACATGTTCTCCCTTTGTCATGCAACAGTGGCCCCAAGGAGGATAATCCTCCATATAATGCTCCATATTTAGTGTATCCCTACATTGGACAGTAAGCCAAGGACTACGTGTATATCTGCTATTTGTCCCAACTTTTACTTAATTTGCCAATGTACTGTTTGGCAAATTAAGTAAAAGTTGGGACAAATGGCGGATATCCAGGCAATCCTTGGCTTATGACCACAGTGTGGTAGTCCAGAGTTTTTCCAAACTCAAGATATATTACATCTACAGCATTCCCACAGTCTACTAAACAAGTTATCTAATTTAACAAAAAGTAGTCTGGCAAGATCTTTTCTTGATAAATTCATGTTATATGTTGATAACCATTACCACATTGTTACCCATCATTTAAATAATAATAACAATAACAACAACAATAACAATAATAATAATAAAAGTTGGAAGGGACCTTTGAGGTCATGTAGTCCAACCTCCTGCTCAGGCAGGAAACCCTATACCATTTCGGACAAATGGCTGTCCAGTCTCTTCTTAAAAACTTCCAGTGTTGGAGCATTCACCACTTCTGGAGGCAGGTTATTCCACTGGTTAATTGTTCTGACTGTCAGGAAGTTTCTCCTTAGTTCCAGGTTGCTTCTCTCCTTGATTAGTTTCCACCCGTTGTTTCTTGTCCTGCCTTCAGGCGCTTTGGAGAATAGCTTGACTCCCTCTTCTTTGTGGCAATCCCTGAGGTATTGGAAGACTGCTATCATGTCCCCCCTGGTCCTTCTCTTCGTTAAACTAGACATACCCAATTCCAGCAACCGTTCCTCATATGTTTTAGCCTCCAGTCCCCTAATCATCTCTGTTGCTCTTTAATGAAGAATATTGAAACAGAAGCAGTGGGTTAAAACAGGTGTCTCCCAACTTGGCAACTTTAAGACTTGCGGACTTCAACTCCCAGAATTCCCCAGCCAGGATTCCCTTTAGGTCTCCAAATAAGAGGTGGCTGGATGCTTTCCCAGGTCTTGCCCTGTGCAGAGAGCTTGACTAGATGACCTCAGAGACCACCTTCCAACTTTATGGCTCTAGCAGAGGCTGGAAAGCTCTTAGCTGTGGCTGTCAATGCTAGGCTGCAAACCTCAGAATTGCTGCTAGATGGCAGCAGAGTTCTTTTTCCTATGTCTCTCTTTTGGTCGCCCCCTATCGATCCTCCATAGTTTTGCACCCAAGCTGGGTAGGTCTGCTGCACCAAGGAATGGGGGGGGGTGTTTCCCTGCATCGAGGTCTTTCCATAGTTCCCTGCCAAGCTGAAGCAAACGCAGATGATATAAAAGCGTTATATAAATAAACCCCCACCCCCACCCCTCCTATTCCCCTTTTCCAGATTAAGGATGCATGGCCCTTTAAGAGCTCAAAGGGAGGGGCGTGGCCACGGGATCCAACGAATCCGTACAGGGGCAAAGAGCTGGACCCTGGTGGGTTAATGACAGCCTCTCCGCGCATGCGCCGCGTTTCCTGCTCAACGTTTCCTTGCACATGCGTTTTTTTTTTCCCCGGAAGCGGCCAGCTGGGACTGCCCCGCCCGCCCGCTTTCTATAGGCGCATGCGCATTTTTCCCCAGCTCGGGCGAGGGAGGGAAGCGGGCAAAGTCCGGACGGGTAAAAGCGCCGCGGCGGCCATGCGCATGCGCCTCCGAGCGTTTGCGAGCGGTGCTAAGCGCCGGCCGCGCCGCCTTCGCTTTGCGCCGGCGCCGAGGGCCGGCGCTCGCCGGGATTGGCTGGCGGCCGGGGCCGGCTGCTCCCTCCTCCTCCCCCTCCTCCTCCTCCTCCTCCTCCTCCCCCGTTGTCACGTGACCGCGGCGGCTCTTCTCTTTCCTTTGCCCCCCTCCCTCCACCTGTCCCCGGCGCGTTGGACGCTGGAAGCCAAGATGGCGGCGGAGCTGGTGGAGGCGAAAGTGAGTGAGTGAAAAGAGACGGAAGGGACCGGGAAGGAGGCGGAGAGCGGGCCGAAAAAGGGCGCCCTTCCTTCGACCCCCGGCGCCGGGAGTTGGGGGAGCCGCGCTGCGTTTTTCTGTCAGAGCCCCCCCCCCTCAGGGGAGGGGGCGGGGCCAAAGGGGAGGGCCCTCCTCCCGGGCGCGGGAGGCCCCGCCCCCTGACCCCGAGGGAGGTCAGCCCCCCCCCCGGAGCAGCCGGACCCTCCCTTTCCTCAGACTCCCCCTCTCCCCCCTCCCGAGCACGGACCCTTCCCGCTTTTCGGGGGGGGGGCTTGGCCCAACGCCGCCCCCTCGCCTCCCCCCCCCTCCGAGGGCGTCCAAGGCTCCCAGGAAACTGGAGAGTCGGGTGGGGAGGGGTCCCTTTGGGCCCCCCGAGGGCAGGCAGGGCCAGGGTGGGGGGTCCTGGCCCCTGGTGGGGCACAGGCTGAGATGCCAGCCTGGGAGGGAGGGGGATGCCCGGCCCTCTAAAGGAAGAAGCAGGGGTCCCAGCCTGGAGGTGACAGTGTCAAGGGCCTCCAATAGGTATCTCTGTGTGTGTGTGTGTGTGTGTGTTTGCATATATACATATGTGTGTGTGTGTGTATGTATGTGTAGATATTGATATATACACACACATATACATACCAGTACATATATACACTTACAAATTCATATATATATATATGCACATATAGGTACACATGTATGCATGTGGACAGTATGTATATGTATGTCTGTGTACATGTCTGTGTGTACATATATAGACAGCGATATTTGTATTTATATGTAAGGGGGTAGGTATATAGATATGTATTTGTTTTCTGAGGTTTTCGTGGGTGTTTGTATGTAGGTCTTTGGTTATTCGGGTTTTCTCCCGCGTAAAATTGGAAGTGTCTTGGCAACGTTTCGACAAAGTCCCATTCCTCATCTTCAGGCTAGCGTTTTCAGCTTCGTGTGGGTTTTCTCCCGCGTAAAATTGGAAGTGTCTTGGCAACGTTTTGACAAAGTCCCATTCGTCATCTTCAGGCTGGTGTTTTCAGCTTCGTGCTTCCTCGAAGCACCAAGCTGAAAACACCAGCCTGAAGATGACGAATGGGACTTGTCGAAACGTTGCCAAGACACTTCCAATTTTACGCGGGAGAAAACCCGAATAACCAAAGACCTACATAGATATGTATGTAGATAGCATGTCTATTATGTGTGTTATGTATGTGTACACTTTTGAGAGCAGGCGACAGAATTTCATTTTTAATGTGTGCCACTGTGCCCACAGTAAGAAAATGACAAAGATTATCTTATATACATACGTGCATATACATACATATACATAGATATATATACATACATAGGCTATATGAGTTGCCTTCCCAATCTCCTGCTATTCTAACTCTGATGACGCTGGCAGTTTTTTGGCCGGACGAAAGCTTAGTGACTCTTCTTAACCACAGGCTTGTTTATATTAAACAGGCTGGTTTATTATATCCTGGTGTTCATTTTTTCTTTTATTTGTTAACATACATACATATACATATATACATATACAGAGAGAGAGAGAGAGAGAGACACTCCTCGACTTACAACGAGTGACTGTTCAAAGTCACAATAGCACCGAGCAAAGTGACTTAGGACCGTTTTTCGCCCTTACAACTGTTGCAGCATCCCCATGTGGGCATGTGACCAAATTTTCCCATCCGGCTTGTGGGAGGTCAGTTGGAAATTAGAAATGAAATGTAAATACAGGCAGTCCTCGACTTACAACCATTTGCTTAGTGACCATTTGAAGTTACAATGGCTCTGAACAAAGTGACTTAGGACCGTTTTTCACACTTGCGACCGTGGCAGCATCCCCATCTTACGTGATCAAAATTCAGACGCTTGGCAACTGACTGGTGTATATCACGGTTGCAATGTCCCGGGGGGGGGGGGATCATGGGGTCACTTTTTGTGAGCTTCTCATCAGCAAAGTCAGTGGGGAAAACCGATTCGCTTAACAACCATGTTACTAACTTAATAGCTGCAGTGATTCCCTTAACAACTGTGGCAAGAAAGGTTTTGAAATGGGGCAAAACTCACAAATGTCTCACTTAGCAGCAGCAGCAATTTTCGGCTTGATTGTCGTAAGTCGAGGACTACCTGTGTACATGTATGTGTGTGTGTGTGTGTGTGTGCTTACATGCTCCTGTGGCATCCCATCTGTGTTCCTCGTGAAGGCAGAAGAAACTAATTTGCCCATATGTTTGAGAGGAGGGTGACAAATGGACAGCTTTAATATCAAAAAAAGTAAATTATCTGGAGCTGAAAGCACCAGCCAAATTCAGTCCCTTGTTTTTCTAATGCAGCCCTGACAGCCCTGCAGCTGCAGCCGTCTCTCGCTCAGGCTTGTGCGGTGCTGCCACCGGTTCAGCTCATTCCCCTCCCCTACTACCACTTTTCTAGGATGGTCGCATACCACCTGCCAGGTGCCAATGGACCACAGGTGGTACCCGTACCACTGGTTGAAAAGGCCTGTTCTAGTTCAACCCCCTGCTCAAGCTTTTGGGATGAGAAGCAAAATGTTTCCAAAGTGGGGGGGGGGAACCAAAAAGTCCAGTTGCCATTTTGGAAAAAAAAATGCATCTTTGGGACCTTATATTTATAGGCCGCTTTTTGATTGCTGCTTTACCCATAATTTAACAGTGACAAAAGCTACTGGAATGGCTTTGTGGTGTCTCCTGAAAGCAAATGTTGTGCACTGTTTTTTCCTAGGTGTGCCCCAAGGCAAATATTAAACCAGCGATTCTCAACCTGTGGGTCGGGACCCCATTTGGGGTCGAACGACCATTTCACGGGGGGTCGCCAAACAACGCAGTCCGCCATTTTTTCCCCCTTTTCCTTAGCTGTGCTACTCCCTTTCATTCTATTGGCTTTTGAAAGCCAATAGAATAGACTCTCTTGAATAGAGTCTAATTCTATTGGCTTTCCAAAGCCAATAGGAATTGTCCAGGCTGTCTCTGCCCTGCTGAGCCCGCCAAAAGTCCCATTCTGCAAACGGTGCTGCACCAGTTGAGTAGTCCTCGACTTACGACCGGTTGAGTAGTCCTCGACTTACGACCGGTTGGGGGGTTGCGGCATTAAAAAGGTTGAGAACCACTGTATTAAATGTTTCAAGGGAGTCCCTATGAAAAGTGAGTGGTAAAGATACCTTTGCCCTCATAGCTAGTCCTCATGAGCACAACCGAGACCAAAATTTCCATTGCTAAACAAGACAGTTGTTAATTGTCCTATTTTACGACCTTTCTTGCGACAGTCGTTAAGGGAATCGCTGCAAGTTGCTCAGTTAACAAACACGGTTGTTTAAGTGAATCTACTTCCCCCATTGACTTTGCTTGCCGGAAGATCGCAAAAGGGGATCACGTGATCGTGGGACACTGCAACCATCATAAATACATGCCAGTTGCCAGCTGTCCAGATTTTGATCAAATGACCACAGGGATGTGGGAACGAAGTCACTTTTTTCCAGTGCCGTTGTAACTTTGAACCGTCTCTAAACGAATGGTTGTTAAGTTGAGAATTACCTGTATGAACCGAAAAACTTTAGCGTCCGTCTTCTTTAGCTTGTTGCCAATATCAAATTTATTCTGTCATCAAGCTATATCTGGTTAGAATAATTTGTGTGTCCGTAATGCATAAAGTAAAATATAGAGGCTCCCCTGCCTATCCATAGGACTAAATCTGCTCAGGAGGACTGGAGGTGAGAACAAATGCTTCATTATTCACACTGCTTCAGAGCGGGGTTGATTTTTTTTTTTAAATGCCTATTTTGATTAATCGGCTTTATTTCTTCTGTTTGGTATTTATTTCCGTGCAATTGGTTGCTCCTAATTGAGGCAGACTTAAGTTATAATAAAATATACGAGACTTTACAGTGTGTTCCTGGTCTTCGGGAGCTGACTCGAAAAGCTACTCAAAGTGGCTCAGAGTGAAAAAGTGTTATCAGTCACACACTAGTTTGGGGTGTGGGTGTGTGTGCCTGTGTGTCTTCTCCCCCTTCCCATCTAGATGGAGGCTTAACTGGATCTAGAGCAGTGGTTCTCAACCTGACCCCATTTGGGGTCGAACGACCATTTCACGGGGGTCGCCAAACAACGCAGTCTGCCATTTTTTTCCCCTTTTCCTTAGCTGTGCAACTCCCTTTTATTCTATTGGCTTTTGAAAGCCAATAGAATAGACTCTCTTGAATAGAGTCTAATTCTATTGGCTTTCCAAAGCCAATAGGAATTGTCCAGGCTGTCTCTGCCCTGCTGAGCCCGCCAAAAGTCCCATTCTGCAAACGGTGCTGCACCAGTTGAGTAGTCCTTTGACTTACGACCGGTTGAGAATCACGGCATTAAAAAGGTTGAGAACCACTGATCTAGAGTAAAGTGAGAAGCTCCAGGCATCGTCGTTGCTACTATAAGTCATAAAGAAGGTTTTAAAAATAGGAAAGATATTGCGGGAAAAGCAACGTTTCAAAGTTAGTTAAAAGGGGGTTGAAATTATTGGGATTGGAACTTGAATCGGTTCGGAAAGAGGCTAAAAAACACAGCCTGCAGGGGTACTTTTGTGAAACCTTGGAAGTTGTGGGTGACACGTTTGTTTAAGCAGACGTGTTTCATACAAGTAGTCCTTTACTTAGGCCAGTGATGGCGAACCTTTTAGAGACTGAGTGCCCAAACTGCAACCCAAAACCCACTTATGCATCGTTGGGTGCCGGGTGGGTGTGGCCCATTGGGTGGGCGTGGCTGCGGTGGTAACGGGAGACTGGGTGGGACTAAAAAGTTCAATCCATCAATTCCAACTTTGCAAGATCCTTTTTTTTCCCCGTGAGAAGTTGAAATTGACTGATTGATTGAACCTTTTTTCTTTTTTCTTTTTGCACACGGTGGCGGAGGCCTAAAGCGAAAAGGTTTTATAAAACCCAGCTGAAGGCCTAGGACTGGGGCGACGGCACGCGTGCCCACAGAGAGGGCTCTGAGTGCCGCCTCTGGCACCCGTGCCATGGGTTCGCCACCACTGACTTAGGACGTTTGGTTTAGTTACAACAGCAATGTAAAAAACTGATTTTTTTTCACATGACCGTTGCAGCATCCCGCACGGTCCCGTGATCCAAATTCAAATGCTTGGCACCTGGCTTGTATTGATGACGGTCGCCGCGTCCCCAGGGGGTCACGTGATCCCCTTTCGCGATCTCCTGACAAGCAAAGTCAATGGGAGGAAGCCAGACCCGCTTAACAGCCGTGTTATTAACAACTGCAATGATTCATTTAACAACCGTGACAAGAAAAGTCACGAGGAACCCAGATTGTTGGGTGGGAGGGGGGCAATATGCTGACTCTGTAAGCTGCTTAGAGAGGCCTATAAAGGCGCCGCGAAGCGGTATATAAATCTGTGCTCTTGCTGTTAACAACTGTTTTGCTTAGCAGTGGAAAGTTGGCACTCTGTTGTGGGTCGTAAGGCGAGGATTACCTGTTCTTTCCTGGAAATATCCACAAGCGTTTGAGACTGTCAGTATTGTTAGTTATAATTCTTTCCAAATGGGGGTAGAATTCCTTTAACCTCGGTCAGGTTTCTTCTGTCTATTTCTGCGTAAAGTCTTCGTCCTTTTTTCCCCCCTTTTTTTTCTTTTTTGTATTTGGTGCTCTTTGCGTTTGACAACATTTCTGTGTTCTGCGACTCTCTCATCCAGAACGAGGTTTTTTTCAGGCAAGCTTATACTCGATCTCTGGGTTTGTTTTGTTTTTTTAAAAAAAAACATCCTTTCATATGCATGTCTGCCCTTTCCCTCTTTATCTTCAGGAGATAAAACGCTTCACATCCCACAGCAGCTAGTCTTTTTTCTCCCTTTCGTCAATGGAGCCACTGTTTTGATTGTCCAGGTGAAGGAACCAAGCTGCTTTCTGGGGCTTTTTTTTTTTTGTGTGTGTGTGGTTTTGTTTTTGTGATTTCAAAGAAAATATGGGAATGCGTAAAGTCAGGGCCCCGATAGAAGGCCTTCTAGGTCAGTAAGGTAATCTTTGACTTAACAGCCATTCGTTTAGTGACCGTTTGAAGTTACAACGGCACCGAAAAAAAGTGACATTTTCCACCCAATCATTGCAGCCTCCCCACAATCACGGGATCAAAATTCCACGCTTGCCAATTGACTCACATTTATCACGGTTACGGGTCCGGGGGGGGGGGCGTTGGTCACGTGATCCCCTTTTTCGACCTTTCTGACTGGCAAAGTCCAAGGGGAAGACACACTCACTTAACAGCTGTGTTACTACTCACTGAACAATTACAGTGATTGGCTTAACCCCTGTCACATGAACGGTCGTAAAATGGGACAAAACTCCCTAAACCAGTGGTTCTCAACCTGTGGGTCGGGACCCCATTTGGGGTCGAACGACCATTTCACGGGGGTCGCCAAACAACGCAGTCCGCCATTTTTTCCCCCCTTTTCCTTAGCTGTGCTACTCCCTTTTATTCTATTGGCTTTTGAAAGCCAATAGAATAGACGCTCTTTGAATAGAGTCTAATTCTATTGGCTTTCAAAAGCCAATAGGAATTGTCCAGGCTGTCTCTGCCCTGCTGAGCCCGCCAAAAGTCCCATTCTGCAAACGGTGCTGTACCTGTTGAGTAGTCCTCGACTTACGACCGGTTGGGGTCACGGCATTAAAAAGGTTGAGAACCACTGCCCTAAACAAACATCTCAATTAGCGACGGAAATCGGGGGCTCCATCGTGGGCCGAGGAATACCCGTGATCTCGTGAAGTTTAAAAAACAAAATAGAAGGTTTGTCCCAAACTGCTTCCTTCCTGGGAGAATAGAAGTTTTCCATCCCATTTAACGGAAGAAAGACGAGCTAAGCAAAAACTAGGAAACAGCTCTTTATTCCCAGCAATCATTGTGTGTTTGTTTTGCTTGCGGTTAAATTCTGTACGGACTTAACAGCAGTTCATTTAGCGACTGTTCAAAGCCACAATGGGGCTGGAAAAAAAAAGTGACCTGGGACCGTTTTTCAAAGGTAAGGCCGTTGCAGCGTCCCTGCGGTCACGTGATCAGAATTCCGAGGCTGCGCAACCGACTCATATTTATCATGGTCGCAGTGTCCCTGGGAGGGGGGGGGCGTCACATCATGATCTGACGAGCAAAGTCATTGGGGGGAGCCAGATTCACTGAACGACCGCGTGACTCACTTAAGGACTGCAGTGATTGACGTAACAACTACGGCAAGAAAAGCTGTAAAATGGGGCAGAACTCACTCACAGATGTCTCACTTAGCAATGGGAAATTTTGGGCTCAGTTCTGACGGTGAGTCGAGGACTGCCTGTATTGTACGCTGGCTGGTTATTTTGTTCTTTTCCTTGACAAATTTTGCTCTCGGTCTAGTCATGCGGACATTTGTCTGTCTGTCTATCATCTATCTTTATCGATCAATCTATTTATATCTCTATCTCTATCTAGCTATCACCTATATCAATCTATATCTATCTCTATCTTTATCGATCAATCTATATTTCTATCGCTATCTCATCTATATCAATCTATAGCTGTATCGATCAATCTATATATCTCTGTGTAGCTATATTGATCTATGTATATTGATCTCTATCCATCATTTATCTTTATCAATCGATCTATATCTCTAGCTATCTGGCATCTATAGCTATCTATTGACCTACCTATATCTATCTTTGTCTACCTACCTACCTACATACATACATCTATCAATCTATCTATGTATCCATCTATCCATGTATCCATCCATCTGTCATCTATATCAATCTATCTATAACAATCTATATCAGTGATGGCGAACCTTTTAGAGACCGAGTGCCCAATCTGCAACCCAAAACCACTTATGCATCGTCAAGTGCCGGGTGGGTGTGGCCCATTGGGTGGGTGTGGCCCATTGGGTGGGTGTGGCCCATTGGGTGGGCGTGGCTGCGGTAGTAACGGCAGACTGGGTGGGACTAAAAAGTTCAATCAATCAATTCCAACTTTGCAAGATTTTTTTTTCCTGCAAGAAGTTGAAATTGACTGATTATAATAATAATAATAATAATAATAATAATAATAATAATAATAGTAAAGTTGGAAGGGACCTTGGAGGTCATCTAGTCCAACCCCCTGCTCGGGCAGGAAACCCTACACCATTTCGGACAAATGGCTGTCCAGTCTCTTCTTAAAAACTTCCAGTGTTGGAGCATTTACTGCTTCTGGAGGCAAGCTGTTCCACTGATTAATTGTTCTAACTGTCAGGAAGTTTCTCCTTAGTTCTAGGTTGCTTCTCTCCTTGATTAGTTTCCACCCATTGCTTCTTGTCCTGCCTTGATTGATTGGACCTTTTTTTTTTTTTGCACAGGGCGGTGTCTAGGTTTTATAAAACCCAGCTGAAGGCCTAGGACTGGGGCAACGGCGCGCGTGCCCACAGAGAGGGCTCTGAGTGCCGCCTCTAGCACCCGTGCCATAGGTTTGCCACCCTGATCTATATCTATTGATCTATCTATCCACCCCTCTGCAGTTCTTAAGGTCTGGCAGGAGTGTTGTTTTCGTGGTTCTTGCCTGAGGACCTAGTAGTTAGTAGCAAAGATTTGAAGAGATTTGTAAAAGAAAAGCAGGCTGACTTCACTTAACAACCTCTCATTTTATCAGGGAAGTTACAGAGTCATCGGAACACCTTCACGGCCCATCAAGCACTCCCAGACACCATAAACCCTCACGCTGCTCACCCAGCAGTCATGCCACGACTGCATATTCGGGCAGGTCAGCTTTACGACCCGCCACGCATTCTGCAGTCAGGCGCGACTGCGATTTGCAAGTGTGCAGGGTTCCCCCCCCCCCTTTCCTGGCTTTCCACAAAAAATGCCCATTCAAATGAATGGATTCACATAGAGACTGCTGCGTTGGCTTAACGACCGCTGGGCTTGCTTAACCATTACTGCAAAAAAAAACCAAAACCCAAAAGGCCAGAATTTTAGTTCTAGTAATGTGTGTGCTTCGATTTTACCCATCGTCGTGATTTACGGCTGTGATTCCTGGATTAATTATGGTCTTAAATCGAGGACTGGCTGTATACAAGTCGTCCTCAGCTTATGACCACAATGGAGCCCCAAATTTATGTGCCTAAGCGAAGCATTTGTTAACTGAATTTTGACTCATTTTACGACCTTTCTTGCCACCGCCGTTAAGTGAATCGCTGCGGTTGTTTAGTTAATGATACCAGTTGTTAAGTGAATCTGGCTTCCCCCCCCCCATTGACTCTGCTTGTCAGATGGTCACAAAAGGGGATCACATGATCCCCCGGGGGCACAGCGACCGTCATAAATACGAACGAGGTGCCAGGCGTCTGAATTTTGTGGGGACGCTGCAACAATTGTACATCTGAAAAACTCATTTTCCCAACTCATTTTTTTTCAATGCCATTGTAACTTTGAACGGTCACTAAATGAACTGTTGTATTTTGAGGACTACCTGTAGTTTTAGTTTTGTATAGAAGGGTTGATCACTACCTTTCCTTATTCACGTTTAGAGAGCACAGTGGTTTGCCAGACAGTTTGGTGACAAAGTTGAAGTCTGAATTGGAAATTTAGCTGTCGTACTGTCCCAAGCCTGGTTTTCCATCTTTCTTTCTTTCTTTCTTTCTTTCTTTCTTTCTTTCTTTCTTTCTTTCTTTCTTTCTTTCTTTCTTTCTTTCTTTCTTTCTTTCTTTCTTTCTTTTTCTTCCTTCCATCCTTCCTTCCTTCCTTCCTTTCCTTCCTTCCTTCCTTCCTTCCCTCTTTCTTTCTTTCTTTCTTTCTTTCTTTCTTTCTTTCTTTCTTTCTCTCTCTTTCGTTCTTTCTTTCTCTCTCTCTCTTTCTTTCTTTCTTTCTTTCTTTCTTTCTTTCTTTCTTTCTCTCTCTTTCATTCTTTCTTTCTCTCTCTCTCTTTCTTTTCCTTCCTTTTTCCTTTCTTTTTTTCCTTCTTTCCTTCCTTTTCCTTCCTTCCTTCCTTCCTTCCTTCCTTCCTTCCTTCCTTCCTTCCTTTCTTTCTCGTTCTTTCTATCCTTCCTCCTCCTCCTATTCATCTCCTTTCTCCTCATCCTCGTTGTTATTATTATTATTTTCTTATTCTGGATGAAAGTTTAGTTACGGCTTCCCAGATTATGCTGTCTGCCTGAATATTCTCTGCCAACACGGTTGATTTCTCTCCCTTGTCTGCAGTGTGCTTTGGGCTTCAAGTGAGCAACACCACATTTTAGAAGCTGGCGCCGGGTGTTTAAGACCTTGTACATTACACTGAAAAGGTTTGACAAGGTTTCTCAGCCTCTATTTAAGGGACTGGGGTGTTGATGCTGGATTGTTTTGTTCCCGGGCAATCGCGGTTTCTGGGCTGTCTCCAATTCCGCCACTGGGTTTATGGCAAGCCCATCCGGATTGTGACTCAGCACGTCAAACCCTGCTCACCAACCATGGCTGGCCGATTTGGGGGGGAGCTCTGCCAGATACAGACCGCAAAACGAGGGGGCTGCTTGTTGATGAAGCACCTCGTGGGTCTGAATCAGATTTACCGAGACACAAACCATGTTAGAGATAAGGGAGGTCTGGGATGGCGGGCTAGGTGGTAATTTCAGATTTTGCTTTCACAGTTATTCCTCGATTTAGGACTATAATTTATATTATATTTATATGCCCACAGTAAAAAATGACAATAAAGGTTATCTATCTATCCACTACCTACCTACCTACCTACCTATCTCTATTATCTACCTCTATCTATCTATCTATCTATCTATCTATCTATCTATCTATCTATCTATCTATCTATCTATCTATCTATCTATCTATCTATCATATCTCTGTCTGTCTGTCTTATATCTACCTCTATTGTATCTATTTATCTACCTATCTATCTCTATTATGTACCTCTATCGCAGTGGTTCTCAACCTGTGGGTCGGGAGCCCATTTGGGGTCAAACGACCATTTCACGGGGGTCGCCAAACCACGCAGTCCGCCATTTTCCCCTCCTTTTCCCTAGCTGTCCTACTCTTATTGGTGGCCACACCCACTTGGGGGTCACCACAACATGGGGAACTGTATTATGGGGTCACAGCATTAGAAAGGTTGAGAACCACTGCTCTATCGTGTCTGTCTGTCTGTCTATCTATCTATCATATCTCTGTCTGTCTGTCTTATATCTACCTCTATTGTATCTATTTACCTACCTACCTATCTATCTCTATTATGTACCTCTATTGTGTCTGTCTGTCTGTCTGTCTATCTATCTGTCTGTCTGTTTGTCTGTCTATCTATCTATCTATCTATCTATCCATCATATCTCTGTCTGTCTGTCTGTCTTATATCTATCTCTATTGTATCTATTTACCTATCTATCTATCTCTATTATGTACCTCTATCGTGTCTGTCTGTCTGTCTATCTATCTATCTATCTATCTATCTATCTATCTATCTATCTATCTATCTATCTATCTATCTATCTATCTATCTATCTATCTATCTATCTCTATCGCAGTGGTTCTCAACCTGTGGGTTGGGACCCCATTTGGGGTCGAACGACCATTTCACGGGGGTCGCCAAACAACACAGTCCGCCATTTTTTCCCCCTTTTCCTTAGCTGTGCTACTCCCTTTTATTCTATTGGCTTTTGAAAGCCAATAGAATAGACTCTCTTGAGTAGAGTCTACTTCTATTGGCTTTCAAAAGCCAATAAGAATTGTCCAGGCTGTCTCTGCCCACCAAAAGTCCCATTCTGCAAATGGTGCTGCACCAGTTGAGTAGTCCTCGACTTACGACTGGTTGAGTAGTCCTCGACCTACAACCGGTTGGGGGGTCGTGGCATTAAAAAGGTTGAGAACCACTGCTCTATCGCCAATTTTCCATTGCTAAGCAAGGCAGCTAATGAGCCACACTTGATTTTACAACCATTCCCCCTCCCCCAATAATTAAGTGAACCACTGCCATGGTTAAGTGAATCATGGGGTCATTAAGTGAGTCCGGCTTCCTCCACTGACTTGGAGGAAGTTGCTCACGAAGGGGGGTGGTCACATGACCCCGGGGTGTTGCAACCGTCGTAAATGCGTGCCAGTTTCTAAGTGGCCAAATGCTGACCATGCGTCCCTGGGGACGATGTTCCCGCAACGGTTGAAAGTGTGCGGACTGTTCGCAAGTTCCTTTTTTCCACTGCTGCTGTGACTGCCGTTGTTAAATCAGTGGTTGTGAGTCGAGGATTACCTCTACTTGTCGTCCCCTACTTCTGAAGCACGGCTACAGACGATCATTTGACAGGGATGAGGAAAGAAATCCCTTTGGCTGTGGCTCGAGAAAATCCGCAACAGCCACAAATCTGAACTGCAGCTAGTCCTTCACTTACGACCCACAACTGAGCCCAAAACTTTTTGTGGCTGAGTGAAACCTTTTTTAAAGTGAGTTTTGCCCCGTTTTACGACTTTTCTGGCCACCGTTGTTAAGTGAATCACCGCAGCTGTTCATTAGTAACGCCGCCGTTAAACAAACCTGGCCCTCCCATTGACGTGGCTTGTCAGAAGGCCGCAAAAGGGGGTCACGTGACCCCCCCCCGGGGGACGTCGCCGCCGTCGTAAAATGTGAGTCAGTTGCCAAGCGTCTGAATTTCAGGGTTATACCGCAACGGTCGTAAGTGTGAAGAACGGTCCTAAGTCCCTTTTTTTCCCCCCAGCGCCGTCGTAACTTTGAACGGTGACTAAACGAACGGTTGTAAGTCGAGGATCACCCGCGGTGGTCACACAAACACATCCGTGCTTTTCGTTGCCTGTTGAATCTCTCACATTTCATCCCCGGCCTAAAGAACCAGCTGCAGAGTTGCGACAAGTCCTAACCTGGATGGTGGAGTTATTTATAGGTTGACTCGACTCCTAGCACAAGGCAGCGTTGTGCGTTCCTGGTTGTTTGTATTGTTTTTAGCCGCAACCGGGCTTCGGCTGAACCAGTGAGGGGCGACCCTTTTAGAGAGCAAGTGCCCAAACCACAACCCCAAACCCGCTTATTTACTGCTTATTTATGGCAAAGTGCCATTGTGGTGCCCTGGGGGGGGAATGGGGGCGGGGCCCCCTGGGTGGGCGGGGCCCACTGGGTGGGCATGGCTGCGGGTGTCACGGCAGACTGGGTGGGCGTGGCTGGGGTGGGCACGGCCACTTCAATGTTCATGGAGGGGGGAAGCCTATGGGAGCCGGGCAGGGTTGGGGGAGATCCAGGGGGTCTCTGGCGGGTGGGGGCGGTGGGCAGGAGGCCCAGCATAGATGGGGGGGGAGGCACGCAGTCCTAGCTGGGACTGGGGGGCCATGGCGCCGATGGGGATCCGGCTTTCCCTGCTCAGGGTGGCCTTCGGGTTGCTGGGCGTGGGCGTGCTCTACCACCTCTAGTCGAGTGTGCTAGCTGGCCACTTCGCCTCCTTTGTGCTTGGTGGGGCTACCACTCTGGGTGGTGGCGCTGGCGTAATGGACCTGCGCAAGGTGCTGGCAGCGGTGGCATGCATGCCTACCGAGAGGGCTCTGAGTGCCACCCCTGGCACGCATGCCATAGGTTTGCCACCACGGGTATAGGATCTCCTGCTTGAGCAAAGGGCTGGACTAGAAGACCTCCAAGGTCCCTTCCAGCTTCCTATTCTATTCTATTCTATTCTATTCTATTCTATTCTATTCTATTCTATTCTATTCTATTCCATTCCATATATTCTATTCTATTCTATTCTATTCTATTCTATTCTATTCTATTCTATTCTATTCTATTCTATTCTATTCTATTCCATTCCATTCCATTCCATTCCATTCCATTCCATTCCATTTATTCTATTCTATTGCATTCCATATATTCTATTCCAGTGGGTCTCCACCTGTGGGTCGGGACCCCATTTGGGGTCGAACGACCATTTCACGGGGGTCACCAAACAACGCAGTCCGCCATTTTTTCCCCCCTTTTCCTTAGCTATGCTACTCCCTTTTATTCTATTGGCTTTTGAAAGCCAATAGAATAGACGCTCTTGAATAGAGTCTAATTCTATTGGCTTTCAAAAGCCAATAGGAATTGTCCAGGCTGTCTCTGCCCTGCTGAGCCCGCCAAAAGTCCCATTCTGCAAACGGTGCGGCACCAGTTGAGTAGTCCTCGACTTACGACCGGTTGAGTAGTCCTCGACTTACGACCAGTTGGGGGTCGCGGCATTAAAAAGGTTGAGAACCACTGGTCTATTCTATTCTATTCTATTCTATATTTCTATTTCTATTCTGTTCTGCTAAATATTCTATTCTGGTTCTGTTCTGTTCTGTTCTGTTCTATATTCTGTTCCGTTCCATTCCACTCCATTCCATTTTTTTTTATTCTATTCTGTCCTGTCCTGTCCCATCCTGTCATTTGCTGTGATCCAGAGATACCGTATTTATTTATTTAGGCGTCAGCTGCCTTTGGAGATATTTTGAAAAACAAGACAGGGAAATGAAGCAGAAGGATGTTGGCTTCCAGAGCTGTTTTTTTGTTTTTTGTTTTAAAGATAGAGTTGTCCAGGAAACTGATATAAGGGTAGAGCAAAGTGTTGACTTTGGCCAACCCTGTTTGAATAATAATAATAAAAAGCTTGATCAGTCCCGAATTCTGGGCTCCTCGGGCAGAGATGTCTTCTGGTGATAGGTAGGTGTGATACACAGAATAAACTTCAGAATGATTAAGAAGAAACCCTGAAGAGGCCGCCTATCATAGAACAGATAGTCCTCGGCTTACGACCACAATTCTACCCCCAAAGTTCTGTTGCTGAGCAAGACATTTGTTCAGTGAATTTTGCCCCATTGTACAACCATAATCATTAAGTGAATCACTGCAGTTATTAAGTTAGTAACACGGTTACTAAATAAATCTGGCTTTCCCGTTGACTTCGCTTGTCGGAAGGTCACAAAAGGTCATCGCAGGACCCCCCCCCCCAGGACACTGCGAAGGTCCTAAATCTGAGTCAATTGTCAAGCGTCTCAGTTCACGATCACTGCAACCGTCGTAAGCGTGAAGAACGGCCCTAAGCCAATTCCTTCCGTGCTGTTGTTGCGACTTCAAAACGGTCCCTAAACGAACTGGCGCAAGTCGAGGACTACCTGGGTGGGTCTAAAATTTTGCAGCTGGGTGTGTGTGTGAGGAATGTGCTGAAGGTCATCGAGACTTGGGCTAGACCAGGGATGGCGAATCTTTTAGAGACCGAGTGCCCCAAACTGCAACCCAAAACCCACTTATGCATCGTCGAGTGCCGGGTGGGTGTGGCCCATTGGGTGGGCGTGGCCCATTGGGTGGGCGTGGCTGCGGTGGTAACGGCAGACTGGGTGGGACTAAAACAGTGGTTCTCAACCTTTTTAATGCTGCGACCCCCAACCGGTTGTAAGTCGAGGACTACTCAACGGGTGCAGCACCGTTTGCAGAATGGGACTTTTGGCGGGTTCAGCAGGGCAGAGACAGCCTGGACAATTCCTATTGGCTTTGGAAAGCCAATAGAATTAGACTCTATTCAAGAGAGTCTATTCTATTGGCTTTCAAAAGCCAACAGAATAAAAGGGAGTAGCACAGCTAAGGAAAAGGGGGGGAAAAATGGCGGACTGCGTTGTTTGGCGACCTCCGTGAAATGGTCATTCGACCCCAAATGGGGTCCCGACCCACAGGTTGAGAACCACTGGACTAAAAAGTTCAATCCATCCATTCCAACTTTGCGAGATCTTTTTTTTCCCGCGAGAAGTTGAAATTGACTGATTGAACCTTTTTTCTTTTCTTTTTTTTTTTGCACACGACGGCGGAGGCCTAAAGCAAAAAAAGGTTTTATAAAACCCAGCTGAAGGCCTAGGACTGGGGCGACGGCCCGCGTGCCCACCGAGAGGGCTCCGACTGCCACCTCTGGCACCCGTGCCCTAGGTTCGCCCCCACTGGGCTAGTTCGATCCTCCGATTGCTTCTTGTGTGTTGACGCCAAGGCTTGTCTGTCTCTCTCTGTCCTCCCATCTCGTTCGCAGAACATGGTGATGAGCTTCCGGGTCTCCGACTTGCAGATGCTGCTGGGCTTTGTGGGTCGGAGCAAGAGCGGACTCAAACACGAACTGGTCACCCGGGCCTTGCAGCTGGTCCAGTTTGACTGTAGCCCGGAACTGTTCAAGAAGATCAAAGAGATTTACGAGACGCGGTACGCCAAGATCTCCGATCCGGGACAAACTCCCCAACAGCAGCAGCAGCAGCCGCTCCCGCCCGCCCCGCAGCACCGACCTCCTTCCGAAGCCCTTTCCATCCATCCTTCTTACGACCGCAACAGCACAGTAACCAGGACTGGTCTTTCCACCCCTAACATAGACTATCCTTCCCTCTACGGAAAGTATTTAAACGGACTCGGACGGTTGCCGGTCAAACCGGCGAAGCCTGAGGTCCGGTTGGTGAAGCTACCCTTCTACACTATGCTGGATGAACTGTTGAAGCCCACAGAACTTGGTGAGTCGGGCCCGGACGATCGCCGGTGGGCCCTGGAGGTCTGGCCTTCCAGGCCTCGCGGACAGAGGTGGGAACGGACACTCCCTTTCCCCCCCTCCCCGATGAGGCCTGGAGGAGAAATCCAGCTGCCAGGCCTTGGAGCGCTTTCCCATCTCTTCTCTTCAAAGCTGTGGTTTGTCTCTGGTGGGATGGGCAGATGGGTGGCTGGCTGGATCCAAAGATGGCTTGGAACAATTATCTGTGGAGATTCTCAGTCACCCAGGTCAGGGTTACCCCAAAGGTGCTTTTTCAAGGAAACAGCTGGACTTTCTGGTTTTCCTTGGAAGACGTTTCGCTTCTCCTCCAAGAACCTTCTTCAGTTCTGACTACAGGGTGGGGAAGGGAAGGATTTATACTCCTTGCAGACAGCGGGTCATTTGCATATAAGGAACTGGCTGCTGGAATTGGGGATGTCTAGTTTAACGAAGAGAAGGACGAGGGGGAACAGGATAGCAGCCTTCCAGTATCTCAGGGGCTGCCCCAAAGAAGAGGGAGTCAAGCTATTCTCCAAAGAGAAGGCAGGACAAGAAACAACGGGTGGAAACTAACCAAGGAGAGAAGCAACCTGGAACTAAGGAGAAACTTCCTGACAGTGAGAACAATTAACCAGTGGAACAGCCTGCCTCCAGAAGCAGTGAATGCTCCAACACTGGAAGTTTTTAAGAAGAGACTGGACAGCCATTTGTCCGAAATGGTATAGGGTTTCCTGCCTGAGCAGGGGGTTGGACTAGATGACCTCCAAGGTCCCTTCCAACTTTATTATTATTATTATTATTATTATTATTATTATTATTATTATTATTATTATTATTATTATCCTCTTAGAGAGTCATTGGGGCCATTTGGAGGATTACCTCTGTCCTTAGGGTCACCTGAGTAGTGCAAATGGGTGCAGGATGAGTCTGCTGAAGCACAAATGAGATTCGGACAACACAGACTCATCCCCAACAACCTGTGCCCATCTTCAACAGTGAAGGGACGTAGGGCAGAGAACATCCTGCAGCCAAAAAAGGTTCCACACACATTTACAAGACTCAGGTAACCCTGAGGACCCAGGTAAACCTCCAAGTGGCCTCAATGACTCTCTACAACAGTGGTTCTCAACCTTTTTAATGCCGCGACCCCCAACCGGTCGTAAGTCGAGGACTACTCAACCGGTCGTAAGTTGAGGACTACTCAACTGGTGTAGCACCGTTTGCAGAAGGGGACTTTTGGCGGGCTCAGCAGGGCAGAGACAGCCTGGGCAATTCCTATTGGCTTTTGAAAGCCAATAGAATTAGACTCTATTCAAGAGCGTCTATTCTATTGGCTTTCTAAAGCCAATAGAATAAAAGGGAGGAGCACAGCTAAGAAAAAGGGGGAAAAAATGGCGGACTGCGTTGTTTGGCGACCCCCGTGAAATGGTCTTTCGACCCCAAATGGGGTCCCGACCCACAGGTTGAGAACCACTGCTCTACAAGAATGCAAATGACCAGCTGTCTGCAAGGAGTATAAATCCTTCCATTTCCCCACCGTCCAGTCAGAGCTGGAGAAGCTTCCTGGAGGAGAAGCGAAACGTCTTCAAAGGAAAAACAAGAAAGTCCAATTGCCTCCTGAAAAAGCATCCTTGGCTTTTTGTGGCCCAGAAAATAGAGTTATTGGCAGGGCGGACTCAAAGCTTTGGGTGCTGCTTAACGTTGGCTGGTTCTTTAGCACAGGGCTTTTCAAGCTTTTCACCCATTGTACCACTTTTAGGATACGGCAACATCCGAGTACCACCAGTAGCTTAGCAAGGTGTCAAAAACTCGATGACCAAAAGAAAAAAAAAAAAAGGAAAAAAGTGATAAAGTACAGGTAGTCCTCGACTTACAATAGTTCGCTTAGTGACTATTCGAAGTTCCAACGGCACTAAAAAAAAGTGCCCCCCAAGCCACAGCCGAGCAAGACGCCTGCCTGCCCGCCCAGCGGCGCTCTTCCTCCTGTCTGAGGTTTTCATTGTTGTGAGCATTTCTGTTGAGGATTAGCAGTGGGAACGGGGTGGGGGGGGGGTTTTGGTTTTCATTCCCCCCGTCTGCTGGGTGGTTGCAGCAGGTTTTGGTCTCTTCACATGACCCTGGGACACTGTGACCGTCATAAATATGAATCCGTTGCCAAGCATCTGAATGTAAATCACAAGACCCTGGAGAGGCTGCAACATTCCAGCTGATCGGCGCTTCTTCTGGGCTCAGCAGAAGCGCCAGGAGCCTGGCGCTGATCCTGGCGCTTCCGTAAGCCCTGACAGCCCTGAAAAAGCGCCGATCAGCTGGAAAGGGGCGCTGATCCTGGCGCTTCCCCTGAGCCCTGACAGCCCTGCAGCTCCAGCCGTCTCTCGCTCAGGCTTGTGCGGTGCTGCCACCGGTTCAGCTCATTCCCCTCCACCGCTACCACTTTTCTAGCATGGTCGCGTACCACCTGCCAGGTACCAATGTACCACAGGGGGTACCCATACCACTGGTTGAAACGCCCTGCTTTAGCAGATACAGTCCATTTCTGGAGAGGTCAAAGAAAAGCGAACATTTTCTTGTTCCTAACTGGGGGTCCTGAGGGTCCTTGTAGCCCTGTATCTCAAGGACTGTGTATAAATGTGGAGGTCTTTGACAACTTGTCACAGCCAACTCGCCGCAAGACAAACTCGCCCTGGCCAATTGCTGTGGGACAGCTCATTGCAGGACAAGAGTGATGCAAATTTGGAAGAAAGAGTCTAATAACGGGTGTCAAACTGCCGGCCCGCGGGCTGGATGCGTCAGGGCGAAACTGCGCCCACCCCACTGCCAGCAATGGGGAAAAAAAGTTGCGATAACGTCGCGACGCGTCACGCGACATTGCGAGTTTTGACAACCTCTGGTCTAATTGAATCGTTGAGGGAAGAGTGCCAAAGGAGGGAGACAACAAAACGTGAACGGCAAAAATTAAGGTCATTTTTTTTTTCAAAATTATTTTAAGTAATTGAATTGTTGAATTGCTTCTCAGTGACTTGACCCCTGGCAAGCTGGCCATGCCGAGTTGGCCGTGACGCACTGGCTGTGATGAGCTGGCCGTGGCGAGGTGACCGTGGTGAGTTGGCCGTGGCGAGCTGGCTGTGATGAGTTGACTATGGCAAGTTGACTGTAATGAGCTGGCCGCGGCAAGTTGACCACAATGAGCTGGCTGCAGCAAGTTGACTGTGATAAGCTGGCTGCAGCAAGTTGACCATGATAAGCTGGCTGCGGCAAGTTGACTGTGACGAGCTGGCTGCAGCAAGTTGACCATAATGAGCTGGCTGCAGCAAGTTGACCATGATAAGCTAGCCGCGGCAAGTTGACCGTGATGAGCTGGCTGCAGCAAGTTGACCATGATGAGCTGGCTGCGGCAAGTTGACCATAATGAGCTGGCTGCAGCAAGTTGACCGTGATAAGCTGGCTGCAGCAAGATGACCATGATAAGCTGGCCACGGCAAGTTGACTGTGATGAGCTGGTCGCGGCAAGTTGACCGTGATGAGCTGGCTGCAGCAAGTTGACCGTGATGAGCTGGCTGCAGCAAGTTGACTGTGACGAGCTGGCCGCGGCAAGTTGACCATGATGAACTGGCCGTGACAAGCTGGCCATGATGAGTTGACTGCAGCAAGTTGACCGTGACGAGCTGGCCGCGGCCAGTTGTCCCATTCCGATAATTCTCTTGCCGGCTTTGAGGGATCCTTTGAGTAAACAGATTGGGACGAAGTGACCGGTGAATTTGTAAGAGGGACTCTTGACTTTGGCTTGGCTTGCCTTTACCTCTCAAGGGGAATCGGGAAGTCGAACTGTTGTTTGCGCACAGCTCGGTGGAATCTTCTCTGGCAAACTGGCTGAGGCAATCTCTGTGTTTTGATTGCAAGATGATTTGAGAGGCCTTTCCGGTGTGTCCTCTGAGAAATTTCAGATCCAAGTGTTTCTACGCTGTGGATTGCTTTAGACCAGGGTGGAGATGGAGGAGGCTTTTTATGAGCTGATGCGGCGGCGTTTTGTGCGAGCGAACCGAACGAGAGCATCTCGTGGCGTGTGCATTTTCACAGATTGCTGCTATGCAAAGAAATGTCCCCTCTTCTTTACGATTGTATTAATAGAACTGGGGGGTTTTGTTCTTGTTGTTTTTTTTTTTCCCCCAAGTCGCGAGGACTAACAGTGAAGAGGCATTTTTATTGTATATTTGTCAAACCTCACCTCTGATGCTAGATCCAGTTCTCAGTAGCAAAGCTTCAGAACGAGGTGGGGAAGGATGGCAAGGCTTATGCAGATGAATTAGAAGAGAAAACCGAGGTGGGACAGGAGAGGATGGCCTTCTCAAACCTAGAAGGACTAGAATTTCAGAGTCAGAAGAGAAGCTGGAAGGGACCTTGGAGATCTTCTAGTCCAACCCCCTGCTCAAGCAGGAGACCCTACGTGCAGTCTTTTCTTAAAAACCTCCAGTGGTGAAGCACATACAACTTCTGAAGGCAGGTGGTTCCGCTAGTTAATAATAATAATAATAAAATAAAGTTGGAAGGGACCTTGGAGGTCATCTAGTCCAACCCCCTGCTCAGGCAGGAAACCCTCTACCATTTCGGACAAATGGCTGTCCAGTCTCTTCTTAAAAACTTCCAGTGTTGGAGCATTCACGGCTTCTGGAGGCAGGTAGTTCCACTGGTTAATTGTTCTCACTGTCAGGAAATTAATTAATTCCTTCCTTCCTTCTTTCCTTTCCTTCCTTCCTCATTTAACAGAATAACAGACTTGAAAGGGACCTTGGAGGTCTTCTAGTCCAACCCCCTTGCTCAGGCAGGAAACCCTATACCATTTCAGACAAGTGGCTGTCCACTCCCGTCTTAAAAACCCCCAGTGATGGAGCACCCACAACCTCTGGTGGCAAGCTGTTCCACTGGTTAATTCTTCTCACTGTTAGGAAGCTAGGGACCACGTGACCACAGGACACTGAAGCCATCATAAATATGAGCTGGTGGGCAAGGGTCCGAATTTTGATCACGTGACCACGGGGGAGGCTGCAACGGTCGTAAGTGTTATAAAACAGTCTTAAGTCACTTTTTTCGGCACTGTTGTAACTTCAAACGGTCACTAAATGAACTGTCATAAGTCAAGTACTTGTTGTTAGTTGCGAAGTTGCGTCCGACCCATCGCGACCCCATGGACCACGTTCCTCCAGGCCTTCCTGTCCTCTACCATCTTCTGGAGTCCATTTAAGCTCACGCCTACATCTATATCTATATATCTATCCTCTATCTATCCATCTGTCTATCTAGTCATCTGATTATCTGTTTGTCCATCTACGTGTGTGTTTCTCTCTCTATCCATCTATATCTACACCTGTCTGTCTATCTGTCTGTCTTTCTGTCTGTCTATCTATCCATCCATCCATCCATCTCTCTGTCTATCCGTTTATCTGTTTGTCCATCTATCCGTGTCTCTCTCTCTATACATACATACATACATATAGATATATAAGAAGAGACTGAACAACCATTTGTCTGAAATGGTATAGGGTTTCCTGCCTGAGCAAGGGATTGGACTAGAACAGTGGTTCTCAACCTGTGGGTCGGGACCCCATTTGGGGTCGAACAACCATTTCATGGGGGTCGCCAAACAAGGCTGTCCGCCATTTTTTCCCCCTTTTCTTTGGCCACGCCCCTGGCACCCAGTGATGTATAAGTGGTTGGGGGTCACCACAACATGGGGAACTGTATTACGGGGTCACGGCATTAGAAAGGTTGAGAACCACTGGACTAGAAGACCTCCAGGGGTCTCTTCCAACTTTTTATTACTATTATTATTGTTGTTGTTGTTGTTGTTGTTGTCATCGTCGTCGTTATCTGTCTGTCTGTCTGTCTATCTATCTATCTATCTATCTATCTATCTATCTATCTATCATCTATCTATCAATCATCTATCTATCTATATCTATATCTATCTACCTATCTATCTATCTATCTATCTATCTATCTATCTATCTATCTATCTATCTATCGTTATTGTTGTTGTTAGTTGCGAAGTTGTGTCCGACCCATCGCGACCCCATGGACCACGTTCCTCCAAGCCTTCCTGTCCTCTACCATCTTCTGGAGTCCATTGAAGCTCATGCCTCCTGCTTCAGGGACTCCATCCAGCCACCTCCTTCTCTGTCGTCCCCTTCTTCTCTTCCCCTCCATCTTTCCCAGCATCAGACTCTTCTCCAGTGAGTCCTTCCTTCTCATTAGGTGGCCAAAGTCCTTGAGTTTCAACTTCAGGATCTGGCCTTCTAGAGAGCAGTCGGGGTTGATCTCCTCTAAGACTGACTGGTTTGAACGCCTTGCAGTCCAGGGGACTCGCAGGAGTCTTCTCCAGCACCATGGTTCAAAGGCCTCCATTCTTTGGCGCTTAGCCTTTCTTATGGTCCAACTTTCACAGCCATACATTGCAAGTGGGAAAACCAGTCGAATACTACCTGTACTTTAATTTTATTTATTTCATTTTTTTTACTCCGCCTTTCTCCTCTATAAGCTCCTGTTTTCTAGCATCCAGCCAAAGCTGGCCACAAAAAGCAGCCTGCAGTTCCCAAGATTCTCTGGCCTGGTTTGCACATCACATTCGGCCAATCCGTGGTTTGTTTTGATTCCGTGCCCTGGGCAGACTCAGCCGTGGTGGTTTGACAGCTTCGTGGTTGGGCAGGATGTTTAGAGCTGGCCTTCAGTTGTTTGTTTGTCAGTTGATAACAGGGGTCCCCAACCCTCGGTCCGTGGCACCGGTACTGGGCCGCGGCATGCCAGCAACCGGTCCGCACAAACAAGCAGAGCCCCATCCGTGGGATGCAGGTAGCACACAAAACCACGCACCCTGCGGTCCGTGGAAAAAATCTTTCCACTGCCCTTCAGTGCAGCAGAATAAGATAATAGCATTAAAGCTCAACTTTCTACTTTTACATAATAATATAAACCAGCCATATCTATAACAGCAAAACCTCTCTCATCGGTAAAGCCCCAAATCAAAGTTTCCTATTTTTTTTTTTTTCCCCCCTACCTGGAGCAGAAAATCCAGAAGCGGTTTCCAAGTGGAAACCAAAGTAATTTTTTTTTTCTGTGATCAAAGCAGTCAATTGGGCCATCTCTGCTCAGAGTTGGGCTTCAGTCGTGGCTCATTCGCGAAACGAAAGTAAGGTTTGAACTCCGCCTGGGTCTGCTCGTGCGATCAGGTGGGCTTCACTGCACGGCAAATCCTTGTTAGTTTGTCACCCATCATCTTCCTTATTGTGCCTATCTTTGCCTAGCTCATTGCTTGCTCCACCCTGACTCTTGAGGAATATTTCCCTTCCATAAAATCATAAAATCCTAGCGTTATTAGAAGGGACCTTGGAGATCATCTAGTCCAGTGGTTCTCAACCTTTTTAATGCCGACTTACCAACCGGTGGTAAGTCGAGGACTACCCAACCGGTCGTAAGTCAAGGACGTTCCCTGCCCGGGAGCGCCGCGCATGCGTGCTGCCACCCCCTGCATCGGCCGAGGCGTAGTTGGCAAGCGGCAGAGACGGCGCAGGCCAACCACCGGCTGGGCCACCAGCTGGCCCAGCCCAAGGCAGGTAAGGCACCCGCCGGGCCCCACGCGCGCCAGCAACCCTCCCTGCACCCGCCGGCCACCCACCTCCCACCCCTGGCCCTCTTTTACTTACATTTGTAGTAGTTGCTCAGCAGGGAGGGGTGGAAGTTTCCAGACAGCTCGCCTTCGCTGCAGACAACTTGCAGCACCGTTTGCAGAATGGGACTTTTGGCGGGCTCAGCAGGGCAGAGACAGTCTGCACAATTCCTATTGGCTTTTGAAAGCCAGGAGAATTAGACTCTATTCAAGAGAGTCTATTCTATTGGCTTTCAAAAGCCAATAAAATAAAAGGGAGTAGCACAGCTAAGGAAAAGGGAAAAAAAATGGCGGACTGCGTTGTTTGGCGACCCCCGTGAAATGGTCGTTCGACCCCAAATGGGGTCCCGACCCACAGGTTGAGAACTGCTGATCTAGTCCAACCCCCTGCCCAAGGCAGGAGTCCTTACACCTTCCTAGATGTGTCATGCCAAGAAAGAGGATATTGTCGGTGAACTCCCCCATGTGCTGATGACATTCTCTGGACTGGTAACGAGACGTCTGCAAACTTGGAACCATGATCCCAGCAAGGTGCCCAAATTGTACCAAAGTTGGTTTACGTTGCTCAGAATTACAAGGTATGGATAGACAACTTCATCTAAATAATAACAACAACAACAACAACAACAACAACAAAACCCTCTAACTAAAGAAATAAAAGAATTGAAACAAAGAATAACTGAGCATCTAGAACAGCACAAAAACAACAGAATAAGGCTACCTGCATTGAAGCTTGTTCCAAAGAAACAGCTAGCACAAGCATTAAAAGATGCAAATACTGCAATATCAAGTATAAGCACCAATTCACTGCAAGAAACAAACCAACTAATGTACAGCACAGCTGCAGTTATAACAGAATACCTGGGATGCAAAATCAACAAAAAAGAAAAACAAACAAACAGTGCACCAGAAAAATGGAAGGTTAGACTAGAAAATAAGATCAGCAAGTTAAGATCACATGCAAGCAAGCTAGAACAGATGAAAGAAAAGAAGCTGAAGAACAAGAAGACCAAAGAATAACTAATCAAGAAATACCACTTAGAAACAAGGAAGATCAAGGAAGCACTAGAAATAATAAAGCAACAAATAACAGCTATAGCCAGGAAAATCAGTAGATATGAAGCTCGAATTGCAAACTATAGGCAGAACCTCCAATTTCAATCCAATCAGAAACGTTTCTACCAATCCATCAATGGAGAAACTGCAAGGAATCAGTCAGTACCTGACAAGGAAGAAACAGTGCAGTTCTGGAAGCAGATATGGGATAACCCAAAGAAATACAACAAGGATGCGGCTTGGTTAAAAGAGGTAGATGCAAATAAAACAGAAGTTGAAATGAAAGAACTAGTAATAACAACAAAAATGGTAGAAAAAAGAGCAAAGAAAATCAAAAATTGGTCAGCACCAGGTGAAGATGAACTGCATGGGTTTTGGTTGAAACATCTAACTGTTATACACCCACTCATTGCTAAACAGTTCAACAATATACTACAAGGAGGAGAAATTGAAAAGTGGCTAACAACTGGGAAAACCTACCTAATAATGAAAAATCCAGCAAAAGGGGCAACACCAGGTAACTACAGGCCAATTACCTGCTTACCAACAACTTTCAAATTACTAACTGGTGTAGTAGCTGATGCAGTGCAACAGCATCTAGTTGAAAACAATCTCTTTCCCCCTGAGCAGAAAGGAAACCGCCCCAATAGCAGAGGAACAAAAGATCAACTCCTAATAGACAAAATGATCTTGGAAAACTGCAAGAGAAGGAAGACCAACCTGAATGTGGCATGGATTGACTACAAAAAGGCATTTGACTCTCTGCCACATGATTGGATAATAAAGTGCCTAGAAATAACAGGAGTCAGTAGAAACATCAGAAAATTTGTGCAAAGATCGATGGCACAATGGAAGACACAGTTGCAGATCAATGGTGAGAGGCTGGGAGAGGTTAATATCAAGAGAGGAATATTTCAAGGAGATTCATTATCACCATTACTATTTGTTATTGCACTGTTTCCTCTGTCAACAATACTGAATAACTCAGGACATGGCTATCAAACATCAAAAACATCTGCCAGATTATCCCGCCTCCTTTATATGGATGATCTGAAGCTGTATGGAAAAACATCATCTGAAATAGAATCGCTGCTCAACACTGTCCGTATATATAGCCAAGATATTGTTATGGAGTTTGGCTTGGACAAATGTGCCACACTTACTATCAAACAAGGAAAAATAATGAAAACTGAAGGAATCAAGATGCCCCACGAAAATAACATTAAGAGTCTGGATGAGGAAGAGTACTACAAATACTTGGGTATCCTTCAAGCTGACAACATCAAGCACACTGAAGTCAAGAAAAAGATTAGAGGTGAATACATCAAGAGAGTGAAGAAGATCTTAAAATCCAAACTCAATGGAGGAAATACCATAAAGGCAATCAACACCTGGGCAATCCCAGTTATTAGGTACACAGCTGGAATAGTGGACTGGACTCAAGCAGAACTAAAAGCAATGGATAGGCAGACCAGAAAAATAATGACAATGAATCATGCCCTTCATCCACGCAGTGACATTTATAGACTTTATCTACCAAGGCAAATAGGTGGGCGTGGAATGCTACAAGTACATCAGATGGTTGAAGAAGAAAAAATGGCTTTGGAAGAATATCTGAAGAACAATGATGAAGATGCACTGAAATTAGTATATCAGGAAGGCTTACTAACCACTGGAGAGACCAAACTGGCCTACAAGAAAGACCAAATGAAGAACAGAATAGAGGCATGGGAAGACAAAGCACTACATGGCCAATACATGAAAAAAATAGCTGGGAAAGCAGATAATAATAAAACCTGGCAATGGCTAAGAGCAGGAAAATTGAAGAAAGAGACCGAGGGACTAATTCTGGCTGCACAAGACCAAGCCTTAAGGACAAATGCATATAAAGTCAAAATTGAGAAGACAGCAACAGACAGTAAGTGCCGCATATGCAAAGAAGCTGAAGAAACAGTGGACCACTTGGTAAGCTGTTGCAAGAAGATTGCACAAACTGATTACAAGCAGCGGCATGACAAAGTAGCAACAATGGTGCATTGGAAGATCTGCAAAAAATATCATTTGCCTGTAAGCAAAAACTGGTGGGATCATAAAATAGAGAAAGTGATAGAAAATGATAAAATTAAACTGCTCTGGGACTTCAGAATTCAAACAGACAAGCACCTGCAACATAACACCCCAGACTTAACAATTGTCGATAAGAAAGACAAAAAAGTCTGGATAGTGGACGTGGCAGTGCCTGGAGACAGCAGAATAGAAGAGAAAGAACTGGAGAAGATAACAAAATACAAAGACCTACAAATAGAAATAGAAAGACTGTGGCAAAAGCAAGCAAGGGTAGTACCAATAGTCATAGGCGCCTTGGGTGCAATCCCAAAACAACTGGAGCACCACTTGAACACCATTGGCATTGACAAATTCGCTATTAGTCAATTGCAAAAGGCGGCCTTACTAGGAACTGCTTCCATCCTGCGACGATACCTGTAATACCATCAAACATCCACATCTGCCTATCCCAGGTCCTGGGTAAGGACTCGATAGGTAGACAAAATGCCAAATGCAGTCTGAACATCTGGCTGACTGTGCAATGATCGATAATAATATAACAACAACAGTAATAATAATAATAAAGTTGGAAGGGACCTTGGAGGTCATCTAGTCCAACCCCCTGCTCAGGCAGGAAACCCTACACCATTTCATACAAATGGCTGTCCAGTCTCTTCTTAAAAACTTCCAGTGTTGGAGCATTCACCACTTCTGGAGGCAGGTTGTTCCACTGGTTAATTGTTCTCACTGTCAGGAAGTTTCTCCTTAGTTCCAGGTTGCTTCTCTCCTTGCTTAGTTTCTACCCGTTGCTTCTTGTCCTGCCTTCAGGCGCTTTGGAGAACAGCTTGACTCCCTCTTCTTTGGGGCAGCCCCTGAGATACTGGAACAGGGCTATCCTGTCCCCCCTCGTCCTTCTCTTCATTAAACTAGACCGACCCAATTCCATCAACCGTTCCTTATATGTTATATGTCTATAGTTATCCCAAAGGTGCTTTTTCAGGAGGCAAGTGGACTTTTTCCTTTGAAGACGTTTCGCTTCTCCTCCAAGAAGCTTCTTCAGCTCTGACCGGATGGTGGGGGAATGGAAGGATTTATACCCCTTGCAGCCAGACCTTTGCCTCCTTTAGGAGAGTCTTTGAGGCCACTTGGAGGTTGAGAGTCCTTGAGGTCATATCTGATTCTTCTTTTCTTTGCCCAAATCGATTTTCTCTGTTCCGAAGCTTGTCTCCTAGGCTGATGGAGCACCTGCTTCGTATTAGTCCTCCTTTAAGCCGTTAAGAATTCCTGCTTCCGAGGCATGTTGGTTGGAAAGATGTATGCATTTAAATTCTGGGTTTTTATTTTTATTTTTTCAAATCCCACAGCATAGAGAACCATTGACCTACTTCAAAATCACAAAAAGTTTCCTTACCGGTGGTGACAAAAGAAGACGTAAAATTGGGTCAGTCACGCGGATGGCCTGATTTACGACCTGTGCTGGGTAAGGCTCCATTATGGTCGTAAGTCAAGGACTCCTGTGAGTCTGCTCTTGCCCCTTGGTCTTCCTTTATAGCACCTGGTGAAAAGCACCTGCAAACCGGAGAAGGCTTCGGGTCCAAGGCAGATGGAGAAACCTAAGGGGAGCATCACGTCCATGGAGGTCCTCAGTCATCCGGGTCACAGCTGCCCCAACGGTGCTTTTTCTGGAGTCCCCTGGACTTTCCTGTTTTTCCTTTGAAGACGTTTTGCTTCTCCTCCAAGGAGCTTCTTCAGCTCTGACTGGACGGTGGGGAAAGGGCAGGATTGATACTCCTTGCAGACAGCTGGTCATTTATGTCCTTTTAGAGCAGGAGTCTTCAAACTTGGCCCTTTGATGACTTGTGGACTTCAACTCCACACGTGCCTGGCTGAGGAATTCTGGGAGTTGAAGTCCACACAAGTCATCAACGGGCCAAGTTTGAAGACCCCTGCTTTAGAGAGCCGTTGAGCCCACTTGGAGGCTTGTCTGTGTCCTCAGGGTCACCTGAGTGGTGCAAATGGGTGTGGAGCCTTCTTGGAACTGCAGAAAGGACTGTGTTGTAGACTGGAGGTGAATGATTGGAGGCTAAAGCATATAAGGAACGGCTGCTGGAATTGGGTAGGTCTAGTTTAATGAAGAGAAGGAGGAGGATAGCAGTCTTCTAGTATCTCAGGGGCTGCCCCAAAGAAGAGGCAGTCAAGCTATTCTCCATTGTCTGAAATGGTATAGGGTTTCCTGCCTGAGCAGGGGGTTGGACTAGATGACCTCCAAGGTCTCTTCCAACTTTATTATTATTGTTGTTGTTGTTATTGTTAATCATCGCACAGTCAGCCAGATGTTCAGACTGGATTTGGCATTTTGTCTACCTATCGAGTCCTTACCCAGGACCTGGGATAGGCAGATGTGGATGTTTGATGGTATTACAGGTATCGTCGCAGGATGGAAGCAGTTCCTAGCAAGGCCGCCTTTTGCAATTGGCTAATGGGGAATTTGTCAGTGCCAATGGTGTTCAAGTGGTGCTCTAGTTGTTGTTGTTGTTGTTATTCTGTTGAGAGAGGGCTGTTCAGTTTGACCTAGATGACCTCTTTCAAACCAGCGGTCCTCTCTGTCCGAAATGTGGACTTTGCTGTCCTCGAAAGAGCGGCCTTTGTCTTTCAAACGCAGGTGGACCGCTGACTCTTATCCTGATGGGTTTGTTGTCCTATGTTGTGCCCTGCGTTTGTGAAGTCGTTGTTTTGTTTCCCCAGGAAAAGCCGGAAAGTCCAGTTGCCTCTTAAAAAAAGCACTTTTGGGACAACCTCATCTAAGCTCTTTAAATAAATATGTCCATTCTTACAGGTCGTCCTTGACTTACAAACACTTCGTTTAGTGACTGTTCAAAGTTACAACGGCATTCAGGGGGGGAAAGTGACTTACGACCGTTTTTCAGACTCACCGACCTTTCTAGCCTCCCCATGGTCACATGATCAAAATTGAGAGGATTGGCAACCGACTCCTATTTATGATGATTTCAGCCTGATCCCCTTTTGCGACTGTCTGACAATAGCAAAGTCAACGGGGGAAGGCAGATTCGCTTCACAACCCGTGTCACTAACTCAACCCCCACAGCGATTCGTTCACTTGACAACCCGTGACTAGAAAGGTCATCAAACGGGGCAAAAATTCTCTTTTCACAAACGTCTTGCTTAGCGACGTAAATTTTGGACTCGGTTGCGACCGTATCTGCAGGATGACCTGTATTTACAAAGAAAGAAATCAAATCCTGCTCTGGAAAAGCTGGCGATTTGGGCCGGCATATATTTCCACTCTCCTGGGCACTCTTAGCGAGCTCAGAGGCGCCTCTCCTTCTCCTCCTGGATCTGCTCAGATCAACGTCTCCAGTTCAGCTGCGGAAGCCTTGGCGAGCCCTGCTGTGAATTAACACCTCATAATTAGCATAATTAAATTTAGCAAACTGCCAGGACGGCAACGGCGAAGTGGGGAAAGCAGGCAGGAAGCTTCTGTTCTTGCGATCTTCCCTGGGAAAGAGGCGTGGACCGTTTTCCTTGGCCTCCGAAATCCCCGGATTTAAAATCTTTTTGGCTCGAGAGGGATGGGCCGTTGTGTTGGAACTGCCTCCTTTCACGGTCCTCAGTACAGGGTAGTCCTCGGCTTACGACGCCCAAAGAGCTAAGCGAGGTAGCTGTTAAGCAAATTGTGCTCCATTGGAACCGTTGTGGCGCAGTGGTTAGAATGCGGTATTGCAGGCTGACTCTGCCAGCCTGCCAGCAGTTCGATCCCAACCAGCTTGAGGTTGACTCGTCCTTCCGTCCTTCCAAGGTGGATAAAATGAGGACCCAGATTGTTGGGGGGGGGCAGCAATAGGCTGACTCAGTAAACTATTGAGAGAGGGCTGTAAAGCACTGTGAAGCGGTATATAAGTCTATGTCAGTGTTTCTCAACCTTGACAATTTTAAGGCATGTGGACTTCAACTCCCAGAATTCCACAGCAGCGTTGCTGGCTGTGGAATTCTGGGAGTTGAAGTCCACATGCCTTAAAATTGTCAAGGTTGAGAAACACTGGTCTATGTGCTATTCCTTCCTTCCTTCCCTCCCTCCCTCCCTCCCTCCCAGTGGTTAGAATGGAGCATTGCAGGTTGACTCTGCTCACTGCCAGCAGTTCGATCCTGACCGGTTCAAGGTGGACTCAGCCTTCCGTCCTTCCGAGGTGGATAAAATGAGGATACAGATTGTTGGGGGTGCAACAGGCTGACTCTGTAAACCGCTTAGAGAGGGCTATAAAGCACTGTGAAGCAATATATAATAATGATGATGGTGGTGATGATAAAGTTGGAAGGGACCTTGGAGGTCATCTAGTTCAACCCCCTGCTCAGCAGGAAAACCTACACCATTTCGGACAAATGGCTGTCCAGTCTCTTCTTAAAAACTTCCAGTGTTGGAGCATTTACTGCTTCTGGAGGCAGGTGGTTCCATTGGTTAATTGTTCTCACTGTCAGGAAGTTTCTCCTTAGTTCCAGGTTGCTTCTCTCCTTGGTTAGTTTCCATCCTTTGCTTCTTGTCCTGCCTTCAGGCACTTTGGAGAATAGCTTGACTTCCTCTTCTTTGGGGCAGCCCCTGAGATACTGGAACACTGCTATCATGTCCCCTCTTGACGTTCTCTTCATTAAACTAGACATCCCCAATTCCAACAACCGTTCCTTATATGTTTTAACCTCCAGGCCCCCTATCATCTTTGTTGCTCTTCTCAGCACTCTTTCTAGAGTCCCAACATCTTTTATACATCGTGGTGACCAAAACTAGATGCAGTATTCCAAGTGTGGCCTTACCAAGGCATTGTAAAGTGGTATTAACACTTCACATGATCTTGATGCTATCCCTCTGTTAATGCAATCAAATATTGCACTGGCTCTTTTTGGCTTCTCCCACACACGGCTGGCTCCTATTTAAGTGATGGTCTACTAGGACTCCGAGGTCCCTCTCACAGTTGAGCCAGGTACCCCATGTACTCAGCAAAATAAATAGGAAAGAACAAATCGATGCTGGAGGGTCTTTTGGGCCAAAGGGGCAGTGAAGATTCCTTTTCTGCAGGGTTCCCCCCCGCCCAACTTTTCTGCACTGTTTATGGTCTTTTTTTCGACCTTCTAATCCAGTGGTTCTCAACCTGTGGGTTGGGACCCCATTTGGGGACGAACGACCATTTCACGGGGGTCACCAAACAACGCAGTCCGCCATTTCCCCCCCCCCTTTTCCTTAGCTGTGCTCCTCCCTTTTATTCTATTGGCTTTTGAAAGCCAATAGAATAGACTCCTTTGAATAGAGTCTACTTCTATTGGCTTTCAAAAGCCAATCGGAATTGTCCAGGCTGTTTTTGCCCTGCTGAGCCCGCCAAAAGTCTCAGTCTGCAAACGGTGCTGCACCAGTTGAGTAGTCCTCGACTTACGACCAGTTGGGGGGTCGCAGCATTAAAAAGGTTGAGAACCACTGTTCTAATCAAACCAGCTGATCAAAGAGAATCTTTGAAAATCTCTGTCTTCTGATTGGAAATAACCTCACTCAGCGGTCCTCAATCTTTCTGGCTCTACGGACCAGCACTGGCAGGACCTATGGCAACGGGGGGGGGCAAGGGGATAGTTTTGTACCCCCAACTTAATCCCGAATGTGTGTAAATGAAGCTTAGTGCCCTCGCCTGCTGCTTGTACGGCCCAATTCTCAACAGGCCACAGCCCGCTACTGGCCAGTGGTTGGGGACCCCTGTCCTAAGTCACCTCTTAGGGTGGAGTTCACCAACCTTTATTTATTTATTTATTTATTTATTTATGAATGAGACTTATATACCTCTTTAAGTGCGAGCACTCTCTAAGCGGTGTACACCAGTAAGCAATGTATATATATATATATATTTACATTGCCCCCAACAATCTGGGTCCTCATTTGACCTACCCCGGAAGGATGGAAGGCTGAGTCAACCTTGAGCCGGTGAGATTTGAACCGCTGACCTGCTGAACACAGTCAGCTGAAGTGGCCTGCAGTACTGCACTCTAACTGCTGCGCCACCTCGGCTCTTTCCGGGTTGGCGGCCTGGAGGGGTTGAAGGGGGAGGGGATGGTTTTGTGGGAGGGGCAGGCCATGTGCGCATACACGAGCACACTTGTGCGAGTGGGGTCTTGAGTGGCCGCAACGCCACGAGCATCAGTTGTTGTGGTTCCGGCTAATGAAACATTCCAAAGAACTTCCAGGCATTGATTTTCCTAAAAGTCTTTTATTGTTACAAAATGTCGGCACAGGCACAACGGAGGGATGCTAGGATCTAAGTTCTCTTCCTCTGAGCAGTTCAATTCTCAGTATGTTCCCTCCCTAAATTAGCCATCATATATCACATTATCCAATTAGTGTGAAGGTCAAAGGTTTTCTTCCTCTTTCTTTCCTGGGCTTTACCCCCCAAGGCCCCTTCTGCTCTTTATTAACCTCATATTTACCAGACAATTCTGTATATTGTCAAAAGCAAGAATATACAATATTTGCAGCGTTGACATCAGTGCTGCTCACGCGAGTGAGCCCCTGAGGGTGAGTGGGGCCCCGTGCCCGCGATGCTCGCCTGAGTGGGGTTGTGTACACGCACCAGCTAGCCGCTTACACAGGTCCGGTTGCAAAGAAGCCACGGATCGGTGGTGGGCTGTGGCCCGCAGGTTGGGGACCCCCGTCTTAAGGCAGCTCAGAGCTGACAAAAAGAAATAGCGCGCTTGTTTTTGAGAATCCAGACAAGACTGGACATAAAAGGCAAAAAGGAGGGCTGTGGACTGAAGTAGGGAATCTGCATTTAGTCAGTTGTAACGTAGAAAGCAGCATGGAAACTCATCAAGGAGAGAAGCAAGCTAGAACTAAGGAGAAACTTCCTGACAATGAGAACAATTAACCAGTGGAACAACCTGCCTCCAGAAGCAGTGAATGCTCCAACACTGGAAGTCTTTAAGAAGAGACTGGACAGCCATTTGTCTGAAACGGGATGGGGTTTCCTGCCTGGAGCAGGGGGTTGGACTAGATGACCTCCAAGGTCCCTTCCAACTTTATTATTATTATTATCCAGTCAATATCGAAGTCTCTTTCTTGCCAGACACTAGGATGGTTACCGGTTGCACGGATATCCTGCAAAAAAGGTCTTAGGAAATACAGTAGTGGCCAAAATTGGGGAAACCTTTTGGGAAAAGTGTATTTTTGAGGTTTGATGGCTAATAACACCACTTTTTTAATGGAGTAGTTCCATAAAATTATGCATCAGTGGAAAGAATTTAATCAAGAATGTAATGCAACAAAGTTTGTTCAATTATCTGTACTGCATTCTGTTAAAGGTTATAGCCAAATAACCAGAAAAAGGAAGCATAGCTTGCTTAGGTTGATCTCAGGTAGCTTTCCTTTATCTGATGGTAGCCAATGAGCATGAGTGTTTAGAGAGCCAATCGGGTGTCATCTGGATTTGGCCATGAGCCAATCAGATCACGGTAGGATCCAGTTATTGATGTCTTGTATTGAAGCCGAGAAGAGGACATTTGTCAGCGTGTTATGTAATCGCTATCAAGTTGGTTGGGTTTTTTTTGTGTGTGTTCTTTCATTTAGTGAGCTTGTAAAACATAATAAAATTAAAGTAACGGTGCAAAGAGCTGACCGGTCGCCCAGAAAGCCATGTAAAATAGAATTGTTAAGTGAACAAGGCTCCAGTTTTAAAGAAATTAGAAGAAAAACGGGTGCAAACTTAACCAAAGGTGGCATTTCTACTGTACACTTGTCCCAAAAGGTTTCCGCCATTTTGGCCACTGCTGTACAGGTAGTCCTTGACTTACAACAGTTCATTTAGTGACTGTTCAAAGTTACAACGGCACTGAAAAAAAGTGACTGAGGACCATTTTTCACACAACCCTTGCAACATCCCCGTGGTCACGGGATCAAAAATTGGATGCTTGGCAACCGGTTCGTATTTACGACGGTCTCAGTGTCCCGGGCTCACGCGATCCGCTTTTGCGACCGTCCGATAAGCAAAGTCAATGGGGAAACTGTTTCCCCTTCACCACCGTGTTTCTGACTTAACAAATGGTTCTGTTTTAACAACGGTGGCTACAAAGGTCGTAAAATAGGGCAAAACTCGCTCAACCTGTGTCTCACTTAACAACATAAAGTTTGGCTTCAATTGTCCCCAAGGTGCTTTTTCCAAGAGGCAGCTGGACTGTCTTGTTTTTCCTTTGAAGACGTTTCTCTTCTCCTCCCAGAAGCTTCTTCAGCTCTGACTGGATGGTGGGGGAAATGGAAGGATTTCTATTTATATGACTAGCCCTTTCCACAGCTCCAAGAAGGCTCTGCGCCCATTTGCACCACTCCGCTGAGCACGAGGACACAGATAAACCTCCAAGTGGCCTCAACGGACTCTCTAAAAAAGGGGTCTTCCAACTTGGCCCTTTGATGACTTGTGGACTTCAACTCCCAGAATTCCTCAGTCGGCCATTTTGATGAAACTGCCACCTTGGATCCAGACCAGGGGTCTTCCAACTTGGCCCTTTGATGACTGGTGGACTTCAACTCCCAGAATTCCTCAGTCGGCCATTTTGATGAAACTGCAGGCTTGGATCCAGACCAGGGGTCTTCCAACTTGGCCCTTGGATGACTGGTGGACTTCAACTCCCAGAATTCCTCAGTCGGACATTTTGATGAAACTGCGGGCTTGGATCCAGACCAGGGGTCTTCCAACTTGGCCCTCTGATGACTTGTGGACTTCAACTCCCAGAATTCCTCAGTCGGACATTTTGATGAAACTGCGGGCTTGGATCCAGACCAGGGGTCTTCCAACTTGGCCCTCTGATGACTTGTGGACTTCAACTCCCAGAATTCCTCAGACGGCCATTTTGATGAAACTGCCGGCTTGGATCCAGACCAGGGGTCTTCAAACCTGGCCCTCTGATGACTTGTGGACTTCAACTCCCAGAATTCCTCAGACGGCCATTTTGATGAAACTGCGGGCTTGGATCCAGACCAGGGGTCTTCACACGTGGCCCTTGGATGACTGGTGGACTTCAACTCCCAGAATTCCTCAGACGGCCATATTGATGAAACTGCCGGCTTGGATCCAGACCAGGGGTCTTCCAACTTGGCCCTTTGATGACTGGTGGACTTCAACTCCCAGAATTCCTCAGTCGGCCATTTTGATGAAACTGCCGGCTTGGATCCAGACCAGGGGTCTTCAAACCTGGCCCTCTGATGACTTGTGGACTTCAACTCCCAGAATTCCTCAGACGGCCATTTTGATGAAACTGCAGGCTTGGATCCAGACCAGGGGTCTTCAAACCTGGCCCTCTGATGACTTGTGGACTTCAACTCCCAGAATTCCTCAGACGGCCATTTTGATGAAACTGCCGGCTTGGATCCAGACCAGGGGTCTTCACACGTGGCCCTTTGATGACTGGTGGACTTCAACTCCCAGAATTCCTCAGTCGGCCATTTTGATGAAACTGCCACCTTGGATCCAGACCAGGGGTCTTCCAACTTGGCCCTTGGATGACTGGTGGACTTCAACTCCCAGAATTCCTCAGTCGGCCATTTTGATGAAACTGCCACCTTGGATCCAGACCAGGGGTCTTCCAACTTGGCCCTCTGATGACTTGTGGACTTCAACTCCCAGAATTCCTCAGACGGCCATTTTGATGAAACTGCCACCTTGGATCCAGACCAGGGGTCTTCCAACTTGGCCCTTGGATGACTGGTGGACTTCAACTCCCAGAATTCCTCAGTCGGCTATTTTGATGAAACTGCCGGCTTGGATCCAGACCAGGGGTCTTCCAACTTGGCCCTTTGATGACTTGTGGACTTCAACTCCCAGAATTCCTCAGACGGCCATTTTGATGAAACTGCCACCTTGGATCCAGACCAGGGGTCTTCCAACTTGGCCCTTTGATGACTGGTGGACTTCAACTCCCAGAATTCCTCAGTCGGCTATTTTGATGAAACTGCCGGCTTGGATCCAGACCAGGGGTCTTCCAACTTGGCCCTCTGATGACTTGTGAACTTCAACTCCCAGAATTCCTCAGTCGGCCATTTTGATGAAACTGCCGGCTTGGATCCAGACCAGGGGTCTTCCAACTTGGCCCTCTGATGACTTGTGGACTTCAACTCCCAGAATTCCTCAGTCGGCCATTTTGATGAAACTGCCGGCTTGGATCCAGACCAGGGGTCTTCCAACTTGGCCCTTTGATGACTGGTGGACTTCAACTCCCAGAATTCCTCAGTCGGCCATTTTGATGAAACTGCCGGCTTGGATCCAGACCAGGGGTCTTCAAACTTGGCCCTTTGATGACTTGTGGACTTCAACTCCCAGAATTCCTCAGTCGGCCATTTTGATGAAACTGCCGGCTTGGATCCAGACCAGGGGTCTTCCAACTTGGCCCTCTGATGACTTGTGGACTTCAACTCCCAGAATTCCTCAGCCAGGCACCCTGCTCTAAAAGAAGGCAAATGACCAGCTGTCTGCAAGGAGTATAAATCCTTCCCCACCATCCAGTCAGAGCTGAAGAAGCCTCCTGGAGGAGAAGCGAAACGTCTTCAAAGGAAAAACAAGGAAGTCCAGTTGAAAAAGCACCTTTGGGAACCATGAGCTGGATGACTGAGCATCTCCGTGGACACTTGGGCTCAGTTGTGGTCGGAAGGCGAGGACTACCTGTAAAGGCACAAAGAAAGAACATTTTTGGAAGATCTAAAACCGAACGGACGTTGGACGCAGAGATCCCTAGATGAGAAACGGATCGCCATGTTTGGGCCTTCAGTTCTCTTCTCTTGTGCTGGTCTGCGCGCAGGAAGGGTGTGGTGGAAAGGAAGACCCATTAAAAAATTAAAAAGAAATGATGACCCCCCCCCCCCACACTTAAGTGGCTGATTCAGCCAGCCACTTCCCTTCCATTTGCAGTCCTTTGGAATCTTTTTCTACTCCGCTCTATTGATTTTCTTCTTATCTCTCCAGCCACTCAGGGGAGGCTCTGGGCACGGAAACAGCCGATGAAAAACTGGTGGCAAATAACGTGCAGCACCATTTGTGTTCCCAGTGCATTTTTAAGGTTTGAATATTTTCTCCAGGTGGGAGAACAGCCTCCTTGCACACTGAGAATAGAATAGAATAGAATAGAATAGAATAGAATAGAATAGAATAGAATAGAATAGAATAGAATAGAATAGAATAGAATAGAATAGAAGAATGGAATGGAATGGAATGGAATGGAATATGGAATGGAATGGAATAAGGAATATGGAATAGAATAGAATAGAATAGAGTAAATAGAGTAGAATAGAATTAATAGAATAGAATAGAATTAATAGAATAGGGAATGGAAGAATAGAATAGAATAGAATTAATAGAATAGAATAGAATTAATAGAATAGAATTGGGAATGATAGAATAGAATAGAATAGAATTAATAGAATAGAGTAGAATAGAATTAATAGAATAGAATAGAATTAATAGGATAGAATAGGGAATGGAAGAATAAAATAGAATAGAATAGAATTAATAGAATAGAATAGAATAGAATAGAATAGGGAATGGAAGAATAGAACAGAACAGAATAGAATAGAATAGAATAGGATAGAATAGGATAGAATTAATAGAATAGAATTAATAGACTAGACTAGAATAGACTAGACTAGACTAGACTAGACTAGAATAGAATAGAATAGAATAGAATAGAATCAGACTTGGAAGGGACCTTGAGGGCGTCTAGTCCATCCCCTTGCTCCTGCAGGAGACCCTATACTATTTCATACAAATGACTGTCCAGTCTCTTTTTAAAAACTTTAGAATAGAATAGAATAGAATAGAACAGAATAGAACAGAATAGAACAGAATAGAACAGAATAGAACAGAATAGAATAGAATAGAATAGTGGTGGCGAACCTATGGCAAGCCTGCCAAAGGCGGCACTCAGAGCCCTCTCTGTGGGCACACCCGCTGCTGCTGCCAGCATCTTGCACAGGTCCATTAGGCTGCTGGCGCCCGGAACCACAGACCCACCCAGCACAAAGAAGGCGAAGCGGCCAGCTAGCAAGCTGGAGTAGCGGTGGTAGAGCATGCCCCCATGCGCTCGCTGGCCTCTATGTGCGGGGGCCGATGGTGTCAGGCAGCAGCCGTCCCCACCTCGCCTTGCCTTGCCCTGCAACAATGGCACCCCCCGCCCTACCCCTTGCCTCACCCTGCAGGAAAAGCCGCCTGCCCACCGCCCCACCCACCACAGATCCCCCTGGGTTGGCCTAGATGACCTCCAAGGTCCCTTCCCACTTTATTATTATTACTCTCTTCGACCGGTGATAGTTTTTTTGGCTTGAGGAGTCCCTCTGAAGGGCAGGTGTTTCTACAGGAACCTCTAATCCATTTTCTTGCTTCCACTTCCAGGAGGGCTTCCCGCCAGTCCTTCCTCGGTCTCGTGTCCTCAGTGACTGGCAGTGACTTTTTGATGAGACAATTTGGCAGCTGCCTGTCTCCCTTCGGATCGCTCCCCTGACAATCTTTTTGCCTTCCTCCCTGTCCAGTCCCGCAGAACAACGAGAAACTTCAGGAGAGTCCCTGCGTGTTTGCCCTGACGCCACGCCAGGTCGAGCTGATCAGGAATTCCAGGTAAATGTCCTCGCGAGTTCCTGGGCCAGATTGAAGCCTCTTTGGAGCGACGCCTGGTAAAAATGAAGAAATGAAATGAAAAATTCTCATGTCTGGGCGTGCCTTGTGGCCGACTAGCCAGTCCAGCAGCTGAAAGTCTTAATCTTGTTTTAAAAAGGCCATCTTTGCCCCGGATTAAAAGGTATCTCCCTCCACCTCAGTATTGCTCCAGGAAAATGGGAGCGTGAATGGTTTCTCTCTGGTTGGTGTCCCTAAGGGATCAATTACTAAAGGTGGCATCAGCGTCCCTCAGCAATCGCACAGGTAGGCCTGGACTTACGACTGGTTGCTTAGCAACCACTCGAAGTCAATGATGGAGCCTCTCCAGAAAGGTATTTACAACCTGGATTTGAAAGTTTTGAAAGAGTCAGTGAGGGAGAGAAGAAGAGAAAAAAAAAGGAAGGAAGGGGGAAGAAAGGAGAGAGGAAGGAAGGAATGAAGGAGAGAGAGAAGGAAAGATGGAGGGAAGGAAGGACAGAGAAGAAGGAAGGAAAGAATGAAGGAGAGAGAAGGAAGGATGGAAGGAAAAAAGAGAGAAGAAAGAGAAGAAGGAAGGTATGAATGAAGAAGAGAGAAGGAAGGATGGATAGAAGGAAAGGAAGAGAAAAGGAAGAAAAAAAGAAAGAGGAAGAAAAGGAAGGAGGAAAGGGTGGAGGGAAGGAGAGGGGAGGGAAGGAAGGAAGAAAAAAAGAAAGAAAAAGGAAGAAAGGAAGGAGAGAAGAAAGAAGGAAGGAAGAAGAGAAGGATGGATGGAAGGAAGGAAGAAGAGAGAAGGAAGGAAGGAGAGAAAAAAGGAAAGAAGGAAAGAAAGGAAGGAAGGAAAGGGTGGAGGGAAGGAGAGAGGAGGGAAGGAAGGAAGAGAAAGAAGGAAGAAAAAAGGAAAGAAAAAGGAAGAAAGAGAAGGAAGGATGGAAGGAAGGAAGAAGAGAAAGGATGGAAGAAAGGAAGGAGAGAGAAAAGGAAAGAAGGAAAGGAAGGAAGGAGGAAAGGGTGGAGGGAAGGAGAGAAGGAAGGATGGAAGAAAGAGAAAGAAAAAAGGAAAGAAAGTCATGTGATGGTTTCCAGCAAAAAAAACCTGCCCCTCGCAAACCATGGATTCGCTTAACGAGCACAGCATTGGCTTGCCCTGTTCACTTAGCGACTGCCACAGAAAAGGGACATAAAATAGGGCACGGTCATGGGATGGCCTGCTTACCAACCGGCCCGACTTAACGGGCTCGATGGCCGTAACTCAAGGACTGCCTGTCGGTGAGATATACTTCTCCACCAAGGGTGTGGCTCGTCAGTTGCAGGGAACTATCCTCTCTCCTCCTCCCCCTGCTGTTTGGCAGTGGGCTGTGGCTGATGGAGCTTGGAATTCTAGCAACCCCAGCAGGCACAGTCTTGTTTTTGTTTAACAGATTTCAATAATAATCATTCAGCAAAAACGTGTCGTCTGAGCATCTGATTCACTAATACAAATTCAATGTCTAATCCCTAAATCTTTTCTCTAACCCAGTGGTTCTCAACCTTTTTAATGCCGCAACCCCCAACCAGTCGTAAGTCAAGGACTACTCAACCGGTCATAAGTCGAGGACTACTCATCTGGTGCAGCACCGTTTGCAGAATGGGACTTTTGGCGGGCTCAGCAGGGCAGAGATAGCCTGGACAATTCCTATTGGCTTTTGAAAGCCAATAGAATTAGACTCTATTCAAGAGAGTCCATTCTATTGGCTTTCAAAAGCCAATAGAATAAAAGGGAGTAGCACAGCTAAGGAAAAGGGGGGAAAAATGGCGGACTGCGTTGTTTGGCAACCCTGTGAAATGGTCGTTCGACCCCAAATGGGGTCCTGACCCACAGGTTGAGAACCACTGCTCTAACCATTGATAAAATAGGTCCCAAGTTTGAAAATATTCTTTTTCTTCTTTTTTTCTTTCAGCCTTAAAGTAAGTCTGTCCCATTTCCGAACAGTCTAATGTTATTTTTGATTATTTCTTCTCCTGGTGGTATTTCTTCCTTCTCCCAATATTGTGCAGATATAATTCTCGCCGCTGTTATCACATGTAGGATCAAACACGTACTTTGCTTATCAAGCTTTTCTGGCATTATACCTAGTTCAAAAAAAAAAAAAATCAGGTTTATAGTCTATATGTTTCTCTAACATTTTTTCTAACCAAAATAATAAAACTTTTTTTTTTTTTTAAAAAAAAAAAAAGGGAACAGTTTTGTGGATGCCAGAGTGCAATCTCTCCCGGCTTTGAGTCTCCTTCGGGCTTTTGCTGCGGGCCAGCCGACTGTCTTATGAGTCACTTTAGGGCCAGCTCGGTTCTTTCTTCCGTCCAAACCTGTTTGAGTTAATTACACAGCCTCCAAATTACAGGTTTTGGGGCGACGGTTCATCTGTCCTTCCGCAGAGGAGGGGGGGGAGGCCTCTGATCCGGGACCGAGGCCACGACTGAAGAGTTGTCAGTTCAAGAGAACCTAAATCCGAAATGGAATAGGGTTTCCTGTCTGAGCAGGGGGTTGGACTAGATGACCTCCAAGGTCCCTTCCAACTTTACTATTATTATTATTATTATTAAGTCAGTTGCCTGCTTCTTTGGTGACTTGTTATGTTTTTTGTTTTTTGTTTTGTTTTGTTTTCCATCTGCCTAAATCGTCTGTGGTTTTTCTGGTCTTGTTGACTTGTGTGCTCTTGTCGTTTTGACAGGGAGTTGCAGCCGGGCGTGAGATCAGTCCAGGTTGTCCTCAGGTAAGCTAAGGTGCCAATTAGCCCTCTTCCCCCCCCCCAAAAAAAAACAAGGATGGGGTGGAGGGGGAAGGGATTTAAACAAGGCCGGGGCGTGAGTTGGCAAACAGCCTCCCAAGCTTTGCGAAAGGAATGCGTTTTGTGTGTTTAACAAGTTAAAAGAGAAGGCCAGATACACTTAACCACCGTGCCACTAATTTAAGAACTGCAGTGATTCCCTTAACAACTGTGGCAAGGAAAGTCGTAAAGTGGGGCAAAACGTACTTAGCAAATGTCTCACTTAGCAACAGAACATTTGGGCTCAACGGTGCTCGTAAGCCGAAGACTTCCTGCCCATATGCCGTACACATAACACGTATGTGTATACGTATTCCTAATGTTTATGGTTGTCTCCCATCTCTTCCTTTCTCAGAATCTGCTACACAGACACCAGCTGTCCTCAGGAAGATCAATACCCCCCAAATATCGCCGTGAAAGTCAACCACAGTTATTGTTCAGTTCCGGTAAGTCATCCTTGGACGTTCACCAGGAGAATCGGTGGAGCACGTCTGTTTCAGCCGGGCTTAGCTTTGACAGGCAGCCAGACCCATCTCCCTTTGCCCAACCTGCTAGTCCTCAACTTAACGCCATTCACTTAGTGACCGAAATTACAACAGCACTGAAAAAAAGTGATTTATGACCAATTTTCACACTTACGACCATTGTGCCGTTCCTGTGGTCACGTGATCAAAATTCAGACGCCTGGCAACTGGCGTGTATTTATGACGGTCGCAGTGCCCTGGGGTCACGTGACCACCTGTTTATAACCTTCCGACAAGCAAAGTTGGGGGAAGCTAGACTCACAACTATGGTGTTACTAATTTAACTGCAGTGATTCGCTTAACACAGTGGTTCTCAACCTGTGGGTCAGGATCCCATTTGGGGTCGAACGACCATTTCACGGGGGTCACCAAACAACGCAGTCTGCCATTTCCCCCCCCCCCCTTTTCCTTAGCTGTGCTACTCCCTTTTATTCTATTGGCTTTTGAAAGCCAATAGAATAGACTCTCTTGAATAGAGTCTAATTCTATTGGCTTTCAAAAGCCAATAGGAATTGTCCAGGCTGTCACTGCCCTGCTGAGCCCGCCAAAAGTCCCATTCTGCAAAGTTGAGTAGTCCTCGACTTACAACCGGTTGAGTAGTCCTCGACTTATGACCAGTTGGGGGTCATGGCATTAAAAAGGTTGAGAACCACTAGCTTAACAGGTCTGGCAAATAGTTCGTAAAATGGAGCCAAATTCACTTAGCAATTGTCTGGCTTAGCGAGGGAAATGTGGGGCTCAATTGTGGTCATAAGTCGAGGACTTCTCGTACCCACAGAGCTTGTCCTGAGGACTGCAGGCTGTGTAGGTTGGAGGGTCCTTGTAGGAGATGACCAGGCTGAACCCAAGGGACGGAGGGGTCAAACATGTCATGAGTCTGGAATCCCTTTGTGCCCACAAGGGATCTAAGGCCAGCCCACCTTGAATTCCATTGGCTCTTATCTACCGCCAATTTGCTTTGACTGTTAGTAGTTCAGATTCTTGTAGAGCAGTGGTCCCCAATCTTTGCAGCTTAGCGGCCCGGCTGGGGTGAGAGGGGAACAGGGCTGTGTGAGTAGTCGGTCTGTGTGCGCACGCAGCTCGACTCACGCAAGTGGTGGGCTGGCGTCCACGCGCATGCAGCTCGACTAGTTGAATTGCATGCATGCCAGCCTGCCACTCACGCGGCCTGGTTTCCCTCTCCCTCCTCAGCCACGTGAGCTGCAATGTGCAAGGTGCGAGCGTAGGCCTGCCTCTCACGCAAGTCAAGCGGTGCTTGTGCATGCACACCGGCCCTCTGCTCGCGTGGCCCAGTTGCAAATAATCTAGGGCCCGGTAATGGGCCGTGGCCCGGGGGTTGAGGACCTCTATTGTAGAGAGTTTAAGTTTGCAATAAACGGTGATATTTACTTTGAACGGCCTGGACTTTCTGATTTCCCCCTGCTTGACAGTCCTCTGGCACCATGTGGTTTTCCTTGTGGCAGGGGTCTCCAACCTGTGGGTAGCGGCCCAGTAGTGGGCCAGAGCACACACGTGTGTGCGCGCAGTCAATCTCCCCACTTGCGTTACCGTCACATGAGCCTCGTGTGAGGGCTAGCATCGCCGCAAGCATCACACAGGCACTAGCGTCGACGTAAGCATTGCACAGGCACTGGCGTTGGTGTAAGCGTTACGCAGGCACTAGCGTCGGCATAAGCGTTGTGCAGGAACTAGCATCGGCGTAAGCATCACACAGGCACTAGCGTCGGCATAAGCGTCACACAGGCACTAGCGTCGTAAGCGTCACACAGGCACTAGCGTCATAAGCATCACGCAGGCACTAGCATCGGCGTAAGCATCACGCAGGCACTAGTGTCGGCGTAAGCATCACACAAGCACTAGCGTCGGCATAAGCGTCACACAGGCACTAGCGTCGTAAGCGTCACACAGGCACTAGCATCGTCATAAGCATCACGCAGGCACTAGCGTCGACGTAAGTATCACGTAGGCACTAGCGTCGGCATAAGCGTCACACAGGCACTAGCGTCGTAAGGATCACACAGGCACTAGCATCATCATAAGCATCACGCAGGCACTAGTGTCGGCGTAAGCATCACACAGGCAGTAGTGTCATCATAAGTATCACGCAGGCACTAGCGTCGGCATAAGCATCACGTAGGCACTAGCGTCAGCGTAAGCATCACGCAGGCACTAGCATCAGCGTAAGCGGCGTGCAGGAACCAGCGTCGGTGTATCGCGCGGGCACAGTATCGCCACAAGTGTCACTCAGGTGCTATTTTGAGCGTCACGTGGGTGCTCGTGTCACCGTGAGTGTTGCGCGGGCTCGAGCGTTGCATGGGTGCTCGCGGCCCTGTTTATGGCCCGCGCACGCTTGCGGCTCTGTTCGCTTTGCGTTTGTGCCCTTAAAGGTGCCTGCCCCTCCCTTTCGCTCTGGGCCACCAGCCCAGAAATAGGGGACCCCTGCTTTACGGCGTCTGACGTCAGTCTTCCCATCGTTGAGATGTGGCTTCATCATCCTCAACCAACGGAGAGCAGATTCTTCAGTGCTCTTCTGACAGCTCCTTTCTCTCTCTGTTTCTCTCTCTTTCCAGGGCTACTACCCTTCCAACAAGCCCGGGGTGGAGCCGAAGAGGCCTTGTCGTCCCATCAACCTTACTCATCTCATGTACCTGTCTTCCGCCACCAACCGCATCACCATCATCTGGGGCAATTACGGGAAGGTGAGTATCGTGCCGGCTGGCAGGAGGGAGGGGCAGGGGGAGGGGAAGCGAGCAGCCATCGCCTCTGGTTTTCTCCCTGCTTTCGGCACCAGCAGGCCTCGCCTGCCTTTCAGGGGTTGGAGCAACTGGCCCAGGGTGGGGCGGGGATTCGCTTTTCCAAATGTCTTTGACACCGCCTCGGGCCTGGGAGAGGCGGACCTTGCTGGTTTTCTGGTACCTGTGATGTGATCCGCTGGGCGTTCCAGCCATGATGAGGGACTTCTTTTAGAGTGACACTAGCCCTGATGATGTTACCCAGTTGGGTCATGGAACATTGCAAGAAAGTCAACAAGTTCAGAGAGCACCAAGGACCCCACAGCCATTGTTCTCCTCTTCCTCCTCCTCCTCCTCCTCCTCCTCCTCCTCCTCCTCCTCCCCTATCCCCTTCTAGCACTGATAATGTTACCTAGTTGGGTGATGAAACCTCAGTGGTGAAGCCAGATTCACTTAGCAACCCGGGTTCCCAATTGAACCACGGTGATTCGCTTGACGAACATGGCAAGAAAAGCCATAAAAAATGGGGCAAAACTCATTTAATGAATTTCTTACTGATCCACATAAATTCTGGTCACAGTTGTGGTTGTAAGTCAAGGACTCCCCTGTATTTTAGAGAATTGTGCTTAGGGCGGTACACAATTTTTGTTCTACCTGTTCTTTACAGAGCTACTCGGTGGGCCTCTTCCTGGTGAAACAGACCACATCGGCAGAGTTGTTGCAGCGATTAAAAACCATCGGCATTAAACACCCTGAATTGTGCAAGGCCCTTGGTGAGTTGGTTCAATTCTCATTCCGTCCGTCTCTCTCTCTCTCTCTCTCTCTCTCTCTCTCTCTCTCTCTCTCTCTCTCTCTCTCTCTCTCTCAGTACAATACAGCACAGCACAACACATAACCTTTATTGTCATTTTTTACTGTGGGCACAATGGCACCCATTAAAATTGAAATTTAGTTGCTTGCTCTCCAAGTGTACATATACACAACACACATTTAAACATACTAGCCAATAGAATAAAAGGGAGTAGCACAGCTAAGGAAAAGGGGGGAAAAAATGGCGGACTGCGTTGTTTGGCGACCCCCGTGAAATGGTCGTTCGACCCCAAATGGGGTCCCGGCCCACAGGTTGAGAACTGCTGTTTTAGATCTTTGAGGCAATTGAGGCAGCCAAACCTCAGCACTCTCTGCTTCTTGGTTCTGATTTTGCCTTCCTCCTCCACACCCCTCAACCCCCCTCCTTTCCCCAACCCTGCAGTCAAAGAGAAGTTGCGGCTGGATCCAGAGAGCGAGATCGCCACCACCGGCGTCCGAGTCTCTTTAATATGCCCGGTAAGCATTGTGTGCTGCAAAGCAGAACTTCAACGAAAGACCCTTCTGGATAGAGAAAACTCAAGGGTGCATCTGCCAGCCGACAGCCATAGGCGTCTGGTCAGTGGGAACCTGTTTTGGTGGGTGGTCAGAGGCTGCCATGAAACTTTTGAGCCTCTGAATCCAGCCTCTGAGTTTCTTAACCATTTTTTAAACTTCTGCTCCAACTTACTGGCTGGAGGGCCAAGTATCTCTTTTCTCCCCCTTGTGGAAGCACATCCCTCCCTCTGTCCGTCTGTCCAATCAACCAACCGTCCATCCATCTGTCCAGTCAACCAACCAACCAACTAACCAACTCTCCTTCCATCCCACCAACCAACCAACCAATTCTCCATCCATTCCTCCCTCCCTCCTTCCATCCCTCCCTCCAACTCTTCACCCATCCATCCATCCATCCATCCATCCATCCACCTCTCACTCCCTCCATCCCTTCCTCCCTCACTCCAACCAACCAACCAACCTTCACCCATCTATCCCTCCCTCCCTCATTTCCTCCAACTAACCAACTCTCCATCCATCCCTCCAACCAACCAACCAACCAATTCTTCCATCCATTCCTCCCTCCCTCCTTTCGTCCCTCCAACCAACCAACTCTCCAACTATCCCTCTCTCCCTCCAACCAACTCTCCACCCATCCATCCATCCCTTGCTTTCTCTCTCTCCCTCCCTCCCTCCCTCCCAACCTCTACCCTTCCCTCCCTTCCTCCCTCCAACTAGCCAACTCTCCATCCATCCATTCCTTCCTCCAACCAACCAATTCTCCACTCTTCCTTCCATCCATTCACCCTCCCTCCCTCCAACCAACCAACCAATTCTCCCATCCCTTCCTCCCTCCCTCCTTCCGTCCCTCCAACCAACCAACTCTCCAACTACCCCTCTCTCCCTCCAAACAACTCTCCACCCATCCACCATCCCTTGCTTTCTCTCTCCCTCCCTCCCAACCTCCACCCATCCCTCCCTTCCTCCCTCCAACCAACTCTCCATCCATCTATCCATCCATCCATTCCTTCCTCCAACCAATTCTCCATCCTTCCATCCACCCTCCAACCAACCATCCATCCATCCATCCATCCATCCATCCATCCATCCCTTCCTCCCTCACTCCAACCAACCAACCAACTTTCCATCCATCCATATATCCATCCCTTCCTCCCTCCCTCCCTCCCTCCCTCCCTCCCTCCCTCCCTCCAACCAACCAACTCTCCATCCATCCATCTATCCATTCCTCCCTCGCTCCAACCAATCAACCAACCTTCACCCACCCATCCCTCCCGCCCTCATTTTCTTCAACTAACCAACTCTCCATCCATCCATCCATTCCTCCCTCCTCCCTCCAACCAACCAATTCTCCACCCATCCCTCCAACCAACCAACCAATTCTCCCATCCATTCCTCCCTCCCTCCTTCCATCCCTCCAACCAACCAACTCTCCAACTACCCCTCTCTCCTTCCAACCAATTCTCCACCCATCCATCCATCCCTTGCTTTCTCCCTCTTTCCTTCCCTCCCAACCTCCCCCCATCCCTCCCTTCCTCCCTCCAACCTACTCTCCATCCATCTATCAATCCATCCCTTCCTCCAACCAATTCTCCACCCTTCCATCCACCCTCTCTCTATCCCTCCAACCAACCAACCATCCATCCATCCATCTATCCATCCCTCCCTCCCTCCAACCAAACAACCAACCAACCAACTCTCTATCCATCCATATATCCATTCCTCCCTCGCTCCAACCAATCAACCAACCTTCACCCACCCATCCCTCCCTCCCTCATTTCCTCCAACTAACCAACTCTCCATCCATCCATCTATCCATCCATCCATCCCTCCCCCCTCCAACCAACCTTCACCCATCCCTCCAACCAACCAATTCTCCCATCCATTCCTCCCTCCCTCCAACCAGCCAAACAACTCTCCACCCATCCATCCATCCATCCCTCCAACCAACCAATCAACCAACCAACCAACCAGCACTCCATCCATCCCTGCCCCCCTGCAGTTAATGTCCCTCCCTTCCACCACCCACCCACCAACCAATGGAACAGCTTGCCTCTAGATATTGTGGGTGCTCCATCACTGGAGGTTTTTAAGAAGAGACTGGACAGCCACTTGTCCAGAATGGTACAGGGCAGGAGTCCCCAACCCATGGGCCATGGCCCACTAATCGGCCATCAGGGGTTTCCCCACCACTACCAGTCTGCAAAGCTGGAAGCATTGGGGAACTCTGGTCTAGGGTCTCCTGCTTGAGCAAGGGTTTGGACTGGAAGACCTTGAAGATGCCTCCAAACTCTGTGGTTCTATATTTGTTCAGGATCTATTCTAGATCCATTTTTTTTTTGCCTGTGGCTCTCATGCGGGTTTTTTTTCCCCCTCTTCCACAGCTGGTAAAGATGCGCCTGTCGGTCCCGTGTCGGGCGGAAACGTGTGCCCACCTGCAGTGCTTCGATGCGGTTTTCTACCTGCAGATGAACGAGAAGAAACCCACCTGGATGTGTCCGGTGTGTGACAAACCAGCCACGTATGATCAGCTGATGATCGATGGGTTAGTTGAGTCAGTTACTTGCCAGCACAAAGCAGGTCACCCCTTTGCAGGACACCCCAGGAGAGCCGAGAAACATGGCGGTCCCTATTGCTCTCTGAGCTGGGTGGTTTTCTGGCAGACGTTTCACGACCCAGCTAGGTAACATCATGAGTCCTAGAAGGGAGTGGGGTTTGTGGAGGAAAGGAAGAGGACTGTGGGGTCCTTGGTGCTCTCTGAGCTTAGTCGTTTTCTGTGAAGTGTGGTTGTGGTGGAGGGGGAGGGGGGAGGACCGTGGGGTCTTTGGTGCTCTCTGAGCTGGGTGGTTTTCTGGCAGACATTTCATGATCCAATTAGGTAACTGTTATGGTTCCGGCTAATGAAACACTTCAAAGAACTTCCAGGCAATTATTTTCCTAAAAGTCTTTTATTGTTGCAAAATGTCTTGGCACAGGCATAACAGAGGGATGCTAAGAACTAAGTTCTCTTCCTCTGAGCAGTTAAACTATCAGCATGTTCCCTCCCTAAATTAGTCATCATATATCACATTATCCAATTAGTCTGAAGGTCAAAGGTTTCCTTCCTCTTTCTTTCTTTACCCCCAACCCCCCTCCTGCTCTGTCTTAACCCCATAAATACCAGACAGTTCTGCATATTGTCAAAAGCAAGAATATACAATATTTGCAGCGTTGACAGTAACATTATCAGTGCTACAAGGGACGGGTGTGTGGAGGAGGACCGTGGGGTCCTTGGTGCTCTCTGAGCTTGATGGTTTTCTGGCAGACGTCTCATGACCCAACTAGGTAACATCATCAGTGCTAGAAGGGAGGAGGAGGACTGTGGGGTCCTTGGTGCTCTCTGAGCTTGATGGTTTTCTGGCAGACGTTTCATGACCCAACTAGGTAACGTTATCAGTGCTAGAAGGAAGGGGGGGGTTGCTCTCTATTATATACAAGTAGCTGAACCTGTCACTGTTGGTGGGGGTGTTATTGGTAGCTTCATGATTAGGCTGTTGTTTGCTGTTTTGTCTGAGTCTGTAATTTCTTGGTTGGGGTATGGTTTACCAGGAATTGATAACTACCAACTCAAGACATTAAACCGCCAACAACGGCCCAGGAGCCCTCAAGAACATTCCCACCAACATTAACACAGCAAGCCTCGTGTCTTCCCAACCCACTTTAGGATCACCTCATTGGCGAGGAGACAAAATCTTCATAATGGAGTCATGTAATAGAGTCGTTCAAAGACCTTTCCGGCTATTTTCCCTTCCCAAAAAAGCCCACCTAGAGCAGGGGTCCTCAACCTCCAGTCTGTGGACTGGTACTAGTCTGTGGCCTGTTAGGAATTGGTCCATGCAAGCGGTGGGTGAGTGAACGAAGCTTCATTTACGCATGCACAGGAGCTAGGTTGCGCACGGAAAACCGTTCTCCTTCCCCCCCCCTCCCCCGGTCCACGGAAGAACATTTTTCTTCCAAAACCGGTCCCTGGAGCCAGAAAGGTCGGGGACCGGTGCCCTGGGGAATTGCCACATCTCACAAAACTTGGATGATCTGTCCCTTGACGTTCTCCCAAGATCTTTAGTATTCCTCTGCAGGAATTTGAAATTGTAATGACCGATTCAAATGAAGTTGGCTCCTGGTTTTGGTTGGAGCGGCAATCGGATGCCCTGGTATCTGGTGAGCCTGGGGTTTGGTGATCTCTCTGCCTTCAGGTATGGTCCTGACCATTTCCTGAAACCCCCTCTGAGATGAAAGCCATTCCCGGGAAGGTAGAACACGGCCCTGGAGTTTCCGGAGTCTGAAATCACCAGTTGGGTTCTCCATCCCTCTGTAGGCTCCTGTCGAAGATCTTAAAGGAATGTGAGGATGCCGATGAGATTGAATATTTGGTGGACGGCTCCTGGCGCCCGATCAAAGCCGAGAAGGAGAGGAGCTACAGCCCTCAGTGTCCGATACTCGTTGTGGGCGGATCCACGGGTAGGTCTTAAAAAGTCATGGTGGCTGTGGACTCTACGCAAACCTGGAAGGCCAAAGGACCACCAAAGTCATCTCCCCTAGTTGATTCCAACTTGTGTGGTCTTGTCCAAACCTATGCGTCAATGTTCCCACTAACATGCCCAACCAAGTGAGCACCAACGAGATGATCCGATCTCTTTATGCCAAACTTTATTGAGTACATCATTTTGACACAGTTGAAAGTGAAACATGCTCTGGTTATTCCCGCCATAATCAAAACATATAATTCTCCCTCCCCGTGTTCGTGCATTATCCAACAAGTGTCAAAAGCTTGTTATGAGAAAGTGTCTCTGTGGGTTGGTAAACACCTGCGGAAACGTCCTTGGTTCACATGGTTGGATTTCTTGTTGTCTGGAGTCTGCATTCCATTTTTCTCCTCCCCTCCCCCCTAGTGTGTTGGCAAGCTAAGAAGCAGTAAGGGTGGCAATATAGTGCGTGCACGTCAAGTTTGACACTATGTCCTTGGTACCATGGGCATTTGCATCCACCTTCTAACAATTACTGAACAATTAATCACTGGAACAACCTGCCTTCAGAAGTTGTGGGCGCTCCATCACTGGAGGTTTTTAAGAAGAGACTGGACAGCAACTTGTCTGAAATGGTGTAGGTTTGCCTGCTTGAGCAAGGAGCTGGACTAGACCTCCAAGGTCCCTTCCAACTCTTTTATTCTATCTGCAGAAGAAGTGGAGGATGGGTGGGTGGGTGGGTGAGTGGTTGGTTGGATGGGTGGGTGGGTGGGTGGATGGGTGGATGAATATGGATGGATGGATGAAGTTGGATGGATGGGTAGATGGGTGGATGGATGGATGGAGGATGGATAGATGAAGATGGATGGCTGGGTGGGTGGGTGGATGGATGAAGGGACAGGAAGGGATGGGTGGATAGGTGGGACAGGAAGGGATGGTGTAAGGATGGATGGGTGGATGGATGGATGAAGGGACAGGAAGGGATGGATGGATGGATGGATAGATGGATGAAGGGACAGGAAGGGGTGTGTGGGTGATGGATGGATGGATGGATGGATGGATGGATGGACGGACGGATGAAGGGACAGGAAGGAGTGGGTGGAAGGATAGATGGATGGGTGGCGTCCATTGTACTTCATGCTGAGATGAGGAAGAGTTTCAGAGTTTTTGGTTATGTTTCTGGTTATGAGAACTTCACAGAGACATGGGGATGAGATTGTGGTGGGTCAAGGGTTTCAGTTTTGGTGTTACTGCCTTTCTTAATCCACAAATAGTGGTAATTTAAGGATGTTTCTGCAAGCAGGTAAAATTGGGAGCTGCGTCCCATTTTTACTTCCACCCCAGAGAGTTTCCACAACACCCCTAAGTAAGTATAATAATAATAACAACAACAACAACAACATAGATAGATAGATAGATAGATAGATAGATAGATAGATAGATAGATAGATAGATAGATAGATAGATAGATAGGAAGGGATCTTGGATGTCATCTAGTCCAATCCTCTGATCAGGCAGGAAACCCTATACCATTTCAGACAAATGGCTGCCCAGTCCCTTCTTAAAAACTTCCAGTGTTGGAGCATTCACCGCTTCTGGAGGCAGGTTGTTCCACTGGTTAATTGTTCTCACTGTCAGGAAGTTTCTCCTTAGTTCTAGGTTGCTTCTCTCCTTGATTAGTTTCCATCCGTTGCTTCTTGACTCCAGGAAAAAAAAAAAAACTTTTGGAATTCTTGCTACTTTTTCCTGTTTTCCATTGGGTCTTTGGAGGTCCCTAAAAGCGAGATTTCACTTAGTAAGCCGAAATAACAGCAAACTCAAATTGTAATGTTGTGGAGAAGTAAAGGGTCAGGAAAGGTCACTAAACAAGTCATCTTCTAGGTGGGACTAAAACGTTCAATCCATCAATTCCAACTTTGCAAGAACTTTTTTTTCCCCCCCAGAAGTTGAAACTGACTGATTGATTGAACCTTTTTTTTTTGCACACGGTGGTGGAGGCCTAAAGCAAAAAGGGTTTATAAAACCCAGCTGAAGGCCTAGGACTGGAGCGATGGCGCGCGTGCCCACAGAGAGGGCTCTGAGTGCCGCCTCTGGCACCCGTGCCATAGGTTCGCCACCACGGTTCTAGGTTCTAGTCTGCCAAGTTACGCTGCCAGTCTTATCAAGGATTGTCTGAATCACTTTTTTGGGGGAGAAACCGAGATGGACACTTGAGAGAAGTTTGGAAGCAACAAAGAGCAACAGGGCTATCCCATAGTTTTGTAGGGAAAAAAACCAGAGCAACGCTTTAAATCAGATTTAAACCACTTGAGGATAACCACTTTTGGTTGTCACCAGGCATCACCACTAAGCCAGGTAGCTTGTTGGGTGAACTCATCCCTCTGAGGTTTGTAAGTTATAATGTTAGGCTAGTGCAGTGGTTCTCAACCTGTGGGTCGGGACCCCATTTGGGGTCGAACGACCATTTCACGGGGGTCGCCAAACAACGCAGTCCGCCATTTTTTCCCCTTTTCCTTAGCTGTGCTCCTCCCTTTTATTCTATTGGCTTTTGAAAGCCAATAGAATAGACTCTCTTGAATAGAGTCTAATTCTATTGGCTTTCCAAAGCCAATAGGAATTGTCCAGGCTGTCTCTGCCCTGCTGAGCCCGCCAAAAGTCCTCTTCTGCAAACAGTGCTGCACCAGTTGAGTAGTCCTCGACTTACGACCGGTTGAGTAGTCCTCGACTTACGACCGGTTGGGGGTCGCAACATTAAAAAGGTTGAGAACCACTGGGCTAGTGTGTTGGTTTTTTTTAATAATGTGTGCAGTGGACCAGTCTCTTTTACACTAGCGTGTAAGCCAGTGTTCCTCAAGTTTGGCCAGTTTAAGATGGCTGGACTTCAACTCCCAGAATTCCTCAGCCAGCCATGGTCTTCGGACGGCTGGACTTCAACTCCCAGAATTCTGGGAATTGAAGTCCACCCATCTTAAAGTGGGCAAGATAGTCCTCGATTTACAACCGCAGATGAGCCCAAAATTTTTGTCACTAAGTGAAGACATTTGTTAAGTGAATTTTGCCCCATCTTAACGATCTTGCTTGCCCCAGTCGTTCAGTGAGTAGCCGCATTGATTAAGTTAGCAATACGGTCATTAAGCGAATCTGGCTTCCCCCACTGGCTTTGTTTGTTAGACCCCCCCCCCCAGGGATGCGGCGGCCGTCATAAATACAAACCAGTTGCCGAGTATCTGAATTTTGATCACGTGGCCCCGGGGACTCTGGGACGGTTATTAAGTGTGAAAAAAGGTCATCGGTCGCTTTTGACCGAGTGAACGGTCACTAAGCGAGAGGGTTGTAAGTTGAGGATTGCCTGTATCAACGTTGGCTTCCTTCTCGCCCCTTCCCAGGGGGCACGTCCGATGTCAACGGGGCGCCCCCGCCTGCCCCCAGCCTGGAGAACGGCAAGATCCCAGCCGACGTGGTGGATCTGACGCTGGACAGCTCGTCCTCGGAAGACGACGAAGAGGAGGAGGAGGAGGAAGACGACAACGGGGGAGGACCCAAGAGGAAAGTGCCTCGCCTGTACAAGAACGGCCTCGCCTCCGCCTGCTGACCGCCGGCGGGGCCGCCGCATCACCTCCACGTGGCAAAGCTTGAATTCCTCGGTGCTTACTCAGATAACGGGACGGGTTGGGGGGGTATCTTATCCCCCCCCCACCCTCCCGCCCGCCCAGCCCTCCATCTTGTCCTCCTCCGAATCATTCTTCGGACTTCCCGATTATTCCAAGTTAAGAGAAAAAAAACCCCCTTCATTTTACTGAAACCCCCTCCCCCACCACCACATCTGGATGAGCGCTGATGCATGGCCGAAGGACCCACCACCACCACCACCACCACCACCTCGCAACTTAACGTCTTTTCGTCTCTCCGCCTTCAGCTCAGCTTTTAAACCGCCTTCGGACTGTGGCCAGGGTGGGGTGGGGTGGGGGGGCGCGCCTGTCCTGCACGCAGCCCCTTGGGAATTGCCACTGGACTTTTTGTTCTTCCCGAGCGCCCGTTGTCCTCCCCACCGACCTTCGCTTTGTGGTTTCATCCTGCCGCCGGCTGGTGAGAACTGATTGCGTTCTCTGCCAGTCGGCGAGGACTTTTCACGGGTGTCCAAAGTCACGGTTGGTTTTTTTTTTTTGTCTTTTTTTGTTTGTTTTGTTCCATTGGCCTTGTTCGACAGCCATTCCTGATCTCTCTCGCGCTCTCTCTCTCTCTCTCTCTCTCTTTTGCTCTCTCTCCCCCCCAAACCCCCACACCCCGCTGGACTTGGTGGGGGGGGTGTTGCTTTTTCTCCCCCTTACCCAGCTGGAAAGGTTTTTTAAAAACCAGGGATGGAAGGTAACGGGGTAGGTGGGACCCGAAAGGAGATGGAAAGACAGGAATTTGGGGGGGTGGGGGGAGAAACTACCAAGGATGCTTCCACACATCGAGTCGTCTCGGGCGGTCCCCCTTTCTCCCCCCCCCCTCCCCGGCGAGAACCTCATGTAAAGAAGAAAAAAAAAAATACCGCAATTCATTTTTAAGCCTCTTAACGAAAACTTTTGTAGAATTCTAGCAACTTTATTTTTTTTTTTTAATTTAATTTTAAAGTTGAAACAGAAGCCATTAAGGGGATGGGTGGAAAGCGCAGAAGGAGAGTGGAGTGGAGACCGGGGTTTGCGGGTGGGGGGGGGGAAATGAGGGCTATGGGGGTTGCCGAACGAGGGAAGGACCCGAACCACAAACCTGTTGTCATTGTTTTGTTTGTTTGTTTGTTTGTTTGTTTGTTTGGGGTTTTGTTTTGTTTTTTTTGGAAGTGCAATAACTTGGTGTGTTTTGGAAGAGACGAAACAAGGGCGAGGATGGACAAGCGAGGTGGGCCTTCCGGACGGAAATGCCAGGTGGAAGAACTCTCTCTTCTCTTTTTCTCTCTCTCTCTCTTTCTTTTTTGTTTTCGGTTTCTAGCCAACTACCTCGGTTTTAAAAATAAATAGAAATAAAAAAAAATTCAGGTGTAGGTCAGTCACAGGGGGTGGGGGGGGAACACACGCCGCAGAGCCGAGCTGGGGGCGGGGGGGGGGGGGAGAATGGGATGGGGGGGGGGAGCGGCATGCCAGTGACTGTCTTTGGTTTGTTTGTTTTTTTAAATTGCCTCTGGACTTCCAGCTGCTTTGATCCTCCTTGTGTGTGTGTGTTTGTGTCCCCTTGTGTATTTGGGCACCATTGGAGACGTCCTCCCTTCTCCTCCTCCTCCTACCCCTCCCTCAAATTGTCCCCCCCCCAAACAAAGGCTGTCCCCATTTACTCCTCTAGCAAAGGGGGGGTGCAGGATGGTGGGTGGACAGAGGATGGCCGAGCTGTGGCCGGCGGGGGTGTGTGTGCGTGTGTGCAAAACTGAATTGGGCAATGATTTGGGTCTGGCCTCTGTCCCCCCTTTTGTGCAGTTTCCCCCCCCCCTCTTTTTTTTGGGTGGTTCAGTTTTACAGGATGCCACGCTTGGTCTGTCTGTCTCTCTCTCCTGCCCAGCTGCAATGGGTTCTGGACCAGGGACGGGGACGGGGGGGTTTTCCGGGTTTTTTTATTCGGTGTCCACCTTCTCCCCATTCCTTTGTGGAGGGCTGTCTCCTCCTCTTCCTCCTCCCCCCGGGAAAACGTGTATTGTCTCACTTGGTTTTAATTCCCCCCCCCAAGAGATGCATTTTGGTAGGAGAAATGCATCGGGTTTTTTTTAAAGCATGCTCTAAACGGGGGACGGGGGACGGAGAGAGGACATCTTGCAAGGTCTTCCTGCCCCCCCCCCGCCTTGGGCTATCTCCCACCCCCCACCCCAGTTGAGTTAACCCCCCTGAGGAACTCTGAAAGAGCCCTGGGATATGCAGCACCAAGCCTAAAGACCCTTTCCTTCCACCCTTCCTTCCTTCCTTCCTTCCCTTCCCCTTCTCTTCCCTTCCCTCCCTCCCACCTTTTTTTCTTTCTTTCCTTCCTTCCCTCCCTCCCACCCTTTTTTCTTTCCTTCCCTCCCTTCCCTTTCCTTCCTCCCTCCCACCTTTTTTTCCTTCCTTCCCTTCCCTTCCTCCCATCCTTCCTTCCCTCCCACCCTTCTTTCCTTCCTTCCTTCCTTCCTTCCTTCCCTTCTCTTCCCTCCCTCCCTCCCACCCTTTTTCTTTCCTTCCCTCCCTTCCCTTTCCTTCCTCCCTCCCACCTTTTTTTCCTTCCTTCCCTTCCCTTCCCTCCCTCCCACCCTTCCTTCCTTCCTTCCTTCCCTTCCCTCCCACCCTTTTTTTTCCTTCCCTCCCTTCCCTTTCCTTCCTCCCTCCCACCTTTTTTTCCTTCCTTCCCTTCCCTTCCCTTCTTCCTACCCTCCCTCCCTCCCTCCCTCCCTCCCTTCCTTCCTTCCTTCCTTCCCAAAGTCCAGATGAGGAAGACCGATGAAGGAAGGGGGGGGGGAACCCAGTCTTTCTCAGACCTTCCTGTCCCTTTCCATTAGGCTCCATTGTCCTTCCTTCCCTGGCTCCCCACCAGCTAATATTTTTACAGTCAAAACATCTCACAAAAGTTAAGCAATATGTTTGCTATGTTTTAAAATACACATCACACACTGTTGTTCTGGCCCAGGGGGAAGAAGGCCTGAACTGAATTTTTCTTGTATAGATTGCAGTCTGCTTCTACGGCAGCCACCAAGAGTAAGGCGTAGGAATTCTCTTCTGTCAGTATTTGTATTCTAATTTAATTGTGCGTTAAAGCTTCTTCCGTATGGTTTCTCCCTCTGAACCCGATTCCCCCCCCTTTTTTTCTGTTTTATTTCTCTCTCTCTCTCTCTCCTTCCCTCCTTAGCTCAGCCAGTTTTTCAGTCTGTACATACGTTGTTGGTTGTTTAATTTTTTTAAAGAAAAACTTACTCCCCCTTCTTCCTTCAGCTTCTTCTCGTTATCCCCCCCTCCTTTTTTTGTTTTGTTTTTGTTTGTAAAGCAAAGGAATTTTTTCTTTCTTTCTTTCTTTCAACACACATTCTTCAGAATTCAAGATGATAGTGTTTGTTAAATAAATAAAAGGAAATATTTCAATTTAGCTTCGCGTCTTCCCTGGTGTGCAAAATGCAAGGTTTGGTTTGGGGTTCGGTGGGATTCAAGCACCCCTGGGAGTCCCGGTTTCTGGAGCGGATAGCCAGGTGGTTTAGGGGGGGACCTCCTCCTTGTGCGACTCAGGGATATACTGAATAGAATACAGTAGAGCTGGAAGGGACCTTGGAGGTCTTCTAGTCCAGCCCCCTGCTCAAGCAGGAGAACCTATACCATCTCAAGACAACTGACTGTCTAGTCCAGTGGTTCTCAACCTTTCTAATGCCGCAACCCCATAATACAGTTCCCCATGTTGTGGTGACCCCCAACCACTTATACATCACCGGGTGCCAGGGGCGTGGCCAAAGAAAAGGGGGAAAAAATGACGGACAGCCTTGTTTGGCGACCCCCGTGAAATGGCCGTTCGACCCCAAATGGGGTCCCGACCCACAGGTTGAGAACCACTGATCTAGTCTCTTGTTAAAAATCTCCAGTGATGGAGTGCCCACAATTTCTGGAGGCAAGCTGTTCCATTGTTTAATTCTCCTCACTGTCAGGAAGTTTCTCAATAATAATAATAATGATAAAGTTGGAAGGGACCTTGGAGGTCATCTAGTCCAACCCCCTGCTCAGGCAGGAAACCCTAGACCATTTCGGACAGATGGCTGTCCAGTTTCTTCTTAAAAACTTCCAGTGTTGGAGCATCCACCGCTTCTGGAGGCAGGTTGTTCCACTGGTTAATTGTTCTCACTGTCAGGAAGTTTCTCCTTAGTTCCAGGTTGCTTCTCTCCTTCATTAGTTTCCACCCGTTGCTTCTTGTCCTGCCTTCATGTGCTTTGGAAAATAAGTTGACTCCCTCTTCTTTGGGGCAGCCCCTCAAATACTGGAAGACTGCTATCATGTCTCCCCTGTTTTTTTTTTTCTTTAGACTAGCCAGACCCAAGTCCTGCAGCCATTCTTTGTACTGTTATGTTTTAGTTTCCAGGCTTTTGATCATCTTCGTTACTCTTCTCTGAATTTTTTCCCAGACTCTCAACATCTTTTTTGTGATATGGTGGCCAAAATTGGCTGCAGTATTCCAGCTGTGGTCTTATTAGGGTTTTATAAAGCTAATACTAATACTTCACGTGTTCTTGATTCTGTGCCTTTGTTTATACCACCCAGGATTGTATTAGCTTTTTTGGCTGCTGCTGCACACGACTGGCTAATAGTCAAGTGATCATCCCCTAGGACAGTGGTTCTCAACCTGTGGGTCGGGACCCCCATTTGGGGTCGAACGACCATTTCACGGGGGTCGCCAAAGAACACAGTCCGCCATTTTTTCCCCCTTTGCCTTAGCTGTGCTACTCCCTTTTATTCTATTGGCTTTTGAAAGCCAATAGAATAGACTCTCTTGAATAGAGTCTCATTCTATTGGCTTTCAAAAGCCAATAGGAATTGTCCAGGCTGCCTCTGCCCTGCTGAGCCCACCAAAAGTCCCATTCTGCAAACGGTGCTGCACCAGTTGAGTAGTCCTCGACTTACGACTGGTTGAGTAGTCCTCTACTTATGACCGGTTGGGAGTCGCAGCATTAAAAAAGTTGGGAACCACTGCCCTAGGATTACAAGGTCCCTCTCACAGTTACTGTGTTTAAGCCAGGCCTTGCCCAATCTGTACTTGTGCCTTTGGTTTTTCCTCCCTAAATGTAAAACTTTGCTTTTCTCCACATTGAAACTCATTTTGTTGGACAGGGCCCATTGTCCAAGTTTGTCAAGATCTTTTTGGATCCTGAGCTTGTCTTCTGGGGTGTTGGCTACTCCTGCTTTGGAAATGAAGATTCTACAGGTGGTCCTCTGCTTACAACCTCAACTGAGCCCAAAGGTTCGTAAGTCGAGGACTACCTACATCAGTGTTTCTCAACACTGTGATAGGGAGGAGGGGGGATGATGAATTGAGAGGCGGAGTAAGCACCCAATCACGCAGCAAACAAATGGAATGGTGGAGAACTGTCAACACGAAGATTGCCAGGACGGAGGAGGAGGGCATAGACCCCCAAATATACAACACCCGTATGAAAGTTACTCATGATAGTGGAGGAGTGAGAAGAAAGGGTGTGGAGCAGGGATTGAGAAAAGCGTGTGTGGGGGGGGAGCGTCTGTGAGCCCAGGGAAGCTTGTAACACTGATAGAGGAGAAACAGATGCCCCCAGGGTGGAAAATGAAAACAAAAAGGGGAGGAGGGTCAGTACTATGGAAGGAAATAAGGATAAAGGGGTGGTGGAGGAGATGAATGCCAGTAATGAGATAGTGGAAGGAACGATTCGGAAGAACCATAGAAGGAAGCGCAAGGAGAGTAATAAAGAAACATCTGGAACACTAATTAACCTGCCGGGACCGGTGACGCGGTCCATGAGCCGGCTGCAGATGCCGGCAAAACCCATTTAAGTCATCATTGTTTACTGGCTCCTTAGCCCTGATGATGTTTGGAGTTTCCAAACGAAAGCTTGGCAGCTTTTAGTAAAGTATATTTTTATATTTATACTCTCCTGGTGTTCGTACTTTATTCGTACCATACATATACATATATACACACAGACATATACATACGTATACACGAAACTCACTTAACAAATTTCTCATTTATCAACATAAATTTTTTGGGCTCAGTTGTGGTTGTAAGTTGAGGACTACCTGTATCACACTTTCATTAAAATGAGGTCTGACATCAGAAGGAGCGTAAATTGTACGGAAAAAGGTTGTTTGGAGTTCACAAAAGAGAGAAACCAGACCCCAATTTGTACTAACAAACTTTTTCTTATCTGGATCTAGTCTCCAGCCTGTTTATCGGTTTAGGAATGTTAAAAGCTAATAATAAACCTGAATATTATTTTAAAAGAGAGAAAATAAATCAAATTAAAATACAAAGTAATTATGTTAACAATTTGCATAAATCCACCTCATGTATGCCTCTCAGTAGAGAACGCTCTACCTATTAAAAAACTCTCTTCAGTTAAAACCCTTATGTATATCTTAGGGTGCATCCAAGCCCTGTGCTGTGTTGGCTGGGGAATTCTGGAACTTGAAGTCCACTCATCTTAAAGAGGCTTGAAAAACACCGATTTAAAATGGAATTTTATTGAATTTAAATGGAGTTTTCTGCGGGGTCTCCTTCGGGTGGGTCGGCAAATTTCAAAAATATCCGCCTTTAATAATATTTTGGGAGTGATATCAAACAGTATCAGAGGCATATCATATACTGTACGCAAACATTATTTTTCCACTCGATTTCAAATTCACGGCTGCCCATTCGGGCGTCAGCCACGTGGTTGAATCACCAGCTTCCGGGTTGATCGAATGTTTTAAAAAAGGGAAGAAGAAACTGCGCAGGCGCAAGGTCTTCAGAGCCTCCCTCCCCACCCTTTCCTTCTTTCCTTCCTTTCCCGCCTTCGGACCATAGAGAAAGAAAGAGAGAGAGGGGGGCTTTCTGAATGAGGCGCGTGCGCTCCGGGATCCTCGCTTGGCCCCGCCTCCTCCCTCTTGCTCTCCCCGCCCACTCCGGCGTCCCTCCAATAAAAGGCGGCTGGTTGACGTCAGCGTCCTCTTCCGCCCGCTCGGCCCCTGCCAACGAGACAGGGCAGCCTGAGCCGCCGCCATTGTTGCCGGTCTTTTTTTTTCCACTTCTTTTTCCCCCGCCCTTGCGGAGAATCCGAAGCCATCCGCCAACATGGTGAGCCATCCGAGGCCGGGAGCGACTTGGGGGGAACCCCGGCGACCGAGGCCGAGGGAAGACGCTGGATGCGGCCGGGTTTGGAACGAAGGGATAGGCCTCGGGTTGGAGGCCTGCGGGGCCGGAGGGGGCAAAGGCCGGGGCCTGGAACAGCCGCGGTTTGGAAGAGCCCGGGGGGGAGAGAACAACGCAGGATAACACACGAGAAGCGGGGGGGGGGAATAATATTTTGTGAACGTGGCAACTCAGTTTAGGTTATGGATCCCCTATAGAGAGCCGTCTGGATGGTCCCCCTTCCCCCACCCCACTTTAGTGCTTCTCAGTTGGGCCGGGCTGAGGATGACGGGAGTTGTAGTCCGCCAATTAAAAGAAAAAGCCTATTGTGGATGCTATTAAAGCATCTTGAGACCCCCACTAGGTGAAAAACGCCCTTTTCTCCACGCTGAGGATGACGGGGGTTGTAGTCCAGCGCCTCTGGAGATCAGCCAATCAAAAAATGCCTAATGTCGATGCTATTAAAGTATCTTGAGACCCAGATGAAAAATGCCCATTGGGGGGTGGGTGGGTGGGTGGGTGGGTGTGTATGTATGTGCATGTACGTATATGTAGACAGACAGATTAGATAGATAGATAGATAGATAGATAGATAGATAGATAGATAGATGTAAGTAGGTAGGTAGGTAGATAGATAGATAGATAGGAAGTATAGATAGATAGATAGGAAGGTAAATAGAGAGAGAGAGAGAGATAGATAGATAGATAGATAGATAGATAGATAGATAGATATAGAAGGGTAGGATTTTTTTGGGTGGGGGCCTGTATTGGCTAATAATGGAGCTGGAAGGGACCTTGGAGGTCTTCTAGTCCAACCCCCCTGCTCAGGCAGGAAACCCTATACCGTTTCAGACAATTTTTTTTATTTTCAAAGCAGGCTGAACGCTTTTCCCCTCCCTGACTATACAGGCAGTCCTCGACTTAACAGCCACAATTGAGGCCCAGATTTAGGTTAAGTGAAAATTTTGTCAAGGGAGTTTGTACCTCGTTTTACGACCTTTCTTGCCACTAAGCGAATCGCTGCAAGTCAATCAGTTAGCAACCCGGTGGGTACGGAAATCTGGCTTTTCCAGCGGCTTGGCTTGTCAGAACGTGGCGAGAAGGGATCACATGATCCTGGGGATGCTGCGACCGTCGTAAGGATGAGAACCAGTTGCCGAGCAGCTGGATGTTGATCACATGATTGCGAAAAAAAAACACGGGTCGTAAGTCACTGTTTTCCGGTGCCCTTGTAACTTTGAGCGTCAGTAAACGGTTGGGGACTATGTTAATTCCTTGGAAGGATTTAGATTTATTTTTCTCTGAATACTTAATACTTCGTCAGTGCTTAATACTTCTTTATCTTGGCAGGCTTCTGTTCTTTGATTTCTGCGTAGGGGCTGATTATAATAATAATAAACTGACCTCATTGTAGGATGACTCAGTTAGATTTTTTTTTTTTGTTCCCTTCTCCAGCAGTACAAGACAGGAGAGAATAAGGGGGTGATGTAACTCTCCTTACCAGCTTCCTGAAAACTGGTGGGGTGGGGGGGGGAATTGTCTGCTGATAACCTGTTTTATCTTCAAACCAAACCCCCCCCCCTCTTTTGAGAGGAAGGGGGGTGGCTGGTTTGCTGTTGTGTGCCATTCAGTTCCTGTGGATTTTTTTTTTTTTAATTATTCAGCTTTAACTCATTTTGTTTGCAAGCCTCCCCTTTTGGGGGGGGGGGCTGTTAGTTTTAATAGCTGCTGGCCTAACCTACGTGCGAAAGGGGCTGAAACAATCAAAAGACGTCCACAGGAGGAGGAGAAGGACGTGTGATGTGGCAAAACAACAAAACCGGTGGCCAGCAAGGATTTGGGCCAGCTCCAGCTGGGCTGCCAAAGGGAGGAGTTGCCTTCAGAGGATCGTGTTCCCCCCCCCCCCCTTGTCTAACCTTGCCATATTTGGTGATGGGAAGTGACTGGAGGAACGTGGTAGGATGGCACACCTGTGTCGTGAGCCCTGCTCTGGGCTGACGTCGTTAAAAAGTGCTGACGTCAAGCTGGGAAATATTTTCTGGCTTATCTGCATCTCCTGAATGGAATCAGCCCGGCTGTTGTGGTTTATCCCATTTCCGGGGGGGGGGGGTCAGGGGGCATTTTGGGGGAAACCACATCAGCCATCCGGCATGGAGTCCTTAGATACCTCAATTTTTCCAAAGAGCATTTGGCCCCCTGCCATGTTATTCTACCATATGTCTTTTTTTATTATTATTATTTGGTTCCCGCCTTTCATGCCTTTTGCTCTTGCAAAGCCCCAAACCGGGGAATTTACTTAATCTTTTTCACTTTTTCTCCTGCCTTTATTTACTGTTCGGCAGTTAACTCAACATATGGCGAACATACCTAATGTTCCTCCCTCCCTCCTGTTGTTCCCCTCAACAACAACCCTGTGAGGTAGATAGGGCTGAGGGAAAGGGGCTGGACCAAAGTTCACCCAAGTTGGCTTCCTTAGAACTCACAGACCCCTGCTTAAAAATTGAATAAATTGCCTGTTTTGATCATTTGTACTTCAGGGTAACAAAACCCCTGGTTAAAAAAAAAAAATCCAATAAATTGACTTTTCTGATAACTTGCGTAGGCAGTCCTCCTTTAGCGACCGTTTGAAGTTACAGTGGCCCTGAAAAAAGGGACTTACGACCAGCTTTTCACACCACGATGATAGCATCCCCATAGTTAGGTGATCAGTTCAGACACCTGTGCAGTTGACTCATACTTACGACGGTTGCACTGTCCTGGGGTCACACGATCCCCTTTTGCAACCTTCTGACAAAGTCAGTGGGGAAGTCAGATTTGCTTAATGACGGAATTTGACTAACAGCTACGGTGATTCACTTAACTGGCAGGAAAAGGTTGTTAAATGAGGCAAACTTCCTTAACAGGATGTTTCACTTGGCAACAGACCTTTTGGGCTCAACGGTAGTCGTAAGTTGAGGACTGCCTGTAATTCAGTGTAATGCGCTAGCAGTTCAAAAAACCAAGAACCCAGACCTAAAAGGCTCTCGAGCTTCCGGACAGGGATTAATATTTATACGTTGGTGTAGGTCTGTACATATGTTGTATATAGTATGCTTTAAATATGTGTCGCGTATGTGTACACTTTGAGAGCAAGCAACTCAATTTCATTTGTAATGTATGCCATTGTGCCCACAGTAAAAAATTACACTAAAGATTGTCTATCATATATCTATCTATCTCTATTATCTACCTCTATCCTCTGTCTCTATATCTATCTATGTATCTATCTATCTATCTATATTTACACCCTCTATCATCTATCATCTCTATCTACTCCCTATCATCTATCATATCTATATCTGTCTCTTACCTATCTCCATCCATCTCTATATCTTATCTATCTCCATCCATGTCTATCTGTCTATCTCTGTTTACCCCCTCTCTCTATCATCCGTCATCTCTATCTACTCCCTATCTATCTATATCTGTATTTACACCCTCTATCATCTATCATCTCTATCTACTCCCTATCATCTATCATATCTATATCTGTCTATCTTACCTATCTCCATCTCTACATCTTATCTATCTCCATCCAGCTCTCTGTCTATCTCTATTTACCCCCTCTCTCTATCATCCATCATCTCCCTATTATCTATCTATCTATCTATCTATCTATCTATCTATCTATCTATCTATCTATCTATCTATATCTGTGTTTACCCCCTCTATCATCCATCATCTCTATCTACTCCCTATCATCTATCATATCTATCTATATCTGTCTATCTTACCTATCTCCATCCATCTCTATATCTATCTTATCTATCTCCATCCATGTCTATCTGTCTATCTCTATTTACCCCCTCTCTATCATTCATCGTCTCTATCTACTCCCTATCTATCTATCTATCTATCTATCTATCTATCTATATCTGTATTTACCCCCTCTATCATCCATCATCTCTATCTACTCCCTATCATCTGTCTGTCTGTCTATCTATATCTGTATTTACATTCTATCATCCATCATCTCTGTCTACTCCCTATCATCTATCATATCTGTCTTACCTATCTCCATCCATCTCTATATCTTATCTATTTCCATCCATGTATATCTGTCTATCTCTGTTTACCCCCTCTCTATCATCCGTCATCTCTACCTATCATCTCTCTCTCTCTCTCTCTCTCTCTGCATTTACCCCCTCTGTCTATCATCCATCATCTCTATCTACTTCCTTCCATCCATCCTATCTATCTATCTATCTATCTATCTATCTATCTATCTATCTATCTATCTATCTATCTATCTATCTATCTTATGAGAGATGCTGTTGGCATATTGCCTTGCTTGCTTTCTGCGATTGTGTTGTGGCCACTCTTTTAGAGCCTTTCTAAGGCAGCTCAGGATTTTCTGGTCTGCTGCTGACCGTGCTTTTTGCTTCCTTACCTTCTGAATTCTGTTCATATTGTAGCATTTTGGGCTGGGTGAATAGTCTGCTGAAAGGGTCTCGGTCCCTGGGAGGCAGGCAAACTGTAAATGGTTGCCATTGCCACCTTTGCAAGTGAAAATAGGACTCTGGAAAAAGTGCAGCGAAGAGGGTTAGGGAACTGGAGGCTAAAAGATAGGAAGAACGGTTGCAGGAATTGATTTTGTTTAGTCTGGAGAAAAGAATTAGGTGACAACAATAGTGTTCTATAATATTTGAGGGGCTGCCCCAAAGAAGAGGGGGTGGGGGTGTCAAGCTGTTCTCCAAAGCACCAAAAGGCAGGACGAGAAGCGACGGATGGAAACTAACCAAGGAGAGAAGCAACCTAAAACTAAGGAAGTATTTCCTGACAGTTAGAACAATTAACCAGTGGAACTACCTGCCTCCAGAAGCTGTGAGTGCTCCAACACTGGAAGAGTTTTTAAGAAGAGGCTGGACAGCCATTTGTCTGAAATGGGATAGGGCAGGGGTGTCAAACTGCCGGATGCATCATGGTGAAATCGCGCCCACCTCATTGCCGGCAATGGGGAGAAAAGTAGCGATACGTCGCAACACGTCACGTGACGTTGTGAGTTTGACACCCCTGGTATAGGGTTTCCTGCCTGAGCAGGGGGTTGGACTAGAAGACCTCCAAGATCCCTTCCAACTCTGTTATTCTGTTAATTCAGATAGATAGAAAAATAAATATGAATAGAAGGAGGGAGGGAAGGAAGGAGGGGGGAAAAAGGGAAGAAAAAAGGTAGATAGGTCTAGGGTTTCCTGCCTGCGCAGGGGGTTGGGCTAGTAGACCTCCAAGGTTCCTTCCAACATTATTATTACCATCGTCATCATCACCATCATAATCATCCTATAATTAAGGATTAATTTCCTGATAGAACAATAACCAGTGGAACAGTCTGCCTCCAGAAGTTGTGGGTGCTCCATCACTGGAGTTTTTTAAGAAGAGACTGGACAGCCATTTCTCTGGAATGGCCTCGGGTCTCCTACTTGAGCAATGGGGGGTTGGACTAGAAGACCTCCAAGGATCCCTTTTTGACTCTGTTATTCCGTTTTGGCGCGGTGTCCCTCTCCTTTCAGAAGGAAACCCTTGCTGGTCTAACACCGGGCTTCTTCCCTCTCCTCCTTTCCAGGTGAACTTCACAGTAGACCAGATCCGAGCCATCATGGACAAGAAGGCCAACATCCGGAACATGTCGGTGATTGCCCACGTGGATCATGGGAAATCCACGCTGACCGACTCGCTGGTATGCAAAGCCGGCATTATCGCCTCGTCCCGCGCCGGTGAGACCCGTTTCACCGACACGAGGAAAGATGAGCAAGAGAGATGCATCACCATCAAGTCGACGTAAGTCCCTGGGGGACTTTTTTGGGGTACCTGGGGCGGGACGAGAGAGAGAAGGAGCGAAGCGGGTGGCTTTCGTTTTCAAGAAGGAGCCCCAATTTTGTTAATGGAAATGGGGACAGTTTGCAAAGATTAGTAGGGGCGGATAGAAACGTATACTATTTCCACAGCAAGGTATAAAGTAGGAATGGCCAAATGAATCATCCCATTTAATAAATATACCTGAGTCTGTTTTTCATTTGGATACCACTTCTGGATTTTGTCCTTGCGATGGGGGGGGGAAGCATTTTTGAATCTGCTTTTGTCGGTTAGATCAGTGTTTCTCAACCTTGACAATTTTAAGGCATGTGGCTGTGGAATTTTAAGCAATGCTGACTGTGGAATTCTGGGAGTTGAAGTCCACATCCCTTAAAATTGTCAAGGTTGAGAAACACTGGGTTAGATAGATTTGCTGTTCTAGAAACGGCTAAATATAATATGTCAAAACAAAAAAGTTGAGGTGTTTTTACTTCCTAGTGTGCTAAAAAGAGTAGGAAGTCCATACCTTTTTTTTCTCCTTGTACCTCACGTAGGGGGTACCTGGCTCAGTAGTAGTAACTGTGAGAGGGACCTCGGAGTCCTAGTGGACAATCACTTAAATAGGAGCCAGCCGTGTGCTACAGCTGCCAAAAAAGCCAACACAGTGTTAGGATGCATTAACAGAGGGAGAGAATCAAGATCAGGTGAAGTGTTAATACCACTTTACAAGGCCTTGGGAAGGCCACACTTGGAATCCTGCATCCAGTTTTGGTCACCACAATGTAAAAAAGATGTTGAGACTCTAGAAAGAGTGCAGAGAAGAGCAACAAAGAGGATTAGGGGACTGGAGGCTAAAACATATAAGGAGTGGTTGCTGGAATTGGGTCTGTCTAGTTTAATGAAGAGAAGGACGAGGGGGGACAGGATAGCAGTCTTCCAATATCTCAGGGGCTGCCCCAAAGAAGAGGGAGTCAAGCGATTCTCCAAAGCGCCGGAAGGCAGGACAAGAAGCAACGGATGGAAACTGATCAAGGAGAGAAGCAACCTAGAACTACGGAGAAACTTCCTGACAGTTAGAACAATTAGCCAGTGGAACCACCTGCCTCCAGAAGTTGTGAATGCTCCAACACTGGAGGTTTTTAAGAAGAAACTGGACAGCCGTTTGTCTGAAATGGTATAGGGCTCCCTGCCTGTGCAGGGGGTTGGACTAGAAGACCTCCAAGGTCCCTTCCAATTTCCAACTATTATTATTATTACACCTCCTCTTCCCCTTTCCTTTTCCCTCCCTCAATCCCCTATTTTATTTTATTTTTTGTATTTTATATTTATATGTTAAATAATAACATTATAAAAAAGAACAAGCAGCCGCCCTAGGTCATTTTGTGATTCTGGTTGTGTGGGTGGGTGAACAATGAAGTAGACTTAAAGACTACTTAACTGTGTTAAGTGGATTCCCTCTCCCCCCCCTCCCGTTTTTTACAACTTTTCTTGCCACATTTGTTCAGCAAGAATCACTGCAGCTGTTAAATTACAGGGAGTTCTTGATTCAACTGGAGTTTGTTTAGTGACCATTCAACGGCACTGGAAAATGTGACTAACGACCGTTTTTCACAGCTGAGACCTTTGCAGCATCCCCATGATCGGGTGATCAAAATTCAGATGCTTGGCCACCTGGTTCACACTTAACGACCGTTGTTGTGTCCCAAGGTTGCGTGATTCCCCCTTTTGCGATCTTCCGACAAGTAAGGTCAGTGGGGAAATCAGTTTCACTTAACAACCGGGTCACTAACCGATCAGCTGCAGTGACTCCCTTAACAGCCGTGGCAAGGAAAGTCATAAAAATGGGGCAAAAAACTCACTTAACCGATGTCTTGCATAAATTTGGGGCTCCAAGCGAAGCCTGCTTCACAAATGTCTCAATGAACGGCATAAATTTGGGGCTCCGTTGCGGTCGTAAGCCGAGGACCACCTGTAGTTACATTGTGAAGTGAATCTGGCATCTTCCCCCGTTGGCTTTGCTTGTCAGAAGATCGCAAAAGGGGATCACATGATCCCGGGACGCTGCGGCCGTCGTAAATACGAGCCAGATTGCCAAGTGTCCGAAGTTTGACCAGGGGATCCTGGGGACGCTGTGAAAAATGAACTTTTTCGAGTTCCGTTGTAGCTTTGAGCGGTCACTAAACGAACGGTCGTTAAGTCGAGGACTCGCTGTATTATGTCACCTTCTCCTGCCTCTTCCCCCAGGGCCATTTCCCTCTTCTACGAGCTCTCGGAGAACGACTTGGCCTTCATCAAGCAGAGCAAAGATGGCTGCGGCTTCCTGATTAACCTCATCGACTCCCCTGGCCACGTGGATTTTTCTTCAGAAGTTACAGCTGCCCTACGGGTCACCGACGGTGCCTTGGTTGTGGTGGATTGTGTGTCCGGTGAGAAACGGGCTCCCACCCCCTTGCAGACCCTGAGCTTGGCGGGTTGGTGTGTCCGGTGGGTGGTGCTAAAGCTGTATAGTTCAGGAGTGTCCAAGCCTTAGCAAGTTTTCAGATTTGCGGACTTCGGCTCCCAGATTCTAAATTCCCGCTTAGAGAGGTGAGGCCTTCAAATCCACAAGACTTTAAGACTCGTGGGCTTCAAATCCCAGAATTCTAAATTCCCATTTTAAGACTGGTGGACTTCAAATCCACAAGACTTTTAAGACTTGCAGACTTAAACTCCCAAGAATTCTGGGCATTGAAGTCCACAGGTCTTAAAGTTGCCAAGGTTGGACACCCCTAATGTAGAATGTTCCTATTCTCTGTGTGACTCTACCAAACCTGTTGGAAGTGACAGCGCTTATTGGAGGGGTATCTGAGCTTCTTTTCTTCCTCTCTAGGGGTCTGCGTCCAGACCGAGACTGTCTTGCGCCAGGCTATCGCTGAGAGGATCAAGCCCGTGCTGATGATGAACAAGATGGACCGGGCCCTGCTGGAGCTGCAGCTGCAGCCCGAGGAGCTGTACCAGACCTTCCAGCGCATTGTGGAGAACGTCAACGTCATCATCTCCACCTACGGGGAAGGCGAGACCGGCCCCATGGGCAACATCATGGTAAGGGTTGCAAACGAGCGGCCACGTTCTAAAGAAAATACGAATTGACCTGTTGATTTTGGAAAGCCAACATAAGCTTTTTCTTTCCCTAGATCAGAGGTGGGGAATGATGGCCCCCTTTATGACTTGTGGACTTCATGGCTGACTCAGGAATTCTGGGAATTGAAGTCCACAAGACATAAAGGGGACCATCGTTCCCCCACCTACAACGCCATGTGGCTCAGGAATTCTGGGAATTGAAGTCCACAAGACATAAAAGGGGGCATTGTTCCCCACTCTGTTTTAAAACACCATGGTGGCTCAGGAATTCTGGGAGATGAAATCCACAAGACAAAGGGGGCCATTGTTCCCCATCCCTGCCCTAGATGGATGCAATTAATTGAGAGTGCTTAACAAGAGACATAATTTATTCTAGTTGGTTGAAAGGATGTTTGGATTTGTGCATTTTTTATGTACACCTGTAGCGAGTTTTAACCCAATAATATCTGGAGGGTATTGGTGTAGATGTTTATAAGTTACGGGTAGTCCTCAACTTACGACAGGTTGTTTAGCAACCGTTCAGAGTCATTATGCCCCCCTGAGGTGGTAGTGGCTTCCCAGTTCCAAAGATTCGACGGTGGTCTCTGTGGGCACATGACTGCATTATGGGCACTTTGCAACTGCCCCACATTCATGGCTTTCGTGTTTCAAGAAGCCCTCCGTAGAACCTGGGCATGGAGTCTTTCCTCTTTGAGAATAGCAAGGAAATCATGAAATAAAGGGGAATATTTGTGGCTCGGAGTTGAGACGGGGGTCCTTGGTGCTCTCTGGGCTTCTGACTAGCACTGATGGTGTTATCTATTTGGGTAATGAAACGTCTCCTGGATGCACTGAACTACGAGCTAAGGCAGGACACAACCCTGGAAAATGGGCAGCCAGTGGTTATGTACCGAGGCAAACCATGGCTGTGAAGAATTTTGGGGAAGAATGTGCAAACCTGACTGGAACTCAAAAGTGACATCCAACATTTGAAAATGATTGGCACAGAATATTGGATAACTATAAATTCCTTTTCCACCTAACAAAATTTTTGCCCTGATTTTTAGAACTTAATGGGTTGGAAGCTCCCAACCCATTAAGCTTTTTCTGCTGCCTCCACTAGTGTCTTCTCTTTTGGGCTAACAGTTTAAAGCCTGTTTACCAAGTCTCCCTGATCAGATCCATTTTAATCTTGTGCCAGTAAAAGTGTGTCATCCACACTATTATGGCACAAAGGAGGGGGGTATTGTGGGAAGTCAGCCCCCCCCCCGAAGGAATTTTTTTTTTTAATTAAAAGTTTTACAAGAATTACAAAATATACCCCCAAACCCACCCACCCTCCCCTCCCCCACTTCCCAGAGCTGAACACGGGGTAACAAATATAATAATCATAATCTAACTAACATTAACCAACTATAGATAAACAACTATAATGCGCTTTAACTCCCCTTTAACACAGAGTAAACAATTTGCAAATAAACTTAATCATATAAACAAATTAAAATCCTAATTCATAAACAATACAATATAATAAAAATTTCACTATAATAAACCATTATTAATAATAATAATAACTAATAATTCTAAAATTTATTTATAAAATAAATGGAACTTTTTAGTCCCATATTTATTCTGAATATAGTCTATCCATCTTCTCCAAACCGAAATATATCTCTCTTGTGAATGATCCTTCAAATAAGCCGAGGAGAAGGAAATATTAAAAGGGCAGAAAAATATATTTCCTCAAAAGGATTTTAAAAGCAGAAACCAACCCTGCCCCCAAGTCTCTCTGTCCCAAGCAGAAGCCAGCTCTATACAAATGCAAATGTAAACTATCAGCAAAGTTGGAGCTAAGAGAAGACAAGAAGACACCTAAAATCTGCATGCCCCACCCAAACTCTAGGAGTCATTAGCCCTAGCACCAGGGAAGCAGGATATATGATGGGATTAACCCACCAACAACAGGAGTGCCAGAGAGGCACACACTCAGGTCAGAATACGCGACACAGGAAATACAAAGCCTGGAACAGGAAACTACTTTAAACAAAAGGCTCGGGGAGGGGTATAAAAAGGCCAACACAGTGCTGGGCTGCATTAACAGCGGGATAGAATCAAGATCACGTCAAGTGTTAATGACACTCTACAATGCCTTGGTAAGGCCACACGTGGAATCCTGCATCCAGTTTTGGTCACCACGATGGAAAAAAGATGTTGAGACTCTGGAAAGAGTATAGAGAAGAGCAATAAAGATGATCAGGGGACTGGGGGCGAAAACATACAAGGAACGGTTGCTGGAATTGGGCACGTCTAGCTTAATGAAGAGAAGGACGAGGGGGGACAGGATAGCAGTCTTCCAATATCTCAGGGGCTGCCCCAAAGAAGAAGCAGTCAAGCTATTTTCCAAAGCGCCTGAAGGCAAGACAAGAAGCAACGGGTGGAAACTAATCAAGGAGAGAAGCAACCGAGAACTAAGGAGAAACTTCCTGACAGTGAGAACAATTAACCAGTGGAACAACCTGCCTCCAGAAGCGGTGAATGCTCCAACACTGGAAGTTTTTAAGAAGAGACTGGACAGCCATTTGTCTGAAATGGTATAGGGCAGCGGTTCTCAACCTGTGGGTCGGGACCCCATTTGGGGTCGAACGACCATTTCACGGGGGTCGCCAAACAACGCAGTCTGCCATTTTTTCCCCCTTTTCCTTAGCTGTGCTCCTCCCTTTTATTCTATTGGCTTTTGAAAGCCAATAGAATAAACTCTCTTGAATAGAGTCTAATTCTATTGGCTTTCAAAAGCCAATAGAAATTGTCCAGGCTGTCTCTGCCCTGCTGAGCCCGCCAAAAGTCCCATTCTGCCAACGGTGCTGCACTAGTTGAGTAGTCCTCGAGTTACGACCGGTTGAGTAGTCCTCGACTTAACTACCGGTTGGGGGGTCGCGGCATTAAAAAGGTTGAGAACCACTGGTATAGGGTTTCCTGTCTAAGCGGGGTTGGACTAGATGACCTCCAAGGTCCCTTCCAACTTTACTACTACTACCACCCATGTGCTCAGCTCTTCTTTTCTCTGGTCTTTCCTGCAAGAACCATCTGTCTGGCTCTTCGATAAACTGCAACCTTCTTTTTAAGGCGGTTGCCATGTTGCTTGTTCATCCCCGGCTTGGATGAACCAGGATGAAGACTTTTCTTTCCACAATTTCCACAGAGCATCCAGGAGCCTACAGTTGTCGTCCCCCTCTTCCTGCAGACCCCACATTCCCTTCGAGCACTGATAACGTTACCTAATTGGGTGATGAAACGTCTCAAAAGTCTTGCGGATTTGAAGCCCACCAGTCTTAAAATGGGAATTTAGAATCCTGGGAGTTGAAAATAACGGAACTCAAGATAGCACCGAGGGCTCGTTAAATCGGGACCTTCTAGGGTACACACCACAGAGTCTCAGGTGGACTAAATTCTCTTGTCTGTCCTTCTCCTAGATCGATCCAGTCCTCGGCACAGTCGGGTTTGGCTCCGGCCTGCATGGCTGGGCCTTCACGCTGAAGCAGTTTGCTGAGATGTACGTGGCCAAGTTCGCAGCCAAAGGCGAAGGGCAGCTGAACTCCAACGAACGTGCCAAAAAGGTGGATGACATGATGAAGAAGCTCTGGGGCGACAGGTGCGTAGCATTTTAGGAGTGTGCAAGTCAGGATCGCCACATCCCACGGCCAGAAGACTTAATTGTTGACTGGCTCTGTTCGTGCAGGAGAATAGAGCACACATTTGACTCTTGGCCCGTTGAGGACCTGGAGAAAGGGTATCCTTTTATAACTGTAAAGATGCCTCGAGTGAAAATTGAAGGACTGGATTATTCTCTAGTTCAGGGGTCCCCACCCCGGGTCCATGGACCGGCACTGGTCCGCGTCACGTCAGCAACCAAACTGCACAAGCAAAGCCCCATCTGCAGGATGCAGGCAGCATGCAAAACCACACACCGTCTCCGGTCTGTGGAAAATTCTTCTTCATGAAGCTGGTCCCCGGTGCCCAAAAGGCTGGGGGCCACTGCTCTAGGTCAAGGTTTTGCCACTTTGAAGACGTGTGGACTTCAACGCCCAGAATCCTGGGAGTTGAAGTCCACAGGGTCAGGAAAGCAGGATGTATAATTCATTGCTACTGAGAAATTGAGCTTAACTAAAGACGGACAAAACCAATCTTGATGACATTCAATTAAACCAGGGGTCTTCCAACTTGGCCCTTTTATGACTTGTGGACTTCAACTCTCAGAATTCCTCAGCCAGCGTGCCTGGCTGAGGAATTCTGGGAGTTGAAGTCCACCAGTCATAAAAGGGCCAAGTTGGAAGACCCCTGTTCAAATTAAACAGGGCTGGCTGAGGAATTCTGGGAGTTGGAAGTCCACCAGTCATAAAAGGGCCAAGTTGGAAGACCCCTGAATTGCTAAACAACCTTTGCACAGGATTCTTCTCAACTTAAATGGGCACCTGGTTAAGAATGGGATGAGGGTCAACAGCAGGGGTCTTCAAACTTGGCCACTTTAAGACTTGTGGACTTCAATTTGGCTGAGGAATTCTGGGAGTTGAAGTCCACAAGTCTTAAAGCGACGGAGTTTGGAGATCGCTAGTCAACAGCATTCAAGGGAACTTGGGGCTTCCCTCGCTTGTGGCTACATAGGGATTCCTGGCTAAGTCCTCTTTTAACTCTGCCCCCCCCCCCAAGATTCTTGCACTCTTCCTGGGGGGAGTCTTGACAACAGACCGTGATCCTTCTGTCCCTTTTTCTCCTTTCCCACAGATACTTTGACCCGGCGACTGGCAAGTTTAGCAAAGCTGCCACCAATCCCGATGGAAAGAAACTGCCAAGGACTTTCTGCCAATTGATCCTAGACCCCATCTTCAAGGTAGGGCACCCCCCCCCCCCGGTCGTTTCCTTGGCCAGCCCCAAACGATACCCACCACGATGCTCAAGGTGCCTGCCTCTCCTCTGCCTGTGCGTGATGACGAAAAAAGTTCTTCACTTTGACCTGACGTCTTATGCTTGAAGAAATGTTTTAGGTTCTGACACAAAGCAGAACGAGTCTAGAAAATTTCCTGGGGGGGGGGATGTCTCTGGGCTGAACTGAGCCCTTTGGACTCCATGGGGGATCCTTGTAGTTAATCTCTTTAAAAAATTTATATTTATTTCGTTCAACTGGGGCACTGCTCCTCTGCCAAATTTATATTTATTTCGTTCAACTGGGGCACTGCTCCTCTGCCAAATTTATATTTATTTCGTTCAACTGGGGCACTGCTCCTCTGCCAAATTTATATTTATTTCGTTCAACTGGGGCACTGCTCCTCTGCCAAATTTATATTTATTTCGTTCAACTTGGGCACTGCTCCTCTGCCAAATTTATATTTATTTCGTTCAACTGGGGCACTGCTCCTCTGCCAAATTTATATTTATTTCGTTCAACTGGGGCACTGCTCCTCTGCCAAATTTATATTTATTTCGTTCAACTGGGGCACTGCTCCTCTGCCAAATTTATATTTATTTCGTTCAACTGGGGTACTGCTCCTCTGCCAAATTTATATTTATTTCGTTCAACTTGGGCACTGCTCCTCTGCCAAATTTATATTTATTTTGTTCAACTGGGGCACTGCTCCTCTGCCAAATTTATATTTATTTCGTTCAACTGGGGCACTGCTCCTCTGCCAAATTTATATTTATTTCGTTCAACTTGGGCACTGCTCCTCTGCCAAATTTATATTTATTTTGTTCAACTGGGGCACTGCTCCTCTGCCAAATTTATATTTATTTCGTTCAACTGGGGCACTGCTCCTCTGCCAAATTTATATTTATTTCGTTCAACTGGGGCACTGCTCCTCTGCCAAATTTATATTTATTTCGTTCAACTGGGGCACTGCTCCTCTGCCAAATTTATATTTATTTTGTTCAACTTGGGCACTGCTCCTCTGCCAAATTTATATTTATTTCGTTCAACTGGGGCACTGCTCCTCTGCCAAATTTATATTTATTTCGTTCAACTGGGGCACTGCTCCTCTGCCAAATTTATATTTATTTCGTTCAACTGGGGTACTGCTCCTCTGCCAAATTTATATTTATTTCGTTCAACTGGGGTACTGCTCCTCTGCCAAATTTATATTTATTTCGTTCAACTGGGGCACTCTCCTTTGCCAAATTTATATTTATTTCGTTCAACTGGGGCACTGCTCCTCTGCCAAATTTATATTTATTTCGTTCAACTTGGGCATTGCTCCTCTGCCAAATTTATATTTATTTCGTTCAACTGGGGCACTCTCCTCTGCGAAATTTATATTTATTTTGTTCAACTGGGGCACTGCTTCTCTGCCAAATTTATATTTATTTCGTTCAACTGGGGTACTGCTCCTCTGCCAAATTTATATTCATTTCGTTCAACTTGGGCACTGCTTGTCTCCCAAGATTTTTCTCACAGATCCCAAAGGACTTGCCTTTTGCGTGTCTCTAGGTAGTCCTCGCTTAACGACTGGCCACTTTGGGACTGTCTGAAGCTAACAAAAGGCCTTCCCAGAGCTCTTTATGACCCAGATCCATAGTTGTGGCAGCTACACACACACTATGGTGGTCATATCGTGGCCTTTGGGTCCCTGGCCACCAGTTCACATTTAAGGCCGTTTGCAGTATCTTGGAGGTTTTTTGGGGGGTCTTTTGCCAGTTTCTGGCGTTTCGTTTCCCAGCCAGAAAAAAACACCTGCTGAAGAAAATCGGTGCGTTTAATGACATTGCAGTCGCTTCAGGGCTACCCCAGAAGTCATAAAGTTGGGCCTGGCCACACATGGTCACCTGCTCCTTTATCGCCATGACTTAACCCTTTGCCAAGCCTATGCTCACAGCCATAAGTCAAGGACTACCTATATAGCCAGCTGAGCCTTCTCGTGTCTGTTGCCCTCTGGCTGTGGCGGACTACATCTCCCATTACCTCCGCCAGGGTAGCCTTCACTTGAGTTAGCTGGCCCGGGGTGGTGGATTTGACCCCCGGAAGGGTAGCATCTCATTTGATCATTGGGTGAGTTAGAACCGCGGTCCCCCCCAGCCTTTTGCGTTTCTGCAGCCCGGCTTCATTGGACGCACACAGTGCTTTGTGCACTCGCTTCTTGTGCGGCCCGGTTTCCAACAGGTTGTGGGCCGGTCCTGGGTCAAGGACCCCGGGGGTAGGGTGGGGGTGGGGGTTAGAAGGAAGCAGGGCTTCCTCGCTTGTTTGCTCCCTGTCCCTTGCTGGAGATTGCATCTTTTTGTTGCCCGCCCGGGTTTTCCCAAGGTATTCGATGCAATCATGAACTTCAAGAAGGAGGAAACAGCCAAGCTGATCGAGAAACTGGACATTAAGCTGGACAGCGAGGACAAAGGGAAGGAAGGCAAGCCTCTGCTGAAGGTGAGGCGAAACGGGCGCCCAGGTGGGTAGGGAAAGAGGGTGTGAAAGGAAGCAAACTTTATTTAGTCCAGTGTTTCTCAACCTTGACCATTTTAAGGCATGTGGACTTCAACTCCCAGAATTCCACAGCCAGCATTGCTGGCTGTGGAATTCTGGGAGTTGAAGTCCACATGCCTTGAAATGGTCAAGGTTGAGAAACACTGATTTAGTCTGAAGACAAACCTGTCGCAAGTCCACAAGTTCCGTCCAAGATGGGCATGTTTTTTTTTAAAAGGAAAATGTACAGGGAACCCCGAGTGATTGAATGAGAGGGACAGGGCAAGGTGTGTGTGTGTGTCGGGGGGGGGAGAGGAAATTGCTACTCTTTGTCCCTCCCCTTCAGAAAAGAATTCCTCCTCTGCCACTCAATCCACCACCAGCCTGATTTCCCCCCCCCAAAAAAAAGACATGCCTTGGGCACGCACTGCTTCAGCCAGAAAAGCTGATACCATCCTGGGTTGTATAAACAGAGGCATAGAATCAAAATCACGTGAAGTATTAGCAGTACTGCTTTAAAAAGCTTTAGGAAGGCCACCCCTGGAATGCCTGCGTCCAGTTTTGGTCACCATGTTGCAGAAAAGATGTTGAGATTTTTTTAGGGGGGGGAGAAGGGCGAAGAAGAGTAAGATGATTAAGGGCCTGGAGACTGAGTGAAGAACGGTTGCAGGAATTGGGTCTAGCCAGTCTAGAGAAAAGAAGGACGAGGGGGGACATGATAGCAGTCTTCCAGTATCTCAGGGGCTGCCCCAAAGAAGAGGGAGTCAAGCTATTCTCCAAAGCGCCGGAAGGCAGGACAAGAAGCAACGGATGGAAACTCATCAAGGAGAGAAGCAACCTGGAACTAAGGAGAAACTTCCTGACAGTTAGAACAATTAACCAGTGGAACAACCTGCCACCAGAAGTTGTGAATGTTCCAACACTGGACGTTTTTGAGAAGAGACTGGACAGCCATTTGTCTGGAGTGGTATAGGGTCTCTGGCTTGAGCAGATGGTTGGGCTAGAGCAGACATGTCAAACCTAAGGCCCAGGGGCCGGATGCGACCCGCGAAGTGGTTTCCTGTGGCCCCCGAAGCCATCCTGGAAACAGTGAGGGCACGGCCCCTGCTGCCTTGGTCCTGGCCCAGGCTGGCCGGGAGCCAATGTACAATTTTGTGGGTGGCCCTCTATGCTGAAACGCATTCGGTCTTAGCTCCACAAGGCCGCCCGGAAACAGCGAGGAACCAGCCCCTGGTATGTTGACTCTGCCCTCTGGGTGCATTCTGGGGAGGGGTCACCCTTTGTGAGGAGTGAAGAAATGCACCATGCCTTGGCGCTTGCCCCAGTCCCGCTCCCTTCACCCAGAGACCCTCAGACCTGTCCCACTCCTGCCCAGGCCCCCTGGACGCGAACGATGTAGAGCTGGCCATGCCAACCCAGTAGGCCACACCCACTCCATCCATGCCCATCCTGGCCACACCCACCCAGCCCCCTGAGGGCAACCGCAATGCTGATGTGGCCCTCAATGAAATTGAGTTTGACGCCCCCAGGCCCCTGATTTGAAACTCAGGGGTCGACACAGCCTAGTTGGAAGCTTCTAAAGCAGTGGTTCTCAACCTTTTTAATGCTGCGACCCCCCCCCCCCAACTGGTCGTAAGTCAAGGACTACTCAACCGGTCGTAAGTCGAGGACTACTCAACTGGTGCAGCCCCGTTTGCAGAATGGGACTTTTGGCGGGCTCAGCAGGGCAGAGACAGCCTGGACAATTCCTATTGGCGTTGGAAAGCCAATAGAATTAGACTCTATTCAAGAGAGTCTATTCTATTGGCTTTCAAAAGCCAATAGAATAAAAGGGAGTAGCACAGCTAAGGAAAAGGAGGGGGGGGGGAAATGGCGGACTGCGTTGTTTGGCGACCCCCGTGAAATGGTCGTTCGACCCCAAATGGGGTCCCGACCCACAGGTGGAGACCCGCTGTTCTAAAGGCTGCCTTTATTTGGGGGGGGGGAGTCTCTTGAAAGTGCCTTGGGCTGCAAGGAGATCCAATCCGTCAATCCTCGAACAGAATGAATCCTGACCCTCCTTTGGAAGGACAGGTCCCGAAGCTGGAGCTCAAAAACACCTTGGCCACCTAATGAGAAGAGGGAGAGAGGGGTCCTTTGGAGGAGGAGACCCCCCCCCGATGTTGGGACAGACAGAAGGCCAAAGGAGGAAGGGACAGCAGAAGATGGAATGGATGGATGGTGTCGTTCACGCAAAGAACGGGGGGGGGAGGGAGAGGGTGGTGTGCTGTGGTCCATAGGAGAGAAAGGAGTCAGACCCATCTTAGCGACTAAACAACCACCACAATAAAGGCTGTCTGGTTTTGTGGGAGGATTGTAAGGGGGGGGGCTGAACGTCACATTTTTTTCCTACAAAGGACTCACAATTTTTGGCTCCATTGTCGTTCCTCCCCCCCTCCCCCCCCCCCGCGCGCAGGCTGTGATGAGACGCTGGCTCCCTGCAGGGGAAGCCTTGCTTCAAATGATCACCATCCACCTGCCTTCTCCCGTCACCGCTCAGAAGTACCGCTGTGAGCTGCTCTATGAAGGGCCCCCCGATGATGAGGCTGCCATGGGTAGGTGGTCCTTCCTCCTGATCCCTCCCCTGTCCTCCTTCCTCCCCCAGAGGGAGGTCTCCACAGGAGCACGAACGTCTTCTTTGTTTCATGCGTGAGCAGGGGGTTGGACTAGAAGGCCTCAGGGGTCCCTTCCGTTATTCTATTCCTACTCCTGTTCTGTTCCATTCCATGTTCTACCCTATTCCATATTCTCTATTCTATTTCATATTCTCTATTCTATTCCTTATTCTGTTCTGTTCTATTCCATATTCTATTCTATATATTATTTCATTCTATTTCATCCATTTCTTATTCTATTCTATTCATTTCTTATTCTATTCTATATTCTATATTCCATTCCATATTCTTTTCTATTCATTTCTTATTCTATTCCATTCCATATTCTATTCTGTTCTATTCTATGTTCTATTCCATATTCTGTTCTGTTTTATTCCATTTCATATTATTTTCTATTCTATTCCATTCTATTTTATTCATTTCCTATTCTATTCATTTCTTACTCTATTCCATTCCATATTCTTTTCTCTATTCTATATTCCATTCCATATTCTGTTCTATTCCATATTCTGTTCTATTCCATTCCATATTATTTTCTATTCTATTCCATTCCATTCTATTTTATTCATTTCTTATTCTATTCATTTCTTATTCTATATCTATTCTATATTCCATTCCATATTCTATTCTATTCATTTCTTATTCTATTCCATTCCATATTCTATTCTCTATTCTATATTCCATTCCATATTCTGTTCTGTTTTATTCCATTTCATATTATTTTCTATTCTATTCCATTCTATTTTATTCATTTCCTATTCTATTCATTTCTTACTCTATTCCATTCCATATTCTTTTCTCTATTCTATATTCCATTCCATATTCTGTTCTATTCCATATTCTGTTCTATTCCATTCCATATTATTTTCTATTCTATTCTATTCCATTCTATTTTATTCATTTCTTATTCTATATTCTATTCTATATTCCATTCCATATTCTATTCTATTCCATATTCTGTTCTGTTCTATTCCATTCCATGTTATTTTCTATTCTATTCCATTTTATTTTATTCATTTCTTATTCTATTCTATTCATTTCTTATTCTATTCCATTCTATATTCATTCCATATTTATTCCATATTCTCTTCTGTTCCATCCCGCGCCATTCATTATTCTGTTCTTTCCCCCCTCTCCAGGCATTAAGAATTGTGACCCCAAAGGACCCCTGATGATGTACATCTCCAAGATGGTGCCCACCTCTGACAAGGGCCGCTTCTACGCTTTCGGCCGGGTCTTCTCCGGGGTTGTCTCCACCGGCCTCAAGTGCAGAATCATGGGGCCAAACTACACGCCAGGAAAGAAAGAAGATCTCTACCTGAAGCCCATCCAGAGGTCAGCCTTGCCGTGGGGACGGGGTAGGGGGCTGGCAGCACAGGGGGAAACGCCGTTTATTGTTCCTTTCCTTGTCTCTCTGTGAAATCTGAATACTTGGAGGTTAGGGGTGGGGCCTGCTGGCTAAGGCAGTGCGCCAGAAGCCAGGAGACGGTGAGTTCTAGTCCTGCCTTAGCCAAGAAAGCTGGTTGTGTAACTTGGGGGCCAGTCACTAGGAGACGGTGAGTTCTAGTCCTGCCTTAGCCAAGAAAGCTGGCTGGGTGACTGGGCCATTCACCAGGAGATGGCGAGTTCTAGTCCTGCCTTAGCCAAGAAAGCTGGTTGGGTAACTCGGGGGCTAGTCACTAGGAGATGGTGAGTTCTAGTCCTGCCTTAGCCAAGAAAGCTGGTTGGGTGACCAAGGCAATCACCAGGAGACAGTGAGTTCTATCTAGTTCTGCCCTAGGCATGAAAGTTGGCTGATGGCTTTGGGGCCAATCACCACGAGATGGTGAGTTCTAGTCCCTCCCTACCTAGCTGGGAGATTTTGGACCAATCACTCTTGGCTCATCCCACCTCACAGGGTTGTGGGGAAAAGAGAAGAAAATCAAATTTCACATAGTAAACACGGAATTGGTCGGTATTTAGAAGTAGGAGGGAATTATAATTTCAGAAACCTCCCTAACCGCTGGCTTCTTCTACCAGAAACTGCCAATCCTTCGCTTCCCCCCCCCCCCCCGCAGTGGTCAGGGGTGCCAGGAGAACCCCCATTCGTTGGAGCTCCTTTCTCCAGCATCCGAGCTGTGGGTCACCCTGTCTCCTCCTCCTTTCCCTCCACCCAGGACCATTCTCATGATGGGCCGCTACGTGGAACCCATTGAAGACGTGCCTTGCGGTAACATCGTGGGCCTGGTTGGCGTCGACCAGTTCCTGGTCAAGACGGGCACCATCACCACCTTTGAGCACGCCCACAACATGCGCGTCATGAAGTTCAGCGTCAGCCCCGTCGTGCGCGTGGCCGTAGAGGCCAAGAACCCGGCCGACCTGCCCAAACTGGTCGAGGGCTTGAAGAGGTTGGCCAAGTCGGACCCCATGGTGCAGGTGAGGTGGTGGGGGGGGGGGGCGTCGATGACGGGGAAAGGGTTGGCAAGCTTCTCCTTAGCCTGTTGAGATGTGGAGACTCTAGAGCAGTGGTTCTCAACCTTTCTAATGCTGCGACCCCATAATACAGTTCCCCATGTTGTGGTGACCCCCAACCACTTATACATCACCGGGTGCCAGGGGCGTGGCCAAAGAAAAGGGGAAAAAAATGGCGGACAGCCTTGTTTGGCGACCCCCGTGAAATGGTCGTTCGACCCCAAATGGGGTCCCGACCCACAGGTTGAGAACCACTGCTCTAGAAAGAGTGCAGAGAAGAGCAACAAACATGATTTATTTATTTATTTATTTCTGAAATTTATATGCCGCCCAATCCCAAGGGACTCAGGGCGGCGTACAAAATTAAAACAATAATCTGACAATAAAACAATAAAATAAATACATTCATACAGCGTGTCTGATCATATCCCCCCCCCCCCCCGGTGGACACCAGCCCCAGGCCTGCCGGAACAGGAGAGTTTTAACGGCTTTCTTAAAGGCCGGCAGGATGGGAGTAGTTCGAACCTCGGGGGGGGAAGTTGATTCCACCAGGTCGGAGCCACCACAGAAAAGGCCCTTCCCCGAGGGCCCGCCAGCCGACATTGTCTGGCCGACGGGACCTGAAGGAGGCCCAATCTATGGGACCTCACCGGTCTCTGGGAACTATGCGGCAGTATGCGGTCCTGTAAGTAACCTGGTCCTAAGCCATGAAGGGCTTTAAAGGTGATAACCAACACCTTGAATTGCGTCCGGAGACCCACAGGAAGCCAGTGCAGCTCGTGGAGGATAGGTGACACGTGGGCGTATCTTGGCGCACCCACAATCGCTCTCGCGGCTGCATTCTGAACCAACTGCAGCCTCCGAACGCTCTTCAAGGGTAGCCCCATGTAGAGCGCGTTACAGTAATCCAGTCTTGAGGTGACAAAGGCATGAGTGACCGTGAGTAAAGCCTCCCGGTCCGAATAAGGCCGCAACTGGTGCACCAGGCGAACCTGGGCAAAGGTCCCCCTGGCCACAGCCGATAGATGTTGTTCCAAATTTAGCTGTGAGTCCAGGAGGACACCCAAGTTGCGTGCCTGCACTGAGGGAGGTAAATTTACCCCCCCCCCCAGGACTAATGATGAACCATCCAGTTGACCTTTGGGAGGCAAGACCCAGAGCCACTCGGTCTTGCAGGGTTGAGTCTAAGCCTGATGATGATGAGGGGACTGGAGGCTAAAGCATACAAGGTTGCTGGAATTGGGGATGTCTAGTTTAATGAAGAGAAAGACAGGGGGACAGGATAGCAGTATTCCAATATCTCGGGCTGCCCCAAAGAAGAGGGAGTCAAGCTCTTCTCCGAAGCATCAGAAGGCGGGACTTTACAAGGCCTTGGTAAGGCCACACTTGGAATTCTGCATCCAGTTTTGGTCACCACGATGTAAAAAAGATGCTGAGACTCCAGAAAGAGTACAGAGAAGAGCAACAAAGATGATTAGGGGACTGGAGGCTAAAGCATACGAGGAATGGCTGCTGGAATTGGGTATGTCTACTTTAATGAAGAGAAGGATGAGGGGGACATGATAGCAGTCTTCCCTATCAGGGGCTGCCCCAAAGAAGAGGCAGTCAAGCTGTTTCCAAAGCACCTGAAGGCAGGACAAGAAGCAATGGATGGAAACTCACCAAGGAGAGAAGCAACCTAGAACTAAGGAGAAACTTCCTGACAGTGAGAACAATTAACCAGTGGAACTACCTGCCTCCAGAAGCTGTGAATGCTCCAACACTGGAAGTTTCTAAGATGAGACTGGACAGTCAATTGTCTGGGATGGTTTAGAACAGGGTAGGCAACCTGGGCTCTTTTATGATTCGTGGACTTCAACTCCCAGAATTCCTGAGCCAGCCATGCTGAGGAGAAAGGGAGAGGTTTGCAAGCTAAGCCATGCTGGCTCAGGAAATCTGGGAATTGAAGTCCACCAGTCATAAAAGAGCCAAGGTTGCCTACCCCTGCCCTAGATGACAGACAGACCGACTGACCGACCAGGGATAGGCAACCTTGGCTCTTTTATGACTCGTGGACTTCAACTCCCAGAATTCCTCAGCCAGCATGGGGGAATTATGGCTCCCTTCATGACTGTTGGACTTCAACTCCCAGAATTCCTGAGCCAGCATGGCTCAGCTTGGAAACCTCTCCCTTTCCCCTCAGCGTGGCTGGCTGAGGAATTCTGGGAGTTGAAGTCCGTGAATCATAAAAGAGCCAAGGTTGCCTACCGCTGATCTAGGGTTTCCCGCCTGAGCAGGGGGTTGGACTAGGTGACCGCCAAGGTCCCTTCCAACTTTATTTATATTATCTTTTGCATCTTTTGAACCCAGGGGCTTTGCTCAATGAGCCCTCGACTTAACGGCCACAATTTGTGTCGCTAAGCAGAAGCAAACGGTCAGCTCTAAAGCAAGGCCCTTCAACAAAGTGAGGCCGGCCGCGTTTTGCCCCCTTTTTGCCCCAGTTAATGTGAATCGCTGCAGCCGTTCAGTCAATCGTGCGGTCACTCAGCGGATCCGGCTTCCCCCATTGGCTTTGCTTGTCGGCAGCTGGCTGGCGAGACTGACCCCAGCATGCCACAACTGTTGTAAAATAGATGCTGGTTTGCCTAGCAGCTGAATTCTGACCACACGACCAGGGGACGCTGCGCCGGTTAACCAGAACGGCTGTCCTAGGTCCCTTCCTGTTCAGTGCCGTTGTAACTTCAAACGGTCACTAAGCGGATAGGCGCTCGTTGAAGAGTGGCAAGGACCCCACCCTTAATTCTGAAGGGGATGAAAAAAGCCGAGGCCGCCTCCGAACGCCAGAAGGCTGGCAGGCGAGCCCAACAGGCCGGTCCCTCTTCCTGGCCTAGTCTGGTGACAAGGAAGTGGAGGGGGGGGCTTGTGTTAGGAAGGGGATTGACAGGCCTCTCCATTTTCTGCCCCCTTTGTTTGTTAGTGTATCATTGAGGAATCTGGAGAGCACATCATCGCCGGAGCCGGGGAACTGCATTTGGAGATCTGTCTGAAGGACCTGGAGGAAGATCATGCCTGCATTCCTATCAAGGTAGCTATTTGCATCCGGACTCTCTTGATACCGATAGAGGATGAGAATGTTGTCTGGGACGCTACACCGGCCTCTTCACGACCTGTTTTCCTAGTTACCTTCTTTGGGGGGGGGGGCTTCGTGGTATCCGAAGCAGGAACGTCCAGATTCTGTCACAATTTCGTCCCACAGAGCATCCACCTGGTGAACTCTCAAGCTTCCTCTTCCCGCTATGTGTTCGAAATGGGTAGCGATTAAGATTTATATGTATTTGTATGTAAGGGTGTAGGTGTATACTTAGGTGGTATATAGCATGTGTATATGCGTGCTGTGTATGTGTGCACTTTTGAGAGCAGGCAACAGAATTTCATTTTTAATGTGTGCCAGCATACCCACAGTAAAAAATGACAACAAAGGTTATCTATCTATCCATCCATCCATCTCTATTATCTATATCTATCTATCTATCTATCTACATCCATACATATCTATATTTGTCCATCCATATCTATATCCATCCATCCATCCATGTCTATATTTGTCCATCTATCTATCCATATCTATATTTGTCCATCCATCTCTCTCTCTCTCTCTCTCTCTCTCTCTCTCCCTCTCTCCATCCATACCATATCTATATTTGTCTACCCGTCTATCTATCCATCCATATCTATCTTCATCCATCCATCCATATCTATCTGTTTGTCTGTCTATCTATCTATCTATTTACATCCATATCTACATCCATATCTATATTTATCCATCTATATCTATCTGTCTGTCTATCTATATCCATACCATATCTATATTTATCCATCTATCCGTCCATCCATATCTATATTTGTCCATCTATATCTATCTATCTGTCTGTCTATCTATATCCATACCATATCTATATTTATCCATCTATCCATATCTATATTTGTCTGTCTGTCTGTCTATCTGTCTATCTATCTATCTCTACATCCATATCCATCCATATCTTTCTATCTCTATATCTATCTAATATTTATAGCTCAGGATTGAACTGTGGAGTCCATGGTGCTATCTGAGCTTGGGGGGGTTTCTTGCAAACATTTCATGACCCAACTAGGGAAGATCATCAGTGCCGTGAGGTCTGTTATACAATTTATCTTCACATGGCTTTTGCCCTGTGGGTGGGTGGGTGTGTTCTTCAGGGGTCCCGCGATTAGGCTGTTTGCTGTTGGTTTCGCAGTTCCTTGATTGGGGTAATGTTTGGATCCTGATTGTTGGTCTAATCTTAATCTCGGTGTTAAATCTCCGCTCCTCTGGGTGCTGATTGCTGGCGAGAAGGTGTTTTGGGGCCTACTTGTTTCCTTTTTATTGTCTCTCTTGAACGGTATGTGGATCTTGTTCGTGCCTCTTATGCTGTTGGTTTATACAGCTGCCTATCTTACGATTGCCATTCTGAGTTTTTTTTTTAATTAATATTAGCAAAGGTGGTTTTTTTAAAAAAAAAACAAAACCCCAGAAATCTGTCATATCCAGGTCTTTAGCACTTGACAAAATCCCAGCAGGGTTGATCTTAGGCTTGTGGTGTTCCAGAGGGCTGGTGCTGGAACAAAAGACACATTTCCCAAGTCCTAGAACAGGACTCTTCCAACTTGGCCCTTTGATGACTTGTGGACTTCAACTCCCAGAATTCCTCAGCCAGGCACGCGTGCCTGGCTGAGGAATTCTGGGAGTTGAAGTCCACAAGTCATCAAAGGGCCAAGTTGGAAGAGACCTGCCGCCCTATAAGATGACGCTCTTCAATTGAAGTGACCCAGAGCGCATCTTTCCTGTTGGACGTAGCAGGACAGAGAGAAACAGCGGCGGAGAAAAAACCCTGAGCCTCTTCGGTATAACTTGCTGGGTGTTGCGAACGCAATACTCCTTCCAAAATGTCCGTTCCCTCACCCTTTTGATTCTTCTTGGCAGAAATCCGATCCTGTCGTCTCTTACCGGGAGACCGTTAGCGAGGAGTCGGGGACCTTGTGCCTTTCCAAGTCGCCCAACAAACACAACCGTCTGTACATGAAAGCCCGCCCCTTCCCGGATGGCCTGGCCGAAGACATCGACAAGGGAGATGTCTCGTCCCGCCAGGAGCTGAAGCAGCGGGCCCGGTACCTGGCCGAGAAGTATGAGTGGGACGTGGCTGAAGCCCGTAAGATCTGGTGCTTTGGCCCCGACGGGACTGGCCCCAACATCCTGACTGATATCACCAAGGGGGTGCAGTACCTCAATGAGATCAAGGACAGCGTGGTGGCCGGCTTCCAGTGGGCCACAAAGGAGGTAAGTGTGATGACCCAGGGCACAGCACAGAGGCCGTGCAGTCAGCTGGCAATTGAAACCGCCCTTTCATTGCTCCAAATTTTCCCCAAATGCTCCCACTGTTTCTGGCCAGCCTCCAAACACAGGAAGACACACACACACCCAGTCTGATTTAGGAGAGGAATTTGCTCAAGGCCACGGAGATAACAAGGAGTGACACATACATCATAAACCTAACAAGCCTGTGTGAATCCAGGCTGGCCTGAGCAGTTTCAGAAGGGAAGCCAAAATACAGTCCGAGATCTTTGAACATCCAAATCATCCAAGCAACGTTGTCAGCCAGTCCAAGGGTCAAGAGTTTCCGGGTTTCCAAGCAGAACAAGAGATTAGCAACAACACACACAAAACTCCAAGGAATCAGTGTTTGCTCCTGACAGATGCTTCTCTCCACAGCGTCTCCTTAAATCTCAGTCTCTAGGTGTTCCTTGTGTAGAGGGGCGGGACGCTGTCCTCCCGAGTAGTTAAGCCTGCCTGCATTGTTCCCTCCTCTCCACACTCCGTGCTCTAGGATCAGGTGGGGGTGGGCCTTACTCATCGCCTGAACTCTGCCACTCTTGTTCCTCCTGTCCCACTCATGAAGGGTCCTGGCCTGCCTCAGCCTCCCCTTCCCCACGTTCCTCTGAAACCACAGACCCCTCTCCCTCGACCTCCACAGGGTCCCATTTATGGAGAAAGGTGTAGTTTGCTAAAAAGTCAAATGCCGTAATTCACTTGACTTCTAGCAAAGTACATCTTTCTCAACAAACGACGTTAAGGACCGTTTCCTACTTAAGACGTTCCAACTGAGGCCCGTGTGACATGGAGTCAGGTTGCTCCTTCGACATTTATTATACTCATCGTGTGGCACATTCACATCACCTCTCAGTAAAGACACCCGAGATTCAAATGCAAAATACGAAATTAAAATATTGTAAACAAACGTCTAGATTACAGATAGGTTTTGCTCCCTTTCCCACAGCCGGGACATCGGCCAAGTCTCCATTAGAGGCTCCGTTTTGGCCCTCTGACACTATGTGTTGGATAGTTTGTTTTTCGGCCCCACAGTCACAATTCGAGGAAGGCCTTTTGCCCCACTTACAGAGAGTATAAGTCTTATCGCCTCGACCCAATCTCCTGCGGCTCGTTCAAAAAATAGTAACAGAGCATGGCAGTGTGCAGCTATACATTTCATTGGTCAACCATTTGTCTGAAATGGTATTGGGTTTTCTGCCTGAGCAGGGGGTTGGACTAGAAGACCTCCAAAGTCCCTTCCAACTTTGTTTAGTCTGGTCTAGTCTAGTCCATAGCAGGGGTAGGCTGGCTCTTGAATTCTGGGAGTCATAAAAGGGCCAAGGTTGCCTACCCCTGGTCTAGTAGAAACTTCTAGAGCAGGGGTAGGCAACCTTGGCTCTTTTATGACTGGTGGACTTCAACTCCCAGAATCCCTCAGCCAGCCTGGCTCAGCTTGGAAACCTCTCCCTTTCCCCTCAGCATGGCTGGCTGAGGAATTCTGGGAGTTGAAGTCCACCAGTCATAAACGAGCCAAGGTGGCCTACCCTGCCCAAATGCCTGAATTTTGATCACGTGACTGAGGAAAAAATAGTTAAATATTTAAACCAGGGGCCTTCAAACTTGACTTTTTTATGACTGCTGGACTTCAACTCCCAGAATTCCTGAGCCAGCATAGGGAAACTATGGCCCCCTCATGACTTGTGAACTTCAACTCCCAGAATTCCTGAGCCAGCATGGCTCAGCTTGGAAACCTCCCTTTCCCCTCAGCATGGCTGGCTCAGGAATTCTGGGAGTTGAAGTCCACCAGTCATAAAAGAGCCAAGGTTGCCTACCTCTGGCCTAGGCCACTTTATGACTGGTGGATTTCAACTCCCAGAATTCCTGAGCCAGCATAGGGAAACTTTGGCCCCCTCATGACTTGAGGACTTCAACTCCCAGAATTCCTGAGCCAGCCTGGCTCAGCTTGGAAACCTCTCCCTTTCCCCTCAGCATGGCTGGCTCAGGAATTCTGGGAGTTGAAGTCCACGAGTCATAAAAGAGCCCAGGTTGCCCGCCCCTTTTCTAGTCTTACTCCTATTCCTATTCCTAGACCTGAAAATAGAAATAGAACGACTGGCCGAAGAAAGCAAAAGTAGTCCTAATAGTGATAGGTGCCTTGGCTGCAATCTCAAAACAACTGGACCATCCCTTGAACACTCACCGGCATGGACAAATTCCCCATCAAGTCAATTGCAAAAGACAGCTTGACTGGGAATAGCTGACACCCTGAGATGAGACCTTTAAATACTATCAAACCACCACATCTGCCCAGCCTAGGTCCTTGAGAAGGACTCAATAATCCCAAATCCCCTTTGAAAATCTGGCTGACTCCGTGGCCGATAATGAAAAGTAGACAAAGGGTGGGCAGCTGAAGAAGCTAAATTCTAAATTTAGAATTCAAACAGGCCTGCTATGTAACACCCCAGATTTAACAATTCCCTATAACAAAAGGCAAAAAGTCCTGGGATAGCCGACGTAGCAGGGCCTGGATATAGCAGAAGAGAAGAGAAAATCCAGAGCCAACTCGCCAAGCCAGGTTTTAATGTCCCTCCAAAAAGACAGGGATTTTCGCCTCCAGTGGCAGACTGTTCCACAGCTTGAGTGCAACGGGAGAAAAACTACTTGACCTGCCAGTTGGAATTCCCTAACAGGGAGTGAGCGGGCAGGACTATGCCCATTGGGGTGAGATAGCTCCCCAAATACCCTGGACCCCCTGCCATAATTTAGGCACCTTTAAAAAAAGGAGAGGGAGGCCCTGTTTACATGGGCTTGTGGAAGACTTAAGATAAACCCATCCAGCTTTTGAGATTCTGTTCCTAAAACCCTGTTGTTGTTTTTCCCCTTTACCGCTGCTCTCATGTCGGAAGCGCCGGGGCGCTTCCAGGTGAAAAGGATCAGGTGGTGACATCACTGTTGCCCACCAAAGTGCTACCCATGAAGTTGCGGTTGCCTGCTTTTGAACGGCGACCCCATTTCCTCGAAAATAAAACCCCAACGTGATTTTTCAGGATGCTTGTCATATAAAGCCCTATCCCAGTGATGGCGAACCTTTTAGAGACCGAGTGCCCAAACTGCAACCCAAAAAACCACTTATGCATCATCGGGTGCCGGGTGAGTGTGGCCCATTGGGTGGGTGTGGCCCATTGGGTGGGCATGGTTGCGGTGGTAACAGCAGACTGGGTGGGACTAAAAAGTTCAATCAATTCCAACTTTGCAAGATCTTTTTTGTTCCCGCGAGAAGTTGAAATTGATTGATTGAACCTTTTTTTTTTTTTTGCACACGACGGCGGAGGCCTCAAACGAAAAGGTTTTATAAAACCCAGCTGAAGGCCTAGGACTGGGGCGACGGCGCACGTGCCCACAGAGAGGGCTCTGAGTGCCGCCTCTGGCACCCGTGCCATAGGTTCGCCCCCACTGTCCTATCCCAAAAATCAGCCCCAGTTAAGATCGTCAGCCAGACGGACACATTTGGTGCTGTATTTCTCCAAAAATAAGCCCTAATGGGTCTTTTGGGGCAAAAATTAATATAAGACCCAGTCTTATATTAAATACGGTTGTTGTGCAGGAGCTGGAGCGAAGGACGGGCTCTCACCCCGTCCCGTGGCAGCCCTTGGGTCTCGAACGCGGGCTTGTTTGAGCCACCGCACTCCCCCTTTCCTTCACTGCAAAGGCCTAAGCACCTTGCCGTGTGGATTGTGAGTGCCGACACGCCTCTTCTGCTCTCTCCAGGGGGCCCTCTGCGAGGAGAACCTGCGGGGCGTCCGCTTTGATGTGCACGACGTCACCCTGCATGCCGACGCCATTCACCGCGGCGGTGGCCAGATCATCCCCACAGCCCGGCGATGCCTCTACGCCTGCATGCTGACGGCTCAGCCCCGCCTGATGGAGCCAATCTACCTGGTGGAGATCCAGGTAGGTGTGGAGGGAGGAGGCTGGGTGAGCTGGGGACGGCCCAGAGGTTTCTCCCCGTCTCACCAGAGTGGCTGCTTGCGTTCTTCCAGTGCCCCGAGCAAGTAGTGGGCGGCATTTACGGCGTGCTGAACAGGAAACGAGGCCACGTCTTTGAGGAGTCCCAGGTTGCTGGAACCCCCATGTTTGTGGTCAAGGCCTACCTGCCTGTGAATGAATCTTTTGGTAAGTATAAATCTTCCCCCACTGGGCTCAGAAACTCCTCCTGCTCTTCAGCTAGGACCCTCTTTAAATACCTTTTGTGGCCATGGACCCCGAGACTTAAAGATTTAAATCATAACGTCTCTTCGAGCCTTTGTGGATCCTCTGTGACATTGCGCCCACCCACCCCTCCAGGGATCCAACGAACCACAGCTTGTGAAAAGATGTTGGGACTCTAGATAACTAGAATATAGAGAAGAGCAACAAAGGTGATTAGGGGACTGGAGGCTAAAACATGTAAGGAACGGTTGTTGGAATTGGGTATGCCCAGTTTAATGAAGAGAAGGACGAGGGGGGACAGGATAGCAGCCCTCCAATATCTCAGGGGCTGCCCCAAAGAAGGGGAGTCAAGCTCTTCTCCAAAGCGCCTGAAGGCAGGACAAAAAGCAACCGGTGGAAACTAACCAAGGAGAGAAGCAACCTGGAATTAAGGGAGAAACTTCCAGACAGTGAGAACAATTAACCAGTGGAACCACCTGCCTCCAGAAGCAGTAAATGCTCCAACACTGGAAGTTTTTAAGAAGAGACTGGACAGCCATTTGTCTGAAATGGTATAGGGTTTCCTGCCTGAGCAGGGGGTTGGACTAGATGATCTCCAGGGTCCCTTCCAACTTTACTACTACTACTACTATTATTATTATTATTATTATTATTATTATTATTATTATTACAACCCACTGAGCTAGGATGTTTCAGACAGGCGCAAATAACAGGTAATCCCTGATTTAACAACCATTCCTTTAGTGACCATTCACAGTTGCAACAGCACTGGAAAAAGTGGCTTAGCGACTGGTTTTTCACACTTCACAACGTTGCAGCATTCCCGGGGTCATGGCACGTACTTGTGACAAGTTTCGGTGTCTCACAGTCATGTGGCACAACTGCTTGACTTAGCAGTGGAAATTTTTGGCTCCACTGCAGTTGTAAATGCCACAGTTGTGGTTGTAAGAGCCGTGGTGGCGCAGTGGTTAGAGTGTCTGTACTGCAGGCTACTTCTGCTGACTGTTGGCAGTTTGATCCTGACCGGCTCAAGGTGGACTCGGCCTTCCATCGTTCCGAGATTGGTAAAATGAGGATCCAGATTGTTGGGGGCAAATATTGCTCTGAGTCTATAAACTGCTTAGAGAGGACCTTAAAAGCCCTGTGAAGCGGTATATAAGTCTTAAGTGCTATGGCTAACTCATCTGTCTATCCTATCTCTATATCTATCTGTCTATCTGTCCATCTCTGTCTCTCTCTCTTGCTCTGGTGGCGCAGTGGTTAGAACCGGCTCAGGGTTGATAACATAAAATAAGATAATTTATTGTTATTTTTTACTGTGGGCACAACAGCACACATCAAAAATGAAGCGTAGTTGCCCTCTCTCAAAGTGAAACACATACACGACGCACACCCAAATGCACTATGAACAACATTGTCAGTGCTGCAAATATTGTATATTCTTGCTTTTGACAATATGCAGAACTGTCTGGTATTTATGGGGTTAATACAGAGCAGAAGGGGGGTCGGGGTAAAGCCCGGAGAAAGAAAGAGGAAGGAAACCTATGACCTTCACACTAATTGGATAATGTGATATATGAGGGCTAATTTAGGGAGGGAACATGCTGATAATTTAACTGCTCAGAGCAGTGGTTCTCAACCTGTGGGTCGGGACCCCATTTGGGGTCCAACGACCATTTCATGGGGTCCGCCATTCCCCCCCCCCCCCCTTTTCCTTAGCTGTGCTCCTCCCTTTTATTCTATTGGCTTTTGAAAGCCAATAGAACAGACTCTCTTGAATAGAGTCTAATTCTCTTGGCTTTCAAAAGCCAATAGGAATTGTCCAGGCTGTCTCTGCCCTGCTGAGCCAAAAGTCCCATTCTGCAAACGGTGCTGCACCAGTTGAGTAGTCCTCGACTTACAACCGGTTGAGTAGTCCTCGACTTACGACCGGTTGGGGGTCGCAGCATTAAAAAGGTTGAGAACCACTGGCTCAAAGGAAGAGAACTTTGTATATTCTTGCTTTTGACAAACATATGTATAGACCCACACCCCTACATATACGTAGCAAATCAATATTAAATACTGTCCATCTTGAATATATAACGGAAGGACTCAGCCTTCCATCCTTCCAATGTTGGTAAAATGACCCAGATTGTTGGGGGGGGGGGCATAAGCTGACTCTATAAACCGCTTAGAGAGGGCTGTAAAGCGGTATATAAGTCTTACGTGCTATTGCTAACTCATCTATCTTAATCGTATCTCTATATCTGTCTGACTTCTATCTATCTCTTTCTGTCTGTCTCTCTTTTCTCTCTCAAGAGCTGGTGGCGTACTGGTTAGGATGCAGCATTGCAATGTGCAGAGATAGACAAATTAACTATGAGGTTGAAAGACACAGAAGATACAGACTACTATCAAATTTGGAATTTATTCTATTCTTGGTTAGAGAAAAGAATGAAGGATTAGGAATGGAACATGTATTAGCTTAGGAAACTCCAGGCAACTTGTGGATTGGAAAAATTAACATACGTTGATGAGGGGGAAAAAATCAATAAAAATAAGAATGGGGAAAAAAAATAGAATGCAGCATTGCAGGCTAACTAACCCTGCTCCCTGCCGTCAGTTCGATCCTGACCGGCTCAGGGTTGACTCAGCCTTCCGTCCTTCCGAGGTCGGTAGAGCGAGGACCCAGATTGTTTTGGGGGGTGGGTGGGCAAGAGGCTGACTCCGTAAACAGCTTGGAGAGGGCTGTGAAGCGCGGTGTACAAGTCCAAGTGCTATTGCTCATTCGACGACTTTATTTATTTATTTATTTATGAGGCTTATATACCGCTTTAACTGCAAGCACTCTCTAAGCGGTGTACACCAGTGAGCAATGTATATATATATATATTTACATTGCCCCCAACAATCTGGGTCCTCATTTTACCTACCCCGGGAGGATGGAAGGCTGAGTCAACCTTGAGCCGGTGGGATTTGAACCGCTGACCTGCTGAACACAGTCAGCTGAAGTGGCCTGCAGTACTTGCACTCTAACTGCTGCGCCACCTCGGCTCTTTGAGTTGGACACCCCCAACGGGAGGGCTCTTGGCCTGAGAAAAAAAATCCCTCGGCCTTTCTCAGATGGGAACCTCTTCCTTGCTCTCGCGCCACGCCCGTGATGCCTTCCTGCCCTTTTTTTTTTTTAGGTTTCACGGCCGACTTGAGATCCAACACCGGAGGCCAGGCGTTCCCGCAGTGCGTGTTCGATCACTGGCAGATCCTGCCCGGGGATCCCTTCGACAACACCAGCCGGCCCTCTCAAGTGGTGACCGAGACCCGTAAACGCAAAGGGTTGAAAGAGGGCATCCCCGCGCTCGATAACTTCCTGGATAAATTGTAAAAACCAATCAGAATGAAATCGTCACCGCGCCAGATCTTAACAAAACAAAACAAAAAAAAACGAGAATAAATTTTAAAAACGGCTGTTGTGGGACTCGAAATGAACTTTTAACTAGTGTTTAAAAAAAAAAAACCATGGTGGTTAGATGTGCTTGTGGCTGAGAACGGCGGCTGTGTCCTTTCCAATCGCGAGAAAAGGGTCCCACGCCTCTCTTTCCCCCCCCCCCCAGCCTTGGAAAGGGTTTCTTTCCACTTTAATAACGCCGGAAAACCCACTCAGCCCCGTTGTTAACTTTTGAGAAAATTTAACGCTTCCATTTAGCGCACCTGAAACACAGCTCATCTCCATATTTATTGGACATCGTGGAGGCAAGTGATTTTGGAGGAGTGGGGTGGGGGGGGTGAGAAATGGCCAGGTTTTTCTCTTCCTTGGGTGAAATCCTACGCAAATTTGGGAAAAAAAGAGGAAGAGGAGGGCGGCGGGTTTGGTTTGGCGGGGAAGGGCGAGACGTCGGGAATTTCATTTTGCTCTCTTGAAAGATCTCGGCCGAGAAGGCGGAAGGATGATCAAAGTCATTATCTGGGGGCGGGGGGGGGAGAGAGATTTGAGAAAATTTGAGGCTTTCTAGACCGGATAGCCTCTTCGCTAATCGATAATCGTGCAAATCAATGTATTTAGAACCACTGGAATAATAAATGTAAGATATCTGATCGGGTTTCCTGTTTCTGTTGAAACGTCTCGAGAGCTGCGTTAGGAGGAAAGACGTCGTTGGGGGGGGCAAACAACGCAAGTGGTCCTCGGTTTTACGACTAGTCACTTAGCATGCGTCTGAAGTTACGAAGTTCGCGAGACCCTCGGTTCCTTTGGGGTCAGTGTTTTAAGAAAGCCAATCAGGTGACCCCAGAGGTGGAAATGGAGTGGGGAAAAAAGCACTGGGTGGGGATTAAGGAGGTTGGGGATGTGGGGCAGGGTGGTGGAGATTAGGGTATTCCTTGCTACCAGCTTTTCAAAGCTTGTGCCCCACTGGATGGGTTAGACGTTCATAGAATTGGGACTGGAAGGGACCTTGGGGATCTTCTAGTCCCTCCCAAGAAAGATGATCGGAACAGGAGGCTAAAACATTAAAGAACGGCTGCTGGAATTGGGGGTGTCTCGTTCAGCAAAAAGGACGAGGGGTAACATGATAGCAGCGTTCCAGTATCTCAGGGGCTGCCCCAAAGAAGAGGGAGTCAAGCTATTCTCCAAAGCCCCTGAAGGCAGGACAAGGAGTAACGGATGGAAGCTCACCAAGGAGAGAATAATCTGGAACTAAGAAAAAATTTTCTGACTGAGAGCTATTAACCAGTGGAACTACCTGCCTCCAGAAACTGAATGCTTCAACATTGGATGTTTTTAAGAGGAGACTGGAGCTGCAGGATTCAGCGGAAGTGCCAGGATTGGTGCCGCTTTCCGGCTGATCGGCGCTTCTTTGGGGCTGTCAGGGCTCAGTGGAAGCGCCAGGATCAGTGCCAGGCTCCAGCTGGAGCTCGGCGTTGATCCTGACGCTTTTGCTGAGCCCTGAAGAAGCGCCGATCAGTTGGAATGTTGGAGCATCTCCAAGATCTTATGATTTATATTCAGATGCTTGGCAACTGATTTATATTTATGACGGTCACAGCGTCCCAGGGTCATGTGACGTGACCAAAACCTGCAGCCACCCAGCAGATGGGGGGGGGAATAAAAACCAAACACCCCCCACCCCTACTGCCAATCAACAGAAATGCTCACAACAATAAAGACCTCGGACAGGAGGAAGAGCGCCGCTAGGTGGGCAGGCAGGTGTCTTCTTCAGCTATGGCTTGGGAGGCACTTTTCAGTGCCATTGTAACTTTGCAGTCACTAAGTGAACTGTTGTAAGTCGAGGACTACCTGTACTTTATCACTTTTTTTCCTTTTGGGGGGGGGTCATCAAGTTTTTGACACCTTGCTAGGCGACTGGTGGTCCTCGGATGTTGCCATATCCTAAAAGTGGTACAATGAGTGAAAAGGTTGAAAAGCCCTGGACTAGATGACCTCCAAGGTCCCTTTCAAGTTATTCTGTTCTACTCTCACCCCCCTGCTCAATGCAGGAGACCTTATACCAGGGGTAGGCAACCTTGGCTCTTTTATGACTCGTGGACTTCAACTCCCAGAATTCCTGAGCCAGCATGGCTCAGCTTGGAAGTCTCTCCCTTTCCCCTCAGCGTGGCTGGCTGAGGAATTCTGGGAGTTGAAGTCCACGAGTCATAAAAGAGCCAAGGTGGCCTACCTCTGGCCTAGGCCTAGGCCGCTTTATGACTCGTGGACTTCAACTCCCAGAATTCCTCAGCCAGCATGGCTCAGCTTGGAAGTCTCTCCCTTTCCCCTCAGCGTGGCTGGCTGAGGAATTCTGGGAGTTGAAGTCCACCAGTCATAAAAGAGACAAGGTGGCCTACCCCTGCCTTATACCATCCTAGTCAAATGGCGGTCCAGTCTGTTTGTGAGGCAGCACCCACAACTGGAATAATAAATATATAAGAGATCTGATCGAGCTTCCTGATTATGTTGAAACGTCTTGAGAACTGCGTTGGGAGGAAAGACGTGGGGGAAATATAATACAGGAAGTGCTCGTGAGTAGTCACAACGTCCATTTGAAGTCACAATCAATCCCAACATAAGTTACTTAGGACTCTGTTCCAATGGCTGTTCTCACCTTATAGGCATTTGGGCCCTTGGCAACCGACCTGTATTTATGGCTGTTTGCAGCATCCCCCAGTCACGACACAATTTTTGCCAAAATGCATTTAGTTCCAGTTTTGGGGCAAAAACTGCCCACAGCAAACAAGGGTTCACTTTACAATTAGCGTGTTCACTTAATTGCCACCAAACTTATAAAATCAGCCTAGCTGTGACCGCCTGCTTTACAATTGTCATGATTTACTACTGTAAGTGGCAGCCTCCATTATCATCATAAGTGTTCCAATATCTCAAGGGCTGCCCCAAAGAAGAGGGAGTCAAGCTATTCTCCAAAGCCCCTGAAGGCAGGACAAGAAGCAACGGATGGAAACTAACCAAGGAGAGAAGCAACCTAGAACTAAGGAGAAACTTCCTGACAGTGAGAACAATCAACCAGTGGAACAACCTGCCTCCAGAAGCGGTGAATGCTCCAACGCTGGAAGTTTTTAAGGAGAGACTGGACAGCCATTTGTCTGAAATGGTATAGGGTTTCCTGCCTAAGCAGTGGGTTGGACTAGATGACCTCCAAGGTCCCTTCCAACTTTACTATTATTATTATTAAGTTGAGAACTACCAGCTGGATGAGATCATACAAAAATAAATGCTGTATAGGTGTGTCATTTGGGGCTCCCACCAGCACAACTTTTAATACCACAAAATTGTGGCCTCTTTATATATATATATAAAAAAAAGCCGTAAATACTGAAGCAATGCTTTGTTCTGATTTAGCAACATGCACCCCACTGGGGAACAAAATGTCATCACAACATGACACGTTTCTAAGTTGCTTCCTGTTCAGACTCTTATGAGAGGGCAGTTTAATATCTATTTCATGCTAATTCCAGTTGTGTTTGACTCCCACTTCTGTTCAAGAAATTCTCCCTTAAGGGTCATATCCCTGGCTGTGTGAAGAAGTCACAGCGAAAGCAATGGCTGCAGATATCACATGAAGCCATAATGTGATTCTATAGGTCTTGGCCTGTCATGGTGGCATGGGAAAGCACGGTTTATGCCTTTCTGTGGTGTATGAATGCTGTCAATCGTGATTAATTTAGAGATCTACTCTTATGTAAGCCTTGCCTTGTAACACAGGAAGTGAATCTTGGTTTGCAGTACAAAAATAGCAAACAAACTTGTGACGCTGTTTGGCTCATTAAGATCCCGGTCTTTTGCAACAACAACAAAAAAAACCAATAACCAGGATTGCACGTCAACTCATTTGGCAATGAGACGAACGAAGAAGCCAAGATGTTTTGATCCTTCGTTTATTTGATGGGTGATCAAATGCCATCAAGTTGGTGTTGATTCTTACCAACCTTCAAGATCTACTAACGTGCATCCATTGCTCTTGCAATAAAGCCCATCCATTGGGCCTGCTTCCTTCCATCTTTCCCAGCATTATGGACTTTAGACTGAGGAGATAATGTCTATGGAGATTCTCAGTCATCCAGGCCATAGTTATCCCAAAGATGCTTTTTCAGGAGGCAAGTGGACTTTTTCCTTGAAGACATTTCACTTCCCATCTAAGAAGCTTCTTCAGCTCTGACTGGATGGTGGGGAAGGGAAGGAGTTATACTCCTTGCAGACAGCCGGTCATTTGCCTCCTTTTAGAGAGTCGTTGAGGCCACCTGGAGTTTTATCTGTGTCTTCAGGGTCACTTGAGCGTTGCAAATGGGTGGGGAGCCTTCTTGGAGCTGCTGAAAGGACCGTGTTGTAGACTGGAGATAGATGATGTCGTGTCCCTCCCCCTCTGTTGAGAGAGGGCTGCTCAGTTTTGACGCAGATGGCCTCTTGGACCCCTTTTTCAAACCAGTGGTCATCTCTGTCCAGAACTATTCTACCTGCATGTGCACTATTCAGGTAACCTTGAGGACACAGATAAACCTCCAAGTGGCCCCAAGGACTCTCTAAAAGGATGCAAATGACCAGCTGTCTGCAAGGAGTATAAATCCTTCCCTTCCCCACCATCCCGTCAGAGCTGAAGAAGCTCCTTGGATGGGAAGTGAAACGTCTTCAAAGAAAAACAAGAAAATCCAGTGGCCTCGTGAAAAAGCATCTTTGGGACTGAGGAGAGAGTCCAGCCTACCCTCAAATGTAAAAGCCGTTTGATTAACTTGGGATCAACCAGTCTCTCTTTGTCCGGCTCATCGGATAGTTTTGGAAAGTGACACGAGTGGAGAGTCTCAGACTGACATCCCTGTTTCAAGCATGAATATTATTGGATCAGATGACCTCACCAGCCTACTTCAGCTGATCCTGGAAGTAACCATGAGAGGAATCTTTGAATCATAGTGGACAATCCCTTAAATAGGAGCCAGCCGTGTGCTGCAGCTGCCAAAAAAGTCAGCACAGTGCTAGGCTGCATGAACAGAGGGATAGAATCAAGATCACGTGAAGTGTTAATATCACTCTACAAGGCCTGAAGGCCACACTTGGAATACGGCATCCAGTTTTGGTCACCACAATGTAAAAAAGATGTTGAGACTAGAAAGAGTGCAGAGAAGAGCAACAAAGAGGATCAGGGGACTGGAGGCTAAAACATACAAGGAACGGTTGCTGGAATTGAGAATGTCTAGTTTAACGAAGAGAAGGACAAAGGGGGACATGATAACAGTGTTCCAGTATCTCAGGGGTTGCTCCAAAGAAGAGGGAGTCAAGCTATTCTCCAAAGTACCCAAAGGCAAGAAACAATGGATGGGAACTAACCAAGGAGAGAAACAACCTGGAATTAAGGAGAAATTTCCTAACAGTGAGAACAATTAACCAGTGGAGCAACCTGCCTCCAGAAATAGTAACCCTGCATCCTCAGGGTCACCTGAGTGGTGCAAATTCTGATTTGAAAGAGGGGTCCAAGAGGCCATCGGTGTCAATACTGAACAGCCCTCTCAACAGAGGGGGAGGGAGACAACATCATCCATCTCCAGTCTACAACACGATCCTTTCAGCAGCTCCAACAAGGCTCCCCACCCATTTGCACCACTCGGGTGACCCTGAGGACACAGATAAACCTCCAGGTGGCCACAACGACTCTCCAAAAGGATGCAAATGACCAGCTGTCTGCAAGGAGTACAAATCCTTCCCTTCCCCACCATGCAGCCAGAGCTGAAGAACCTTCAAGGATGAGAAGCGAAATGTCTTCAAAGAAAAAACAACAAGAAATCCAATTGCCTCTTGAAAAACCACCTTTGAGTTTGAACTTCAACTCCCGGTATTCCTTAGCTAGAAATGGCTGGCGAAGGAATTCTGGGCATTGAAGTCCAACCATCTCCAGCTTGCTGGAATGGCTAATATCAGGTTTTCTACTTTACAACAAGGTCAAAGTTAATTAACCTCTGTGTTTCCTTCTTGTTCCACATTTTTTATTTGCTGGGCCTCCGTGAGAAGCAAAACAATAGTTGGGTTTTAATGAAATGGCTGCAGGGAAATAATTAGAGCTTCATTAATTAAATAGAACCATGATCAAAGGGAACTCCGATTAACCATCATGCTTTGCAACACAGCTTGGAAAGCTGGTTGTCCAACTGGGCTTTTAAATGAGCTACAGGGTGTTGTCGCAAGGAGGTGAGAATCGAGTAGGGAGTGAATTCTGTCACCAGCCACCAAAGATGAATGAATTCTGTCTACTTTTCTGCCAATGGTTAGTGAAACCTCCACAGCCCGAAGCAGTCCTGAAAAAAAATGAGCAAGCCATTCTTGTTGAATTACTCCTGGCTGGAGTAATTTTGTCTGCCTCTCCTTGGCTGGAACCGCATAGCGAGTTATCTTCATACTGGAACCCAGATTTTTTTTTTTTTAATTCTGGAATAAACTAAAAGTTATCAAACCCTGTGAAACAAACACTAAATGCAAAGCTAAGGACATATTTGATCCGTGTTGTTGATGAATCCTGCATCCAGTTTTGGTCACCACAATGTAAAAAAAGATGCTGAGACTCTAGAAAGAGTGCAGAGAAGAGCAACAAAGATGATTAGAGGACTGAAGGCTAAAACTATAAGGAAACGCTGCTGGAATTGGGTCTGTCTAGTTTAACGAAGAGAAGGACCAGGGGGGACATGATAGCAGCCTTCCAATATCTCAGGGGCTGCCCCAAAGAAGAGGCAGTCAAGCTATTCTCCAAAGCGCCTGAAGGCAGGACAAGAAGTAATGGGTGGAAACTAAGCAAGGAGAGAAGCAACCTGGAACTAAGGAGAAACTTCCTGACAGTGAGAACAATTAATGCCTTGGTAAGGCCACACTTGGAATATTGCATCCAGTTTTGGTCACCACGATGTAAAAAAGATGTTGAGGCTCTAGAAAGAGTACAGAGAAGAGCAACAAAGATGATTAGGGGACTGGAGGCTAAAACATATAAGGAACGGTTGCTGGAATTGGGTATGTCTAGTTTAACGAATAGAAAGACAAGGGGGGACAGGATAGCAGTATTCCAATATCTCAGGGGCTGCCATAAGGAAGAGGCAGTCAAGCTATTCTCCAAAGCGCCTGAAGGCAGGACAAGAAGTAATGGGTGGAAACTAATCAAGGAGAGAAGCAACCTAGAACTAAGGAGAAACTTCCTGATAGTGAGAACAATTAATCAGTGGAACAGCCTGCCTCCAGAAGCAGTAAATGCTCCAACACTGGAAGTTTTTAAGAAGAGACTGGACAGCCATTTGTCCAAAATGGTGTAGGGTTTCCTGCCTGAGCAGGGGGTTGGACTAGATGACCTCCAAGGTCCCTTCCAACTTTACTACTATTATTATTATTATTATTAATTACCTGCCTCCAGAAGCTCTGAATGCTCCAACACTGGAAGTTTATAAGAAGAGACTGGACAGCCATTGGTCCAAAATGGTCTAGGGTTTCCTGCCTGAGCAGGGGGTTGGACTAGATGACCTCCAAGGTCCCTTCCAACTTTTCTTATTCTGTATTCTGATGACCCTTAGTAATCAGGTTCCTTTGAGTCTCCATCACTATTTTAACCGAATCTGTCCACCTCTTTGCCGATTGTCTTCCTCTTCTTCTCTGCCCTTCCACCATTCCCAGCATTCTAGCGTTTCTCCAGAGAGCTGGGTTTTCTATTGATTGAGTGATTATGTGCCATCAGAATGCGAACAGAAGGGACCTCAGAGGTCATCTAGTCCAACCCCCTGCTCAGGCAGGAAACCCTATCTCATTTCAGACAAGGGGCTGTCCAGTCTCTTCTTAAAAACCTCCAGGGATGGAGCGCCCACAACCTCTGGGGGCAGGCTGTTCCACTGGTTAATTGTCCTCCCTGTTAGGAAATTTCTCCTGGATTCCAGGTTTTGTCTCCTCCATTAGTTCCTCTCCAATTCCCTCATCTAAGTCACTTATGAAATTTGTCTGACATGGGATAGGGTTTCCTGCTTGAGCAGGGGGTTGGACTAGATGACCTCCAAGGCCCCTTCCAACTTTATTATTATTATTATTATTATGGATCATCACACAGTCAGCCAGATGTTCAGACTGGATTTGGCATTTTGTCTACCTATCGAGTCCTTACCCAGGACCTGGGATAGGCAGATGTGGATGTTTGTTGGTATTACAGGTATCGTCGCAGGATGGAAGCAGTTCCTAGTAAGGCCGCCTTTTGCAATTGACTAATAGCGAATTTGTCAATGCCAATGGTTTTCAAGTGGTGCTCCAGTTGTTTTGGGATTGCACCCAAAGCTCCTACTACTATTGGTACTACCCTTGCTTGCTTTTGACACAGTCTTTCTATTTCTATTTGTTGTTGTTGTTGTTAATTGCGAAGTCGTGTCCGACCCATCGTGACCCCATGGACAATATTTCTATTTGTAGGTCTTTGTATTTTGTTGTTGTTGTTGCTATTATTGTTACTACTAGTACTATTATTATTACTATCACTACTACTGTTATTACTACTGTTATTACTACTACTATTACTACTACTATTACTACTACTACTATTACTACTACTACTAGTACTATTACTACCACTATTACTACTACTATTATTACTACTATTATTACTAGGATGCTGCTGCTGCTGCTGCTGCTGATGTGGACCCGATTCCTGCATATGGGGGGAGGGGGCAAGGGCGGGAGACCCAGAGGCGATCCCCCCCCCTCTGTCCGCGGGCGAAGCCGGGCAAGCGCAGCGGCGGCGCCTGCGGGGACTCCCCCCGGAGGGGGCTCCCGTGACGTCACCCTCCCTTCCCAAGGCGAGGGAACGCTGCGGCAGAGCCCGCCGGTGACGTCACCTCCGCGCCGTAGCCAATGGGAAGCGCGCTGCGCCGCCTTCCCCCTGGACTGGGCGGAAGGCTCGCTCTGCTGGAATGCGAGGCGCGGCGGCGAGTGGGGCTCTCGCGAACGCGCCTCCTTCTCCCCCCCCCCTCTCCAGGCGCGCCTCCGTCTGCCAGGTGGGCCGGGGGCGTCGGGGCTTAAAGGGGAGGGGGGCATCAAGGGGGGGCAGCCGGGGAGAAAGGGGGGGGTGAGTGGAGGGCTGGGAAGGGCGGCTTTGGAGGCGGGGGGGGGGAAGTTTGCCAAGGCGGGAGCAGCCGGGGCGAATTGGGGGGGGGGGGCGAGGCAAAAAAAGGGGGTAGAAGATGGGGAAGGGAGGAAGGGGCTTGGGGGGGTAGGGGGTAGGGGGGTAGAGCTGGCCTGGGGGGCCAATGGAGGGGGCTGGAAATTGGGGAGGGGGCTAGAGGGAAGGGGGCTTGGGGAACTTTAGGAAAGCAGGGGGGGAAGGCAAGAGGGAGGGGTGGGGAAGAAGGGGGGGCAGAAGCCGTGATGGGGTGCGCGAGGGTGGGAGGGAACCGACTCTAGCAAAAACTTGGGGTGGGAGGGCGAGACAGAATGAGAGGGAGGGGGAGGAGAGGGTCGAGAAGCAGGGGGTTGGGGGGGTTGGGGGGTAGAGCTGGCCTGGGGGGGCAATGGAGGGGGCTGGAAATTGGGGAGGGGGTTAGGGGAAAGGGTGCTTTTGGGGACTTTAGGGGAGCAGGGGGGGTGAAGGCAAGAGGGAGGGGGTGGGGAAGAAGGGGGGGCAGAAGCCGTGATGGGGTGGGCGAGGGTGGGAGGGAACCGACCCGGGGCCAGAATTGGACTCTAGCGCAAAAAAGTGGGGGGGAGGGAGGAGGGGGGAAGAACAGGAAAGTGGGTGGGGGAGGAGAGGAAAGCGGCGGGGGGGGGGGGGTCTATTGGAGGCTGCTGTCTGGGCAAGTCAATAGGCTGATTGTAAGTTTGTCCCTTGCCATGTTTGTGGCTTGCTAATTATGAAATTGGGGTGTGTATGATGGGGGGGGAGTCCCTTTAAGCCTGGGAGAGATGGGGTGGGGGTGGGGGAGGAAATGCCACAGGGAGGAAGGTGGGGAGATGGAATATGGGGAGGGGGCCCTGGAGAGGAAGGAAGTGAGGGAGGGAGGGGTGGGCTTTGGAATGTTGCAGGAAGAGCAGGGGGTCTGCCAGTTGCTATTTGAGGAGGGGGGGTATTTTGCTAAGAGCTGGACAAATGCATTGGATTGGGGATTGCCATGTCAGAAGCTGATTATTTTAGGGGGGGGGATTAAAAGATAATGGCAGGAAATTCGGAGGGGACGATGGATTTGAGCCAAAGGGGTCTGTCCTAGAGCAGTGGTTCTCAACCTTTTTAATGCCACGACCCCCAACCGGTCGTAAGTCGAGGACTACTCAACCGGTCGTAAGTCGAGGACTACTCAACTGGTGCAGCACCGTTTGCAGAATGGGACTTTTGGTGGGCTCAGCAGGGCAGAGACAGCCTGGACAATTCTTATTGGCTTTGGAAAGCCAATAGAATGAGACTCTATTCAAGAGAGTCTATTCTATTGGCTTTCAAAAGCCAATAGAATAAAAGGGAGTAGCACAGCTAAAGAAAAGGGGGAAAAAATGGCGGACTGCGTTGTTTGGCGACCCCCGTGAAATGGTCGTTCGACCACAAATGGGGTCCCGACCCACAGGTTGAGAACCACTAGAAAGTGCAGCGTTTGGGCGGGACATCCTCTAGGGCAGAGGTCTTCAAACTTGGCCCTTTTATGACTTGTGGACTTCAACTCCCAGAATTCCAAGTCATAAAAGGGCCAAGTTTGAAGACCCCCTGCCGTACAGAAATTGGAGAAGCTGAAGGATGGAGTAGAATCATGCTTCCCAACCTCTTAGCTATTGTAACATATGTGGACTTCAATTCCCAGAATTCCCCTGCTGGCAGTGAATTCTGGGAGTTGAAGTCCACCTATCTTAAAAGTGGCCACGGTTGGAAAACACCGGAGTAGAAGATGCTGGGAGGGGTCATGAAGACGTTTGGGACATCTTGGAAGACCCAGGACAATCGCGGCAGCCAAGAGTGTGTCAGGGATGGTCAACAAAATCAAGATGGCTGCCACAAGGTGGTGATTGAAGCTCCGCCTGGTTACAGGCAGAACTTTGATCACACCTCTTTGGTCTCCATCTTGACCCTGTGGACCATATCTTGTCACCAGCCCTGGCAGCGGTGGAGAACAGTCCCCAAGAACAGGACAAACCAATATATCAATGGTCTACCGTATCTCTATCCCAGGTCTTGGTATCTCCTGGACTGCAGGAACTCCAGAAATTGAGGCGGGGGAGGCAGGTCTTCCCTTCAAGCGAGAATGTCTACTTTCCGCCAAGAAAGGGTTGAAGACCACTATGACATGGAGGAAGAGCTGGGCAGGTGAGTTGTGTATTTATGATAATGGGTTATAGGCTCTAACCTAGATTAGAAGATCATGTTTTTGAAAGCCACCAAAGAAACAGAAGCCCTGCCTCTTTCCTAGAGTCATAATAGCAATAGCAATCGCACTTAGACTTATATACCGCTTCACAGTGCTTCAGGTCAGGATCGAACTGCTGGCAGTGGGCAGAGTTAGCCTTCGATGCTGCATCTAACCACTGTGCCACTATGGCTCTTAATTATAATAATATAATGTATAGCATAGCATAGTATTCGTATAGTATATAAATATAACATAGTATTCGTGCTCCTAGAAGCACGAAGCCGAAAACACCAGCCTGAAGATGACGAATGGGACTTTGTCGAAACGTCACCAAGACACTTCCAATTTTATGCGGGAGAAAACCCGAATAACCAAAGACCTACATACAAACACGTGAAAACCTCAGAAAACATATATATATGTATAGTATGTATAGTATCGTATAGTATATAGACGCCGAGTCGCATGCCTAGAAAGTCATCTTATACGCTGGAAACTACCGTTATTTCTGGCGTATAAGATGACTTGGCGTATAAGACGACCCCCTACTTTGGCGCCGATTTCAACGCTCTCAAAAGTTATACGCCGGAAAGTATGGTACCATATATCATATAAAACATGATATGTTATATGATATACGATATGATATATGATGTGTAATGTAATATATAAATATATAGTATAAGAACCCCACACGATGTATATGTGGAATCTCCAGGAGTCAGTCAATCAGAATAGAGCTGGAAGGGACCTTGAAGGTCATCTAGTCCAACCCCTGCTTGAGCAGGAGATCCTACACCATTTTAGACAAATGGATATTCAGTCTTTTCTTAAAAGCCTCCACTGTTGGCGCACCCACAACGTCTGGTGGCAAGGTGTTCCACTGGTTAATTGTCCTCACTGTTAAGAAATTTCTCCTTAATTCCAGGTTACGTCTCTCCTTGCTTAGTTTCCATCCATTGTTTCTTCTACTGCCTTCTGGTGCTTTGGAAAATAATTTGACCCCCTCTTCTTTGGGGCAGCCCCTCAAATGTTGGAAGACTGCTATCATGTCCCCACCCCGGTCCTTCTTTCCCCAGACTAACCATATCCAAATCCTGCAACCGTTCTTCATATGTTTAAGTCTCCAGGCCTTTAATCATCTTAGTTGCTCTTCTCTGCATTTTTTCCAAACTCTCAACATGCTTTTTTGTAATGTGGTGAACAAAACCGGATGCTGTATTCTAGGTGTGGCCTTACTAAGGTTTTACAAAGCAGTACTAATGTCAAAGTGATCTCAGCAAAATTTGATCTTGCTTAATTTGATTTGATCTTGGTTAATTTCTGGAAAACTAAGAGGGTAAATTCTGGATATTCCTGGATATTACTTGGAACTTGCAAAACTGGACTGCTAAACTGGATGTACCGGACTGGCAGTGACAAATCCACGCACGATTATACCAAGAACTACACATCCGCGCAGTCATCAGAAATCAGACTTAAGGGGTGTGGGCATATAATCTCCTTTTCTCTAGTTTTGAACACAGGATCATGGAAATAAAGTAATTGCTGGCCCATTGAATTACAGGGCAGATCTTGAAAAACACGGGTGGGTCCACCAGCTTTTTTTTTTTTTTTAAAAAAAGAAGATCAAAAAACTTTGTGGACTCTTAATTCATCGGATATTAAAAATAAACTCTTGACTGTCAGTTCCTTTCAAGCTGAGATGCATTAGAAATGTTTTTTAAACTGTTTTTCCCAGCAGCAAAAGAAGATTGCTGGTGGATAGACAGTCGCTGAGGCCACTGGGAGATTTACCTGCATCCTCGGGGTCCTCTGAATGGTGCAAATGGGTGTGGAGCCTTTCAGCAGATCCAAAAAGGCTCCCCACCCATTTGCACCACTCAGGTGACCCTGAGGACACAGATAAACCTCCAAGTGGCCTCAACGACTCTCCAAAAGGATGCAAATGACCAGCTGTCTGCAAGGAGTATAAATCCTTCCCTTCCCCACCATCCAGTCAAAACTGAAGAAGCTTCTTCGATGAGAAGGGAAACGTCTTCAAAGAAAAACAAGAAAGTCCAGTTGCCTCATGAAAAAATCATCTTTGGGACAAATGTTGACCACGTGCTACAACGGTTACAAGTGCGAGGATCAGTCATAGGTCACTATTTTCAGCGACATCGTAACTTCGAATTGAGGATAAAAAAATGGTGTGTGGGGGCCCCCCCAAAGGAATTGGATGCAGGTCATACATCTTAAGAGATTTGTTGGGGTAAGTTATGAAATTGCTGGCCACGATTTCGCTGACCAATAGTTCTCGACTTTCAGTCTCAGCCGAGCACCGAAATCTCCAATGCTAAGCAAGACAGCTTTTAACATATGAGTTTTGCCCTATTTTGCCATCTCAGTCGTTAAAAAGAATCCTTTGGTCATTAAGTGAATCTGGCTTTTCCCTATTGACTTTATCCGAAGCCGGCTGGGAAGGTTACAGAGGGTGATCATATGACTCCAGGATAGCGCAACTCTGCTAACGACATGTCAAGCATACACATTTTGATCATAGGATCAGGGCGATGCCACAACCTGTCATGTGTCTGATTAACGAAACACTTCAAGGAATAATATTGAATATTCTTGCTTTGATACAACTGTTGTGTGAACACTGTCCATAAGTCAGTGTTTTTTTCAGTACCATTGTAACTTGGGTCACTAAATGAATGTAAGTCACGGACGACCTGTATATGTGAGAGGCATCTGGGAGTCCTAGTGGACAATCACTTAAATATGAGCCAGCCGTGTGCTGCAGCTGCCAAAAAGGCCAACACAGTGCTAGGCTGCATTAACAGAGGGAGAGAATCAAGATCACGTGAAGTGTTAATACCACTTTACAAGGCCTTGGTAAGGCCACACTTGGAATACTGCATCCAGTTTTGGTCACCACGATGTAAAAAAGATGTTGAGACTCTAGAAAGAGTACAGAGAAGAGCCACAAAGATGATTAGGGCACTGGAGGCTAAAACATATAAGGAACGGTTGCTGGGATTGGGTATGTCTAGTTCAACGAAGAGAAGGACGAGGGGGGACATGATAGCAGCCTTCCAATATCTCAGGGGCTGCCCCAAAGAAGAGGGAGTCAAGCTCTTCTCCAAAGCGCCTGAAGGCAGGACAAGAAGCAACGGGTGGAAACTAATCAAAGAGAGAAGCAACCTGGAACTAAGGAGAAACTTCCTGACAGTGAGAACAATTAACCAGTGGAACAACCTGCCTCCAGAAGCGGTGAATGTTCCATCACTGGAGGTTTTTAAGAAGAAACTGGACAGCCCTTTGTTTGAGATGAGCAGGGGGTTGGACTAGAAGACCTCCAAAGTCCCTTCTAACTCTGTTATTCTATTCTAATTCAAATATACTTCTCTAAATTTATCAGTAAATACAGTCTTGGCCAGCTGTAATTTCCTAATGTTTTAAGTAAAGACCTGGTGCTGACGGGAGTGTGTAGTTCGCAGTACACAACTTTGTGTGATGTACAAATCCTGTCTGAGTAATCCCCTGTCACCCAGTGGGGCAAGACCGTCTTTCTTGAGTGTGTGGAAAGAAAGTTCATTGGGGCTGAGATTTCATCCTTGTTCCTGTTTGTGAGTACCCATCAATGTCGCAACTTCAGGCTCACAAAGCCGTGAAACATTGGGTCTGTCTAGTTTAATGAAGAGAAGGACAAGGGGGGACAGGATAGCAGTCTTCCAGTATCTCAGGGGCTGCCCCAAAGAAGAGGGAGTCAAGCTATTCTCCAAGGCGCCTGAAGGCAGGACAAGAAGCAACGGGTGGAAACTAATCAAGGAGAGAAGCAACCTGGAACTAAGGAGAAACTTCCTGACAGTCAGAACAATTAACCAGTGGAACAACCTGCCTCCAGAAGCGGTGAATGCTCCAACACTGGAAGCTTTTAAGAAGAGACTGGACAGCCATTTGTCTGAGATGGTATAGGGTTTCCTGCCTGAGCAGGGGGTTGGACTAGATGACCTCCAAGGTCCTTTCCAACTTTATTATTATTATGGATCATCGCACAGTCAGACAGATGTTCAGACTGGATTTGGCATTTTGTCTACCTATCCTTACCCAGGACCTGGGATAGGCAGATATGGATGTTTGATGGTATTATAGATATTGTCTCAGGATGGAAGCAATTCCTAGTAAGGCCACCTTTTGCAATTGACTAATAGCGAATTTGTCAATGCCAATGGTGTTCATTTTCTATGACTTTCTCTATTTTATGATCCCACCAGTTTTTGCTTACAGGCAAATGATATTTTTTGCAGATCTTCCAATGCACCATTGTTGCTACTTTGTCATGCCGCTGCTTGTGGTCAGTCTGTGCAATCTTCTTGCAACAGCTTACTAGGTGGTCCACTGTTTCTTCAGCTTCTTTGCATAGGTGGCACTTACTGTCTGTTACTGTCTTCTCAATTTTGACTTTATGTGCATTTGTCCTTAAGGCTTGGTCTTGTGCAGCCAGAATTAGTCCCTCGGTCTCTTTCTTCAATTTTCCTGCTCTTAGCCATTGCCAGGTCTTGTTAATATCTGCTTTCCCAACTATTTTTTAATGTATTGGCCATGTAGTGCTTTGTCTTCCCATGCTTCTATTCTGTTCTTCATTTGGTCTTTCTTGTAGGCCAGTTTGGTCTCTCCAGTAGTTAGTAAGCCTTCCTGATATACTAATTTCAGTGCATCTTCATCATTGTTCTTCAGATATTCTTCCAAAGCCATTTTTTCTTCTTCAACCATCTGATGTACTTGTAGCATTCCATGCCCACCTATTTGTCTTGGTAGATAAAGTCTATCAATGTCACTGCGTGGATGAAGGGCATGATTCATTGTCATTATTTTTCTGCTCTGCCTATCCATTGCTTTTAGTTCTGCTTGAGTCCAGTCCACTATTCCAGCTGTGTACCTAATGACTGGAATTATTATTATTATTATTATTATTATTATTATTATTATTATTACTATACCTTTCTCCAGCTGAGGGGAAATAAATTCTGCATTACAGGTAGTCCTTGACTTAAACGTCCATTTGTTCAGTGACAGGTCAAAGTGACAAGGAGACTGAAAAACGTGACTTACGACCGTGTCTCACACGTACAACCGTTGCAGCATCCCCCAAGTCACTTGATCAAAATTCAGAACACTTGGCAACTGGCTCCTCTTTATGATGTGTCCCGGGGTCACGCGACCCCCTTTTCCAACCTTTCCCGGCTAGCAAGGACAATGGGGAAGCCAAAGTCACTTTTAATCACTTAACAACTGCAGCGATCCACTTAACAACTGTGGCAAGAGAGGTCGTAAAACGGAGCAAAACTCATTTCAGATCTGTTTCGCTGAACGAGGGAATTTTTGGTCTCGTCACTCAAGGATTACCTGTATTTTGCAAGCAAAGTTCTTTTCCTTAAAAATTAAGGAATTAAAATTAGTGCCGCTGCGCCGTTTCTGTTTTCTGCCGGTTGCAGAGCTGGAAGGAGCCAGGAATTCCACTTTGGAGGGGGTTGTGTAGCTACGGGGCCTTATATGGAAACCGCTGCAGCCAGCCGGCATGATCTCAACCTTGAAAAATGTAAACAACTACCCAGATTTAAATGTCCCATGCCTGTGGCTTGATTGAAAGGATTTGCCCCTTTTAACGATATGTCTGTGTCCGGGCAGGGGTGTGTGTGTGTGTGTGAGTTTTCTGGTCACAAAACTGGGAAGTGTTTCGACAAGGAGGTTGATGTGATTCTTGCCCCCCCCCCACCCGGAGCTGAGAAGGGAAATTAATTGAAAAGCAAAGGGATTCCTTTGCAATCCTGATGGGAAAATATATCAAAGCATTTGCAAATTGCCCAAATGCAGAATGGGGGAGTTGGAAGGAACTTTAGATTGTTCTCAACTTTTACCAGTTCTTTTAGTGACTTTTTCACACTTCCGTTGGAGAATCTCCCTGCTCATGTGATGAGAATTCTGATGCTTGGCAATGATTTGTATTTATGACGGTTGCGGTGTCCCCAGGGTTCATGCATAACAACAACAACAACAACAACAGACAAGCACCTGCAACATAACACCCCAGACTTAACAATTGTCGATAAGAAAGATGAAAAAGTCTGGATAGTGGACATGGCAGTGCCTGGAGACAGCAGAATAGACGAGAAAGAACTGGAGAAGATAACAAAATACAAAGACCTACAAATAGAAATAGAAAGACTGTGGCAAAAGCAAGCAAGGGTAGTGCCAATAGTGATAGGCTCCTTGGGTGCAATCCCAAAACAACTGGAGCACCACTTGAACACCATTGGCATTGACAAATTCGCTATTAGACAATTGCAAAAGGCGGCCTTACTAGGAACTGCTTCCATCCTGCGACGATATCTGTAATGCCATCAAACATCCACATCTGCCTATCCCAGGTCCTGGGTAAGGACTTGATAGGTAGACAAAATGCCAAATCCAGTCTGAACATTTGGCTGACTGTGTGATGATCCATAATAATAATAATAATAGAAATAGAAAGACTGTGGCAAAGGCAAGCAAGGGTGGTACCAATAGTCATAGACGTCTTGGGTGCAATCCCAAAAAGCTGGAGCACCACTTGAGCACCATCATCGGCATTGACAAATTCGCCATCAGTCAATTGCAAAAGGCGGCCTTACTAGGAACTGCTTCCATCCTGCGACGATATCTGTAATGCCATCAAACATCCACATCTGCCTATCCCAGGTCCTGGATAAGGACTCGATAGGTAGACAAAATGCCAAATCCAGTCTGAACATCTGGCTGACTGTGTGGTGATCATAATAAATAATAATAATAGCTGACTTTGCAATGATAAAGTGGAAACTGTTTCACATCTAACCTGTGAATGCAGCAAAATTGTGCAAATTAATTACAAAGGTAGACATGACCGAGTTGCTAAATTAATCCACTGGGCATTGTGTAAAAAACACGACTTCCCTTGGCTCCATTGTTGAGAAAAGCATAGTTTTATTGGAAGTCAAGTCAAGTGCGAAGCCAGAATTGAGAATTGTGTGCCAAAATTCCTAAGTTCTACTTTTTCCTCCCTTAATTGTCTCATTGTCCAGACCCATGTAGCCAATCAGGTTCAGGCAATAGGTTTTCCTAAGGGTCAGTCCAAGCTCAGTTTGGCATGTGGCCCCCTCCTTCTTCCAGCTGGGTGACCTTGAGGCAGCTTCTCCAAGAGATCCAGCCCTTTCGCTTCCTCAAGCCTTGCCCCCTTCCTTCCCACCATTGGTAGCAGTCTGTCACCACATAGCAGCCGAACCACAAGCAAGCCTAAGTAGGGAGCTGACAGGTCGTAACTCGAGAATGACCTAAACCACGGGCCGGCAACCTGCGGCTCCGGAGCCGCATGTGGCTCTTTGAGCCTTCTCCTGCGGCTCCCAACCTCCTCTGCCATTTGCAGAGAGAGAGAGACAGAGACAGAGAGAGGCACTTGCGCTTCTCTCTCTCTCTCCCTCTCTCCCTTTCCCTCCCTCTCTCTCTCTCTCTCTGTGTGTGAAAAAGAGAGTGGCCTCACGCTGTTCTCCAACGAGCTGACAAGCTTATTGGGCAGGGCTCCTGCCTTGACTGTGTCTCTGGAGGAAGCAGGAAGGGCAGGAGAGAGCCAGCCCAATAAGAACGTATGTCAGCTTGTTGGAGAACAGCATGAAGCCAGTTTGCCAGGTTAGCAGAAGATCAGAGAGAGGGGGAGGGAGAGAGAGGGAGGGAGACAAAGAGAGGGAGAGAGAGAGAGAGAGAGAGAGAGATAACTCATGCACAGCAGCCTCTATTTCTTTTTAATGGGAAACGGGTCCAAGTGGCTCTTTGGGTGTTTATGGTTGCCGACCCCGGACCTAAACAAACAATTTCTGTTGTTTCTCTCTCTTCAGCGGCCAGTTTGCAATCGTGCGGAAGTGCCGCGAGAAGAAAACGGGCCTGGAATACGCGGCCAAATTTATCAAGAAACGGCGCCTGTCCTCCAGCCGCCGAGGGGTGAGCCGGGAGGAGATTCAGCGGGAAGTCAACATCCTGCGTGAGATTCAGCACCCCAATATCATCACCCTCCACGACATTTTTGAGAACAAGACGGACGTGGTGCTGATTCTGGAACTGGTCTCCGGCGGGGAGCTGTTTGATTTCCTGGCCGAGAAGGAATCCCTGACGGAGGAAGAGGCCACCCAGTTCCTGAAACAGATCCTGGATGGGGTCCACTACCTCCACTCCAAACACATTGCCCATTTCGACCTCAAGGTGAGATCCTTGGATTCCTATCTCCGAATACTAAGGATAATAAATAATCGAACCACTAATAATAGAATAAGAGAGTTGGAAGGGAGCCTGGAGGTTCTCAAGGTCCCTTCCGATAAAATTAAAAACAACCCTCAAAGGGTAGACTGGATGGACCATGAGGTCTTTTTCTGCCATCCATGTTCTACGCTTCTATCTGCTGATCTACGGGGACATTGGTATTCTCTGAGCTTGGTGGTTTCCTTGCAGACATTTCATGACCCAACTAGGTAACATCATCAGTGCCAGAAGGGAGGAGGAGGAGGAGGAGGAGGAGGAGGAGGAGGAGGAGGAAGAAGAAGAAAAAAAGGACTGTGGTGTCCTTAGTGCTCTCTGAGCTTGCTTTTTGTCTTGCAGGCGTTTCATGACTCAAACTAGATAACATCATCAGGGCTAGGAGGGAGTGGAGATTGAGGAGGAGGAGGAGGAGGGGGAGGAGGAGGAGGAGGAGGGGAAGGAGGAGGGGAGGAGGGGAAGGAGGAGGGGAGGAGGAGGAGGAGGAGGGGGAGGAGGAGGAGGAGGAGGAGGAGGGGAAGGAGGAGGGGAGGAGGAGGAGGAGAACTGTGGGGTCCCTGGTGCTCTCTGAGCTTGCTCTTTGTCTTGCAGACGTTTCATGACCGAACTAGGTAACATCATCAGTGCTAGAAAGGAAGGGAGTTTGAGGAGAGGAGGAGAAGGAGGAAGAAAAGGATTGTGGGGTGCCTGGTGCTCTCTGAGCTTGGTAGTTTTCTTGCAGATGTCTCATGACCCAACTAGGTGATGTCAACAGGGCTAGAAGGGAGAGGGATTTGTGGAGAGGAGAAGGGAGAAGAGTGTGGAGTCCTTGGTGCTGAGTTGGTGATTTTCGTGCAGACGTTTCATCGCCAAACTAGATAACATCGTCAGTGCTAAATTGGAGTGGAGAGCTTGCAAAGAGGAGGAGGAGGAGGAGGAGGAGAACTGTGGGATACTTGGTGCTCTTTGAGCTTAGTGGTTTTCTTGCAGACGTTTCTTAACCCAATTAGGTAACATCATCAATGTGAGAAGGGAGTGGGGTTTGCTCTCTATTTATATACAAGAGGCTGGTGGGAGCCTTTGTCAGAACTGGGGAATACCAATTCAGACCAATAAACAGTAAATGGTAGCCTAATGGGGGAACTACCAAGCAGAAAATCACACTCCCACCCACGCTGCCCATTTTGCCCCTGAATTTCCAAGAATTTAAACACCGTGATGTAACTTCAGACCTGGAATCGCCGGAGGGACTCAACGCGTCTCCTTTTCTTCCTGCCCTTCCAGCCTGAAAACATTATGCTCCTGGACAAGAATGTCCCCAGTCCCCGAATCAAGCTGATTGATTTTGGCATCGCTCACAAGATTGAGACGGGAAATGAATTTAAAAACATCTTTGGCACGCCAGAATTTGTAGGTAGGTGCAGAAAAGGGGAGGGTTGGGATGGAAATGCTGACATGGGGAAGATTTTACAAGTGGAAGAAAATTATTAATAAATCCTTCTTTCCCTCCCTCCCTTCCTTTTTTGTTTCCTTCCTTCACATTTTCCTTCCCTCCCTCCCTCCCTGTACTTTCCTTCCTTCCTTCCTTCCTTCCTTCCTTCCTTCCTTCCTTCCTTCCTTCCTTCCTTCCTTCCTTCCTTCCTTCCTTCCTTCCTTCCTTCCCTCCCTCCCTCCCTCCCTCCCTCCCTCCCTCCCTGTACCTTCCTTCCTTCCTTCCTTCCTTCCTATCTTCCACAGCTCCAGAAATAGTGAATTATGAACCTTTGGGCCTTGAGGCTGATATGTGGTGAGTGAAATAAGCTGCTATTTCTTATCAGGCTCATAAGGGAATAAATATATATAGGCCCCAGGTTGGGGAGCCACTGCACAGTTTCCATTTGGTACTCGTAGCCAAAGGTGTGGTTTCTGAACACCATGTAGTGTTGGGTGCATGTTGGGAATTGATTAGATCGCCACTGGCAAATGTTCAGCAGTCCTGGCTTTCTCGGACCCTCAGCATTTCAGCATCTACAAAAAGAAGCCATCTCTGGCGTTGGGAAGATGGATCGGTGGATTATAACTTTAGCTGTAAAAGCTCTGCGTCGCTCTGAGAGTGAGATGGCTGCTCCCTGGATTAGGAGATAGATAGATAGATAGATAGATAGATAGATAGATAGATAGATGGATGGATGGATGGATGGATGGATGGATGGATGGATGGATGGATGGATGGATGGATGGATGGATGGATGGATGGATGCATGCATGGATGGATGCATGCATAGATGGATGGATGGATGCATGCATGCATAGATGGATGGATGGATGGATGGATAGATAGATAGATAGATAGATAGATGTTAGCTGATGATAGATAATGGATAAGAGTCAGAGATGATAATAGGATGATAATAGTGGATAATGGATAGATAATAGAGAGATTAGATAGATAGATAGATAGATGTAGATTAGATAGATATAGAAATGGTAGATATAGAGATAAATAAATATAGATGATAGCTAAATAGATGATAGATTAGATAGATAGATGATAGGGATAGATTAGATAGATATAGAATAGAAGATAGATATAACAGAAATGATAGATATAGAAATGATAAATATAGATGATAGCTAAATAGATAGGTAGGTAGGTAGGTAAATAGAGATAGATAGATGTTAGATGAAAGTTAGATATAGATTAGATAGATATAGCATATAGAAATGATATAGAGATAATAAATATAGATGATAGTTAGCTAAATAGAATAGATAGATAGGAAGGTAAATAGAGATAGATAGATAGATAGATAGATAGATAGATAGATAGATAGATAGATAGGAAGGTAAATAGAGATAGATTAGATAGATAGATAGATAGATAGGAAGGTAAATAGAGATAGATAGATAGATAGATAGATAGATAGATAGATAGGAAGGTAAATAGAGATAGATAGATAGATAGATAGATAGATAGATAGATAGATAGGAAGATAAACAGAAATAGATAGATAGATAGATAGATAGATAGATAGATAGATAGATAGATAGATAGAGATAGAGATAGATAGATAAATAGATCAATAGATAGGAAGGTAAATAGAGATAGATAGAGATAGATAGGTAGATAGGTAGATAGGTAGATAGATAGATAGATAGATAGATAGATAGATAGATAGATAGATCAATAGATAGGAAGGTAAATAGAGATAGATATAGATAGGTAGATAGATAGATAGATAGATAGATATAGATAGATAGATAGATAGATCAATAGATAGGAAGGTAAATAGAGATAGATAGATAGATAGATAGATAGATAGATAGATAGATAGATAGATAGATAGATAGATAGATAGATAGATAGATTATTGCTCTAGTCTAAAGCAGAGTTTGGAGCACTTTCTGTTCTTTAGTGTAATAAAATTTTCCTCTTTTTTTCTCCCATAGGAGCATCGGAGTCATCACTTACATCCTGTGAGTATTTTGAGCCAAATGGCTTTTTTGCCAGCACTTGGGGCTGGCAAAGCACAGGGGGCTTTCTTTACTTGTTTAAGGAGGATGAAAGCTGCTGCTGCTCCTAAGGCCTTGCTAAGGCCTTGCTGCTAGAGGTGGACGTTTCTCTCTTGGGTTCTTCAGAGTGAAAGGCATTTATGGAGCCAGACAGGGCCTAGTTCCAGAAAAAGAGACGGCTGGCTATCGTTGAGATCAGGGCTTCTCAATCCTAGCCCATTTAAGAGGGGTGGACTTCAACTCCCAGAATTCTGTGAAAGGGGTGGACTTCAACTCCCAGAAAGCTGTGCCAGCAGGAGAATTCTGGGAATTGAAACCCACCCCTCTTAAATGTGCTAGGATTGAGAAAAAGTTAGACTTGACCAGACTCCCTTCCATCTCCATAGTCCTTTCAGCGGTTCCACACCCATTTGCACCACTCAGGTGACCCTGAGGACGCAGGTAAATCCAAAATAAGGCAAATGACCGGCTGTCTGCAAGGAGTATAAATCCTACCCTTCCCCACCATCCGGTCAGAGCTGAAGAAGTTTCTTGGAGGAGAAGCGAAACGTCTTCAAAGAAAAGAAGAAAGTCCAGTGGCCTCCTGAAAAAGCATCTTGGGGACCACCAGGACCTGGATGATGGAGAATCTCGATAGACATCCAGAACTATCATATTTTGGGACAACTTTTGTTGTTTTGGCTGAGAACCTCCATAGAATTCCATGTCCACAATTCTACATTCTGGAGCAGGGGCCGCGTAGGTGGCTGGCCGGTGCGCGCATGTGTGTTCATGCACACATCCCCACTGGTGTGAGTATCTGCATGAGTGTTGTTTTTTGCGGCCCCGCTTGCGAGCACTCGTGGCCCCACTTGTGTGAGCAGCGGGTGTTCGTGCACGTGCACGCAGGCATTCATCACCCCCCACAAAACCATCCCTTCTTTCCCCCCGCCCCTGACTCCAGGCCGCCAGCACCGAATGTTTGGGGAACGCTGTTCTAAAGTTGCGTGATTTGCACCCGTTACGGACAGGAAGAACCCATCCCTTCTTGGTCACTTCTTGGCTCCTGATCTCAGTTGAGGGGTTGGCCTTGGGGAGATTTGCTTGCTCAATAGTAGCAACTGTGAGAGGGATCTCGGAGTCCTGGTAGGACAGTCACTTAAAGATGAGCCAGCTGTGTGCTGCAGCTGCCCAAAAAGCCAACACAGTGCTAGGCTGCATTAACAGAGGGATAGAATCAAGATCATGTGAAATGTTAATACCACTTTACAAGGCCTTGGTAAAGCCACACTTGGAATACTTTACAAGGCCTTGATAAGGCCACACTTGGAGTACTGCATCCAGTTTTGGTCACCACAATGTAAAAAAGATGTTGAGACTCTAGAAAGAGTACAGAGAAGAGCAACCAAGATGATCAGGGGACTGGAGGCTAAAGCATATGAGGAACGGTTGCTGAAATTGGGTATGTCTAGTTTGATGAAGAGAAGGATGAGGGGGGACAGGATAGCAGTGTTCCAGTATCTCAGGGGCTGCCCCAAAGAAGAGGGAGTCAAGCTATTCTCCAAAGCACCTGAAGGCAGGACAAGAAGCAACGGATGGAAACTAGTCAAGGAGAGAAGCAATCTGGAACTAAGGAGAAACTTCCTGACAGTTAGAACAATTGGCCAGTGGAACAACCTGCCTCCAGAAGTTGTGAATGCTCCAACACTGGAAGTCTTTAAGAAGAGACTGGACAACCATTGGTCTGAAATGGTATAGGCCAGGGATAGGCAACCTTGGCTCTTTTATGATTTGTGGACTTCAACTCCCAGAATTCCTGAGCCAGACATGCTGAGGGGAAAGGGAGAGGTTTCCATGCTCAGCGTGGCTGGCTCAGGAATTCTGGGAGTTGAAGTCCACGAGAGCGAAGGTTGCCTACCCCTGATCTAGGTCTGTCTGTCTGTCTGTCTGTCTGTCTGTCTGTCTGTCTATCTATCTATCTATCTATCTATCTATCTATCTATCTATCTATCTATCTATCTATCTATCTATCTATCTATCTATCTATCTATCTATCATCTAGGTGAGGGATAGGCAACCTTGGCTCTTTTATGACTCTGTGGACTTCAACTCCCAGAATTCCTGAGCCAGACATGCTGAGGGGAAAGGGAGAGGTTTCCATGCTCAGCGTGGCTGGCTCAGGAATTCTGGGAGTTGAAATCTACGAGTCATAAAAGAGCCAAGGTTGCCTACCCCTGATCTAGGTCTGTCTGTCTGTCTGTCTGTCTGTCTGTCTGTCTGTCTGTCTGTCTGTCTGTCTGTCTGTCTGTCTATCTATCTATCTATCTATCTATCTATCTATCTATCTATCTATCTATCTATCTATCTATCTATCTATCATCTAGGTGAGGGATAGGCAACCTTGGCTCTTTTACGACTTGTGGACTTCCACTCCCAGAATTCCTGAGCCAGCCAGGCTGAGGGGAAAGGGAGAGGGTTCCAAGCTGAGCCATGCTGGCTCAGGAATTCTGGGAGTTGAAGTCCACGAGTCATAAAAGAGCCAAGGTGGCCTACCCCTCTGTTATTCTAGTCTATTGTGGCTTGGGCAGGGGGCTCCGGGGTGTCAAGTCGCAAGAGCCTTTGACTTCAAGAATGACCCGGGACCCTTCCCTTTTCAGGCTGAGCGGTGCCTCCCCCTTCTTGGGTGAAACGAAGCAGGAGACCCTGACCAACATTTCGGCGGTGAATTACGACTTTGACGAGGAATACTTCAGCAACACCAGCGAACTGGCGAAGGATTTCATTCGGAGACTGCTGGTCAAGGACCCCAAGTAAGAGGCACGGGGAGTCGTGGGGCGAAGGAGAGCGGGAGACAATTTTAGAGGGTTGAAGGAGATCTTCTCCAAATCCAGCAGAAGAACCAATATCAAAGGGTACTGGTGGTTCTCGAGTTAACGACCATCCTTTTAGTGTCCGTTGGGAGTTATAAAGTGATTGGCGACAGGTCCTCACACTTGCAACCGACTCGGGGTCCCCCACAGTCTGGTGATAAATCTCCAGCTGGGGTCAGGTGAGGGCCATTTACGACTTTCCCACATGAGCAAAGTCATATTTGCTTAATGGCTGCACGATTCACTTAAATGACGGTGGCAAAAAAATAAAAAAAAATAAAATCCGGTTAGGTCAGACGAGAACTCACTTAATCTGCCTCACTTAGTGACAGGGTTTTTGAGTCCCAATTGTGATCGTAAGTCAAGGACTACCTGTAAATATGAAGGAGGACAGCAAAGCAGAACTAGAGACGGACCATCCGTTTCAAACAGTTGCTGGAACTGAGCAGGGGGTTGGACTAGATGACCTCCAAGGTCCATCATCATCGTCATCATCATTATTATTATGGATCATCGCACAGTCAGCCAGATGTTCAGACTGGATTTGGCATTTTGTCTATCGAGTCCTTACCCAGGACCTGGGATAGGCAGATGTGGATGTTTGATGGTATTACAGGTATCGTCGCAGGATGAAAGCAGTTCCTAGTAAGGCCGCCTTTTGCAATTGACTAATAGCGAATTTGTCAATGCCAAATTATTGTTATGATGATGATGATGATGAAGAAGGAGAACAAGAAGAAGAAGAAGAAGAAGAAGAAGAAGAAGGGAAAATCCAGCCTTTTTTTGTTTTTTTTTGGGATGCTGTACAGTAATGCTTTGGGAATCCTGTTCTCTCTGTGCCAACCTGGTGCAGTTAAGTCCTCAACTTAACAAACGTTCGTTTAGTGACCAAAGTCACAATGGTAGTGAAAAGAAGGGATGTATGAGCAGTTTTCACATTTAATAAGTGTTGCAGCATCCCCCACATTTACCTGATCAAAACTGGGACACTTGGCAACTGACTTGTATTTATGATGGTCGCAGTGTCCCGCCAGGCAGCCATGCTGAGGGGAAAGGGAGATGCTGAGACTCTAGAAAGAGTACAGAGAAGAGCAACCAAGATGATCAGGGGACTGGAGGCTAAAACACATAAGGAACGGTTGCTGGAATTGGGTATGTCTAGTTTAATGAAGAGAAGGACGAGGGGGGACAAGATAGCAGTCTTCCAATATCTCAGGGGCTGCCCCAAAGAAGAAGCAGTCAAGCTATTTTCCAAAGCACCTGAAGGCAGGACAAGAAGCAACGGATGGAAACTCATCGAGGACAGAAGCAACCTAGAACTAAGGAGAAACTTCCTGACAGTGAGAACAATTAACCAGTGGAACAACCTGTCTCCAGAAGCGGTGAATGCTCCAACACTGGAAGTTTTTAAGAAGAGACTGGACAGCCATTTGTCTGAAATGGTCTAGGGTTTCCTGCCTGAGCAGGGGATTGGACTAGATGACCTCCAAGGTCCCTTCCAACATTACTATTATTACTATTACTAGCTGTACCCAGCCACGCGTTGCTGTGGCTCAGTGTGGTTAAATGGAAAAGAAAGCAAAGAGAAAGCGCACGTTTGTAATATGTTTAATTTCACAATGCTTGTGGGTATACAGTATTTTTTGTTGTTCCATTGTGTGTGCAGATGTAGAGATTACGTCCAACAGATGGCGCTGTTTTTCAAAAAAAGCATGTTTTTACCTGTCACAGGTGTGACATCTATATAATATAGGTATATAAAAACACACGTGTATTCGAATGCAACGTTGTTTCAAGATTTCAAAGCAATCTTTGAAGAATTTTCGGAGATTTAAGATTTTGAACAAACGGACATTTACATTTTTATTTATGTAGATTACTACTACTACTACTACTACTACTACTACTACTACTATTATTATTATTATTATTATTATTATTATTATTATTACCCAGTCTTGGGAAGACTGCAGTATGAAGGTCTTAGGTTTTTTTTCTCCCTAAAGCTAAATATATAAATTTGGAGCAGAACAAGGGAAGCCACACCAAAGGTTGGGCTGGGTTTTCCCCCATTCCTCTTGAGAAGGTGACTGTGCAGGCAATATTCTCCTCCAAAGGGTCCTGAGGGGTGATGGTCAGCGGTCCAGAAGGATGCTGAAGTCTGCATGCCTTCTCTGCGACCGATGGAAATGGAATGGCACTCTCCTTTTTTCCCCCGTAAATTTTGCACCGATCCTAAAATTGACCGTTGCTCCCTTTGATGATTGCAGGAAACGGATGACAATTGAGCAAAGCTTGGAGCACCCGTGGATCAAGGTAAAAGCTATGTTGTTCAAAACAGTCTTGATATTTAAGATTGTTTGCCCCACCTTATGCATCTATGCTTCTCTGACCTCCCAGGTCCCTTCTGGCCCACTGAGTCTATGATTTCCCCCCCCCCCACTCCCCAAGTCCCTTCCAGCCCCATGAGTCTGTAATCTCCCAGGAACCTTCTGGCCCTGCAAGTCTATGACCTCCCATCTCCCTTCCAGCTTTATGATCTCCCAGGACCCTTCCAACTCTATGAATCTATGACCTCCCAGCTCCCTTCTGGCCCCATGCGTCTATGATCTCTCCAGCTCCCTTCTGACCCTATGAGTCTATGACCTACCTACCTACCTACCTACCTACCTACCTACCTCCCTCCCTCCCTCCCTCCCTCCCTACCTCCCTCCCTCCCTTCCTTCCTTCCTTCCTTCCTTCCTTCCTTCCTTCCTTCCTTCCTTCCTTCCTTCCTTCCTTCCTTCCTTCCTTCCTTCCTTCCTTCCTTCCTTCCTTCCTTCCTTCCCAGTAGTTAGAATGCAGTATTGCAGGCTGACTCTGCCGACTGCCAGCAGTTTGATCCTGACTGGCTCAAGGTTGACTCAGCCTTCTGTCCTTCCAAGGTCGGTAAAACGAGGACCCAGATTGTTGGGGGTGCAATAGGCTGACTCCGTAAACCGCTTAGAGAGGGCTATAAAGCCCTGTGAAGCGGTATATAAGTCCAAGGTCTATTGTTATTGCTATTCCTGAGTCCCCCCCCCCTTTTTTTTAAAATCAGGTGATCAAGAGGCGGAACGTACGCAACGAAGACAACGGCAAGAAGCCGGAGCGACGGCGTCTGAAGACCACGCGGCTGAAGGAATACACCATCAAGTCCCACTCCAGCATGCCACCCAATAACACCTACATCAACTTTGAGCGCTTCTCCAAGGTCATGGAGGAGGTGGCGGTGGCCGAGGAGAGCCTGCGCGAGCTGCAGCAGAGCAAGAGGTCTTTCCGGGAGGACATTGAGGCCCTGCGGTCCATTTATGAGGAGAAGGAGTTGTGGTACAAGGAGGAGAACGAGGCCATCAGCCAGGATCTCCGGCAGATCCAGCAGGAGATGCAGAAGACGGAGGCCCTGAAGCGGCGAGCTCAGGAAGAAGCCAAGAGCACCTCCTTGGCAGCCAACCGCCTGAAGCGACATCTCAGGAAGCTGGAGAACCGCTACGAGGCCCTGGCCAAGCAGATGGCTTCCGAGATGAAGTTCGTCCAGGAACTGGTCCGTTCGGTGGAGATGGAGAAGCTGCAGGGTGGAGAAGAAGACTGTGGAATTCGCTAATGGGGTCCCTTTTGGGCAGGTGGCAGAAGGCCATCTCTTCTTGGGTCAAGTCAACCCATCTTAGATCCTCCTACTCACCCTTCCGGGGGGGAGGTCAGAAAAGCCACCCGGCCCTCTTCTCCCCGTTGAATGGTTTCCAAAATTCCACGTTCCGTCCCGCAACGCTTCTGCCTGGAACCCCGCATGGAGGAAGAATTGGTGCACGGAGACAACTTTGCCATTCCTTCACCTCAAGATGGACGGGATGCTGTGAGACGCAGACCCCGGCAGGGTTCAGCTGAGGGTCTTCCAGACACCCCGAGGACACCCCCTTTTCTTCTCTGGCTGACGCTTTGCCGTTCTTGAGATTCCAAACTTTGGAAAGAACCCAGAAATCGTTCCCCCCCAGGAGAGATTTCCAGCTAGAGAGGGTGAGGGAGAAGATCTATCCTCATGGATTTTGAGTTTGTGCGAACCTGATCTTCAACCCAAGGGGTGTTGACTCGCTTCTCTAACTCAGCTCCTCTAGGATGGCCCAACGTTTGTCGAGAAGGAGCCAGGATTCCTGGGGTCTAGAAGGCAAGCTGGGTAAGGGGGGGCGGTGTTCTAGAAAATTCTTAGTTTCCCAATTTTGCAAGGATTTTCGGAGGGAGTGTCTCTTCTTGCATTGTGGCTGCCCAAAGGAACCCCAGAGGGGTGAAGAACGGCAGAGCTTCCTCCATTAAGCTGCAGAGGCAGAATTGCCAAGAACCCTTTCGAACAAACTCAGATTTGTTTAAAACCAGGTTAAGATTTGACCTTTTGCCGGGAGAGGGGGGAGCGGCAGGCTTTTTCTGCCCTGTTGTTTTGGACTTCCGATGGGTTGCAAGAGACCGTTTCCTTAAGTTTGTGTATTTTAATTTCTGTGTTGGGGAACAGGAGGTTTTTCGGTGGTCTGCGAGTAAACGTTTTGTAAAAAAAACAACAACAATACTCATCTCACGATGCTTCCTTGAGTGAACTTGGCTTCGTCTCGGTTTAGTCTTTGGGTGGAGCTGAATCTAGCACCAGGCCTTACTGGGAGCCACTGGTCTTACTGGGAATGGCGGTCAAGGCAGTCCTGGAGAGGGTGAGAGATCCTTTCCATCCAGGTTTTCATTTTTTATTTATTTAATTTATCAAACTTATAAGAGCCGTGGTGGTGCAGTGGTTAGAATGCAGTACTGCAGGCTAACTATGCCGACTGCTAGCAGTTTGATCCTGACCAGCTCAAGGTTGACTCGGCCTTCCATCCTTCCGAGGTCGGTAAAGTGGGGACCCAGATTGTTGGGAGGCAAGAGGCTGACTCTTTAAACCACTTAGAGAGGGCTGTGAAACACTGTGAAGCGGTATATAAGTCTTAAGTGCTATGGCTATTGCTATATCATCTCACAGTGCTTGCAATCCTGCTGGCTTCTTCCGTTCCTTTGACCCAGGGGTCTTCAAACTGGGCCCTTTTATGACTGGTGGACTTCAACTCCCAGAATTCCTCAGCCAGGCATGCTGGCTGAGGAATTCTGGGAGTTGAAGTCCACAAGTCCAGGGGTCTTCAAACTGGGCCCTTTTATGACTGGTGGACTTCAACTCCCAGAATTCCTCAGGAAGACACCTTCCTAAGCAGGATAGGTCAAAGCAGGGGTCTTCAAACTGGGCCCTTTTATGACTGGTGGACTTCAACTCCCAGAATTCTGGGAGTTGAAGTCCACCAGTCATAAAAGGGGTCAAGTTTGAAGACTCCTGCTTTGACCTATCCTGCTTAGGAAGGTGTTATGGTTCCAGCTAATGAAACACTTCAAAGAACTTCCAGGCGTTGATTTCCCTAAAAGTCTTTTATTGCTTCAAAATGTTGGCACAGGTATAAGGAAGTCTATGCTAAGATCTAAGTTCTCTTCCTCTGAGCAGTTAAATTATCAGCATGTTCCCTCCCTAAATTAGCTGTCATATATCACATTATCCAATCAGTGTGAAGGTCAAAGGTTTCCTTCCTCTTTCTTTCCCGGGCTTTACCCCCACCCTCTAAGCTCTGTATTAACCCCCAAAATACCAGACAGTTCTGCATATTGTCAAAGCAAGAATATACAGTATTTGCAGCGTTGACAGAAGGCTTCGCTCGGGATCCGAAAATTTGGAAAAGGTCTCACCACGGCTTTGAACAAGGGCCCGTCTGTTGCGTAGGAGTCTTATTGCTTCTTCGAGCAACGAATACATAAATCAGTCGGATTTCTTTTTTCGAAACGGAGCTGGTCTTTTGAGAGCCAACTCATGGCTTCCCAAAGGTGCTTCCTCACGAGGCAACGGGACTTTCTTGGGATAACTATTTTTTTATTTATTAAAATTTATAGACCGCCCTACTCCCGCAGGACTCCGGGCGGCTAACAATAAAAACACAACATAACTTAACAAAACAAACAATACAATAACATTCATCCAGGGGTCAGATTTTATAAACCCCAGATTTTATAAACTAACTGAGAATCTGCATCGATTCAGCCAGTCTGGTGATTCTTCTCATGCAAGATTTCCCAACCTTGGCGACTTTTAAGACCTGTGGACTTCAACTCCCAGAATTCCACAGCCAGCATTGCTGGCTGTGGAATTCTGGGAGTTGAAGTCCACAGGTCTTAAAAGTCGCCAAGGTTGGGAAACCCTGTTCTAAAGCCACAGAACTATTCCACACCCATTTGCCCCACTCAGGTGACCCTGAGGACACAGATTAACCTCCAAGCGGCCTCAGCGACTCTCCAAAAGGATGCAAATGACCAGCTGTCTGCAAGGAGTATAAATCCTTCCCTTCCCACCATCTGGTCAGAGCCGAAGAAGCTTCTTGGATGAATAGCGAAACGTCTTCAAAGGAAAATAAGAAAGTCCAGTGGCCTCCTGAAAAAGCATTCTTGAGCATGATAGAGTGTGAGTAGCCCCGAGCGGGGGTTGCCCTAGATGACCTCAGAGGTCTCTCCCAATTCTACGCTGCTGTGATACGTGATCTGAATGTGGTTGTGACCCAAGCCCCTGGACGTGACAATGGATGCCCAGGCCATTTTCTTAACTCTCCCGTCTCCGTGCAGCGGACAATTTAGTTTTTTTTCACCAGAAGCTTGGAAAGGAGCCAGTTTTTATCTAGTGGTTAAGGTATCCTGGAGACGGTGAGTTCTAGTCCTGCCTTAGGCACGAAAGCCAGATGGTGACTTTGAGCCAATCACCAGGAGATAGTGAGTTCTAGTCCTGCCTTAGGCATGAAAGCCAGATGGTGACTTTGAGCCAATCACCAGGAGATAGTGAGTTCTAGTCCCGCCTTAGGCATGAAAGCCAGCTGAGTGACTTTGGACCAATCACCAGGAGACGGTGAGTTCTATTCCTGCCTTAAGCATGAAAGCCAGCTGAGTGACTTTGGACCAATCACCAGGAGACGGTGAGTTCTAGTCCCGCCTTAGGCATGACAGCCAGCTGGGTGACTTTGGGCCAATCACCAGGAGACGGAGAGTTCTAATCCCACCTTAGGCACGAAAGCCAGCTGAGTGACTTTGGGCCAATCACCAGGAGACGGTGAGTTCTAGTCCCGCCTTAGGCACGAAAGCCAGCTGAGTGACTTTGGACCAATCACCAGGAGATGGAGAGTTCTAATCCCGCTTTAGGCATGAAAGCCAGCTGAGTGACTTTGGACCAATCACCAGGAGACGGTGAGTTCTAGTCCCGCCTTAGGCACGAAAGCCAGCTGAGTGACTTTGGACCAATCACCAGGGGATGGGGAATTCTAGTCCCGCCTTAGGCATGAAAGCCAGCTGAGTGACTTTGGGCCAATCACCAGGAGACGGGGAATTCTAATCCTGCCTTAGGCATGAAAGCCAGCTGAGTGACTTTGGGCCAATCACCAGGAAATGGAGAGTTCTAGTCCCACCTTAGGCACGAAAGCCAGCTGAGTGACTTTGGACCAATCACCAGGAGACAGGGATTTGTAGTCCCACCTTAGGCACGAAAGCCAGCTGAGTGACTTTGGACCAATCACCAGGAGACAGGGATTTATAGTCCCACCTTAGGCACGAAAGCCAGGTGGGAGACTTTGGGCCAATCACCAGGAGATGAGGAATTCTAGTCCCACCTCAGGCATGAAAGCCAATTGGGTGATCTTGGGCCAATCCATCCCGCTCAGCCCAACCCACTTCACAGGGTTGTTGTGGGGGAAAATAGGAAGAGGAAACTGTGTTGGATATGCTCACTGCCTCGAGCTATTCGTAAAAATAATAAAGACGGGATACCAATTACATAAACGGAGATGCCACTTAAGTGTATACACCTATTAGGTGCAAACTTTTAAAATGCAACTTTGCTTCCTTCCTCAAGCTTTCTGACAGAGCTTGACCTTAAAACCTCTGTGCATTTCATGAGTTGCATTGATCGCACCTAACTCTAGGACGGAAGGATTGAGACTAAGAAAGAGAATGCTTGTGTTTTTTTAAGCAGGGCAGTTAAAGCACCATAAGGGCGCCCCACATTCCTGTGTGCACACACATACACAAACCCCGCTATCTGGTTACGCTACTATTGACATTCTTTGTCCTTGCAAATCCTGTCTTATAGTTGTGCTAGAATTTGCACCTCGGCTCTGAATTCCTGTTCTGTTTCGGTGGGCCTTTGCTGAGCTGCTTAGAACACACCAGGTGCTGCTGGAAAAGAGGGTCTCTTTTGAAGCTAGAGAAGGGAAGTCTGTATTGTAGGGAGGGTGTTCAGCTTTCATAATTTGCACCCGGTGCTTTCTCGACAGAAGACGTCCTTGTAAAAACCCAAGATTTTCAGTGAAGAATCAGTCTTGAACTGAAAAGCTTCTGCTTGGGCCATCAGCCACTTCTCGTGCAAATGGACATCTCTGGCTGCAGGTGTGTGACAGCTTAATTGGTCCCAGGATGGATCTTGGGACTTTCCAATAATAAACATGAGGGGCCCTGAGCAGAGCTCAGAACAACTTAGAATAGAGCTGGAAGGGACCTTGGAGGTCTTCTAGTCCAGCCCCCTGCTCAAGCAGGAGAACCTACACCACCTCAGACAAGTGACTGTCTAGCTTCTTCTTAAAATCCTCCAGTGATGGAGTGCCCACAATTTCTGGAGGCAAGGAGTTCCACTGGTTAATTGTCCTCACTGTCAGGAAGTTTCTCCTTAATTCCAGGTTGCTTCTCTCTTTGATCAGTTTCCAACCATTGTTTCTCGTCCTTCCCTCGGGTGCTTTGGTGAACAACGTGACTCCCCCCTTTTAAACTGCTCAGAGGTTGCTGGAAGAGCTGTCAGTTAAGGAGGGGGAGTGCAAAGGACAAAAGTAGCTGAGATTCTGATTGGACCTCCATTGCATTTAAACTGCTCATAGGTTGCTGGAAGAGCTGAAATCTGTGAGTTAAGGAGGGGGAATTCAAAATTGGGAAAGGAGTCCGGCAAGGCTGCATACTGTCGCCCTGCCTATTTAACTTATATGCAGAGCACATCATGAGAAAGGCAGAGCTAGATGAATCAAAAGTTGGAATTAAGATTGCCGGGAGAAATATCAACAACCTAAGATATGCAGATGATGCCACTCTAATGGCAAAAAGTGAAGAGGAACTAAAGAGCCTTTTGATGCGGGTGAAGAAGGAGAGTGCAAAAGTTGGCTTGAATCTCAACATTAAGAAAACCAAAATTATGGCATCCGGCCCTCTCAATTTCTGGCAAATAGATGGGGAAGAAATGGAAGTAATGACAGATTTCATCTTACTGGGCTCCAAGATCACCTCAGATGGAGACTGCAATCAAGAAATTAAAGACGCTTGATCCTGGGGAGGAAAGCTATGACAAATCCAGACAGCATACTAAAAAGCAGAGACATCACCCTGCCAACAAAAGTGCGTATAGTCAAGGCCATGGTTTTCCCAGTTGCTATATATGGATGTGAAAGTTGGACCATAAGAAAGGCTGAGCGCCAAAGAATGGATCCCTTTGAACTATGTTGCTGGAGAAGACTACTGCGAGTCCCTTGGACTGCAAGGCATTCAAACCGATCAGTCCTAGAAGAGATCAACCCTGAGTACTCTTTAGAAGGCCAGATCATGAAATAAAAAATCAAATACTTTGGCCACCAAATGAGAAGGAAGGACTCACTGGAGAAGGGCCTAATGCTGAGAAAGATTGAGGGCAAGAGAAGAAGGGGATGACAGAGAATGAGGTGGCTGGACAGAGTCACTGAAGCAGTAGGCGTGAACTTAAATGGAATCCAGAAGATAGTGGAGGAGAGGAAGGCCTGGAGGAACATTGTCCATGGGGTTACGATGGGTCGGACACGACTTTGCAATTGACAACAACAACTACCCTTTCCTCCTCCACCACATTGGGATGGATGACACAGCAAAGAACCTGAGTAGAATATTGAGAGATTATAAACAACTAGGCAATAAAGTTAAGAAGCCAGGAGCACAAGTGATGTTCTCATCAGTACTCATCTCATCAGAGAAGAAGTGATAGAGGGAGTTGAAGTTACTGGAACCTCTGGCGAAAGTGACCACGTCATACTGGAATTTAATATAATGCAAACACTAGCAAGAGAAAACAATCCAACCAGGGTCTGAAACTTCAAAAGAGCTGACTTTAGCAAAATCAGAGAGAACCTAGGAAACAAGAAATTCAAGACGATACTGATATGGCTGCACAAAGATCTCTCTGACAAACTGAAAAACAAAAAGGGCAAATACAAAAAATGGAAAGAGGGGCACATAACTAAGGCTGATTTTCATCAGACAGCCAGAACATGCAAAGTCAGGAAAGCAAAGTCTCAGAATGAACAAAGACTTGCAACAAAAATCAAGGATAATAAATAAAAGTTTCCTCCAATATATTAACAACAAGAAAAAAGTCAAGGAAACTGTAGGTCCACTAAAGAGAGAAGATGGCAAAGAAATAACAGGCAACAGGGAGACAGCAGAGCTGCTTAAATCATACTTTGCATCAGTCTTCACATAAAGGAAACTATAGCCCAACATACAGTATAAAAAAAAACACTGCAAAAGAGAAACTAGAAACAACAATTAAAATAAGCAAGAAAATGGTAAGAGAACACCTATCCGACCTTGACGAATATAAACTGCCAGGATCCGATAGATTACATCCCAGAGCAGACAGATGTTATCTCAGAACTGTTGCACCACATCTTTCACAAATCCTGGAGCACCAGGGAAGTAGCTGAGGATTGGAAAAGTGTTATGTGGTCCCTATGTTCAAGAAAGGGAAAAAATACAGACCCAGGAAACTACAGACCAATCAGTCTAACATCAATACCTGGGAAGATCCTGGAAAAGATAATAAAAAAACAGATCTGCAAATAACTAGAAGCAAACAAAGATATAACCAGTAGCCAGCAGGGGTTTGTTAAAAAGAGATCATGTGAAAGTAATCTTATATCAGTCTTCAATAAAGAGACTAAACTGGTACACCAGCGAAATGTTGTGGACACAGTATACTTAGATTTCAGTAAGGCATTTGATAAGGTAGACCACACCCTACTCCTTAGCAAGCTAGAAAAAGGTGGAATAGACAAAATCACCACCAGGTGGATCTGTATCTGGCTGGCAAACCGTACCCAACCATTAGTCCTCAATGGTACTACATCCACGTGGAGAGAAGTAAGCAGTGGGATACCACAAGGTTCCGTCTTAGGCCCAGGACTCTTGAATACCTTCATAAGTGACTTAGAGGAGGGAATTGAAGGGGAACTCATTAAATTCGCAGGTGACACCAAACCGGCAGGAGTAGCCAACACCCCAGAAGACAAACTCAGGATCCAAAAAACATCTTGACAAACTTGAACAATGGACCCTATCCAACAAAATGAGTTTCAATGTGGAGGAAAGCAAAGTTTTATATTTAGGCAGGAAAAATCAAAGGTACAAGTGCAGATTGGGTGAGACCTGGCTTAAACACAGTAACTGTGAGAGGGACCTTGGAGTCCTAGGGGATGATCACTTGACTATTAGCCAGCAGTGTGCAGCAGCAGCCAAAAAAGCTAATACAATCCTGGGTTGTATAAACAAAGGCATAGAATCAAGAACACGTGAAGTATTAGTACCGCTTTATAAAACTCTAATAAAACCACAGCTGGAATACTGCAGCCAATTTTGGTCACCATATCACAAAAAAGATGTTGAGAGTTTGGAAAAAATTCAGAGAAGAGCAACTAAGATGATCAAAGGCCTGGAAAGTAAAACATACAAAAAACGGCTGCAGGACTTGGGTCTGGCTAGTCTAAAGAAAAGGAGAAATAGGGGAGACATGATAGCAATGTTCTGGTATTTGAGGGGCTGCCCCAAAGAAGAGGGGTCACATTATTCTCTAGAGCACCAGAGGGCAGGACAAGAAACAATGGATGGAAATTGATCAAGGAGAGAAGCAACTTGGAATTAAGGAGAAACTTCCTGACAGTGAAAACAACTAACCAGGGGAACAGCTCGCCTCCAGAAATCATAGGTGCTCCATCACTGGTGATTTTAAGAAGAAGCTGCACAGTCTCTTGTCTGAGATGGTCTAGGTTCTCCTGCTTGAGAGGAGGACTGGACTAGAAGACCTCTAAGGTCCCTTTCATCTCTATTCTATTCTAGCATCAGTTATTACACATAATGGTTGCATTTGCTCTGTTCTACTCTTCTGATCTTAAAATATGGGCTGTTGGGACAGCAATGAACGTGGCGCCTGGATCCCACCTGGTTTCTCCGACTGTTGCTGTCTGGAGCATCCTCTCCCCAGGCTGGAGGAAGGATTAAAGACCGTGCAAATCCACGGACTCCACTGATGGATGGCCTAGCAGATTGGATGGGATGGTGTCCAACCTTCTGGCTAGTGTTTTCTTCCATTTAGGGGACAATTGTATGTCCCCAGTTATATGCTCCCCATTGAAGGCAAATAGAAGATAAAGGAGACAGAAGTTCAGCTAAAAGGACTATATTAACAGGATCTTGCAAGTCTGAAAGTACAAACTTCCCCCTGTTACTTTTAACTACGGATCTATTATGGCGGCTGCTTCCGAAGTCTCTTTCTCTGACCGTTAAGTGGACTGGCGACTCCTCCTGCTCCCGCCTGGCACATCCAGTTGTCCTAAATTAGATCACATATTGTGTGTACGTTTCCAACACAATTCTACATTAGGTATTCTTCTGATGTACCTCTGGGTGGTACGATGAATGTGATGCTTCAGGGGTTTTTATTACTTTATCGAAATATAACATGCAGAACTACAAGGAAAATGAACATAATGGGAAAAGAAGGGAAGAAAAGGGAAAACACGAAAAAGTGTAGGAGAAAGGGGGAGAGAAAAAGAAAAGCATTTTGTTCCAACTTCTTTTGGAGCAGTGCAATAAGGTATTGACCTAGAACCTTGATTTTTTTATTTCAAATAATAATAATAGTAGTAGTAGTAATATAATAATAATAATAACTGCTTCCATCCTGCGACGATACCTGTAATACCATCAAACATCCACATCTGCCTATCCCAGGTCCTGGGTAAGGACTCGATAGGTAGACAAAATGCCAAATCCAGTCTGAACATCTGGCTGACTGTGCGATGATTGATAATAATAATAATAATAATAATAATAATAATAGCACTGTTTCCTCTGTCAACAATACTGAATAACTCAGGACATGGTTATCAAACATCAAAAACATCTGCTAGACTATCCCATCTCCTTTACATGGATGATCTGAAGCTGTATGGAAAAACATCATCTGAAATAGAATCGCTGCTCAACACTGTCCGTACATATAGCCAAGATATTGTAATGGAGTTTGGCTTGGACAAATGTGCCACACTTACTATCAAACAAGGAAAAATAGTGAAAACTGAAGGAATCAAGATGCCCCACGAAAATAACATTAAGAGTCTGGATGAGGAAGAGTAGTACTACAAATACTTGGGTATCCTTCAAGCTGAAAACATCAAGCACACTGAAGTCAAGAAAAAGATTAGAGGTGAATACATCAAGAGAGTGAAGAAGATCTCAAAGTCCAAACTCAATGGAGGAAATACCATAAAGGCAATCAACACCTGGGCAATCCCAGTCATTAGGTACACAGCTGGAATAGTGGACTGGACTCAAGCAGAACTAAAAGCAATGGATAGGCAGACCAGAAAAATAATGACAATGAATCATACCCTTCATCCACGCAGTGACATTGATAGACTTTATCTACCAAGGCAAATAGGTGGGCGTGGAATGCTACAAGTACATCAGATGGTTGAAGAAGAAAAAATGGCTTTGGAAGAATATCTGAAGAACAATGATGAAGATGCACTGAAATTAGTATATCAGGAAGGCTTACTAACTACTGGAGAGACCAAACTGGCCTACAAGAAAGACCAAATGAAGAACAGAATAGAGGCATGGGAAGACAAAGCACTACATGGCCAATACATTAAAAAAATAGCTGGGAAAGCAGATAATAATAAAACCTGGCAATGGCTAAGAGCAGGAAAATTGAAGAAAGAGACCGAGGGACTAATTCTGGCTGCACAAGACCAAGCCTTAAGGACAAATGCATACAAAGTCAAAATTGAGAAGATAGCAACAGACAGTAAGTGCCGCCTATGCAAAGAAGCTGAAGAAACAGTGGACCACTTGGTAAGCTGTTGCAAGAAGATTGCACAGACTGATTACAAGCAGCGGCATGACAAAGTAGCAACAATGGTGCATTGGAAGATCTGCAAAAAATATCATTTGCCTGTAAGCAAAAACTGGTGGGATCATAAAATAGAGAAAGTCATAGAAAATGATAAAATTAAACTGCTCTGGGACTTCAGAATTCAAACAGACAAGCACCTGCAATATAACACCCCAGACTTAACAATTGTCGATAAGAAAGACAAAAAAGTCTGGGGATAGTGGACGTGGCAGTGCCTGGAGATAGCAGAATAGAAGAGAAAGAACTGGAGAAGATAACAAAATACAAAGACCTTCAAATAGAAATAGAAAGACTGTGGCAAAAGCAAGCAAGGGTAGTACCAATAGTAATAGGCTCCTTGGGTGCAATCCCAAAACAACTGGAGCACCACTTGAACACCATTGGCATTGACAAATTTGCTATTAGTCAATTGCAAAAGGCGGCCTTATTAGGAACTGCTTCCATCCTGCGACGATATCTGTAATACCATCAAACATCCACATCTGCCTATCCCAGGTCCTGGGTAAGGACTCGATAGGTAGACAAAATGCCACATCCAGTCTGAACATCTGGCTGACTGTGCGATGATCGATAATAATAATAGTATTACCTTGTTGTGGTTGTGGGGCTTGTGTACTCTGTGAAAGAGGAGAGCTGTGCCAGAGGTTCAACCATACTGGGCCGGTCTCATCAGAGGAGTCAAAAAGTGTGTCTCCCATAAAAAAATACGGAGAGACGTAAATTTTGGGAACTCACACCAGCTAGGGATGTCGCCCAGGTTAACAAGGTCCATGCTAGAAGTTGGAGTTCCTGGATATCTGTGAAAAATGGGCTAGAGCAGAGGTCTCCAACCGCTGGTCCGTGGACCAGTACTGGGATGTGGCATGCCAGCAACCGGTCCACACAAACCAGCAAAGCCCCATGCGAGGGATACAGGTATCGCACAAAACCACGCACTCTCTGGTTGTTGTGCCCTGTCGGCCACCAGCGGCCGATTCAGGTGAGGAAGGACAGGAGTGGGTGCCAGGCCCAGCATCAGGGTCATCTGAAAGCTCCGACGAAGGAATGGAGCTGTCACAGCCAGGGACAGAGGTGGAGCCTGGGCCGTCCGCCAGCCCACCGATGGAAAGGCTGAGACCTCCATGCCTGGAGACAAGTGATTCAATAGCGGAGGATCACATGGGGACAGTGATTGACGCGCAGGCACGGCAGAGGCTGAGGAGAGGAGAACAGCGAGAGGCTATGGGGTGGTCTTCGGAGCAGAAGAGCCCCACCCTGAGCTGTGGATAAAAGGCAGGGGTGAAGACAAGTAAGTGTGGCAGACATTCATCTTCCTGCCAGTAAGACACTTGCATTTGGAACTCCTGACACTTCTCCTTGGAATTTTGCCAGAGTTTTTCCCCTGATCCCGTGGTGCTGGAAGTTGGAGCGCCTTCTGAGCATGGGCGTGTCTTATGTGAAACAACAGCCAGCTTGCTTGAAGGACCTTTGGCTGCAAGCCTGGTGAGACTGAGAGTAACTCTGGGTTTGGGAGACCCCTACAGGGGAAAAGGGAGCGAGCTCCGTTGTTCGAAAGCTGTGTGAAGCTGCTGACATTCCTGAAGTAAAAGGAACGTTAGAGACTATGTGGTGCTTCTGTTGTGTTTGGGGAGCCAGATCAGAACACCAGACCACAGAAAAGCTTCTCTCCATGGAACCAATCCCTGGTGCCCAAGGGGTTATGGATTCTGGGCTACAGAAGTCAGGACATTTGGCTGAGCAACCAGGGCCAGCAACTGCAGAATTACTGGAAGAAAAGGTGTTTACCTGTTGCAAATACACAGTGATTGAAAACAAAGAAAGAATGATATGTTATCACAGATCAAGTCCAACAAGAAGAGGATATCAGAAATGAACACACCTGTTCTGGAAAAAACAACATCCAGAATCAGAAATAACAGAACAGAGACTAGCAGATCAACACAGGTTTATAATAGGAAGTAAAGTATTCACAGAAACAGAACTGGGCGAACTGCAAAGGTTTACCCAGGACAAAGGAATCAAAGCCTTGCCGGAAGTAACTCAGAAAGTAGAGGCAAACCAGGGGGAGATGGCAGTGGAGGAATCCAGCAGAGATATACAACTGTTCTCACTTGGAAACAAGGCGCCTCTCCCTCAGGAAGAACCAAGCCCTCTAACTAAAGAAATAAACCTGAGTGTGGCATGGATCGACTACAAAAAGGCATTGGACTCTCTGCCGCATGACTGGATAATCAAGTGCCTAGAAATAACAGGAGTCAGTTGAAACATCAGAAAATTTGTGCAAAGATCGATGGCACAATGGAAGACACAGTTGCAGGTCAATGGTGAGAGACTGGGAGAGGTTATTTCAATATTTCACCTGCCACCTAGCATCCCAGACTTAACAACTGTCGATAAGAAAGAGAAAAAAGTCTGAATAGTGGACGTGGCAGTGCCTGGAGACAGCAGAATAGATGGGAAAGAACTGGAGAAGATAACAAGATACAAAGACCTACAAAAAGAAATGGAACGACTGTGGCAAAGGCAAGCAAGGGCAGCACCAACAGTAATGTTTTGTCCCAGCCTACGTGAGTCCTTGCTCAACTGCTTTACTCAGGAGGAAAAAACCCTCTTCATGGAAGCAGGAAGGGCCCGCAAGAAAAACAACCCCCTTTTTATTTTTACACACCAGACTCAATGTCCAAGACATTGGAGGCAAACAACTTCAGAAGTAAACAAAGCAACAAAACACAAAGCCGCAGTGTGAATTGTTGCCATCATCAACCAGCACCTCCCATGCCTCCATAGTCCAGCCAGGGCGTAGCTTTTTAGTGACTTTTACTTTGCTTATGGAGCCACCCCACTGCCTTCCTCTGTCTTCCTCTCCTCTGCTCTCTCTGCATCTGCGCATCCTGGATTGGCCCCAGCTGTTCCTCATCGTTGCCCAACTCAGTGTTATGGTTCCGGCTAATGAAACACTTGAAAGAACTTCCAGGCATTGATTTCCCTAAAAGTCTTTTATTGCTTTAAAATGTCGGCACAGGCATAACAAAGCCTATGCTAAGATCTAAGTTCTCTTCCTCTGAGCAGTTAAATTATCAGCATATTCCCTCCCTAAATGAGTTGTCATATATCACGTTATCCAATTAGTGTGAAGGTCAAAGGTTTCCTTCCTCTCTCTTATGCTCTACATTAACTCTAAAAATACCAGACAGTTCTGCATATTGTCAAAGCAAGAATATACAGTATTTGCAGCGTTGACACTCAGGCGCCCAAAACAGCTGTGTCTCTGCCCGAGCATGAGTAGAGGGTCCGGGCTCCTCGTCTGACTGTGAATCTTGGTGCTCCTCAGTATCTTCCTCAGATGCCACTCCAGGCTCCTCCTCCTCACCTGAGTCCCCAGACTCGGCTGCCAGATCCACTGGCTGGTAAGGAATCACAACAACCCTCATTTCAATCCTGAGCTGCAAATATTGTCCTTCCTCAATAAGTCTCTTCCTCAATGTAAGCTATTCACTACACTGATCAATATTGTTCCCCTTCCAATATTAAGAAGAGACCTTGGAGGTCATCTAGTCCAAACCCAGCCCCAGCCCTGCCACCCCCCGTGACCCCCTCCTCACCAGCAGCCACCCCGGAGGAGAGTCACCCCGGGCGCAGTCTGTATGGAGCAGCGCAGCCAAGGACATGGCAGCCGGGCAGCGGGGACAACACTCCACCCTCGTGTCCCAACGCATGCAGACGATGCTGCAGGGTGCGGACAGAGTGCGTGGCTGCCATGATGCTGCTGGGTCTCCTGGCAATCTGCTATGGCAGGCCGTGGAGGGGGTGTGTGGCCCTGCGGGGAGGAGAGGTGGGGTGGGGTAGGGGCGAGGTGGTTTTGGGGCACTCCATCTCAAAAAGGTTCACCATCATTGCCCCATACCATTTCAGACAAGTGGCTGTCCAGTCTCCTCTTTAAAACTTCCAGTGTTGGAGCATTCACCGCTTCTGGAGGCAGGTGGTTCCACAGGTTAATTGTTCTCACTGTCAGGAAATTTCTCCTTAGTTCCAGGTTGCTTCTCTCCTTGATTCGTTTCCATCCGTCGCTCCTTGTCCTGCCTTCATGTGCTTTGGAGGATAGGTTGACCCTCCTCTTCTTTCCTATCCTACCAGCCCTGGTCCTTCCCTTTGTTCAATGACCCATCCCCAGTTCCAGCTCCTTATGTTTTAGCCCCCTGCTCCCTCATTTGATTGTTATATTTGTTATTTATGGTTTTTTGGTTATATTTATTGTTATTTGTTATAGAAATAGCTTCATATTGTACATATTGTTGATATTGAAATAAAAACATTTGAAATATTTCATCTTCCCCTCTATTCACATCTTTGTCATCCTGGCCTTTGTCTTCAGAAAATGTGCAGGTGCCCCTTTTCGAGTGTTACTAGGGGGTGGAAACCATCCCAAAGTCTTTTGCCAAGAAAGGAACTTCCACGGATCAGAGATCTTGGCCGTCACCACAGCGGAGAAAGGAGTTGTGTTCTCCCATTGTGGGTCTGTTGTGCAACCCAGCCTCAAGCAGGTCAATCTCTGCCTCAGAGGAAGAAGAGGCCCCGGGACAGCCTCAGTTTGGAGTTAAATTGCCTGTTCTCTGAAGAAACGGCTTCTTTTGCAGGCCGGGCCTTCTGAGGAGGCCGTGATGCTCAGTGTGGTGTGTGGTTTGTCTAGGGTGGCTCTCTGTGCACCGCACACTGCAATTCCCAAGGCGGCTGTCATTCTCAAGCTGATATTACGGGAAATATACCCTTGATTTTGGCCGATCATCATTTCATTGTGTAGAACAGGGGTGTGGTTGCTTGGCAACTTTAAGACTTGGGGACTTCAACTCCCGGAATTCCCTGGCTCGGGGACGTTTCGCTTCTCCTCCAAGGAGCTTCTTCAGTTCTGACTGGACGGTGGGAAAGGGCAGGATTTATACTCCTTGCAGACAGTTTGTCATTTGTGTCCTTTTAGAGAGTCGTTGAGGCCACTTGGAGGTTTATCTGTGTCCTCAGGGTCACCTGCGTTGTGCAAATGGATGTGGAGCCTTCTTGGTACTGCTGTAACAACTGTTTTGTGGAGTTGTACTTCCTGCAGGATGTTTTTCTGCCTGGGTCCCTTCACTGTGGAAGACAGGCGCAGGCTGTTGGGGATGTGTCTGTGTTGTCTGCCTCTCACACTGAAGCGCAAATGGGTCCTAGAATCTGCAATGTTTTCTAGAAATCCGTTCAGCCTCCCGCACCATCCGAAGGGAATCCATCCCAAAGTGCACAGCTAAATGTCCATGGAAATGCTCCATCATCCAGATCATAAGATAAGATGAGATGAGATGAGATGAGATGAGATGAGAAGAGAAGAGAAGGTTAAGGTAAGGTAAGGTAAGGTAAGGTAAGGCAAGGCAAGGCAAGGCAAGGCAAGGCAAGGCAAGACAAGACAAGACAAGACAAGAGAAGACAAGACAAGACAAGACAAGACAAGATAAGATAAGATAACCTTTATTGTCATTTTTTTACTGTGGGCACAACGGCACACATCAAAAATGAAATTTAGTTGCTCACTCTCAAAGTGAAACACATACATGACCCACACCTAAACATACTATGAACAACATATGTATAGACCCCCCTACATATATGTAGCGAATAAATATTAAATATTGTCCATCTTGAATATATAACGGAAAGAGGAAGCTTGAGAGATTGCAAGGTTAATTCTGTATGGAATGAAACTCTGGCTGAATCTGGATGTTCTGTGACGGATACCACGAAGCCCCCTCCTCCCAGAAGGGAACAAGGAAAACAGGTTGTAAAGAGGATGTGTGGGGTCTCAGACAATCTTACGGACCCTGCTCAAGCAACGCTTCTGCGCCATGTCCTGGATGGGAGGGAGGGAACAGCCAATGATCTTTTCGACCGTCCTCACCACCCTCTGCACCGCCTTCGTGTCTGAAGCAGGGATGCCTCCAAACCAGACTGTGATGTATGACAGGATGCTCTCCATCGTCCCCCTGTAGAAGGTGCTCAGGACAGGGGAAGGAAGATGTGCTCTTGTCATGCGCTTTTCTCATGGTTGTCCCAAAGGTGCTTTTCCCAGGAGGCAACTGGGCTTTCTTCTTTTTTCTTTGAGGAAGTTGTGCTTCTCATCTCAGGAGCTTCTTCAACTCCTGGAAAAGCACCTTTGGGACAACCATGACCTGGATGACTGAGAATGTCCACAGACATATGGAGTCCTTGATGCTGCCTAAACTTGGTTGTTCGCTTGCAGACGTTTCGTTATGGAACGAACATCATCCACTGCTGGTGAGTGTGGGGTTAGCTCCCTGTTAACATAGAGTAGTTTGTCCTGCCAGTATTGGTAGGACTGTGGTTTTCTCTTTGGGAGTGCTTTGATTAGGGCATTGCTTTCTGCCTGTTTGCCTGGTGTGAATCCCTGCTTATCTGGGTGTTAATACTTATACTCCTTGCCTACGTGCAGATATCCCTTTAATTTGGGCTTTAAGGTGTAGATTGACTCCACCACTGTGGCTTTTGAAAGAAGGAACGATTAGCCCTATGATTTCCCCCCAAAATAATAGTCAGTTCCCACCCAGCTGTTTGTGTTGCCTTTCAGTTCCACAAAGACCTATAATTCTTTATAATTTCTTACAAAGCACCGAAGCTAGCAGATACAAAATAAAACTTAAGTTGAAATAAAAGGTAGTTTGTATGTGATTTGGAAGGTCAAGGTTTTGCCTCTTTAAAAATTAGTTTTAAACTGTTGGGAATGGCAGCTTTAAGAATGGAAATTGGAAGGCTGTTGAATGAAATGAGAGAGGGGGGAGGGAAAGAGAGAGACAGAGAAGGAGGGAGGGAGGGAGAGAGAGAGAGAGAGAGGAGGGAGGGAAAGAGAGAGAGAGAGAGAAAGAAAGAGAGAGAAAGAGAGAGAAAGAGAGAGACAGACAGAGACAGAGAGAGACAGAGAGGGAATAGAGAGGGAAAGAGAAAGAAAGAAAGAAAGAAAGAAAGAAAGAAAGAAAGAAAGAGAAAGAGAGACAGAGACAGACAGAGACAGAGAAAGAGGAAGGAGGGAAAGAGAGAGAGAGGGAGAGAGAGAGCTGCTTGGAAGTTGGATAACAACCACCTAATTTGCTTCCTACATATTGCGCTGAGCCAAAGTATGGATGTTTTTGGCTTAGCACCTTGTCTGAATCCAGCTTTTGTGGTTTGTAATGGCGTATGGTTAATATGTGCCCTGAACCAATAGCTGGTAGGAGTTGAGAAGTTAGAAATCATATCCCAATCAGGCAGGCAGTGATGATGTTACCTACTTGGGTAATGAAACGTCTGCAAGAAGACAACCAAGCTCAGAGAGCACCAAGGACCCAATCCATCATATCCTGTCTGATATGAGCCACAGTGACCTATATGCCGTCACACATGTTGGAAACGGTATCTGGGCATAGCGGGTGTTAGTTGCTCGGTTACCGACAGCTGTTGCAGATGATGAGGATCAGAGGAGTCTCAACGGTTGAAAGTTATGCGAAACTGGATTTGTATGAAACCTCAATAAAAAGGTTGTCTAATCCTGGGAAACTTTAAGATCTGTGGACTTCAACTCCCAGAATTCCCCAGCCAGCCCTATCATACCATTTCATGGTAATCACTTCAAAAGTTTAGAACAGGAGCATCCAGCCTTGGCAACATTAAGATCCGTGAAGTCCACAAAGTTGCCAAAATGGGACACCCCTGTTCTATACTTTCGAGCGATATCATGAAATTGTGGGAAGTCAGCCCCCCCCCACACACAGAGGGAGATATTTTGGGGGATATTAAAAAGGCAGAATATTATGTTTCCCCAAAGGAAAGCAGGCCCAGGCTTTCTTAATAGTCCAAAACAGAAACTCAGAAGGCCAGCTCTGTAGAAAGGCAGATTTGATCATCCCATTGAGGAAGTCTGAGGCCCCATTCATGAGCAAATACTGCCTGCATAAACCCACTCAAGACAGGATCTTTCGAAATCCCTTGGAGCAAAACTGATAGCTAACAATCGCAGAGTGGTAGGATTAGAACCAGCATCCCCTCACCCAAAAAATACAACACAGGAAGTAAGCCATCAGCCATAGCCCCAAGGAAGCAGGACATGACCTTTAGGACATCATAGGATTAACCCACCACCATCAGAATACCAAAAGGGCACACTGAGCCCCAGATCAAAGTTCATGCCACAGGAACAGGAACAACTCCAGAGATAAAAGCCCAAGAAGGTATAAAAACCTACCACTCCCAGCACCATGTGGTCAGCACCCCAGAAACATGCTGCTCTCACTGAAATTTCTGGCAAATCAATAAACAAAAATGTTCTTTCTTAAAGCAGTCTCCATTTTGTTTATTCCCGGCTTGGACTGGACCCTGATGAAGATTTTTCTTTCAATATAATGATATACCTTTAAATGTTTACATACTTTTTGACAGCCTAGAAGCCTCAAACGTTCTGAATTCCCTCAGAAAACGTGCCAGCAATTATACTACTGTGGTGCCCACTCAACTCACACTCATCATAAAACAGTCAAGTGCCAGGCTAGATAGCATTGCGTAAAAGCATTTATTGGCTTTAGCATATATATATATTTCTGGTTCTCCAGAAGCTTCCAATGCCGCAGTTAGCTTTTTTGTCCCGCTTCTCAAACGGTCCACTTGGCTGGCTATGGAATGGGATAGGAAGCACTGTAGGTGATGCCGCATTGATTGGATCCTTGTTCCAAGAGCATGTATCCGTTGTCCCCCCAATTGTGAGACCAACTGCAAAGAGAAGCATGCAAGAGATTTATTTCAAAACCATGCAGAGCAGGGCCTGTTGGGAACTGGGCCACGCAAGCGGAGGGTGAGCACATGAAACCTTATGCATGCATGCATGGGAACTAGGTTGCACGTGCGAAAACATTCCCCACCTTCCTGCTTCTGCTGCCAGTTCATGGGGCTAGAAAGGGTGGGGACTGCTGGAATAGGGAATCATTCTGGCTGTGGAATTCTGGGAGTTGTAGTCCATGTGTCTTCAAGTGGCCAAGACTGAGACACTCTGGAACGGAATGGAATGGAATGGAATGGAATAGAATAGAATAGAATAGAATAGCAGAGTTGGAAGGGACCTTGGAGGTCTTCTAGTCCAACCCCCTGCTCAGGCAGGAAACCATATACCATTTCAGAGAAATGGCTGTCCAGTCTCTTCTTAAAAACTTCCAGTGTTGGAGCACCCACAACTCCTGGAGGCAAGTTATTCCACTGGTTAATTGTTCTCACTGTCAGAAAGTTTCTCCTTAATTCCAGGTTGCTTCTTTCCTTGATCAATTTCCATCTATGGCTTCTTGTCATCCTCAAGGGCTTTGGAAAATAGTTTGACTCCCTCTTCTTTGGGGCAGCCCCTGAGATACTGGAAGGCTGCTATTGTGTCCCCCCTTGTCCTTCTCTTCATTAAACTAGACATCCCCACTTCAAGCAACCGTTTCTTGTATGTTTTAGTATCCAGTCCCCTGATCCTCTTGGTTGCTCTTCTCTGCCCTCTTTCTAGTGGCCAAGGTTGTGACACTCTGGAATAGTAGAAGTTGCCCTCTAATTAGCCTCCTGCCAGCATCCCTTCCCTTCACTCACCTGTTCTTCACAATCCAGTACTTGGCGGTGCTGTTGTATCCGACCACCAGCATAGCATGAACCAACTCGGGGTCTCCATGCCAGGGATTTTTAAAGACACCTAGAGAAAGAAGATGAAGAATCATACGGTAAAGCGAACGTTCCGTGCTTCTTTGCCAGATCATCTGGATATTGAAATAATAGGAAATACTTGTAGCTCGGGCTTTTAGATTTTGGCTGTAGTTTGTTTCTCCAAGCTTCTTTTCATATAATTCCTGAACATTTCGTTAGCAAAGTAGATAACTCCATCAGAAGGAGCTGCAAGTATTTCCTATTAGTTCGAAATGATATGGGTGTAAACTTATGGAGGCCTGATATTCCACCAAAGGAGCAGTTAACATTGATGTGGATCAGGGGTGGGCAACCTTGGCTCTTTTATGACTCATGGACTTCAACTCCCAGAATTCCTGAGCCAGCCATGCCGAGGAGAAATGGAGAGGTTTCCAAGCTGAGCCATGCTGGCTCAGGAATTCTGGGAGTTGAAGTCCACGAGTCATGAGGGGGCCATAGTTCCCCCATGCTGGCTCAGGAATTCTGGGAGTTGAAGTCCACGAGTCATGAAGGGGCCAAGGTTGCCTAGCCCTGATCTAGGTTTGTCTGTCTGTCTGTCTATCATCTATAGCAGGGGTAGGCAACCTTGGCTCTTTTATGACTCGTGGACTTCAACTCCCAGGATTCCTGAGCCAGCCACGCTGAGGAGAAATGGAGAGGTTTCCAAGATGAGCCATGCTGGCTCAGGAATTCTGGGAGTTGAAGTCCATGAGGCGTAAAAGAGCCAATGTTGCTTACCGCTGACCTAGATCCAACATATCAACAAGCAAAAAACAGGAGCATTTGAAGTGCCAATCAAAAACAGAACCAATCAGCTGCTCGGAATTCAAATACAGCTCCAGACAACTGAGCACAGAGGCACACAAGACACTTATGAGCAAGGAGGATCGTAAAGTTAAATTATGCTGCTGACGTTACCTAGTTTGGTGAAAAAATGTTCAGGGATTATATTAAAACAAGATTGGAGAACAAACCACAGCCAAGATCATCTGGATTCCCAAAATGGCAGCCAGGAACATCACTGCATCCTAGAATTTTACTCTTTTTAATGGGAGCACCACTTGTGCAAAACAGGCACCCGGAAGAGGCTTTTACTTACAGCCGTTCCGATATTTTTCAGGTAAATATGTGTCTTCCTACCTGAAATAATATTACACCCTCCACTCTCAACTTGAGGGTTGCCCCTCCATGGGGTTGTGTATCATGGTGAAAAAAGGAAGGTTCTACATTTGGGCAAGAAAAACCAAATGCACAGGTACAGTGTAGGTCAGGGGTGGGCAACCTTGGCTCTTTTATGACTGGTGGACTTCAACTCCCAGAATTCCTGAGCCAGCCACGCTGAGGGGAAAGGGAGAGGTTTGCAAGCTGAGCCATGCTGGCTCAGGAATTCTGGGAGTTGAAGTCCACGAGTCATAAAAGAGCCAAGGTTGCCTACCCCTGGTGTCGGTGGTACCTGACTCAATAGCAGTAACCGTGAGAGGGCTCTCGGAGTCCTAGTGGACAATCACTTAACTATGAGCCAGCCCTGTGATGTAGCTGCCAAAAAACACAACACGGTGCTAGGCAGAAAAGGGCAACAAAGAGGATCAGGGGACTGGAGGCTAAAACATATAAGGAATGGTTGCTGGAATTGGGTATGTCTAGTTTAATGAAAAGAAGGACGAGGGGGGACATGAAAGCAGTCTTCCAATATCTCAGGAGCTGCCCCAAAGAAGAGGAAGTCAAGCTATTCTCCAAAGCTCCTGAAAGCAGGAGAAAAAGCAGCGGATGGAAACTAATCAAAGAAAGAAGCAATCTAGAACTAAGGAGGAATTTCCTGAGAGTTAGAACAATTAACCAGTGGAACAACCTGCCTCTAGAAGCTGTGAATGCTCCAAAACTGGAACTTTTTAAGAAGAGATGGACAGCCATTTATCCGAAATGATATAGGGCAGTGATGGCGAACCTATGGCACGCATGCCAGAGGTTGCACACGGAGCTCTCCCTGTGGGCACGCGCCATTGCCCTACCACACGTGGTCTCTAAAAGTTCACCATCACTGGCCTAAGGCCAGCCAGCCTGGAGCCGCCATTGGGGAGCCCACCATTCCACCCTCCAGAGACCCCTGGATCTCCCCCAACCATGCCCGGCTCCCACAGGTTTCCCTCCCCATAAGCAACATCAAGGTGGCCACGCCCACCCATGCCATGCCCACCCAGTCTGCCATGACTACTACAGCCACACCCATCCAGTGGCCACGCCCACCCAGTCTGCCATGACTACTGCAGCCACACACATCAGTGGCCATGCCCACCCAGTCTGCCATAACTACTGCAGCCACACCCATCCAGTGGCCACGCCCACCCAGTCTGCCATGACTACTGCAGCCACACCCATCAGTGGTCACGCCCACCCAGTCTGCCATGACTACTGCAGCCACACCCATCCAGTGGCCACGCCCAACCAGTCTGCCATGACTACTGCAGCCACACCCATCAGTGGCCATGCCCACCCAATCTGTCATGACTACTCCAGCCACACCCATCCAGTGGCCACGCCCACCCAGTCTGCCACGCCCACTGTAGCTGCGCCTGCCGAGTGGGCCACACCCAACCAGCACCTGGTGATACATAAGTGGGTTTTGGGTTGCAGTTTGGGCACTCGGTCTCTAAAAGGTTAGCCATCACTGGTATAGGTTTCCTGCCTGAGCAGGGGGTTGGACTAGATGACCTCCAAGGTCCCTTCAACTCTGTTATTCTATTCTATTCTATTCTATTCTATTCTATTCTATTCTATTCTATTCTATTCTATCAAGATCACCATTCAAAGTTCAAATGCAAGGGGCCCTTTTCCTATTCCACAGGATCCTTACCCGACTTGTAAAACTGAAACGCTGAACTCCGGGCATCCACTCCGACAGAAATTGGGCCAACTGTGGCCACCGCCTGCAGAAGTCCCTTTTCATCTCCTGGCAGGATGACTCCTATTGTGCAACATCTAGTAACAGAATTCTCAGCTTCATAACGACAACTATAATCATCCTGAAGAAAAATAAAAGAGTGATCATAGTTAGTCCCAAAGAAAATAGGGTTTCCTGCCTGAACAGGGGGTTGGACTAGAAGACCTCCAAGTTCCCTTCCAATTATTCTATTCTATTCTATTCTATTCTATTCTATTCTATTCTATTCTATTCTATTCTATTCTATTCTATTCTAGTCCAGTCCAGTCCAGTCCAGTCCATTCTATCCTGTAATTCATATTCTATTCTATTCTATTCTATTCTATTCTATTCTATTCTATTCTATTCTATTCTATTCTATTCTATTCTATTCTATTCTATTCTATTCTATCCTGTAATTCATATTCTATTCCATTCCATTCCATTCTATTTCTATTCTATTCTATTCTATTCTATTCTATTCTATTCTATTCTATTCTATCCTGTAATTCATATTCTATTCCATTCCTTTCTATTCTATTTCTTCCATATTCTATTCTATATTCCTGTATTCTATTCTATTCTATTCTATTCTATTCTATTCTATTCTATTCTATTCTATTCTATTCTATTCTATTCTAGTCCAGTCCAGTCCAGTCCAGTCCATTCTATCCTGTAATTCATATTCTATTCTATTCTATTCTATTCTATTCTATTCTATTCTATTCTATTCTATTCTATTCTATTCTATTCTATTCTATTCTATTCTATTCTATTCTATTCTATTCTATTCTATCCTGTAATTCATATTCTATTCCATTCCTTTCTATTCTATTTCTTCCATATTCTATTCTATATTCCTGTATTCTATTCTATTCTATTCTATTCTATTCTATTCTATTCTATTCTATTCTATTCTATTCTATTCTATTCTATTCTATTCTATTCTATTCTATTCTATTCTATTCTATTCCACACCACTCTCCAGTCTACTCTATTCAACCCAACCCAAACCCAACCCAACTATACTTTGAAGAACACACAGGAACACACAGAGAATTACCATTCCATCATATGGGTAGCTTTCCTCTGAATTGATCCCTCCTTCCTTCTGCACATATGTAAAAGCTTCTGACATAAGTCCACCGTTGCACCCCCAATTCTCCTTAGAGCAGTCGATAAGATTTTGTTCGCTCAGCGAGACCAACTTCCCCGTCTTCTTGAAATGCATGCCTTCCAGAGCGCCAGTGGCACTGAAGGACCAGCAGGAGCCACAGTCGCCCTGGTAAAAAACAAAGCTGCAATGATCCACCAAGCAAAATAAAACTCGATTTATATTCTTTTAACCAGTTACTTGTTCTCAGTTTTTTATCGGAGGCAGCTGGGCAAAATCTAAGTTCTGACAGAAGAGAATATCTGTAGCTCAGGGTAGAACTGTGGGGTCCTGGGTGCTCTCTGAGCTTGGTTGGGTTCTTGGAGATGTTTCATTACCTAGCTAGGTAACATCATCAGTGCTAGAGTGGTTTACGGGGGGGGGGGGTTGCAGCAGGAGGAGGAGGAGAAGAAGAAGAAGAAGGAGAAGGAGAAGGACAAGGACAAGGACAAGGACAAGGACAAGGAGGAGGGTGATGACCACGGCATCTTTTGTACTCTCTGAGCTTGGTGGTTTTCTTGCAAGCATCTCATTACCCAACTGGGTAACACCATCAGTGCTAGAAGGGAATATGGGGTTTTTTCTCTTTTGATATATGTGAGTTGTGACAAAACGGAAGGTTCAGAAATGCAGTTAACGGAGGAAAGAATTTAGCTTCGTCTGAAAGATTTCACGAATCCACTAAATTCCGACTCGACTTGCAAATGGGCAGGTCGTACCCCTCCCCTCCTTTTCCTTAAAAGCCCCTCTGCCCCCATCCTCCATTCATGGCTGGTCAGAGCCCCTCCCCCCAGGCTCTTCAGCACTCACCTGATCTTTGACCTCAGTCACGGCCCCTTTGGCTCGCCAGTCCATCCAGGGGGGAATCTGCAGGTCTTCAGAGGATTGGAAGGGGAGGGCGTTCTTTAGAGGGGCACGATCCGAGTCAGGAAGCAAACATTTCAGCCTCTGGTTAATCTCTTCATGGGTCTGAGGGTGGCAAAGAATATGAAGCTCAAGCCTCAGTTGCTGGAGGCAGCCTGGTCTAGTGGTTAAGGCGCCAGGCCAGAAAGAAGAAAACTCTCAGTTCTAGTCCTGCCTTAGGCATGAAAGCCAGCTGGGTGACTTTGGGTCAATTACTAGGAGACTGGGAGTTCTAGTTCTGCCTTAGCTGTGAAAGCCAGCTGGGTGACCTTGGGCCAATCACCAGGAGACAGTGAGTTCTAGTCCCGCCTTAGGCATGAAAACCGGCAGGCTGACTTTGGGCCAGCCCGTCTCCCTCAGCCCCACCCACCCCACAGGGTTGTTGTTGGGAAAATGATATGGGCGTAAACTTATGGAGGCCTGATATTCCACCAAAGGAGCAGTTAACATTGATGTGGATCAGGGATAGGCAACCTTGGCTCTTTTATGACTCGTGGCCTTCAATTCCCAGAATTCCTGAGCCAGCCATGCTGAGGGAAAAGAGAGGTTTCCAAGCTGAGCCATGCTGGCTGAGGAATTCTGGGAGTTGAAGTCCACCAGTCATAAAAGAGCCAAGGTTGCCTACCCCTGGTGTAGGTGGTACCTGACTAGAACTCACCAATCCTGCCTTGGGCATGAAAACCAACTGGGTGACCTTGGGCCAATCACCAGGAGACGGTGAGTTCTAGTCTAGTCATGAATTGCCCAGAGTCATTGACTGAGATGGCGGGAGTGGGGGGGGGAAACAGCTATAGGAACTTAGCAAACCGACATCCATGTCCATTGAATCAATCAATCTAGCATTGATCCACACATACCAGGTCACCAAAGTGATTCATCCCGAGCTTGTAGGTGTGTTTTCCCTGCTCAGCCTGGCTGTTGTGCTCCTGGATCATCCTCAGATTATCCTCCCACTCGGATCTCCGAAAGGATTCTTCCCCCTGCAGGGCAGCCAAGATTAAGAAGATCTATTTTAGTCCCCTCGTCTAAGCACCTAGTGGCACCTAGTGGCAGGCCCAGAACGAAGCTTCTTCCCTTCCACAAATCTGCAGATGACACTAAGCTGACAGGAAGAGCCAACAGCCCAGAAGACAAGCTCCGGATCCAAAAAGATCTTGACAAACTTGAACAATGGTTTTAACATGGAGAAGAGCAAAGTTTTACATTTGGGCAGGAATAAAACACAGGTCCTAGCACAGATTAGGTCAGACCTGGCTGAAAAACAGTCACTGTGAGAGGGACCTTGGGGTCCTAGTGGACGATCACTTAAACACGAGCCAGCCATGTGCGGCAGCAGCCAAAAAAGCTAATACAATCCTGGGTTGTATAAACAGAGGCATAGAATCAAGAACACGTGAAGTATTAGTTCTGCTTTATAAAACCCTAATAAGACCACAGCTGGAGTACTGCAGTCAATGTTGGTCACCATATGACAAAAAAGATGTTGAGACTTTGGAAAAAGTTCAGTGAAGAGCAACTAAGGTGATCAAAGGCCTGGAGACTAAAACATACGAAGAACCTTTGAAGGATTTGGGTTTGGCTAGTCCAGAGAAAAGAAGGATTTGGGGAGACCTGACAGCAGAGTTCCAGTCTTTGAGGGTTGCCACAAAGAAGAGGAGAGAGTCAACTTATTGTCCAGAGCACCAGAAGGCAGGACAAGAAGCGACAAATGGAAACTAATTAAGGAGAGATTGATTTGAGATCTAGTGGAGCAAACTCACCAGGGCATATTCCTTACTGTGAGTGGCCTTCCAGTCCCTCCACGTCCCCTCCAGGGTCGGATCCAGCGCTGTGGAGAAGGTCCTGAGGGAGACCAACCAGGCCAGCACCCAGGTGGACAACATTGTCTTTCTCTAGGAGAAGGAAGAGAATTGAAGAACGCAAAGAACAGCAACAATGGGGCATGCATGCTAGGAGTTGCAGGCCAGGAAGACCTAGTTGGCTACAGGGTCCCCATCCCTGACTTCGAAGGATAAAACAAATTTATATAAATTGCTGCCAATACATACAGATAAGAACCCTGGAAATAGTCTAATGGAACTCTAATTGGGATTGGGTATGTCCGGTTTAATGAAGAGAAGGACATGATAGCAGTCTTCCAATAGCTCAGGGGCTGCCCCAAAGAAGAGGGAGTCAAGCTATTCTCCAAGGCGCCTGAAGGCAGGACAAGAAGCAACGGATGGAAACTCATCAAGGAGAGAAGCAACCTGGAACTAAGGAGGAATTTCCTGACAGTGAGAACAATTAATCAGTGGAACTCCTTGCCTCCAGAAGTTGTGAATGCTCCATCACTGAAAGTTTTTAAGAAGAGATTGTACAAGCATTTGTCTGAAATGGTATAGGGTTTCCTACCTGAGCAGGGGGTTGGACTAGAAGACCTCCAAGGTCCCTTCCTATTCTATTCTATTCTATTCTATTCTATTCTATTCTATTCTATTCTATTCTATTCTATTCTATTCTATTCCAATTCTAACTGGAGAAATAAAGTGTGGGCTTTGTGTAAGAACTACACAGAGGGGAATTTAGCAAGAAAATGGAGACCTCACCTCAATCAGGAGTGTCCCACGGAAGGCGAAGCGGCAGTTGTGAAACAAAAACACAGCAGGTCTTTTATACCAAGGCAGGCAACCCAAAACGGCCACCTCCCACTGCATTCAACGGACTCCTGCAAGGGAATTGCCACCTCATCTCTCGGTTATCTTCTGACAGCAATGTTTTTCCCTTAAATAAGATAATCTTTTTTTAAAAAAAATCTCTCTCTCTCTTTGTCTTCTTATGCTGGGGAAAGTGACCCTCCACAGCTGCACCAAGGCCCCTGATCGATCTGCTGATCTGATCTGTATCTCCTGTTTCTAGAAAGTTCCCTGGCTTTCTGTGGTCGCAACCGTTTTAATGTCCAAAGAAGACACATGTTTGATTTCTATCTGGCTTCTCGGTCTATCTTGCTCCTTCCAAGAAACATGTTCTTCTCCGTCCTGCTTTCCCCCCCAAGCAGGAGATTCACAGTCAACTGCAGTGGTGACTAACTCTTTGTGTGTGAATTGGGGGTCCATCTTTATTGAGTTCTCCCACCTTGAGAACCGTTTATTGATGCTCATGCTAAAATAGTGTTGATTCGGTGATTATTTTCCAGACGTGCATGCAATTTCGTCAAAGCTAACATAGGAGGTCCCCAACCTACGACCACAAGCGCACCCAAAATGTACGTTGCTAAGGAGACACTGGTTAAGGGAGTTTTGCCCCATTTTATAACTTTTCTCACCACATAACAACTGCAGTTGTTAAATGAGTAAAACCGTTGTTAAGTGAAGCTGGTTTCCCCCCTCTTAACGTTATTTGTCAGAAGGTGCCAAAAGCTGATCACATGACCCTGGGATGCTGCGACCGTCGTAAATATGAACCAGTTGCCAATTACATGAATTTTGGTCACGTGACCCCCAGGTCACTGCAACCATCATAAATGTGAGTCATTGGTCAAGCATCCAAATGTAAATCATGTGACCGTGGGGATGCTCAAACGGCCATAAGTGTGAAAAACGATCATAACTCACTTTTTTCAGTGCTGTTGCAACTTAGAACGGTCACTAAGTGGAATGTTTTAACTCGAGGACTATCTATAAAGTTTTGGCAAACAACCCTGAACTCTCCTGCATTTTTGAATGCTATCGTCCTGTCCTCGTTCTTCAACCCTGAGCCGTCTTACAATTAATATTATTAAACCTTTGGATTGATCTTTTCCAGACCTGTGTTCTGCGGTGCATGCAGTTTCGCCTAGCGTGTAAAGACTTTGCCAACCTCTGTGTTTTATAATGGATTCTTGTACCATTTGTTCATGAAAAAAGGCTTTTTTTGTATCAGGCAGATTTTACTATTCTTATTTGCAAATTGCAAAGTTTGGAAAATGGCGGGATTTCACTTGTTAAACAGAAGCACAGAATCAAAATGACGTGAAATATTAGTCCTGCTTTATGAAGCCTTAGCAAGGCGCACCTGGAACACTACAGCCAATTTTGGTCACCACATTACAAAAAAGATGTTGAGATTTTGGGAAAAGTGCAGAGAAGAGCAACTGAGATGATTAAAGGCCTGAAGACAAAAGCACAGGATTTGGTTTTGGCTAATCTAGAGAAAAGGAGGATTTGTGGGGACATGATAGCAGTCTTCCAGTATTTGAGGGGGTCCCACAAAGAAGAGGGGGGGCAACTATTCTCCAAAGAACCTGAAGGCAGGACAAGAAGCAACAGATGGAAGCTAATCAAGGAGAGAAGCAACCTAGAACTAAGGAGAAACTTCCTGACAGTTAGAACAATTAACCAGTGGAACTACCTGCCTCCAGAAGCGGTGAATGCTCCAACACTGGAAGTTTTTAAGGAGAGACTGGACAGCCATTTGTCTGAAATGGTACATGGTTTCCTGCCTGAGCAGGGGGTTGGACTAGATGACCTCCAAGGTCCTTTCCAACTCTGTCTATCGTATTGTATCGTATCGTATCGTATTGTGTCCCATTCCATTCCATTCCATTCCATTAGGTTTTGCACTCTAAAGTGCAAATATTACTGTTTTTTTCCTGTTTAAATGCTTTTTACTATTTCTACTGTTTAAAATGTTGTTAGAATTTTAATTGAAAAATATGTTTCGAATTGTGAGCCTCCCAAAGTCATTTTCTGGGATTGGTACCTGTAGAAATAAGAAGGAAAGATGGGCTGTCCAGACTCTTCTTAAAGACCTCCCACATGGGAGCACCCACAGCTTCTGGAGGCAGGCAGTTCCACTGATCCCTTGTTCTCACTGCCAGGAAGTTTCTCCTTAGTTCCAGGTTTCTCCTTTTTAAAAAAAATCTCTCTCTCTCTTTGTCTTCTTATGCTGGGGAAAGTGACCCTCCACAGCTGCACCAAGGCCCCTGATCGATCTGCTGATCTGATCTGTATCTCCTGTTTCTGGAAAGTTCCCTGGCTTTCTGTGGTTGCAACCGTTTTAATGTCCAAAGAAGACACATGTTTGATTTCTATCTGGCTTCTCGGTCTATCTTGCTCCTTCCAAGAAACATGTTCTTCTCCGTCCTGCTTTTTCCCCCAAAAAGGAGATTCAAAGTCAACTGCAGCTGTGACTAACTCTTTGTTAAGGTGACCAACTGTTTTACAACAAAAAGGAGGACATGAATAAATTGAAGAAAAAAATATATTAAATAAAAGAAACATTGTATTTATTGCAACAATAATACAGAATACACTATAATAAGGTAAATGCATAATAAAAAACATTTGTAACAATAACATTTTATATTTTAATTATGCTTACATGCTTATTAATTATTTAAATGAGTACTTTTCCATTGAATGAATATTTTTTGTCAATGTATCATTTTCTAACAATATATTGGAAATATTTGAACAAGAAATATCCTTCATATTGAATTTTATGGCAAGTGCTGCAGCTAGAGTATCAACATTCAATCTTGATTTCTCACTTATCCAAAAATCTACACGGCTGGACTGTGTGGGGGTGGGCGGCGGAGGCAGGTGTTGTGCGCCAGGCGCTCCAGGACGGCCACATAGGTGCGCAGGGTGAGGTGGTAGCAGCACAGGTCAGCACTGCGTAGACCACCAACTGGCTTGGCCCATGGAAGGTCAACTGCCCGCTGCGCCCCTGCCCACAGCTGCCCCACCAGCACCACTGCTCTGCCGTGGAGAGCCGGCCCCGAGGCTCGCAAAGCACCAGCCGAGCCAGCTCCGGCCCTGCAGCCGCCCCCCAACACCACTGCCCACCCTGCGCATCCCCGTAGAGCTGGCCCCACGGCTCACAAAGGCAAAGCACCAGCCACGTCGGCTCCAGCCCTGCAGCCAACCCCCCCCCCAGCCACCACCCAGCACCACCGCTCACCCTGCGCATCCCCGTAGAGCCGGCCCCATGGCTCGCAATGGCAAAGCACCAGCTGCGCCGGCTCAGGCCCTGCAGCCGCCCTCCCCAGCCACCCTCCAGCACCACTGCCTACTCTGCGCATCCCCATAGAGCCGGCCCCACGGCTCGCAAAGGCAAAGCACCAGCTGCCCTGGCTCTGGCCCTGCAGCTTCCCCCCCAGCCGCCCCCCAGCACCACTGCCCACCCTGCGCATCCCCGTAGAGCCGGCCCCACAGCTCGCAAAGCACCAGCCATGTTGGCTCCAGCCCTGCAGCCACCCCCCCCCCAGCTGCCCCCCAGCACCACCGCCTACCCTGTGCATCCACATGTAGAACCGAACAGGGAAGATCAAGAGAAACTTACCACTCCAGTCTCCTCCAGCTATCTGCGGAACTAAGTAGGAGATGGTGTAGTTGGGTAGCAGTGAGGGGTGCAAAGTTCCTGCAACTTGCATGTGCAAAGTTTGCCGCCCTGGTGTTTTGGCGTGCTCAGCAGCAATTCCTATTGGCTTTTGAAAGCCAATAGAGGGAGTAGCACAGCTCAGGCAAAAGTTGAAAAAAAAAACCATCAAAAAAAGGTCCCGCAACGCCTTCTGAGCGTTTTATGAGGACAAAAAAGCCCTGCAGATAAGTCTTCAAATATAGAAAAAGAGGACATGTAGGAGGACATTTTCAAGGGAGGACAGAACTCACAAAAGGAGGACTGTCCTCCCAAAAGGAGAATGGTGGTCACCTTATCTTTGTGTGTGTGTGTGTGGGGGGGATATGTGAATTGTGGGTCCATCTTTATTGCGTTCTCCCACCTTGAGAAGCGTTTATTGATGCTCATGCTAAAATGGTGTTGATTTGGTGATTATTTTCCAGACGTGCATGCAATTTCATCAAACCTAACATAGGAAGTCCCCAACCTACGACCACAAGCGCACCCAAAATGTACGTTGCTAAGTGGGACACTGGTTAAGGGAGTTTTGCCCCATTTTATAACTTTTCTCGCCACATAACAACTGCAGTTGTTAAATGAGTAAAACCGTTGTTAAGTGAAGCTGGTTTCCCCCCTCTTAACATTGCTTGTCAGAAGGTGGCAAAAGCTGATCACGTGACCCTGAGATGCTGCGACCGCCGTAAATATGAACCAGTTGCCAATCACGTGAATTTTGGTCACATGACCCTCCCAGGACAGAGCAACCATCATGTCCTTTTTTCGCCCTTGTCGTCCATATTTATTCGGTGAAGAGATCTGTTTATTGGCTTTGAGATCAATAATATCGTAGCCATATGATCATAGCAGCAAAAATCCTTGGAAAAGGAAGGTTACCGATATTACCAAAAATCCATTTCAGAATTAAATGAGATAAGTTTGACATTTTCCAGTCTTGGGGGGGGAAGCTGGGTGGATGATGGGATTGTGATTATGGACCAGGTCTGTATAATGGAGAAAAATTAAACCATCTTTGCATTTCCAAATGAGATACTTGTTTTCATCCACTGCATGGTAGTACATTTACAGTGAAAATAAAACATGGTTATTTTTTTTCTTAGAATTTGGAAGACGACATCTCAAACCACTGGAGACATTTTTCTAAATTAAACTGAAATTCACTAAACTGATCACACCAAATTCATGGTTTCTAGAAGCTGAGGCCTGCTGGGGCCTTGGCAGAAATGGCTGCAATTATGTGGGGTTTTTCCCTTCTAAACCAGGGATAGGCAACCTTGGCTCTTTTATGACTGGTGGACTTCAACTCCCAGAATCCCTCAGCCAGCCTGGCTCAGCTTGGAAGCCTCTCCCTTTCCCCTCAGCGTGGCTGGCTGAGGAATTCTGGGAGTTGAAGTCCACCAGTCCTAAAAGGGCCCAGGTTGCCCACCCCTGTTCTGAACAAGAGACGCTGGGCTTATAGCCTTGAAGGACTCTGGCTGAAAAATCAGTCCCAATTCTGAATTTCGGGTTATATTAGTCCAAAGAAGACTTGAGGGATTTTTAGAAGAGGCTGAGGAAGAGTTTGTTTGCTTACAAAAGGGGGAAAAAATGGCTTATATGCCACATAACATTGTTAGGCCCCAGAACTGCTACCTTTCTAGTTTTATACCTTTGACTGTTTTTTCTTTTTCTTGTAGGGCTGAATGGCAAACAGGTTCTTTAACAAGAGACTTAAGGAAAGGGAGGAATCAGCTTGTGTCTATTGGAAAATGTTCTTTTTGTTTGGATAAGTTTTATCTCGTGTTTTATCATTCTTTCACGTTCTTTTTCAATAGTATCAATCAGGTGGATTCCGTTTTTCTCGAATAAGGATGGATACAATTTTCGATGGCATTTAATTTTTATTTACACATTACTCCTCACGTCAGCAGGCTTACTGAACATAAAAATAAAATAAACAGTAAAGAGGACATCTTTCACAATCATAGCTAACCTTCAATCTTGGTTGTAAGTTGTGACAATCATAAAGTGGGTCACTTGTGGCCGTTGTTAAGCGAACACTGTAGTCATTAAGCGAAGACCAGAGTAATTAGGCAAACCCATTGTTTGCTATGGGGCTTTTTTTTGTTGTTGCTAGGAATTGGAAGCAAATACCAGTTTGTGCCAAAGCGTAAATTGTGGTCACGTGGCTGTGAGGGAGGACAAAGGGCTGAAAATGGAGTCCGGGTGCCAAGGTCCCAAAGGCGGTCAGAGGGTCGCAGAGGGAGGGGGGACACTGGACCTCTGAAACGGGGTCCTGGGAAGGCATTTTTGGGGTGGAGGGACCTTCCATTGCAACTCCAAGCCGCCTTAAGGGCTCCTTGCACAGAATATTGGATTTCCCTTCACGGAAATGGCTGAAGAGTTCGTGAAGCTTCTCCCTCCCCTTTCTTTCAGGCAGTCCTGATCTATGGATGAAAAGAAAAGGCAAAAATGTTGTGTGTTTTGTCGTGCTTGGACTTTGGTGGCCAGAAGGAAAAGGAGGGGGTCTCCATCGAAAGAGAGGGAATGGGGGGGCCTCGGCCATGAGGGGAACCAAAAGGAAAGAGTCAGGAAAAGAACCGGCAGAAAGCTGTCCTCGTGGGTCTCACTCCAGGGAGAGACTTAGTGGAGCTTCCCTGCTAAGGGGCAGTCTACCTTGGGAGATCGAGGCCTCTGGGTTCCAAAGAAAAGTCTGGCAACACAGAGGGAATGAGATGATTTCTGGATTCAAAGGGATTGTGGAAAGAAGGCTTAAGTTGGTCCCTTTCCTTACCTTCCTTTTTTCTCTCTTCCAGGGCTTTTTTCCTCCTGGGGTGTTTCCCTTGCCTTGCAAGGAAAAACAAAGAAAAGGAGGCCAAAGTGGAAACAGTCCGGCCCAAAACAAAAAAAATAATCTATACGGTTGAGATAACGATGGTCAAGAGGGAGCCATGTGGTGAGTGGATACTCTGGATCAGGCTCTTCCTGAACCCCCAGCACCCCTCCTTCTGCAGCTCCTGCAGGTATCTCTGCGAGGGTCTGTCCTGGATCCCCAAACGGAGCTTGATCTAGGATTAAACTAGGATTGAGCAAAATAGGGTGCTCAGAGCTTGGATGGAGGGTTTTGGGGCAGAGAGAGAAGGTTGGGAAGACTCTGCAAGACCCTTTGGCACCAGGAAGGTTGAGGTCTCTCTTTCTGCCTCTCTCTTCCAGCTCCCACACCCCCAAATCCTAAATCTGGAGGGGAAGGAAGAAGACATTTTAATTAACGAAGGTACCTTTCTTACTGATAATGTAATAAATGAAGCTACTTATGGCTGGCGATTGTGTTGATATGCAAAGGCTTCCCTTCCTTTTTTCCTTTATTTGTCCCACTTTTTTCTCCCCCAATGCAGGTGATTTGATTTTAGAAGATGTTTAAGTTCCACCCCATCATCCTCCAAATGGATGAAAAGGATGAAGTTTTGATTAATGAAGGTAACTTTCTTACTGGCTTGATGATGTCATTCAGACAGTCCAACTGACGCTCATCCGCATGAAAATGGCTCCAAAGATGTAAGCAGGGCTGCACAGTTCTGGGGACCTTTCCCCATTTTGTGGCCAATTTCTCAGAGGAGGGGGATATTCTGAAAATGGGGGGGGGGAGCAGCCAGGAACAGAAAAGAACAGCTGTCTGCAGGAGTCTAAATCTTTTCATTCTGGGGGAAAAAGCGAAACCTCTTCAAAGGAAAACAAGAGAGTCCAGTCCAGCAAAGGAGATCCATGGGGGAGGGGAGAAGGCAAATGGGTTCCAGTTTTATCTTTAGTTCCTTGTTGGGGCTAAAAGCCCTGGTTGAGGACTTTCCAATAGGTCTAACCAAGGTTCAAAGGGAGGAGCTGGTTTCTGGAATCAAAGGGATTGTGGAAAGAAGGATTTAGTTGGTCCCTTTTCTTACCTTCCTTTTTTTCCTCTCTTCCAGAGCTTTTTGCATCCTGGGGTGTTTCCCGTTTCAAAAGAAACAGCAAGGAAAATGACCCCACAACCAATACAGCAGCTTCTACAGTCTGCCCCCCCCCCCAAAAAAAACAAATAATCCTGGGCTGTTTCCCTTGCTTTGTAAGGGAAAAAAAGGAAAAAGACCCCAAAGCTGATACAGTCTGATGCTCATCTGCCTGACAATGGCTCCCAAGGTGTAAGTAGGGCTGCTGGGCTCTGGGGAACCTTCCCCATTTTGTGGTTAATTTCCCAGAGGAGGGGGATATTTCCCAGAGGAGGGGGATATTTCACAGAGGAGGGAGATATTTCGCAGAGGAGGGGGAGAGCATCCGGGCGCAGAAAGGAACAGCTGTCTGCAGGAGTCTAAATCTTTTCATTCTGGGATGAGAAGGGAAAACAAGAAAGTCCAGTTGCCTGGTGTTAAAAGCATCTTTGGAATAAATCTCTTAGGAAAGGGGAACCAGGGAGGGGAAGGGGGAGGCAAAAGGGTTCCAATTTTATCTTTAGTTCCTTGTTGGGGCTAAAAGCCTTGGTTGAGGACTTTCCAATAGGTCTAACCAAGGTTAAAAGGGATGAGCTTGTTTCTGGATTCAAAGGGATTGTGGAAAGAAGAGTTTAGTTGGTCCCTTTTCTTACCTTCCTTTTTTTCTCTCTTCCAGGGCTTTTTGCATCCTGGGGTGTTTCCCCTTTTTCAAAAGAAAAAGCAAGGAAAACAATGCCACAGCCAATATAGCAGCTTGTCCAGCCTTCCCCACCAAAAAGCGAGTCACCTACGTAATTGAAATCACACTGGTGAAGAGGGAGCCGTGTGGGGAGTGGACACTCTGGATCGGGCTCTTCCTGAACCCCCAGCACCCCTCCTTCTGCAGCTCCTGCAGGTATCTCTGAGAGGGTCTGTCCTGGATCCCCAAATGGAGCTTGATCCCCGAATTGCACTCGTAGAGGGAGCAGGAGTTCCCCAAGGCCTCCGTGCGAATCTCTCCCCTGGCCAGGAGAATCCACCAGCTCCGTGAAGCAGAAAGAGCTTTTGAATAGAGGGATGGGGTCTCCAGGGGGAGAGGGCTGCCAAGAAGGCTCTGATTTTGGGGGGGGGGGTTTCTTCATCTGGGGGAGACCTAAAAGTTCACTGAGCACCTGCCTCTCCCTTTTCCAGAGGTCACTGAGAGGAAGAGGAGGATGAGGAAGAAGCAGCTGCTCTTTCTGAGGACCGAGAAAGTAAGTAGCCACCTGAAAAGGCCCAACTGAGAGCCCCACCCTCACATAATCTCTCTCTTGGGGAAAAAGGGCAGGGAAGCATGGGTCCTGTTTCCTTTCCATCCACTTGTTGGTGCATCAGGGAATCCCTGGACGTGGCGCTAATACGTGTCTCGATGGGCCAAAAGGAAGGCGGGGATGACTCTGCAAGACCCTTTGGCACCAGGAAGGTTGAGGTCTCTCTTTCTGTCTCTCTCTTCCAGCTCCCACACCCCCAGATCCTCAACCTGGAGGGGAAGGAAGAAGAAATCCTAATTAATGAAGGTAACTTTCTTACTGATAAAGTAATAAATGAAGATACTTATGGCTGGCCACTGTGTTGATATGCACAGGCTTCCCTTCCTTCTTTCCTTCATTTGTTCCCCTTCCCCCCCCCCAATGCAGGAGATTTGATTTTAGAAGATGTTTAAGTTCCACCCCATCATCCTCCAAAGCCCCTGAAGGTGGGTTGAGTCTATCTCTTCCAGCTCCCAGACGCCCAAATCTTAAATCTGGAAATGAATGAAAAGGATGTTGTTTTGACTAATGAAGGTAACTTTCTTATTGGCTTGATGATGTCATTCAGACAGTCCAACTGACGCTCATCCGCGTGAAAATGGCTCCCAAGGTGTAAGCAGGGCTGCTGGGCTCTGGGGAACTTGCCCCATTTTGTGGCCAATTTCTCAGAGGAGGGGGATATTCTGCAAAGGGGGGGGGCAGCCAGGAGTAGAAAGGAACAGCTGTCTGCAGGAGTCTAAGTCTTTTCATTCTGGGGGGAGAAAGGAAAGCTCTTCAAAGGAAAAACAGGAAGTCCAGTTGCCTGGTGGAAAAAGCATCTTTGAGATAATCCTCTTAGGAAAGGGGAACTGGAGGGGAGGAGGGGGAGGCAAAAGGGTTCTTTAGTTTCTGATTGGGGCTAAAAGCCCTGGTTGAGAACTTTCCAATAGGTCTAACCAAGGTTAAAAGGGATGAGCTGGTTTCTGGACTCAAAGGGATTGTGGAAAGAAGGCTTTAGTTGGTCCCTCTCCTTACCTTCCTTTTTTTCTCTCTTCCAGGGCTTTTTGCCTCTGCTTTCCGTGGATGGCCAGGAAAAGGCAGAGGAGAGAAAACGTTTTTCTCCAGTTCCTCCTCGGAAAAAGAAAGTGACCTATACCATTGAGATCACAATGGTGAAAAGGGAGCCATGTGGTGAGTGGACACTCTGGATCGGGCTCTTCCTGACCCCCCCCCCCAGCACCCCTCCTTCTGCAGCTCCTGCAGGTATCTCTGCGAGGGTCTATCCTGGATCCCCAAATGGAGCTTGATCTCCGAATTGCCCTCGTAGAGGGAGCAGGAGTTGCCCAAGGCCTCCGTGTGAATCTCTCCCCTGGCCAGGAGAATCCACCATCTCCGTGAAGCAGAAAGAGCTTCTGAATAGAGGGGATGGGGTCTCCAGGGGGAGAGGGCTGCGAGGAAGGCTGATTGAGGGGGCTTTCTTCATCTGGGGGAGACCTAAATGCTCGCTGAGCACCTGCCTCTCCCTTTCCCAGAGGTCACCAAAACAAAGTGGGAGGAAGAAGGAGCGCATGTTCGTAAGGATCGAGAAAGTAAATAGCCACCTGAAAAGGCCCAACGGAGAGCCCCACCCTCATATAATCTCTCTCTTGGGGAAAAAGGGCAGGGAAGCATGGGTCTTGTTTCCTTTCCATCCACTTGGTGGTGGGTCAGGGAATCCCTGGACGTGGTGCTAATACGTGTCTTGATGGGCCAAAGGGAAGGCGGGATGACTCTGCAAGACCCTTTGGCACCAGGAAGGTTGAGTCTCTCTTTCTGTCTCTCTCTTCCAGCTCCTGGAAGTCCAAATCTTAAATCTACAGATGGACGAAAATGAAGAAGTTTTGATTAATGAAGGTAACTTTCTTACTGGCTTGATGATGTCATCTGGACAGTCCAACTGACGCTCATCTGCGTGAAAATGGCTCCAAAGATGTAAGCAGGGCTGCTGGGCTCTGGGGAACCTTCCCCATTTTGTGGCCAATTTCTCAGAGGAGGGGGATATTTTGCAGAGGAGGGGGGGGGAGCAGCCAGGAGCAGAAAGGAACAGCTGTCTGCAGGACTCCAAATCTTTTCATTCTGGGATGAGAAGTGAAGTCGGTCCCTTTCCTTACGTTCCTTTTTTTCTCTCTTCCAGGGCTTTTTGCATGTGTTTTCCATGGATGGCAAGGCAGAAGACAACAAAGGCAGAAGATATGACTCCAGTATCTCCAGTCTGCCCAAAGACTCGGACAAAGCGAGTGACTTATGTTATAGAAATCACGCTGGTCAAGGGGAGCCGTGTGGTGAGTGGACACTCTGGATTAGGCTCTTCCTGACCCCCCCCCCCAGCACCCCTCCTTTGCAGCTCCTGCAGGTATCTCTGCGAGGGTCTGTCCTGGATCCCCAAACGGAGCTTGACCTCTGAATTGCCCTCATAGAGGGAGCAGGAGTTTCCTAAGGTCTGGCAACACAAAGGGAATCAAAATGGAAGGTGACCAAGAGCTGCATCAGTGGTCTTGTTCAATCAGCCAGCTTAGTGGAGCTTCCCTATACTGTGGCAGTCTACAACCAAAGAGCCATGCCTTCTTGGCCAAAAGAGGAGAAATGGGAAGATTTGGTGATTTGTTGGTACGTTCCCAGAGACTTTGGGGCAAAAAGCCTTGGTTGAGAACTTTCCAATAGGTTTAACCAAGGTTAAAAGGGATGAGCTGGTTTCTGGAATCAAAGGGATTGTGGAAAGAAGGCTTAAGTTGGCCCCTCTCCTTACCTTCCTTTTTTTTCTCTCTTCCAGGGCTTTTTTCATCCTGGGCTGTTTCCCTTGCTTTGCAAGGGAAAAAAAGGAGAAACACCCCACAGCTCTTCCAGGGATTTTTTTTCTGTTTTCCTTCTTTTACGAGGAAACTGGAGGGCAGGCGAAAACAAGTCACACATATTGTGAACGTTGAGCTGGTGAAGAGGGAGCCGTGTGGTGAGTGGAGACTCTGGATTGGGCTCTTCCTGACCCCCTCAGCACCCCTCCTTCTGCAGCTCCTGCAGGTATCTCTGTGAGTGATCTTAGACCTGGAAAAGGACGAAAAGGAGGAAATTTTGGTTAATGAAGGTAGCTTTCTTACTGATAAAGTAATAAATGAAGATACTTATGGCTGGTCATTGTGTTGCTATGCACAGGCTTTCCTTCCTTCCTTCCTTCCTTCCTTCCTTCCTTCCTTCCTTCCTTCCTTCCTTCCTTCCTTCCTTCCTTCCTTCCTTCCTTTGTCCCACTATGATCCTATCCTCTCAGCCCTGGTCCTTCTCTCTGTTAAATGACCCAGACCCAGTTCCATCTCCTGATGTTTTCGCCTCCTGCCCCCTCATTTTTTGGTTATATTTCTTATGTATGTTTTTTTGTTATATTTTGTTATATTTGTTATAGAAATAGATAAATAATGATGTACACATTGTTAATACTGAAATAAAAACATTTGAAATATTTCGCCCGGCCCTCTTTTGTCATCCTGGCCTTTGTCTTCAGAACATGTGCAGGTGCCCCTTTTCGAGTGTTACTAGGGGGTGGAAACCTCCCAAAGTCTTTTGCCAAGGAAGGAACTTCCACGGATCAGAGACCTCGGCTGTCACCACAGCAGAGAAAGGAGTTGTGTTCTCCCATTGTGGGTCTGTTGTGCATCCCAGCCTCAAGCAGGTCAATCTCTGCCTCAGAGGAAGAAGAGGCCCCGGGACAGCCTCAGTTTGGAGTTAAATTGCCTGTTCTCTGAAGAAACGGCTTCTTTTGCAGGCCGGGCCTTCTGAGGAGGCCGTGATGCTCAGTGTGGTGTGTGGTTTGTCTAGGGGGGCTCTCTGCGCACCGCACTCTGCAATTCCCAAGGCGGCTTTCATTCTCAACCCCGTATTTGGCTAAATGAACCTTGATTTGGCCCCATCAACTTTTCATTGTGTAGTGCAGGGGTGTCCAAGATTGGAAATTTAAGGCTTGGGGACTTCAACTCCCAGAATTCCCTGGCTGGGGAATTCTGGGAGTTGGAATCCACAGGCCTTAAAATCCAGACTTAACAAAAATCTATAATTATAGGCCAGTATCGCTTTTAAATTCGGATTACAAAATATTTATGGCAATAATTGCGGGAAGACTAAAAAGATACCTACGTGGAGGGATTCAAATACCTGAACAACCGGTTCCCATATTTGATGCAGGCCTGGGCCTGCAATACGTTTAACGGACTTCCGGAAGTGACATCATAATCTTCCGGTGGGCTGTTCTAGGACTGGGAGGCCTGGAGGCCTAGAACGGACTTCCGGAAGTGGTATTCTTGCACTTCCGGTGGGCTGTTCTAGGCCTGGGAGGACTCCTGGAGGCCTAGACTGGACTTCCGGAAGCCAGCCCTTTCTCCCAATGAAGGTCCATGGAGCTACAGGTCCTCCCGAACCGGTGCGAACCGGCTGAATCCCACCCCTGGGCCCTCCCTGGTCTAGAGGGCTGGCTGGGGAATTCTGGGAGTTGGAGTCCACAGGCCTTACAGTTGCCAGGTTGGGAGCCCCCCTGATCTGGAGGGCTGGCTGGGGAACATGCAGCCTCTTTCCATGGGCAACTCCAGTTGGGGATCCTGGCTTTGTTTGCCTTGAAAGGCGCCACTTTTGGGGGAGCAGAGAAGAGGAAACCCCTTCAGACGGCCCTGAAACCAGGATGGGGAGGGTGGGAGGGGCAGGGGGGCCATTCTGCCTTCCAGTGCCCAGCACCTCCCAGGTTTCCATCCTTCAGGCGGCAGAAATGGGGTCAGAGTGGCTCTGCAAAGCCCCCGTTTCCTCTGCCCGGCCCCTCCAGCCCTCCCAGTCTCTCTCGCTGACCGGCTTCATTACTGGAATGAGTTCTACAAAAGGAACATCCCTGTAACACAATCATGATGGAGAATTTAATAAAAACAAAGGACTACAATCTCTGAGAAAAACAGAAAGCCAGTGCTACCCTATTCTTCTTTGTTCTGAAATGGGTGCTGCTAAATTTACTCCTACGCTGAATTATATAATTATTGCAACTTTACTGATTGAGTTCAATCATCATGGCTAAAGGATTTATATTCATATTCTAGTCTTAAACTAACTAGAATATAATTCATTTAATTTTGGAATGTTTTTTTTTATGAATTCAGGCAACTGTGATTTACTCAGTGATGGGTTTTAAATGAGATCTTAAAATGGAGTACAAGTAGTTTTCAATTCATGATCACAATTGGGAGCAGAATTTCTGAATTTTCAGAAGCCGGCTGGGTAGATCTCCAATGGGAATCACTTGAACCCATGACACTGCAACCGTTAGGAAGACATGCTGTGTAAGGACCCACCTCAAATCCACATCTTAAGAAAAGAGAACTCTTGGAATGTCTCTTCCAACAGGATTTCCAGAGCTTGGGGCAGGAACTTAGCAAAATAGGCTGTAGGCTAACTTTTTCAGAGGTTTTACCAGTGTATAAAGAGCAAAATGCAAAAGGCCAGCGTATAGCACAATTCAATATGTGGCTAAAGGATGGTGTAAAGGGGAGGGCTTTGGATATATTAGTCACTATGTCAGTAGCTGGTCCAATGAAAAAATGTAGAAAAGAGATGGTTTGCATCCATCAAAGAAAGGGACTAAGTTACGCAGCTTTAAATTCACAGATTTTCTGGAGGAATATTTAAACTAAACAACGGGGACAGTGAGTTAGTTAATTAATACAGAGCATCCCTTTCCACGGGAATCTAAAAACTATAGGGCTATCAGTGCATGTAACAAAGATATATATGTGGAGAAGAATACCAACCTTGCTGTCAAGCAAAATCAAGCTTTCAATAACGAGTGCCACACAAAGTGCACTAACCAAATAGGTGGTAAGACAATAGGGGAACTCAGGTACCACACAGGTTATGTAAAAAGTAAACACAGGGTCGGTCATAAAGGACTCAAATGTCTATACAACAATGCACAGAGTATAAACAGCAAACAGGGTGAACTACAAATTAACGAGGTTAACGAGGGCAGATATGATATTGTTGCCATTACTGAAACATGGTGGGATGAAACCCACAAATGGAACACACAGCTAGAGGGATTTAAATTATTTAAAAGAAACAGACAAAATAAAAGAGAAGGTGGAGTTGCTCTCTATATAAGAAATAACTACATCGCCACAGAAATAGAGCACAACAATGACAAAAACTGTCTTGAATGCATTTAGATCAATATAAAAGGGAGAAAAAAATGACATTGCCATAGGTATATACTATAGGCTACCCAACCAAACACAGGAAATAGATGAAGTTTTTGCTAGTCAGCTAACTAAGGTATATAGGAAGCACATTACCATAGTAATGGGGGACTTTAATTATCCTGACATCAACTGGGAGACAAACTCTGCACCAAGTGGAAGATCAAACAGGTTCCTGACAAATCTAGCAGACAACTTTGTCTCCCCAAAAGTAGAGAAGGGAAATAGGGGATTAGCCATTTTGGATCTAATTCTCACTAATAGAGATGAAATGATAGAAGGTATTGAAGCCACAGGAACCTTGGGAGGTAGTGATCATGCAATATTGGAATTCAACATTATGGAAGCACAAGCAATAGAACACAGTCAAATTAGAGTCTTGGACTTCAAGAGAGCTAATTTCAATAAACTTAGAGAGGGCTTGGGAAGGATTCCATGGATGAGAATCCTCCAGGGGAAAACAACTCAAGAAGTTTGAGAAATTTTGAAAAGTGAGATAATAATCACCCAGTCTAGCATAATACCAACAAAAAGAAAAATAACAGCTCTCAAAAGAAACCAGCATGGCTGCATAAAGAACTCTCTGATAAATTGAAAGACAAAAAGGACAAGTATAGAAAGTGGAAAGAGGGACACATAACTAAGTGAGAATATCAGCAAATAGCCCGAGCCTGCAAAGATGAAGTGAGGAAAGCTAAGGCTCAAAATGGACTAAGGCTTGCGACCAAAGTCAAAAATAATAAAAAAAGCTTCTTTCAAGATGCAAAAAACAAAAAAAAGTGAAGGGAATGATTGGTTCATTAGTGGGTGAAAGTGGCAAGAAGGTGACAAGCAACAGGGAGAAAGCAGAACTACTCAACTCGTTTTTTGCATCTGTCTTTACACAAAGGGAAAAAAGAGACCAACCTATCAAAAACAGTGCCATAAAAAACAGTATAGAAACACAAGTTAAGATAGGCAAGAAAATGATAAGTGAGCATCTGTCCAGCCTAAACGAGTTCAAATCACCAGGACCAGATGGATTACACCCCAGGGTTCTCAAGGAACTGGTAGATGTGATCTCAGAACATTGAACTATATTTTTCAAACATCCTGGAGCACTGGGGAACTACCAGAGACTGGAAAACAGCTGATGTAGTTCCCCTCTTCAAAAAAGGAAAACAAATGGATCCAGGAAATTACAGACCTATCAGCCTGATCTCAATACCTGGGAAGATTCTGGAAAAGATAATCAAACAACGAATCAGTAAACAGCTACAGGCAAACCAAGTCATTACTAAAAGCCAACATGGATTTGTCAAAAACAGACCATGCCGGACAAACCTTATTGCATTCTTTGACCAAGTGACAAAATTAGTGGATCAGAGAAATGCTGTGGATATAGTTTACTTGGACTTCAGTAAGGCATTTGAGAAAGTAGATCACAACCTACTACTCAATAAGATAGAAAATTGTGGGTTAGACAGCATCACCACCAGATGGATTTGTAGCTGGCTGACCGGCTGTACTCAGTGTGTGGTCCTCAGTGGAACCGCATCTACATGGAGGGAAGTGTGTAGTGTGGTGCCCCAGGGCTCAGTTCTAGGCCCAACATCCTCAACATCTTCATCAACGATCTGGACAAGGGGATAGATGGGGAACTCATCAAATTTGCAGACGACACCAAGCTGGCAGGAATAGCCAACACTGCAGAAAGCAGGCTTAGGATACAGGAGGATCTGGACAAACTTGAACACTGGGCGCTATCTAACAAAATGAAATTCAATGGTGAAAAAAGTAAGGTTCTACATTTAGGCAAGAAAAACCAAATGCACAGGTATAGTATAGGGGGAACCTTGCTCAATAGTTGTAACTATGAGAGAGATCTCGGAGTCCTAGTGGACAGTCATTTAAATATGAGCCAGCAGTGTGCTGCAGCTGCCAAAAAAGCCAACACAGTGCTAGATTGCATTAACAGAGGGATAGAATCAGGTTCACGTGAAGTATTAATACCATTTTACAATACCCTTGTAAGGCCACACTTGGAATACTTCATCCAGTTTTGGTCATCACGATGTAAAAAAGACGTTGAGACTCTAGAAAGAGTGCAGAGAAGAGCAACAAAGATGATTAGGGGACTGGAGGCTAAAACATATAAGGAACGGTTGCTGGAATTGGGTCTGTCTAGTTTAACCAAGAGAAGGACGAGGGGGGATAGGATAGCAGTGTTCCAGTATCTCAGGGGCTGCCCCAAAGAAGAGGGAGTCAAGCTATTTTCCAAAGCGCCTGAAGGCAGGACAAGAAGCAACAGATGGAAACTAACCAAGGAGAGAAGCAACCTGAAACTAAGGAGAAACTTCCTGACAGTTAGAACAATTAACCAATGGAAAAATCTGCCTCCAGAAGCGGTGAAGTTTTTAAGAAGCAACTGGACAGCCATTTGTCCCAAATGGTATAGGGTTTCCTGCCCGAGCAAGGGGTTGGACTAGACAGCCTCCAAGGTCCCTTCCAACTTTATCATTATTAGTATCTCCTGGAGGATTCCGCTGGCTTGATGATGTCATCTGCACAGTTCAACTGACGCTCATCCACGTGAAAATGGCTGCCTGGATGTAAGCAGGGCTGCTGGGCTCTGGGGACCTTTCCCCATTTTGTGGCCAATTTCCCAGAGGAGGGGGATATTCCGCAGAGGAGGGAGGGAGCAGCCAGAAGGAGAAAGGAACAGCTGTCTGCAGGAGTCTAAATCTTTTCATTCTGGGGGGAGAAGGGAAAGCTCTTCAAAGGAAAAAGAGAAAGTCCAGTTGCCTGGTGGAAAAAGCATCTTTGGGATAATACCTCTTAGGAAAGGGGAACTGGGGGGGAGGAGGGGGAGACAAATGGGTTCCAGTTTTATCTTTAGTTTCTGATTGGGGCTAAAAGCCCTGGTTGAGAACTTTCCAAAAGGTTTAACCAAGGTTAAAAGGGAGGAGCTGGTTACTGGACTCAGAGAGATTGTGGAAAGAACACATTAGTTGGTCCCTCTCCTTACCTTCCTTTTTTTCTCTCTTCCAGGGCTTTTTGCCTCTGCTTTCCGTGGATGGCCAGGAAAAGGAAGGCAGAGGAGAGAACGGATTTTTCTCCAGTTCCTCCTCGGAGAAAGAAAGTGACCATTACCATTGAGATCACAATGGTCAAGAGGGAGCCATGTGGTGAGTGGACACCCTGGGTCAGGCTCTTCCTGGCCCCCCCAGCACCCCTCCTTCTGCAGCTCCTGCAGGTATCTCTGCGAGGGTCTGTCCTGGATCCCCAAATGGGGCTTGATCTCCGAATTGCCCTCGTAGAGGGAGCAGGAGTTGCTCAAGGCCTCCGTGCAAATCTCTCCCCTGGCCAGGAGAATCCACCAGCTCCCTGAAGCAGAAAGAGCTTCTGAATAGAGGGATGGGGTCTCCAGGGGGAGAGGATTGCAAGGAAGGCTCTGATTTTGGGGGGCTCTTCATCTGGGGGAGACCTAAAAGTTTGCTGAGCACCTGCCTCTCCTTCTTCCAGAGGTCACTGAGAGGAAGAGGGGGATGAGGAAGAAGGAGCGCCTCTTTCTGAGGACAGAGAAAGTAAGTAGCCACCTGAAAAGGCCCAACTGAGAGACCCTCCCTCATATAATCTCTCTCTTGGGGAAAAAGGGCAGGGAAGCATGGATCCTGTTTCCCATCCATCCACTTGGGGGTGGATCAGGGCATCCCTGGACGTGGGCGCTAATCCGTGTCTCGATGGGCCAAAGGGAAGGTGGGGAAGACTCTGCAAGACCCTTTGGCACCAGGAAGGTTGAGGCCTCTCTTTCTGTCTCTCTCTTCCAGCTCCCACACCCCCAGATCCTCAATCTGGAGGGGAAGGAAGAGGAAGTTTTAATCAATGAAGGTAACTTTCTTACTGATAATGTAATAAATGAAGATACTTATGGGTGGCCATTGTGCTGATATGCACAGGCTTCCCTTCCTTCTTTCCTTCATTTGTTCCCCCTTTTTTCTCCCCCAATGCAGGAGATCTGATATTAGAAGACCTCTAACTTCCTCCCCACCACCATCCCCCCCATCCTCCAAAGCCCCTGCAGGCAGGACAAGGAGCGACGGAGGGAAACGGATCAAGGAGAGAAGCAACCTGGAACCAAGGAGGAATTTCCTGACAGTGAGAACAATTAACTGATGGAGCAACCTGACTCCAGGGGTTGTGGCTGCTCCAACACTGCAGGTTTTTCACGGGACACTGGACAGCCATATGTCTGGCATGGTATAGGGTTTCCTGCCTGAGCAGGGGAGGTTGGGCTAGATGACCTCCAAGGCCCTTTCCAACTTTATTAATATTATCATTGTTGTTGTTATTATTATTATTATTATTATTATTATTATTATTATAGCACGGATTTAAATGCCTCCCCCTTGGACTGAAGAAAAGTCCCTTTGCTTCTAACGCCATCGGTTATTGATGTGAGCCAAGATGGCGGCAGCGTTGGAAGCAGAATCGGATTTCCGGGGAGAGAAGAGACAAAACTCAGGTGGAAGGTACTAGGAGGGGGAGGGGGAAGGGAGGAAAAGGAAGCAGGAAGCTAGAGAGGGAAGAGAGAAAGGATACAGGAAAAGAAGAAAATGGGGCCAGGAGGAAAAGGCCAGCAAACAGGAGCGCAGCAAATGAAAGGCTGCGCAGGGAGTCGGAGGCAGCCGGCAGCAGAGAAGGGGGGAGCTGGGTCAGGAGCCCAGCTAAGCAGCTCAATACTGGGAAGGAAAAAAAAAGAGCAGTGAACCGGCAGCTGAATAGCAGACTAGGAGGGAGACTGTGGGAAGCAGCGAACAGCCAAGATCGCCGGTTTTAACGGTTGGCCGTCTGACTCTCGTATCTGCAAGAGGAATTTGCTGTTCAAAGGGATGCTCTGCATGGAACTTCGCCCAGGCTGGGAGAGGCCCAGCTGCACCCGGGAGGCCCACCCAAGAGACCGGAGGCCCATTGGAGAGGAACCGGAGCGCCACCCCCGTCCGACAGAGCGGCCGTGCAGGACCACAAAGGGGACGTTGGAGGACTTCCAGGCCAAGGGAGGCTACCTGAAAGGCCTGGCAGCCCGCAACCCAGCCCAGCCCAACAAAGCAGAGACCAGTATGGGAAACTGGGTGAAGCGGTGTGCTGGCAGCTTGAGTGGTGGAGAGGAGGCAGCCGGTGGCCGTACAGAGCAGTGGACCAGTGAGGCAGCAAGGGGCAGTGCAGAGACGGTGGGTAGCGGCAGCCCAGAGCGAAGGACGGAGAGGTGGCTGGGGGTGGCGCAGAAGTGGCAGACGGTGGTGGAGGCGGACTGGGAGGACTACAGGTGGAGTCGAGGCCGTAGGACAGAGGCAGTGGAGCAGCAGAGGATCTGACTGGCAGCTCTAGAGAGGCTGGCTGGACAGAAAAGCCAGAAACAAGGCTAACTGCAAAGCACGTCCACCAACCAGAAAGAGGGATTTTGAAACAACAAACTCATGGAACAGGTGACATACTATGCTGGTATGCAATACATGTTCCACCTATGTGCTTATGCCCAAAGAACATTCAAACTACACATGCATTAGATGCAAACTAGATGAACTACTACAAGGAAGAGTAAGGAACGTGGAGGCAATGCTAGGCAAACCACAACGTACCAAAAAAAGCTCTACCAAAACCGAACCAAATAATGAAGAAATAGCTCCCAGAGGATTTGACCCTCCTGACAAACCCTTGGAGGAGGAAGACAAATGGAGGTATGTCACACATAGAAGGAAACACAACACTCAAAGAAAGAAGCAGCATACAACTACAGTAACAAAGCCCTTCTGCCCAATCCAACACAACCAGAAGCAGCACCATTAAAACTGAGCAATCGATTTCTCCCCTTAGATTGAAACACGCAGACCCACAACCACCTCCTCAAAGAAAACATGCAGATACCTAGTGAAGAAACAACTTTAAATATCCCTAGAAAAGTCACTTCAAATATCCCTAAATGTGTCACATCAACAAACACACCTGAGATAAACAGAAAGGCACCCCAGACTGCAGCCCACAAAAAGGAAGGCGAGTGTTGCTATCCTCCAAGGAACAGAATCATCCATCTGCAGACCAGTCATACAATCCAGGGAGGTATGTTGTCTCCCTGGAGTAAAAATCAAAGTTGTGGCTGAGAACTTAACCAAAATAATACAGATTACTATCCTTTCTCCTTCATGGATTACTGCCTTGTCGTGGCAAAGGGGCTTGCATAACTCATTGAAGCTTTGAGATATGCCATGCAGGGCCACCCAAGACAGACAGGTCATAGCAGAGAGTTCTGACAAAATGTGATCCACCAGAGAAGGAAATGGCAAACCACTCCAGTATCTTTGCCATGAAAACCCCATGGACAGTACTAAAAGGCAAAAAGATATGACGCTGGAAGATGAGCCCCTCAGGTCGGAAGGTGTCCAATATGCTACTGGGGAAGAGCAGAGGGCTAGTACTAGTAGCGCCAGAAAGAATGAAGCAACCGGGCCAAAGCCGAAAGGATGCTCAGCTGTGGATATATCTGGTGGTTAAAGGAAAGTCCGGTGCTGTAAAGATTTTTTTCTCCATAGGAACCTGGCATGTAAGATACATGAATCAAGGCAAACTAGACGTAGTCAAACAAGAGATGACAAGACTGAATATTGACATCTTAGGAATCAGCGAACTACAATAGACAGGAATGGGTGAATTTGACTCAGATGACCATCAGGTATACTACTGCGGGCAAGAATCCCTCAGAAGAAATGGAGTAGCCTTCATAGTCAATAAAAGAATAGGAAAAGCAATACTGGGACACAATCCCCAAAATTACATAATGATCTCAGTTCAAATCCAAGGCAAACCATTCAATATCACAGTAGTCCAAATCTATCTCCCAACCACTGGTGCTGAAGAAGATGAAATTGATTGGTTCTATGAAGCCCTACAGCACCTTATAGAATTAACGCCAAAAAATGATGTCCTTATCATCATGGGGGATTGGAATGCTAAAGTAGGAAGCCAAAAGATAACCAGAAAGGCAGGCAAGTTTGGCCTTGGAGTACAAAATGAAGCAGGGCACAGGCTGATACAATTTTGTCAAGAGAACACGATGGTCATAACAAGCACTCTTTTCCAACAACCCAAGAGATGGCTCTATACATGGACATCACCAGACGGTCAACACAGAAATCATATTGACTGTGTGCTCTGCAGCCAAAGATGGAGAAGCGCTATACAGTCAATAAAAACAAGACCAGGAGCTGACTGTGGCTCAGATCATGAGCTTCCAGTGGCAAAATTTAGGCTTAAATTGAAGAAAGTAGGGAAAAGCACTAGGCCACTCAGGTATGAACTAAATCATATTCCTGATGAATACACAGTAGAGGTGACAAATAGATTTAAGGAATTAGATCTGATAGACAGAGTGCCTGAAGAACTATGGATGGAAGTTCGCAACATTGTACAAGAGGTAGCAACTAAAACCATCCCAAAGAAAAAGAAATGCAAGAAAGCAAAATGGCTCTCTGAGGAAGTTTTCCAAATAGCTGAGGAAAGAAGGGAAGTGAAAGGCAAAGGAGGAAGAGAAAGATACACCCAATTGAATGCAGAATTCCAGAGAAGAGCTAGAAGAGATAAGAATACCTTCTTAAATGAACAGTGCAAAGAAATAGAAGAAAACAACAGAATAGGGAGGACCAGAGATCTCTTCAAGAAAATTGGAGATATGAAGGGAACGTTTCATGCAAAGATGGGCATGATAAAGGACCAAAATGGCAGGGACCTAACAGAGGCAGAAGAGATTAAGAAGAGATGGCAAAACTACACAGAAGAACTATACAAGAATGAGTTTAACGTCCCAGATAACCACAATGAGATGGTCACTGACCTCGAACCAGACATCCTAGAATATGAAGTGAAATGGGCCTTAGAAAATCTGAGCAACAACAAAGCTAGTGGAGGTGACAGTATTCCAGCTGAGCTATTCAAAATCTTAAAAGACGATGCAGTAAAAGTGCTACGCTCAATTTGCCAGCAAATTTGGAAAACTCAACAGTGGCCACAGGATTGGAAAAAGTCAGTTTACATTCCAATTCCAAAGAAAGGCAATGCCAAAGAATGTTCAAACTATCGCACCATTGCACTCATTTCACATGCTAGTAAAGTTATGCTTAAAATCCTACAAGCTAGACTCCAGCAGTATGTGGATCGAGAACTAGCAGAAGTTCAGGCAGGATTTTGAAGAGGCAGAGGAATTAGAGATCAAATTGCCAACATACGCTGGATCATGGAAAAAGCTAGGGAGTTCCAGGAAAATATCTACTTCTGCTTCATTGACTATGCTAAAGCCTTTGATTGTGTAGATCACAACAAATTGTGGCAAGTTCATAAAGAGATGGGAGTACCAGACCAACTTATTTATCTCCTGAGAAACCTATATGTGGGTCAAGAAGCAACAGTGAGAACTGGACATGGAACCACTGATTGGTTCAAAATTGGGAAAGGAGTCCAGCAAGGCTGCATACTGTCGCCCTGCCTATTTAACTTATATGCAGAGCACATCATGAGAAAGGCAGAGCTAGATGAATCAAAAGTTGGAATTAAGATTGCCGGGAGAAATATCAACAACCTAAGATATGCAGATGATGCCACTCTAATGGCAGAAAGTGAAGAGGAACTAAAGAGCCTCTTGATGCGGGTGAAGAAGGAGAGTGCAAAAGTTGGCTTGAATCTCAACATTAAGAAAACCAAAATTATGGCATCTGGCCCTCTCAATTCCTGGCAAATAGATGGGGAAGAAATGGAAGTAATGACAGATTTCATGTTACTGGGCTCCAAGATCACCTCAGATGGAGACTGCAATCAAGAAATTAAAAGACACTTGATCCTGGGGAGGAAAGCTATGACAAATCCAGACAGCATACTAAAAAGCAGAGACATCACCCTGCCAACAATAGTGCGTATAGTCAAGGCCATGGTTTTCCCAGTTGCTATATATGGATGTGAAAGTTGGACCATAAGAAAGGCTGAGCGCCAAAGAATGGATCCCTTTGAACTATGTTGCTGGAGAAGACTGCAAGGCATTCAAACCGATCAGTCCTAGAAGAGCTCAACCCTGAGTACTCTTTAGAAGGCCAGATTATGAAATAAAAAATCAAATACTTTGGCCACCAAATGAGAAGGAAGGACTCACTGGAGAAGGGCCTAATGCTGAGAAAGATTGAGGGCAAGAGAAGAAGGGGACGACAGAGAATGAGGTGGCTGGACGGAGTCACTGAAGCAGTAGGCATGAACTTAAATGGAATCCAGAAGATAGTGGAGGAGAGGAAGGCCTGGAGGAACATTGTCCATGGGGTTACGATGGGTCGGACACGACTTTGCAATTGACAACAACAACTACCCTTTCCTCCTCCTCCACATTGGGATGGATGACACAGCAAAGAACCTGAGTAGAATATTGAGAGATTATAAACAACTAGGCAATAAAGTTAAGGAGCCAGGAGCACAAGTGATGTTCTCATCAGTACTCATTTCATCAGAGAAGAAGTGATAGAGGGAGTTGAAGTTACTGGAACCTCTGGCGAAAGTGACCACGTCATACTGGAATTTAATATAATGCAAACACTAGCAAGAGAAAACAATCCAACCAGGGTCTGAAACTTCAAAAGAGCTGACTTTAACAAAATCAGAGAGAACCTAGGAAACAAGAAATTCAAGACGATACTGATATGGCTGTACAAAGATCTCTCTGACAAACTGAAAAACAAAAAGGGCAAATACAAAAAATGGAAAGAGGGGCACATTACTAAGGCTGATTTTCATCAGACAGCCAGAACATGCAAAGTCAGGAAAGCAAAGTCTCAGAATGAACAAAGACTTGCAACAAAAATCAAGGATAATAAATAAAAGTTTCCTCCAATATATTAACAACAAGAAAAAAGTCAAGGAAACTGTAGGTCCACTAAAGAGAGAAGATGGCAAAGAAATAACAGGCAACAGGGAGACAGCAGAGCTGCTTAAATCATACTTTGCATCAGTCTTCACATAAAGGAAACTATAGCCCAACATACAGTATAAAAAAAACACTGCAAAAGAGAAACTAGAAACAAAAATTAAAATAAGCAAGAAAATGGTAAGAGAACACCTATCCGACCTTGACGAATATAAACTGCCAGGATCCGATAGATTACATCCCAGAGCAGACAGATGTTATCTCAGAACTGTTGCACCACATCTTTCACAAATCCTGGAGCACCAGGGAAGTAGCTGAGGATTGGAAAAGAGTTATGTGGTCCCTATGTTCAAGAAAGGGAAAAAATACAGACCCTGGAAACTACAGACCAATCAGTCTAACATCAATACCTGGGAAGATCCTGGAAAAGATAATAAAAAACAGATCTGCAAATAACTAGAAGCAAACAAAGTTATAACCAGTAGCCAGCAGGGGTTTGTTAAAAAGAGATCATGTGAAAGTAATCTTATATCAGTCTTCAATAAAGAGACTAAACTGGTACACCAGCGAAATGTTGTGGACACAGTATACTTAGATTTCAGTAAGGCATTTGATAAGGTAGACCACACCCTATACTCCTTGGCAAGCTAGAAAAAGGTGGAATAGACAAAATCACCACCAGATGGATCTGTATCTGGCTGGCAAACCGTACCCAACAATTAGTCCTCAATGGTACTACATCCACGTGGAGAGAAGTAAGCAGTGGGATACCACAAGGTTCCGTCTTAGGCCCAGGACTCTGGAATACCTTCATAAGTGACTTAGAGGAGGGAATTGAAGGGGAACTCATTAAATTCGCAGGTGACACCAAACCGGCAGGAGTAGCCAACACCCCAGAAGACAAACTCAGGATCCAAAAAACATCTTGACAAACTTGAACAATGGACCCTATCCAACAAAATGAGTTTCAATGTGGAGGAAAGCAAAGTTTTATATTTAGGCAGGAAAAATCAAAGGTACAAGTGCAGATTGGGTGCGACCTGGCTTATACACAGTAACTGTGAGAGGGACCTTGGAGTCCTAGGAGATGATCACTTGACTATTAGCCAGCAGTGTGCAGCAGCAGCCAAAAAAGCTAATACAATCCTGGGTTGTATAAACAAAGGCATAGAATCAAGAACACATGAAGTATTAGTACCGCTTTATAAAACTCTAATAAGACCACAGCTGGAATACTGCAGCCAATTTTGGTCACCATATCACAAAAAAGATGTTGAGAGTTTGGAAAAAATTCAGAGAAGAGCAACTAAGATGATCAAAGGCCTGGAAACTAAAACATACAAAGAACGGCTGCAGGACTTGGGTCTGGCTAGTCTAAAGAAAAGAAGAAATAGGGAGACATGATAGCAATGTTCTGGTATTTGAGGGGCTGCCACCAAGAAGAGGGGTCACATTATTCTCTAAAGCACCAGAGGGCAGGACAAGAAACAATGGTTGGAAAGTGATCAAGGAGAGAAGCAACTTGGAATTAAGGAGAAACTTCCTGACAGTGAAAACAACTAACCAGGGGAACAGCTCGCCTCCAGAAATCGTGGGTGCTCCATCACTGGTGATTTTAAGAAGAAGCTGGATAGTCTCTTGTCTGAGATGGTCTAGGTTCTCCTGCTTGAGAGGAGGACTGGACTAGAAGACCTCTAAGGTCCCTTCCATCTCTATTCTATTCTAGCATCAATTATTACACATAATGGTTGCATTTGCTCTGTTCTACTCTTCTGATCTTAAAATACGGGCTGTTGGGACAGCAATGAACGTGGCGCCTGGATCCCACCTGGTTTCTCCGACTGTTGCTGTCTGGAGCATCCTCTCCCCAGGCTGGAGGAAGGATTAAAGACCGTGCAAATCCACGGACTCCACTGATGGATGGCCTAGCAGATTGGATGGGATGGTGTCCAACCTTCTGGCTAGTGTTTTCTTCCATCTAGGGGACAATTGTATGTCCCCACTTATATGCTCCCCATTGAAGGCAAATAGAAGATAAAGAAGACAGAAGTTCAGCTAAAAGGACTATATTAACAGGATCTTGCAAGTCTGAAAGTACAAACTTCCCCCTGTTACTTTTAACTACGGATCTATTATGGTGGCTGCTTCCGAAGTCTCTTTCTCTGACCGTTAAGTGGACTGGCGACTCCTCCTGCTCCCGCCTGGCACATCCCATTGCCCTAATTTAGATCACACGTTGTGTGTACGTTTCCAACACAATTCTACATTAGGTATTCTTCTGATGGACCTCTGGGCGGTATGATGAAGGTGATGCTTCAAGGGTTTTTATTACTTTATTGAAATATAACATGCAGAACTACAAAGGAAATGAAAATAATGGGAAAAGAAGGGAAGAAAAGGGAAAAGACGAAAAAGTGTAGGAGAAAGGGAATGAAAAAGAAAAGCATTTTGTTCCAACTTCTTTTGGACGAGTGCATTAAGGTATTGACCTAGAACCTTGATTTTTTATTTCAAATAATAATAATAGTAATATTAGTAGTAAAATAATAATAATAATAATAATAATAATAATAATAATAATAATAATAATAATAATAATAATAATAATAATAATAATAATAATAATAATAATAATAATACTGCCTATCCCAGGTCCTGGGTAAGGACTCAATAGGTAGACAAAATGCCACATCCAGTCTGAACATCTGGCTGACTGTGCGATGATCGATAATAATAATAGTATTACCTTGTTGTGGTTGTGGGGCTTGTGTACTCTGCGAAAGAGGAGAGCTGTGCCAGAGGTTCAACCATACTGGGCCGGTCTCATCAGAGGAGTCAAAAAGTGTCTCTCCCATAAAAAAATATGGAGAGACGTAAATTTTGGGAACTCACACCAGCTGGGATGTCACCCAGGTTAACATGGTCCACGCTAGAAGTTGGAGTTCCTGGATATCTGTGAAAAATGGGCTAGAGCAGGGGTCTCCAACCGCTGGTCCGTGGACCAGTACTGGGATGTGGCATGCCAGCAACCAGTCCACACAAACCAGCAAAGCCCCATCTGAGGGATACAGGTAACACACAAAACCACACACTCTCTGGTTGTTGTGCCCTGACGGCCACCAGAGGACTCAGCGGCCGATTCAGGTGAGGAAGGACGGGAGTGGGTGCCGGGCCAGGCATCAGGGCCATCTGAAAGCTCCGATGAAGGAATGGAGCTGTCACAGCCAGGGACAGAGGTGGAGCCTGGGCCGTCCGCCAGCCCTCCGATGGAAAGGCTGAGACCTCCATGCCTGGAGGCAAGTGATTCAATAGCGGAGAATCATATGGGGCCAGTGATTGATGTGCGGGCAGAGCAGAGGCTGAGGAGAGGAGAACAGCGAGAGGCTATGGGGTGGTCTTCGGAGCAGAAGAGCCCCACCCTGAGCTGTGGATAAAAGGCAGGGGTGGAGACAAATAAGTGTGGCAGACAACTATGCATCTTCCTGTCAGTCAGACACTTGTATTTGGAACTCCTGACACTTCTCCTTGGAATTTTGCCAGAGTTTTTCCCCTGATCCCGTGGTGCTGGAAGTTGGAGCGCCTTCTGAGCGTGGGCGTGTCTTATGTGAAACAACAGCCAGCTTGCTTGAAGGACCTTTGGCGGCAAGCCTGGTGAGACTGAGAGTAACTCTGGTTTTTGGAGACCCCTACAGGGGAAAAGGGAGCGAGCTCCGTTGTTCAGAGGCTGTGTGAAGCTGCTGGCGTTCCTGAAATAAAAGGAACATTAGAGACTATTTGACGCATCTGTTGTGTTTGGGGAGCAAGATCAGAACGCCAGACCACAGAAAAGCTTCTCTCCACGGAACCGGTCCCTGGTGCCCAAGGGATTGTGGACCTCTGGGCTACAGAAGTCAGGACTTTTGGCCGAGCAACCAGGGCCAGCAGCTGCAGAACTACTGGAAGAAAAGGTGTTTACCTGTCACAAATACACGGTGATTGAAAACAAAGAAAGAATGGTCTGTTATCACAGATCAAGTCCAACAAAAAAAGGATATCAGAAACGAACGGACCAGGTCTGGAAAGAACAACATCCAGAATCAGAAATAACAGAACAGATATTAGCAGATCAACGCAGGTTTATAATACGAAGTAAAGTATTCACAGAACAGAACTGGGCGAACTGCAAAGGTTTACCCAGGGCAAAGGAATCAAAGCCTTGCCGGAAGTAACTCAGAAAGTAGAGGCAAACCAGGGGGGGATGGCAGTGGAGGAATCCAGCAGAGATATACAACTGTTCTCACTTGGAAACCGGGTGCCTCTCCCTCAGGAAGAACAAAGCCCTCTAACTAAAGAAATAAACCTGAGTGTGTCATGGATTGACTACAAAAAGGCATTCGACTCTCTGCCACATGACTGGATAATCAAGTGCCTAGAAATAACAGGAGTCAGTTGAAACATCAGAAAATTTGTGCAAAGATCAATGGCACAATGGAAGACACGGTCAATGGTGAGAGACTGGGAGAGGTTAAGATCAAGAGAGGAATATCTCAATATTTCCCCTGCCACCTAGCATCCCGGACTTAACAATTGTCGATAAGAAAGAGAAAAAAGTCTGGATAGTGGACGTGGCAGTGCCTGGAGACAGCAGAATAGATGGGAAAGAACTGGAGAAGATAACAAAATACAAAGACCTACAAAAAGAAATAGAACGACTGTGGCAAAGGCAAGAAAGGGCGGTACCAACAGTAATGTTCTGTCCCAGCCTACGTGAATCCTTGCTCAACTGCTTTACTCAGGAGGAAAAAACCCTCTTCATGGAACCAGGAAGTGCCCGCAAGAAAAACAAACCCCTTTTTATTTTTACACACCTGACTCAATGTCCAAGACTTTGGAGGCAAACAACTTCAGAAGCAAACAAATCAACAAAACACAAAGCCGCAGCGTGAACGGTTGCTGTCATCAACCAGCACCTCCCACGCCTCCATAGTCCAGCCAGGGCATAGCTTTTTAGTGACTTTTACTTTGCCTATGGAGCCACCCCACTGCCTTCCTCTGTCTTCCTCTCCTCTCCTCTTTGCGCATCCGCACATCCAGGATTGGCCCCAGCTGTTCCTCATCGTTGCCCAACTCAGTGTTATGGTTCCGGCTAATGAAACACTTCAAAGAACTTCGAGGCGTTCATTTCCCTAAAAGTCTTTTATTGCTTCAAAATGTCGGCACAGGCATAACAAAGTCTATGCTAAGATCTAAGTTCTCTTCCTCTGAGCAGTTAAATTATCAGCATATTCCCTCCCTAAATGAGTTGTCATATATCCCGTTATCCAATTAGTGTGAAGGTCAAAGGTTTCCTTCCTCTCTCTTATGCTCTCCATTAACTCTAAAAATACCAGACAGTTCTGCATATTGTCAAAGCAAGAATATACAGTATTTGCAGCGTTGACACTCAGGAGCCCAAAACAGCTGTGTCTCTGCCCGAGCATGAGTAGAGGGTCCGGGCTCCTCGTCTGACTGTGAATCTTGGTGCTCCTCAGTATCTTCCTCAGATGCCACTCCAGGCTCCTCCTCCTCACCTGAGTCCCCAGACTCGGCTGCCGGATCCACTGGCTGGCGAGGAATCACAACAACCCCTCATTTCAATCCTGAGCTGCAAATATTCTCCTTCATCAATAACTCTCTTCCTCAATGTAAGCTATTCACTACACTGATCAATATTGTTCCCCTTCCAATACTAAAAGGGACCTTGGAGGTCATCTAGTCCAAACCCAGCCCCAGCCCTGCCACCCCCCGTGACCCCCTCCTCACCAGCAGCCGCCCCAGAGGAGAGTCACCCCGGGCGCAGTCTGCATGGAGCACTGCAGCCAAGGACATGGCAGCCGGGCAGTGGGGACAAGACTCCATCCTCGTGTCCCATCGTATGCAGACAATGCTGCAGGGCGCAGACAGAGTGCGTGGCTGCCATGATGCTGCTGGGCCTCCTGGCTATCTGCTGTGTTGGGCTGTGGAGGCAGTGGGTGGCCCTGCGGGGAGGAGAGGCAGAGGCGGGGCAGAGGCAAGGTGGTTTTGGGGCACTGGGTCTCAAAAAGGTTCACCATCATTGCCCTATACCATGTCAGACAAGTGGTTGTCCAGTCTCCTCTTTAAAATTTCCAGTGTTGGAGCATTCATCGCTTCTGGAGGCAGGTGGTTCCACAGGTTAATTGTTCTCACTGTCAGGAAATTTCTCCTTAGTTCCAGGTTGCTTCTCTCCTTGATTAGTTTCCATCCGTCGCTCCTTGTCCTGCCTTCATGTGCTTTGGAGGATAGGTTGGCCCTCCTCTTCTTTCCTATCCTGTCAGCCCTGGTCCTTCCCTTTGTTCAATGACCCATCCCCAGTTCCAGCTCCTTAGCCCCCCGCTCCCTCATTTGATTGTTATATTTGTTATTTATGGTTTTTTGGTTATATTTATTGTTATTTGTTATAGAAATAGGTTCATATTGTACATATTGTTAATATTGAAATAAAAACATTTGAAATATTTCGCCTTCCCCTCTTTTGTCACAGAGCACACAACCTATTCACATCTCTGTCATCCTAGCCTTTGTCTTCAGAAAGTGTGCAGGTGCCCCTTTTCGAGTGTTACTAGGGGGTGGAAACCATCCCAACGTCTTTTGCCAAGGAAGGAACTTCCACGGATCAGAGACCTCGGCTGTCATCACAGCGGAGAAAGGAGTTGTGTTCTCCCATTGTGGGTCTGTTGTGCAACCCAGCCTCAAGCAGGTGCAATCTCTGCCCAAGGGGAAGAAGAGGCCCCGGGACAGCCTCAGTTCAGAGTTAAATTGTGTATTCTCTGAAGAAACGGCTTCTTTTGCACACCGGGCCTTCTGAGGAGGCCGTGATGCTCAGTGTGGTGTGTGGTTTGTCTAGGGTGGCTCTCTGCGCACCGCACTCTGCAATTCCCAAGGCGGCTGTCATTCTCAACCCTGTATTTGGCTAAATAAACTTTGATTTGGCCCCATCATCATTTCATTGTGTAGTGCAGGGGTGTCCAAGCTTGGGAACTTTAAGGCTTGGGGACGTCAACTCCCAGAATTCCCTGGCTGGAGTCCACAAGCCTTATATTTGCCAAGGTTGGGAGACCCTGTTCTTAGGCCACATCTGATTCTTCTTTTCTTTGCCCAAATTGATTTTCTCTGTTCCAATGCTTGTCTCCTAGGCTGATGGAGCACCTGCTTGCTTCCTAGTAGTCCTCCTTTAAGCCGTCAAGAATTCCTGCTTCCGAGGCATGTTGGTTGGAAAGATGTATGCTAAACCAGCATTTAACATCTGGGTGTTTTTAATTTTTTGAAATCCCAGAGCACAGAAAATCATTGACCTACTTCAAAATCACAAAAGGTTTCCTTAACCGTGGTGACAAAAGAAGACGTAAAATTGGGTCAGTCATGAGGATGACCTGACTTACCACTCACAGCTTAGACCTGTGCTGGGTAAAAGGCTCCATTATGGTCGTAAGTCAAGGACTCCTGCGAGTCTTCTCTTGCCCCTTGATCTTCCTTTATAGCACCTGGTGAAAAGAACCTGCAAACCAGAGAAAGCTTCGGGTCGAAGGCAGATGGAAAAACCTATGGCATAGGTGCCAGAGACGGCACTCGGAGCCCTCTCTGTGGGCACACGTGCCAATGCCCCAGGCTTGCCTCCCATGTGACCCCCTCCTCACCAGCAGCCCCCCTGGAGGAGAGTCCCCCCCGAAGCGTGGCCCACGCAGAGCAGTGCAGCCAAGGACATGGCAGCCAGACAGAGTAGACAAGACTCTGCCCTCGTGCCCCATCGTGCACAGTTGATGCTGTGGGGCATGGGCAGAGGGCGTGGCCGCCATGGCGCTGCTGGGCCATCTGCAGTGTGCCCTGGAGGTGGTGAGTGGCCCTGGGGGCAGGCGGGGCAGGGGGTGGAGTGGGGGCATGGCCAGTTTTTGGGCACTCGGTCTCTAAATGGTTCGCCATCACTGACCTAAGGGGAGCATTACGTCCATGTTGGTCCTCAGTCATCCGGGTTGGGGTATCCTGGGATCCTGCGATCCCCTTTAGTGATCTTCTCACAAACAATGGGGAAAACCAGATTCACTTCACGACCACATTGCTAATTTCACAACTGCAGGGACTCGCATAACAAACAGGGCAAGGAAAGCTGTAGATTGGGACAGGACTCCCTTCACAAATTTCTCAGCGACGTAACTTCTCAGCTCAGCTGTGATCGTAAGTTGAGGACTATCTGTATTTACGACGGTCAGGGGATCCCCTTTTGCAACCTACTGACAAGCAAAGTCAACAGGGAAGACAGATTTACTTCACCACCGTGTAACTAACTGAACAAGTGCAGTGTTTCATTTAACAACTGGGGCAAGCAAGGTCACTAAATGGGGCAAAGCTCACTTAAGATCTGTCTCACTTAGCTAGGGAACCCAAAGCTTCTTTTTTCAGGACCTCCTTTGTTTTTCCTTGAACACATTTCGCTTCTCCTCCAAGGAGCTTCTTCAGCTCTGACTGGATGGTGGGGAAAGGAAGGAATGATACTCCTTGCAGACAGCTGGTCATTTGCCTCCTTTTTAGAGAGTCCTTGGGGCCACTTGGAGGTTTATCTGTGTCCTCAGGGTCACGTGAGTTGTGCAAATGGATGTGGAGCCTTCTTGGAACTGCTGCAAGGACTGTGTTGTGGAGTTGTCCTTCCTGCAGGATGTTTTTCTGCCTGGGTCCCTTCACTGTGGAAGACAGGTGCAGGCTGTTGGGGATGTGTCTGTATTGTTTGCCTCTCACACTGAAGCGCAAATGGTTCCTAGAATCTGCAATGTTTTCTAGAAATCCGTTCAACCTCCCGCACCATTCAAAGGGAATCCATCCCAAAGTGCACAGCTAAATGTCCATGGAAATGCTCCATCATCCAGGTCATAAGGTAAGGTAAGGTAAGGTAAGGTAAAGTAAGGTGAGGTGAGGTGAGGTAAGAATAGAAGAGAAGAGAAGAGAACCTTTATTGTCATTTTTTTACTGTGGGCCCAACGGCACACATCAAAAATGAAATTTACTTGCCCGCTCTCAAAGTGAAACACATACATGACACACACCTAAACATACTATGAACAACATATGTATAGACCCACACCCCTACATATATGTAGCAAATAAATATTAAATACTGTCCATCTTTGAAAGCCTTCTTCAGGTTGGAATAAGCGAGATCCAGTGTATTGTCCCTTCTGGTTGCAAAGTCCACCTATTGATGGAAATGTGGCAAGGTAGCTTTCAAATCCACTTGGTTAAAGTCTCCCACTGCAATAAATGCACCCTCTGGGTGAGTAGTTTGTAAGTCACTGATGGTCTGATAGAGAACCTTCAGGGCCTCTTCTCTGTTTGTATGGTGGTGGGGCATACACAGCTGTGATAATGGTAACAGAGAATTCTCTAGGAAGATAGAAGGGTTTGCATTTGATGGTCAGAAGCTCCACATCGGGGGAGCACAGACTTGAAACCACCTCGGCATTATTATACCATCGGTTACACCATTGCCCCATTTCATTCAACAAAGCAAAGACTCTGGAAAAGAGAAGCAGTCGCTGAAATCCCTTTGATGACGGATATCAGTCGTAAAATGTGACAATCCGAGCAGAGGAAATGGGCTTTGAGGAAGCCATTCTGTCTTCCAAACCTGTGGATGTCACCACTAGCAAATCACCTTTCCTAGAGGTCTTTCTCAAGCAGATAAACAAACCCCAAATCAACCATGAATTCTTCCAAGCTTCACTCCATTGCTTGGCCATAAGTGGAAGTCGCTGGAGGTCTCTGCCCATCTGCGGGTATAAAATTACCCAGCAAAAGAGTTTGAGGCATCCCTTGGCTGGATTCATCTCCTCGTGGCTGGCAAGATGGAGACCTTCCATGCCATCCCAGAGAATTGGACTTTGGCAATGCAAATAAATAAATAAATAAATCTAGTTTAAACCTGCGGATTTTCCTTCCATCTTTCCAAGAGGATGGATAATTGGTGGTTTGCTTGGCGGCCTTGAAGACACAGATTTATTTATGTAATTTTCTCTCTGGTCTGAGACCTGCTAGTTGCCCCCTCTGGATTCCGCTCTTACACGGAGCTTCTCCAAAAGTGGAAATTGCATTTCATTTAGAGCAGCGTTTCTCAACGTTTGTGTGATGGCGACCCCCGTCACACGAACGTGCCGCGCATGCGCGGCGCCGCCCCCTGAGGGGGGAAATGGCGGATCACATTGTTTGGCGACCCCCGTAAAATGGTCGATCGACCCCAAATGGGGTCGCGACCCATAGGTTGAGAACTGCTGATTTAGAGATCCCCAGAGGCAAGCAATCCTATGCTAGCTTTCCCCCAACTGACCCTCTTCCCCAACGGATATGAGTCAGCCCAAAGCGTAGATGGAGACTCAAGGAACTCTGAGTACTGCCAAGCCTCAACCAAAACCATTTTTTTTTAAAAAAATAAACAGACAGACAGAGAGGCTTTTACGACAATTCACCCACCCAATAATCTTTTTTTGCAACAACCCTCCTCTAGCAGTGACCACCAACTGATGGTCTGAAAAATTAAGAAGGTGCATCAGCATCAGAATTCTTTAAAAAGTCCTCAAATAGCTGTTGGTAATAATTGCTAACAGGCAAAAAGTTTCTCTCCAGAGGGATTTTGTGTCCTTTTTTCCCCCTTGTCATCCATATTTATACTGTGAAGAGATCTGTTTATTGGCTTTGAGATCAATAATATCGTAGCCACATCATCATAGCAGCAAAAATCCTTGGAAAAGGAAGGTTACCAATAGTAGCAAAAATTCATTTCAGAGTTAAATGAGGTAAGGTTGACATTTTTCAGTCTTGGGGGGGGGGGAAGCTGGGTGGATGATGGGATTGTGATTATGGACCAGGCCTGTATAATGGAGAAAAATTAAACCATCTGTGCATTTTCAAATGAGATTCTTGTTTTCATCCACTGCATGGTAGTAGATTTACAGTGAAAATAAAACACGGTTATTTTTTTTCTTAGAATTTGGAAGATGACGTCTCAAACCGCTGGAGACATTTTTCTAAATTAAACTGAAATTCACTAAACCGATTAGACCAAATTCATGGTTTCTGTTATGTCCCGAGCCTTGCAAACGGCTCGGGCGTTTGCAGGCAGTCCCGGGCAGGTGCAAAGCTGCCCGGGACCAGACAGGCTGTCGCCAGCGCCGTGCGCATGCGCGGGTGCTGGCGCGGGAAAAGTAACACATTTACCCGGGAAGCGTCTATATAAGAAGCTGGGAGGTTTTGGAGAGTTGCTGAAGCCATCTACTTGTAAGCTGAACGCTGAATAAAGGAAACTGAGAACTTCAACTGCTTCTCGTGTCTGCTTCCCGCCAAGGACGCAACACTGGCGACGAGGATGGGATGCCTTGCACTACCTGGAAAGGAAGAAGTGTAAGCTTACCCAAGGAGTCCTGAGCGGCGGAAAGGAACGGTGTCGACTCGGCAGCTGCCCGCCAATCCGGTGCGCATTCGGGGGTAGGCTGGCTGATAGACCCGTCTCCTGAAGATTTGAAGATGGCGAAAATCGGAAGGCTTTCGGAATTCGACGTCTCACATCCAGAGCGGTGGGAGTCCTACGTAGCCAGGGTGGAGAACTACTTCAAGGCAAACCAAGTGAGGGAAGAGAGCTTGAAGGCTGCCACCCTGCTTTGTGTTTGCGGTCAAGACGCCTTCGACATCGCAGAAAACCTTGCAGCACCTGTTCCAGTAGAGTCTGTCAGCTACGCAGATCTAAAGAAGCTACTGAAAGAGCACTTCCACCCCAAGATGTCCGTCATCGCATGGCGACACAACTTCGAGCAGAGGGATCAACGGCCCGGCGAGTCGGCCAAAGAATTCATCGCCGCATTACGGAAGGCCGCCAAGCACTGCGAGTTCAAAGACCTCGAAGAACGACTGAGGGACCGATTCGTGTGCGGGTTAAGGCATCGAGATCTACAACAGAGACTTTTCGCTAAAGAAGAACTGTCCTACCAAGATGCCTTAAGGGAAGTCACCGCAGAAGAAGCAGCAGGCGGCGCTATCAAAAACATGCGGCCGATTAGAAACAGTCCAGAGGTTGCATCCGTGCACCAGGAAGACGCCCAAAGGAACTCCGAGGAGGATCCAGACGAGGAAGTCGACCGTCTCCACCCCACGACGGAAGAAAAACAGAAGGGAAGCTCTTCAGCTCCGGTCAAGTGCATTGGCTGTGGAGGTCGCCACAGGAGAACCGACTGCAAGTTCCGCTCCGCTACCTGCCGGGCATGCGGCAAACAAGGACACATTGCAGCTGTGTGTCTGGGCCGACGAAAGGTACAACCTCAGGAAGAACCGCGCCTGAAAGGTACCAGATTCCCCAGCCAGAATAGAGTAGGGTTTTGCGCTTCGCGAAGAAGCATCCTTAGGACAGGCACACACAAGCCAATTAAGAAAAAGCTGTCACTCAAGGTGAAGCTACAAGGGGTTCCATTATCTATGGAACTAGACACAGGGTCTGCCTTTTCAATTATCTCCTTGCATACATTTAGGAAGATTTGTTCCGGTAGTGGAACTCAGGCCAAGTTAAGGCCTTCTGACATTGTGTTAACAGATTTTCAAAATTCAAGAGTGTGTGTTAAGGGGGAGGCCACCCTTAACGTGCAATACAAGAGTTTTGAAGGTCCACTAGACTTATTAGTAGTAGGGGGTGAACGAATGAGTCTCATAGGACTCGATTGGTTTGAGGCCCTGGGGATACACGTCACAGGACTCAACAGTTTACAAACACTCGACCTACAGGAAGTCTGCAAAGAATTTGCAGATGTTTTCAGCCCCCAGCTGGGCACATTCAAAGGATCCCCTGTGTCCTTAAAGCTAGACCCCACTGTCACTCCCATTAGAATTAAAGCAAGAAGGGTCCCTTTTGCTTTAAAGAGTAAAATTGACACTGAGTTAGACAAACTGATTCAACAGGGAATCCTAGAACCTGTTGATTCCAGTCCTTGGGAGACCCCCATTGTTACGCCTCTAAAGGCAAATGGGGACATTCGCATTTGTGCTGACTACAAATGCACTCTGAATAAGGCATTGCAGCAACATGCCTATCCTGTTCCTGTGGTCAGTCATATTCTGGCCTCCCTCAAGGGGGGGCGCGTTTTTGCAAAGCTTGACCTAGCTCAAGCGTATCAACAGCTGCCTGTTGATGATGATGCTGCTATAGCTCAGACTATTGTGACCCACAGGGGAGCCTTTAAGGTAAAAAGGCTGCAGTTTGGAGTGAATGTCGCTCCTGGGATTTTCCAAAGCGTAATGGAAAACACACTACGGGGTATACCAGGGGTTTGCCCCTACTTTGATGATGTCTTAATTGCAGGAGACTCCACACACATTCTAGCTGAAAGGCTAAGGGCTGTTCTGTTAAGATTCAGGAAGTCAGGCCTCAAGCTCAAAAAAGACAAATGCAAGATTGGGGTGCCTTCTACTGAATTTCTGGGATTCAAAATTGATGCTGCTGGGATTCACCCTGCTGAATCCAAACTGACTGCTATTTTAGAAGCACCTAGGCCAAAGTCCAAGGCCGAACTTCAGGCTTTCCTGGGCCTCCTGAATTTCTACAATTCTTTTCTTCCACATAAAGCTAGTGTAGCTGAACCTCTTCACAGGCTACTAGACAAACAAGCAGTGTGGCAGTGGTCACATACACATGAGGCTTGCTTTAACAAAGTTAAGGCCTTGCTCACTTCTAACAGTGTACTTGCACATTTCAACGAATCTCTTCCTGTATGCATCGCATGTGATGCGTCCCCTTACGGGGTAGGAGCTGTCCTGAGCCACCTCAGGTCTGATGGAACTCAGGTTCCTGTTGCATATTACTCCAGAACGTTGTCTTCTGCTGAGTGCAACTACGCTCAGATAGACAGGGAGGCTCTGGCTGTTGTCGCTGGAATTAAAAAATTCCACGATTTTCTCTATGGCAGGCATTTCACGGTCTTTACTGACCATAAGCCTCTGCTGGGACTGTTTACCACACGTAAGCAGACTCCCCAAATCATTTCCCCTAGAATGCTTAGGTGGTCTATTTTTCTGTCTGCATATGATTTTTCTTTACTCCACAAGCCTGGGAAAGAAATGGGCCATGCTGATGGCCTCAGTAGATTGCCTCTGCCAGTAGTAGAAGCTGACCCTGCGCCAGCTGTCAACATTCTATCAATCCAAGCCTTGCCCGAGCTCCCTCTTTGTGCCAGGGATGTTGCCGCTGAAACAGGTACAGATCACACACTTTCACGTGTCCGTTCCTGGGTTTTGTCCGGTTGGCCTGAGCACTGCCCTAGTCCTGAGTTTCAGAGTTTCTGGTCCAAAAGAAACGAGTTGTCCCTTTCTCAGGGTTGTCTGCTTTGGGGAAACAGAGTTGTCATTCCCTCCTCAATGAGGACTAGGGTCTTAGAATCCCTCCACGAGGGTCATCCTGGCATTGTTCGTATGAAGGCTCTTGCACGCAGCCACTTGTGGTGGCCTGTTTTAGATAAGGATATTGAGGCTAAGGTGCATGCATGCCACCTGTGCCAACGATCTCGCCCAGAGATGCCCCAAGCTCCCGTGCATAAATGGGAGGAAACGCAGTCCCCATGGTCTAGGGTGCACATTGACTACGCTGGGCCCTTTCAGGGCCAGTTCTTCTTGGTCCTTGTTGACAGCCATTCAAAATGGCTTGAGGTTGTACCTGTCTCTTCCACCACCACTGCAAAGACTATTCAGGTACTGAGGGGGATTTTTGCTGCACACGGGCTTCCAGATGTCATCGTGTCTGACAACGGCCCTCAATTCACTTCCTCCGAATTCCAAGCTTTCTTACAGGCTAACATGATTCGTCATGCCACGTCTGCACCCTTCCACCCGTCCACCAACGGTATGGCTGAACGTATGGTGCGCATCACAAAGGACGCCTTGAAAAGACTCACCTACGGGGACTGGCATCACAGGTTGGCTGACTTTCTCCTTTCTTATCGCACCACGCCGTCCACTTCTACAGGGAGAAGCCTAGCTGAACTTCGCTGGGGGCGTCAACTTACTACTAAACTTGACCGGTTGCATCCGGACAGACTGCCTTCATCTACCTCACATCCTAGGGCACCTAGACAACTGCTTGTGGGTGGCCCGGTTTGGGCTCGCAATTACGGGCCTGGTCATACCTGGGTCCCCGCTTCTATTTCCAGGGTCACAGGTCCTCTCTCCTACGAGGTAGCCCTGGACAACGGTCGTGTCCTGCGTCGGCACATCGACCAACTCCGCCCTCGGCGGGACTTTTCAGATGAGACTCCTGGGTCTTTTCCAGGGGCGGAGGGGGACCCTTTGGAGCAAAGGGAAGGGCACGAGCTGCTGCCCATCTCCACTGATGGAGCCACAAACGGTCCATCCCAGGGTTCCGCGAGAGCTCCGAACAAGAATTCTATGAGCCTACCTAACTACCAGGCATCCACGCCTACTCCAGCCAGGGAGTCACCCCGGGGGCATACTCACCTTCCACACACATCACACAGCACTCCAGTCACGGAGGATACCCGGGGGCATCCCAACAAATCATTCCCCGCAAGAGAGCTGGCACACAATCCCCAAGGTTGGCCTGACCTTACCCCAAATTCTACAGGGGGTCAAACATACAGGGAGGTGGTCGAGGAACCAAGTCCCGACTACAACACCTCTAGCCCAAATCAGGGAGTAACTGAGTTTTGGGAAAGTACAGGAACCCACACAAGCCCGGACACAGAACGGGGTTCAGGGAATGGTCAGCCTCCTGACAGGTCTTGGACGGACCTAGGAGGTTCAACAGAGATGCCCAGCAGTGGCTATCACTTCAAGGGGCCCGAGGGTCTACAGCTAGGCAGGTCAACCAGGTCACAAAGTGACAGAAGCCCTGGCCTGACGAGCCCGGTGGGCGAGCAAGCAGGCCAGGCATCGGGGCACAGTCCTTGGAAGGCACCAAGGCAAAATAAGGAGAACAGGCTCACATCTCCCTCCAGTCAGGGAACTCATGCTAGTAACCCAGAGCTGAGAAGGTCACAGAGAGCAAAGAAGTCTCCTAAATACTTAGAGGATTATATAACATTGCTGGCTAAACAAAAGCCAGGTAACGATAGGAGCACTGAGAAGCAGAACACTGCATAAAATAAATGTTTATATGTTGGTAGTAGTTTTAGCCCGGGGGAAAGGGGTGTTATGTCCCGAGCCTTGCAAACGGCTCGGGCGTTTGCAGGCAGTCCCGGGCAGGTGCAAAGCTGCCCGGGACCAGACAGGCTGTCGCCAGCGCCGTGCACATGCGCGGGTGCTGGCGCGGGAAAAGTAACACATTTACCCGGGAAGCGTCTATATAAGAAGCTGGGAGGTTTTGGAGAGTTGCTGAAGCCATCTACTTGTAAGCTGAACGCTGAATAAAAGAAACTGAGAACTTCAACTGCTTCTCGTGTCTGCTTTCCGCCAAGGACGCAACAGTTTCTAGAAGGTGTGGCATGCTGGGGCCATGGCAGAAATGGGTGCAATTATGTGGTTTTTTTTTTTTCTTCTAAACCAGGGATAGGCAACCTTGGCCCTTTTATGACTGGTAGACTTCAACTCCCAGAATCCCTCAGCCAGCCTGGCTCAGCTTGGAAGCCTCTCCCTTTCCCCTCAGCGTGGCTGGCTGAGGAATTCTGGGAGTTGAAGTCCACGAGTCATAAAAGGGCCCAGGTTGCCCACCCCTGTTCTAAACAAGAGACGCTGGGCTTATAGCCTTGAAGGATTCTTGCTGAAAAATCAGTCCCAATACTGAATTTCAGGTTATATTAGTCCAAAGAAGACTTGAGGGATTTTTAGAAGAGGCTGAGGAAGATTTGTTTGCTTACAAAAGGGGGAAAAAATGGCTTATATGCCACATAACATTGTTAGGCCCCAGACCTGCTACCTTTCTAGTTTTATACCTTTTTCTTTTTCTTTTAGGGCTGAATGGCAAACAGGTTCTTTAACAAGAGACTTAAGGAAAGGGAGGAATCAGCTTGTGTCTATTGGAAAATGTTCTTTTTGTTTGGATAGGTTTTATCTAATGTTTTATAATTCTTTCAAGTTCTTTTTCAATAGTGTGTATCAATCAGACGGATTCCATTTTTGTCGAATAAGGATGGATACAATTTTCGATGGCATTTAATTTTTATTTACACTTTCCTCCTCACGTCAGCAGGCTTACTGAACATAAAAATAAAATAAAATAAACAGTAAAGAGGACATCCCTCACAATCATAGTGAACATGCATTTGTGTCTGTAAGTTGTGCCAGTCATAAAGTGGGTCACTTGGGGCCGTTGTTAAGCGAACACTGTAGTCATTAAGCGAAGACCAGAGTAATTAGGCAAACCCATTGTTTGCTATGGGGCTTTTTTTGTTTTTGCTAGGAATTGGAAGCAAATACCAGTTTGTGCAAAAGCGTAAATTGTGGTCACCTGGCTGTGAGGGAGGACAAAGGGCTGAAAATGGAGTCCGGGTGCCAAGGTCCCAAAGGCGGTCAGAGGGTCGCAGAGGGAGGGGGGACACTAGACCTCTGAAACGGGGTCCTGGGAAGGCATTTTGGGGGTGGGGGGACCTTCCATTGCAACTCCAAGCCGCCTTAAGGGCTCCTTGCACAGAATATTGGATTTCCCTTCACGGAAATGGCTGAAGAGTTCGTGAAGCTTCTCCCTCCCCTTTATTTCAGGCAGTCCTGATCTACGGATGAAAAGAAAAGGCAAAAATGTTGTGTGTTTTGTCGTGCTTGGACTTTGGTGGCCAGAAGGAAAAGGAGGGGGTCTCCATCGAAAGAGAGGGAATGGGGGGACCTCGGCCATGAGGGGAACCAAAAGGAAAGAGTCAGGAAAAGAACCGGCAGAAAGCTGTCCTCCTGGGTCTCACTCCAGGGAGTGACTGAGTGGAGCTTCCCTGCTAAGGGGCAGTCTACCTTGGGAGATCCAGGCCTCTGGGTTCCAAAGAAAAGTCTGGCAACACAAAGGGAATGAGATGGTTTCTGGATTCAAAGGGATTGTGGAAAGAAGGCTTAAGTTGGTCTCTTTCCTTACCTTCCTTTTTTTCTCTCTTCCAGGGCTTTTTGCATGCTGGCATGTTTCCCTTGCCTTGCAAGGAAAAACAAAGAAAAGGAGGCCAAAGCAGAAACAGTCCGGCCCAAAACAAAAAAAATAATCTATACGGTTGAGATAACGCTGGTCAAGAGGGAGCCATGTGGTGAGTGGAGACTTTGGATCGGGCTCTTTCTGACCCTCCCAGCACCCCTCCTTCTGCAGCTCCTGCAGGTACATCTGCAAGGGTCTGTCCTGGATCCCCAAACGGAGCTTGATCTAGGATTAAACTAGGATTGAGCAAAATAGGGTGCTCAGAGCTTGGATGGAGGGTTTTGGGGCAGAGAGGGAAGGTGGGGAGGACTCTGCAAGACCCTTTGGCACCAGGAAGGTTGAGGTCTCTCTTTCTGCCTCTCTCTTCCAGCTCCCACACCCCCAGATCCTAAATCTGGAGGGGAAGGAAGAAGACATTTTAATTAACGAAGGTACCTTTCTTACTGATAATGTAATAAATGAAGCTACTTATGGCTGGCGATTGTGTTGATATGCAAAGGCTTCCCTTCCTTTTTTCCTTTATTTGTCCCACTTTTTTCTCCCCCAATGCAGGTGATTTGATTTTAGAAGATGTTTAAGTTCCACCCCATCATCCTCCAAATGGATGAAAAGGATGAAGTTTTGATTAATGAAGGTAACTTTCTTACTGGCTTGATGATGTCATTCAGACAGTCCAACTGACGCTCATCCGCATGAAAATGGCTCCAAAGATGTAAGCAGGGCTGCACAGTTCTGGGGACCTTTCCCCATTTTGTGGCCAATTTCTCAGAGGAGGGGGATATTCTGAAAATGGGGGGGGGAGCAGCCAGGAACAGAAAAGAACAGCTGTCTGCAGGAGTCTAAATCTTTTCATTCTGGGGGAAAAAGCGAAACCTCTTCAAAGGAAAACAAGAGAGTCCAGTCCAGCAAAGGAGATCCATGGGGGAGGGGAGAAGGCAAATGGGTTCCAGTTTTATCTTTAGTTCCTTGTTGGGGCTAAAAGCCCTGGTTGAGGACTTTCCAATAGGTCTAACCAAGGTTCAAAGGGAGGAGCTGGTTTCTGGAATCAAAGGGATTGTGGAAAGAAGGATTTAGTTGGTCCCTTTTCTTACCTTCCTTTTTTTCCTCTCTTCCAGAGCTTTTTGCATCCTGGGGTGTTTCCCGTTTCAAAAGAAACAGCAAGGAAAATGACCCCACAACCAATACAGCAGCTTCTACAGTCTGCCCCCCCCCCCAAAAAAAACAAATAATCCTGGGCTGTTTCCCTTGCTTTGTAAGGGAAAAAAAGGAAAAAGACCCCAAAGCTGATACAGTCTGATGCTCATCTGCCTGACAATGGCTCCCAAGGTGTAAGTAGGGCTGCTGGGCTCTGGGGAACCTTCCCCATTTTGTGGTTAATTTCCCAGAGGAGGGGGATATTTCACAGAGGAGGGAGATATTTCGCAGAGGAGGGGGAGAGCATCCGGGCGCAGAAAGGAACAGCTGTCTGCAGGAGTCTAAATCTTTTCATTCTGGGATGAGAAGGGAAAACAAGAAAGTCCAGTTGCCTGGTGTTAAAAGCATCTTTGGAATAAATCTCTTAGGAAAGGGGAACCAGGGAGGGGAAGGGGGAGGCAAAAGGGTTCCAATTTTATCTTTAGTTCCTTGTTGGGGCTAAAAGCCTTGGTTGAGGACTTTCCAATAGGTCTAACCAAGGTTAAAAGGGATGAGCTTGTTTCTGGATTCAAAGGGATTGTGGAAAGAAGAGTTTAGTTGGTCCCTTTTCTTACCTTCCTTTTTTTCTCTCTTCCAGGGCTTTTTGCATCCTGGGGTGTTTCCCCTTTTTCAAAAGAAAAAGCAAGGAAAACAATGCCACAGCCAATATAGCAGCTTGTCCAGCCTTCCCCACCAAAAAGCGAGTCACCTACGTAATTGAAATCACACTGGTGAAGAGGGAGCCGTGTGGGGAGTGGACACTCTGGATCGGGCTCTTCCTGAACCCCCAGCACCCCTCCTTCTGCAGCTCCTGCAGGTATCTCTGAGAGGGTCTGTCCTGGATCCCCAAATGGAGCTTGATCCCCGAATTGCACTCGTAGAGGGAGCAGGAGTTCCCCAAGGCCTCCGTGCGAATCTCTCCCCTGGCCAGGAGAATCCACCAGCTCCGTGAAGCAGAAAGAGCTTTTGAATAGAGGGATGGGGTCTCCAGGGGGAGAGGGCTGCCAAGAAGGCTCTGATTTTGGGGGGGGGTTTCTTCATCTGGGGGAGACCTAAAAGTTCACTGAGCACCTGCCTCTCCCTTTTCCAGAGGTCACTGAGAGGAAGAGGAGGATGAGGAAGAAGCAGCTGCTCTTTCTGAGGACCGAGAAAGTAAGTAGCCACCTGAAAAGGCCCAACTGAGAGCCCCACCCTCACATAATCTCTCTCTTGGGGAAAAAGGGCAGGGAAGCATGGGTCCTGTTTCCTTTCCATCCACTTGTTGGTGCATCAGGGAATCCCTGGACGTGGCGCTAATACGTGTCTCGATGGGCCAAAAGGAAGGCGGGGATGACTCTGCAAGACCCTTTGGCACCAGGAAGGTTGAGGTCTCTCTTTCTGTCTCTCTCTTCCAGCTCCCACACCCCCAGATCCTCAACCTGGAGGGGAAGGAAGAAGAAATCCTAATTAATGAAGGTAACTTTCTTACTGATAAAGTAATAAATGAAGATACTTATGGCTGGCCACTGTGTTGATATGCACAGGCTTCCCTTCCTTCTTTCCTTCATTTGTTCCCCTTCCCCCCCCCCAATGCAGGAGATTTGATTTTAGAAGATGTTTAAGTTCCACCCCATCATCCTCCAAAGCCCCTGAAGGTGGGTTGAGTCTATCTCTTCCAGCTCCCAGACGCCCAAATCTTAAATCTGGAAATGAATGAAAAGGATGTTGTTTTGACTAATGAAGGTAACTTTCTTATTGGCTTGATGATGTCATTCAGACAGTCCAACTGACGCTCATCCGCGTGAAAATGGCTCCCAAGGTGTAAGCAGGGCTGCTGGGCTCTGGGGAACTTGCCCCATTTTGTGGCCAATTTCTCAGAGGAGGGGGATATTCTGCAAAGGGGGGGGGCAGCCAGGAGTAGAAAGGAACAGCTGTCTGCAGGAGTCTAAGTCTTTTCATTCTGGGGGGAGAAAGGAAAGCTCTTCAAAGGAAAAACAGGAAGTCCAGTTGCCTGGTGGAAAAAGCATCTTTGAGATAATCCTCTTAGGAAAGGGGAACTGGAGGGGAGGAGGGGGAGGCAAAAGGGTTCCAATTTTATCTTTAGTTTCTGATTGGGGCTAAAAGCCCTGGTTGAGAACTTTCCAATAGGTCTAACCAAGGTTAAAAGGGATGAGCTGGTTTCTGGACTCAAAGGGATTGTGGAAAGAAGGCTTTAGTTGGTCCCTCTCCTTACCTTCCTTTTTTTCTCTCTTCCAGGGCTTTTTGCCTCTGCTTTCCGTGGATGGCCAGGAAAAGGCAGAGGAGAGAAAACGTTTTTCTCCAGTTCCTCCTCGGAAAAAGAAAGTGACCTATACCATTGAGATCACAATGGTGAAAAGGGAGCCATGTGGTGAGTGGACACTCTGGATCGGGCTCTTCCTGACCCCCCCCCCCAGCACCCCTCCTTCTGCAGCTCCTGCAGGTATCTCTGCGAGGGTCTATCCTGGATCCCCAAATGGAGCTTGATCTCCGAATTGCCCTCGTAGAGGGAGCAGGAGTTGCCCAAGGCCTCCGTGTGAATCTCTCCCCTGGCCAGGAGAATCCACCATCTCCGTGAAGCAGAAAGAGCTTCTGAATAGAGGGGATGGGGTCTCCAGGGGGAGAGGGCTGCGAGGAAGGCTGATTGAGGGGGCTTTCTTCATCTGGGGGAGACCTAAATGCTCGCTGAGCACCTGCCTCTCCCTTTCCCAGAGGTCACCAAAACAAAGTGGGAGGAAGAAGGAGCGCATGTTCGTAAGGATCGAGAAAGTAAATAGCCACCTGAAAAGGCCCAACGGAGAGCCCCACCCTCATATAATCTCTCTCTTGGGGAAAAAGGGCAGGGAAGCATGGGTCTTGTTTCCTTTCCATCCACTTGGTGGTGGGTCAGGGAATCCCTGGACGTGGTGCTAATACGTGTCTTGATGGGCCAAAGGGAAGGCGGGATGACTCTGCAAGACCCTTTGGCACCAGGAAGGTTGAGTCTCTCTTTCTGTCTCTCTCTTCCAGCTCCTGGAAGTCCAAATCTTAAATCTACAGATGGACGAAAATGAAGAAGTTTTGATTAATGAAGGTAACTTTCTTACTGGCTTGATGATGTCATCTGGACAGTCCAACTGACGCTCATCTGCGTGAAAATGGCTCCAAAGATGTAAGCAGGGCTGCTGGGCTCTGAGGAACTTTCCCCATTTTGTGGCCAATTTCTCAGAGGAGGGGGATATTTTGCAGAGGAGGGGGGGGGAGCAGCCAGGAGCAGAAAGGAACAGCTGTCTGCAGGACTCCAAATCTTTTCATTCTGGGATGAGAAGTGAAGTCGGTCCCTTTCCTTACGTTCCTTTTTTTCTCTCTTCCAGGGCTTTTTGCATGTGTTTTCCATGGATGGCAAGGCAGAAGACAACAAAGGCAGAAGATATGACTCCAGTATCTCCAGTCTGCCCGAAGACTTGGACAAAGCGAGTGACTTATGTTATTGAAATCACGCTGGTCAAGGGGAGCCGTGTGGTGAGTGGACACTCTGGATTAGGCTCTTCCTGACCCCCCCCCCCAGCACCCCTCCTTTGCAGCTCCTGCAGGTATCTCTGCGAGGGTCTGTCCTGGATCCCCAAACGGAGCTTGACCTCTGAATTGCCCTCATAGAGGGAGCAGGAGTTTCCTAAGGTCTGGCAACACAAAGGGAATCAAAATGGAAGGTGACCAAGAGCTGCATCAGTGGTCTTGTTCAATCAGCCAGCTTAGTGGAGCTTCCCTATACTGTGGCAGTCTACAACCAAAGAGCCATGCCTTCTTGGCCAAAAGAGGAGAAATGGGAAGATTTGGTGATTTGTTGGTACGTTCCCAGAGACTTTGGGGCAAAAAGCCTTGGTTGAGAACTTTCCAATAGGTTTAACCAAGGTTAAAAGGGATGAGCTGGTTTCTGGAATCAAAGGGATTGTGGAAAGAAGGCTTAAGTTGGCCCCTCTCCTTACCTTCCTTTTTTTTCTCTCTTCCAGGGCTTTTTTCATCCTGGGCTGTTTCCCTTGCTTTGCAAGGGAAAAAAAGGAGAAACACCCCACAGCTCTTCCAGGGATTTTTTTTCTGTTTTCCTTCTTTTACGAGGAAACTGGAGGGCAGGCGAAAACAAGTCACACATATTGTGAACGTTGAGCTGGTGAAGAGGGAGCCGTGTGGTGAGTGGAGACTCTGGATTGGGCTCTTCCTGACCCCCTCAGCACCCCTCCTTCTGCAGCTCCTGCAGGTATCTCTGTGAGTGATCTTAGACCTGGAAAAGGACGAAAAGGAGGAAATTTTGGTTAATGAAGGTAGATTTCTTACTGATAAAGTAATAAATGAAGATACTTATGGCTGGTCATTGTGTTGCTATGCACAGGCTTTCCTTCCTTCCTTCCTTCCTTCCTTCCTTCCTTCCTTCCTTCCTTCCTTCCTTCCTTCCTTCCTTCCTTCCTTCCTTCCTTCCTTCCTTCCTTCCTTCCTTCCTTCCTTCCTTCCTTTGTCCCACTATGATCCTATCCTCTCAGCCCTGGTCCTTCTCTCTGTTAAATGACCCAGACCCAGTTCCATCTCCTGATGTTTTCGCCTCCTGCCCCCTCATTTTTTGGTTATATTTCTTATGTATGTTTTTTGTTATATTTTGTTATATTTGTTATAGAAATAGATAAATAATGATGTACACATTGTTAATACTGAAATAAAAACATTTGAAATATTTCGCCCGGCCCTCTTTTGTCATCCTGGCCTTTGTCTTCAGAACATGTGTAGGTGCCCCTTTTCGAGTGTTACTAGGGGGTGGAAACCATCCCAACGTCTTTTGCCAAGGAAGGAACTTCCACGGATCAGAGGCCTCGGCTGTCACCACAGCAGAGAAAGGAGTTGTGTTCTCCCATTGTGGGTCTGTTGTGCAACCAGCCTCAAGCAGGTCAATCTCTGCCTCAGAGGAAGAAGAGGCCCCGGGACAGCCTCAGTTTGGAGTTAAATTGCCTGTTCTCTGAAGAAACGGCTTCTTTTGCAGGCCGGGCCTTCTGAGGAGGCCGTGATGCTCAGTGTGGTGTGTGGTTTGTCTAGGGTGGCTCTCTGCGCACCGCACTCTGCAATTCCCAAGGCGGCTTTCATTCTCAACCCCGTATTTGGCTAAATGAACCTTGATTTGGCCCCATCAACTTTTCATTGTGTAGTGCAGGGGTGTCCAAGATTGGAAATTTAAGGCTTGGGGACTTCAACTCCCAGAATTCCCTGGCTGGGGAATTCTGGGAGTTGGAATCCACAGGCCTTAAAATCCAGACTTAACAAAAATCTATAATTATAGGCCAGTATCGCTTTTAAATTCGGATTACAAAATATTTATGGCAATAATTGCGGGAAGACTAAAAAGATACCTACGTGGAGGGATTCAAATACCTGAACAACCGGTTCCCATATTTGATGCAGGCCTGGGCCTGCAATACGTTTAACGGACTTCCGGAAGTGACATCATAATCTTCCGGTGGGCTGTTCTAGGACTGGGAGGCCTGGAGGCCTAGAACGGACTTCCGGAAGTGGTATTCTTGCACTTCCGGTGGGCTGTTCTAGGCCTGGGAGGACTCCTGGAGGCCTAGACTGGACTTCCGGAAGCCAGCCCTTTCTCCCAATGAAGGTCCATGGAGCTACAGGTCCTCCCGAACCGGTGCGAACCGGCTGAATCCCACCCCTGGGCCCTCCCTGGTCTAGAGGGCTGGCTGGGGAATTCTGGGAGTTGGAGTCCACAGGCCTTACAGTTGCCAGGTTGGGAGCCCCCCTGATCTGGAGGGCTGGCTGGGGAACATGCAGCCTCTTTCCATGGGCAACTCCATTTGGGGATCCTGGCTTTGTTTGCCTTGAAAGGCGCCACTTTTGGGGGAGCAGAGAAGAGGAAACCCCTTCAGACGGCCCTGAAACCAGGATGGGGAGGGTGGGAGGGGCAGGGGGGCCATTCTGCCTTCCAGTGCCCAGCACCTCCCAGGTTTCCATCCTTCAGGCGGCAGAAATGGGGCCAGAGTGGCTCTGCAAAGCCCCCGTTTCCTCTGCCCGGCCCCTCCAGCCCTCCCCGTCTCTCTCGCTGACCGGCTTCATTACTGGAATGAGTTCTACAAAAGGAACATCCCTGTAACACAATCATGATGGAGAATTTAATAAAAACGAAGGACTACAATCTCTGAGAAAAACAGAAAGCCAGTGCTACCCTATTCTTCTTTGTTCTGAAATGGGTGCTGCTAAATTTACTCCTACGCTGAATTATATAATTATTGCAACTTTACTGATTGAGTTCAATCATCATGGCTAAAGGATTTATATTCATATTCTAGTCTTAAACTAACTAGAATATAATTCATTTAATTTTGGAATGTTTTTTTTTATGAATTCAGGCAACTGTGATTTACTCAGTGATGGGTTTTAAATGAGATCTTAAAATGGAGTACAAGTAGTTTTCAATTCATGATCACAATTGGGAGCAGAATTTCTGAATTTTCAGAAGCCGGCTGGGTAGATCTCCAATGGGAATCACTTGAACCCATGACACTGCAACCGTTAGGAAGACATGCTGTGTAAGGACCCACCTCAAATCCACATCTTAAGAAAAGAGAACTCTTGGAATGTCTCTTCCAACAGGATTTCCAGAGCTTGGGGCAGGAACTTAGCAAAATAGGCTGTAGGCTAACTTTTTCAGAGGTTTTACCAGTGTATAAAGAGCAAAATGCAAAAGGCCAGCGTATAGCACAATTCAATATGTGGCTAAAGGATGGTGTAAAGGGGAGGGCTTTGGATATATTAGTCACTATGTCAGTAGCTGGTCCAATGAAAAAATGTAGAAAAGAGATGGTTTGCATCCATCAAAGAAAGGGACTAAGTTACGCAGCTTTAAATTCACAGATTTTCTGGAGGAATATTTAAACTAAACAACGGGGACAGTGAGTTAGTTAATTAATACAGAGCATCCCTTTCCACGGGAATCTAAAAACTATAGGGCTATCAGTGCATGTAACAAAGATATATATGTGGAGAAGAATACCAACCTTGCTGTCAAGCAAAATCAAGCTTTCAATAACGAGTGCCACACAAAGTGCACTAACCAAATAGGTGGTAAGACAATAGGGGAACTCAGGTACCACACAGGTTATGTAAAAAGTAAACACAGGGTCGGTCATAAAGGACTCAAATGTCTATACAACAATGCACAGAGTATAAACAGCAAACAGGGTGAACTACAAATTAACGAGGTTAACGAGGGCAGATATGATATTGTTGCCATTACTGAAACATGGTGGGATGAAACCCACAAATGGAACACACAGCTAGAGGGATTTAAATTATTTAAAAGAAACAGACAAAATAAAAGAGAAGGTGGAGTTGCTCTCTATATAAGAAATAACTACATCGCCACAGAAATAGAGCACAACAATGACAAAAACTGTCTTGAATGCATTTAGATCAATATAAAAGGGAGAAAAAAATGACATTGCCATAGGTATATACTATAGGCTACCCAACCAAACACAGGAAATAGATGAAGTTTTTGCTAGTCAGCTAACTAAGGTATATAGGAAGCACATTACCATAGTAATGGGGGACTTTAATTATCCTGACATCAACTGGGAGACAAACTCTGCACCAAGTGGAAGATCAAACAGGTTCCTGACAAATCTAGCAGACAACTTTGTCTCCCCAAAAGTAGAGAAGGGAAATAGGGGATTAGCCATTTTGGATCTAATTCTCACTAATAGAGATGAAATGATAGAAGGTATTGAAGCCACAGGAACCTTGGGAGGTAGTGATCATGCAATATTGGAATTCAACATTATGGAAGCACAAGCAATAGAACACAGTCAAATTAGAGTCTTGGACTTCAAGAGAGCTAATTTCAATAAACTTAGAGAGGGCTTGGGAAGGATTCCATGGATGAGAATCCTCCAGGGGAAAACAACTCAAGAAGTTTGAGAAATTTTGAAAAGTGAGATAATAATCACCCAGTCTAGCATAATACCAACAAAAAGAAAAATAACAGCTCTCAAAAGAAACCAGCATGGCTGCATAAAGAACTCTCTGATAAATTGAAAGACAAAAAGGACAAGTATAGAAAGTGGAAAGAGGGACACATAACTAAGTGAGAATATCAGCAAATAGCCCGAGCCTGCAAAGATGAAGTGAGGAAAGCTAAGGCTCAAAATGGACTAAGGCTTGCGACCAAAGTCAAAAATAATAAAAAAAGCTTCTTTCAAGATGCAAAAAACAAAAAAAAGTGAAGGGAATGATTGGTTCATTAGTGGGTGAAAGTGGCAAGAAGGTGACAAGCAACAGGGAGAAAGCAGAACTACTCAACTCGTTTTTTGCATCTGTCTTTACACAAAGGGAAAAAAGAGACCAACCTATCAAAAACAGTGCCATAAAAAACAGTATAGAAACACAAGTTAAGATAGGCAAGAAAATGATAAGTGAGCATCTGTCCAGCCTAAACGAGTTCAAATCACCAGGACCAGATGGATTACACCCCAGGGTTCTCAAGGAACTGGTAGATGTGATCTCAGAACATTGAACTATATTTTTCAAACATCCTGGAGCACTGGGGAACTACCAGAGACTGGAAAACAGCTGATGTAGTTCCCCTCTTCAAAAAAGGAAAACAAATGGATCCAGGAAATTACAGACCTATCAGCCTGATCTCAATACCTGGGAAGATTCTGGAAAAGATAATCAAACAACGAATCAGTAAACAGCTACAGGCAAACCAAGTCATTACTAAAAGCCAACATGGATTTGTCAAAAACAGACCATGCCGGACAAACCTTATTGCATTCTTTGACCAAGTGACAAAATTAGTGGATCAGAGAAATGCTGTGGATATAGTTTACTTGGACTTCAGTAAGGCATTTGAGAAAGTAGATCACAACCTACTACTCAATAAGATAGAAAATTGTGGGTTAGACAGCATCACCACCAGATGGATTTGTAGCTGGCTGACCGGCTGTACTCAGTGTGTGGTCCTCAGTGGAACCGCATCTACATGGAGGGAAGTGTGTAGTGTGGTGCCCCAGGGCTCAGTTCTAGGCCCAACATCCTCAACATCTTCATCAACGATCTGGACAAGGGGATAGATGGGGAACTCATCAAATTTGCAGACGACACCAAGCTGGCAGGAATAGCCAACACTGCAGAAAGCAGGCTTAGGATACAGGAGGATCTGGACAAACTTGAACACTGGGCGCTATCTAACAAAATGAAATTCAATGGTGAAAAAAGTAAGGTTCTACATTTAGGCAAGAAAAACCAAATGCACAGGTATAGTATAGGGGGAACCTTGCTCAATAGTTGTAACTATGAGAGAGATCTCGGAGTCCTAGTGGACAGTCATTTAAATATGAGCCAGCAGTGTGCTGCAGCTGCCAAAAAAGCCAACACAGTGCTAGATTGCATTAACAGAGGGATAGAATCAGGTTCACGTGAAGTATTAATACCATTTTACAATACCCTTGTAAGGCCACACTTGGAATACTTCATCCAGTTTTGGTCATCACGATGTAAAAAAGACGTTGAGACTCTAGAAAGAGTGCAGAGAAGAGCAACAAAGATGATTAGGGGACTGGAGGCTAAAACATATAAGGAACGGTTGCTGGAATTGGGTCTGTCTAGTTTAACCAAGAGAAGGACGAGGGGGGATAGGATAGCAGTGTTCCAGTATCTCAGGGGCTGCCCCAAAGAAGAGGGAGTCAAGCTATTTTCCAAAGCGCCTGAAGGCAGGACAAGAAGCAACAGATGGAAACTAACCAAGGAGAGAAGCAACCTGAAACTAAGGAGAAACTTCCTGACAGTTAGAACAATTAACCAATGGAAAAATCTGCCTCCAGAAGCGGTGAAGTTTTTAAGAAGCAACTGGACAGCCATTTGTCCCAAATGGTATAGGGTTTCCTGCCCGAGCAAGGGGTTGGACTAGACAGCCTCCAAGGTCCCTTCCAACTTTATCATTATTAGTATCTCCTGGAGGATTCCGCTGGCTTGATGATGTCATCTGCACAGTTCAACTGACGCTCATCCACGTGAAAATGGCTGCCTGGATGTAAGCAGGGCTGCTGGGCTCTGGGGACCTTTCCCCATTTTGTGGCCAATTTCCCAGAGGAGGGGGATATTCCGCAGAGGAGGGAGGGAGCAGCCAGAAGGAGAAAGGAACAGCTGTCTGCAGGAGTCTAAATCTTTTCATTCTGGGGGGAGAAGGGAAAGCTCTTCAAAGGAAAAAGAGAAAGTCCAGTTGCCTGGTGGAAAAAGCATCTTTGGGATAATACCTCTTAGGAAAGGGGAACTGGGGGGGAGGAGGGGGAGACAAATGGGTTCCAGTTTTATCTTTAGTTTCTGATTGGGGCTAAAAGCCCTGGTTGAGAACTTTCCAAAAGGTTTAACCAAGGTTAAAAGGGAGGAGCTGGTTACTGGACTCAGAGAGATTGTGGAAAGAAGACATTAGTTGGTCCCTCTCCTTACCTTCCTTTTTTTCTCTCTTCCAGGGCTTTTTGCCTCTGCTTTCCGTGGATGGCCAGGAAAAGGAAGGCAGAGGAGAGAACGGATTTTTCTCCAGTTCCTCCTCGGAGAAAGAAAGTGACCATTACCATTGAGATCACAATGGTCAAGAGGGAGCCATGTGGTGAGTGGACACCCTGGGTCAGGCTCTTCCTGGCCCCCCCAGCACCCCTCCTTCTGCAGCTCCTGCAGGTATCTCTGCGAGGGTCTGTCCTGGATCCCCAAATGGGGCTTGATCCCCGAATTGCCCTCGTAGAGGGAGCAGGAGTTGCTCAAGGCCTCCGTGCAAATCTCTCCCCTGGCCAGGAGAATCCACCAGCTCCCTGAAGCAGAAAGAGCTTCTGAATAGAGGGGATGGGGTCTCCAGGGGGAGAGGGTTGCGAGGAAGGCTCTGATTTGGGGGGGCTCTTAATCTGGGGGAGACCTAAAAGTTTGCTGAGCATCTGCCTCTCCTTTTTCCAGAGGTCAGAGAAAGGAAGAGGAGGATGAAGAAGAAGGAGCCCCTCTTTCTCAGGACCGAGAAAGTAAGTAGCCACCTGAAAAGGCCCAACTGAGAGCCCCACCCTCATATAATCTCTCTCTTGGGGAAAAAGAGCAGGGAAGCATGGGTCCTGTTTCCTTTCCATCCACTTGGGGGTGGGTCAGGGAATCCCTGCACGTGGCGTGAATATGTGTCTCGATGGGCTAAAGGGAAGGGGGGGATGACTCTGCAAGACCCTTTGGCACCAGGAAGGTTGAGGCCTCTCTTTCTGTCTCTCTCTTCCAGCTCCCACACCCCCAGATCCTCAATCTGGAGGGGAAGGATGAAGACATGTTAATAAACGAAGGTAACTTTCTTACTGATAATGTAATAAATGAAGATACTTATGGCTGGCCATTGTGCTGATATGCACAGGCTTCCCTTCCTTCTTTCCTTCATTTGTTCCCCCTTTTTTCTCCCCCAATGCAGGAGATCTGATATTAGAAGACCTCTAATTTCCTCCCCACCACCATCCCCCCCATCCTCCAAAGCCCCTGCAGGCAGGACAAGGAGCGACGGAGGGAAACGGATCAAGGGGAGAAGCAACCTGGAACCAAGGAGGAATTTCCTGACAGTGAGAACAATTAACTGATGGAGCAACCTGACTCCAGGGGTTGTGGCTGCTCCAACACTGCAGGTTTTTCACAGGACACTGGACACCCATATGACTGACATGGTATAGGGTTTCCTGCCTGAGCAGGGTGGGTTGGGCTAGATGACCTCCAAGGTCCCTTCCAACTTTATTAATATTATCATTGTTGTTGTTATTATTATTATTATTATTATTATTATTATTATTATAGCACGGATTTAAGTGCCTCCCACTCGGACAGAAGAAAAGTCCCTTTGCTTCTAACGCCATCGGTTAATGATGTCAGCCAAGATGGCGGCAGCGTTGGAAGCAGAATCGGATCTCCGGGGAGAGAAGGAACCAAACTCAGGTGGAAGGTACTAGGAGGGGGAGGGGGAAGGGAGGAAAAGGAAGCAGGAAGCTAGAGAGGGAAGAGAGAAAGGATGCAGGAAAAGAAGAAATTGGGGCAAGGAGGAAAAGGCCAGCAAACAGGAGCGCAGCAAATGAAAGGCTGCGCAGGGAGTCGGAGGCAGCCGGCAGCAGAGAAGGGGGGAACCGGCTCAGGAGCCCAGCTAAGCAGCTCAAGGCTGGGAAGGAAAAAAAAAGAGCAGCGAACCGGCAGCTTAATAGCAGACTAGGAGGGAGACTGTGGGAAGCAGCGAACAGCCAAGATCGCCGGTTTTAACGGTTGGCCGTCTGACTCTCGTATCTGCAAGAGGAATTGGCTGTTCAAAGGGATGCTCTGCATGAAACTTCGCCCAGGCTGGAAGAGGCCCAGCTGCACCCGGGAGGCCCACCCAAGGGACCGGAGGCCCATTGGAGAGGAACCGGAGCGCCACCCCCGTCCGACAGAGCGGCCGCGCAGGACCACAAAGGGGACGTTGGAGGACTTCCAGGCCAAGGGAGGCTACCTGAAAGGCCTGGCAGCCCAGCAACCCAGCCCAGCCCAACAAAGCAGAGACCAGTATGGGAAACCGGGTGAAGCGGTGTGCTGGCAGCTTGAGCGGTGGAGAGGAGGCAGCCGGTGGCCGTACACAGCAGTGGACCAGTGAGGCAGCAAGGGGCAGTGCAGAGACGGTGGGTAGCGGCAGCCCAGAGCGAAGGACGGAGAGGTGGCTGGGGGTGGGGCAGAAGTGGCAGACGGTGGTGGAGGCGGACTGGGAGGACTACAGGTGGAGTCGAGGCCGCAGGACAGAGGCAGTGGAGCAGCAGAGGACCTGACTGGCAGCTCTAGAGAGGCTGGCTGGACAGAAAAGCCAGAAACAAGGCTAACTGCAAAGCACGTCCACCAACCAGAAAGAGGGATTTTGAAACAACAAACTCATGGAACAGGTGACATACTATGCTGGTATGCAATACCTGTTCCACCTATGTGCTTATGCCCAAAGAACATTCAAACTACACATGCATTAGATGTAAACTAGATGAACTACTACAAGGAAGAGTAAGGAACGTGGAGGCAACGCTAGGCAAACCACAACGTACCAAAAAAAGCTCTACCAAAACCGAACCAAATAATGAAGAAATAGCTCCCAGAGGATTTGACCCTCCTGACAAACCCTTGGAGGAGGAAGACAAATGGAGGTATGTCACACATAGAAGGAAACACAACACTCAAAGAAAGAAGCAGCATACAACTACGGTAACAAAGCCCTTCTGCCCAATCCAACACAACCAGAAGCAACACCATTAAAACTGAGCAATCGATTTCTCCCCTTAGATTGAAACACGCAGACCCACAATCACCTCCTCAAAGAAAACATGCAGATACCTAGTGAAGAAACAACTTTAAATATCCCTAGAAAAGTCACTTCAAATATCCCTAAACGTGTCACATCAACAAACACACCTGAGATAAACAGAAAGGCACCCCAGACTGCAGCCCACAAAAAGGAAGGCGAGTGTTGGTAATAGGAGATTCTATCCTCCAAGGAACAGAATCATCCATCTGCAGACCAGTCACACAATCCAGGGTATGTTGTCTCCCTGGAGTAAAAATCAAAGTTGTGGCTGAGAACTTAACCAAAATAATACAGATTACTACCCTTTCTCCTTCATGGATTACTGCCTTGTCGTGGCAAAGGGGCTTGCGTAACTCTATGAAGCTTTGAGATATGCCATGCAGGGCCACTCAAGACGGACAGGTCATAGCAGAGAGTTCTGACAAAATGTGATCCACCAGAGAAGGAAATGGCAAACCACTCCAGTATCTTTGCCATGAAAACCCCATGGACAGTACTAAAAGGCAAAAAGATATGACACTGGAAGATGAGCCCCTCAGGTCAGAAGGTGTCCAATGTGCTACTGGGGAAGAGCAGAGGGCTAGTACTAGTAGCGCCAGAAAGAATGAAGCGACTGGGCCAAAGCCAAAAGGACGCTCAGCTGTGGATATATCTGGTGGTGGAAGGAAAGTCCGGTGCTGTAAAGATTTTTTCTCCATAGGAACCTGGCATGTAAGATCCATGAATCAAGGCAAACTAGACGTAGTCAAACAAGAGATGACAAGACTGAACATCGACATCTTAGGAATCAGCGAACTAAAATAGACAGGAATGGGTGAATTTAACTCAGATGACCATCAGGTATACTACTGCGGGCAAGAATCCCTCAGAAGAAATGGAGTAGCCTTCATAGTCAATAAAAGAATAGGAAAAGCAATACTGGGATACAATCCCCTAAATGACAGAATGATCTCAGATCGAATCCAAGGCAAACCATTCAATATCACAGTAGTCCAAATCTATGCCCCAACCACTGGTGCTGAAGAGGATGAAATTGACTGGTTCTATGAAGCCCTACAGCACCTTATAGAATTAACGCCAAAAAATGATGTCCTTATCATCATGGGGGATTGGAATGCTAAAGTAGGAAGCCAAAAGATAACCAGAAAAGCAGGCAAGTTTGGCCTTGGAGTACAAAATGAAGCAGGGCACAGGCTGATACAATTTTGTCAAGAGAACACGATGGTCATAACAAGCACTCTTTTCCAACAACCCAAGAGACGGCTCTATACATGGACATCACCAGACGGTCAACACAGAAATCATATTGACTGTGTGCTCTGCAGCCAAAGATGGAGAAGCGCTATACAGTCAATAAAAACAAGACCAGGAGCTGACTGTGGCTCAGATCATGAGCTTCCAGTGGCAAAATTTAGGCTTAAATTGAAGAAAGTAGGGAAAAGCACTAGGCCACTCAGGTATGAACTAAATCATATTCCTGATGAATACACAGTAGAGGTGACAAATAGATTTAAGGAATTAGATCTGATAGACAGAGTGCCTGAAGAACTATGGATGGAAGTTCGCAACATTGTACAAGAGGTAGCAACTAAAACCATCCCAAAGAAAAAGAAATGCAAGAAAGCAAAATGGCTGTCTGAGGAAGTTTTCCAAATAGCTGAGGAAAGAAGGGAAGTGAAAGGCAAAGGAGGAAGAGAAAGATACACCCAATTGAATGCAGAATTCCAGAGAAGAGCTAGAAGAGATAAGAATACCTTCTTAAATGAACAGTGCAAAGAAATAGAAGAAAACAACAGAATAGGGAGGACCAGAGATCTCTTCAAGAAAATTGGAGATATGAAGGGAACGTTTCATGCAAAGATGGGCATGATAAAGGACCAAAATGGCAGGGACCTAACAGAGGCAGAAGAGATTAAGAAGAGATGGCAAAACTACACAGAAGAACTATACAAGAATGAGTTTAATGTCCCAGATAACCACAATGAGATGGTCACTGACCTCAAACCAGACATCCTAGAATATGAAGTGAAATGGGCCTTAGAAAATCTGAGCAACAACAAAGCTAGTGGAGGTGACAGTATTCCAACTGAGCTATTCAAAATCTTAAAAGACGATGCAGTAAAAGTGCTACACTCAATTTGCCAGCAAATTTGGAAAACTCAACAGTGGCCACAGGATTGGAAAAAGTCAGTTTACATTCCAATTCCAAAGAAAGGCAATGCTCATACTGTTCAAACTATCGCACCATTGCACTCATTTCACATGCTAGTAAAGTTATGCTTAAAATCCTACAAGCTAGACTCCAGCAGTATGTGGATCGAGAACTAGCAGAAGTTCAGGCAGGATTTTGAAGAGGCAGAGGAATTAGAGATCAAATTGCCAACATACGCTGGATCATGGAAAAAGCTAGGGAGTTCCAGGAAAATATCTACTTCTGCTTCATTGACTATGCTAAAGCCTTTGATTGTGTAGATCACAACAAATTGTGGCAAGTTCTTAAAGAGATGGGAGTACCAGACCAACTTATTTATCTCCTGAGAAACCTATATGTGGGTCAAGAAGCAACAGTGAGAACTGGACATGGAACCACTGATTGGTTCAAAATTGGGAAAGGAGTCCAGCAAGGCTGCATACTGTCGCCCTGCCTATTTAACTTATATGCAGAGCACATCATGAGAAAGGCAGAGCTAGATGAATCAAAAGTTGGAATTAAGATTGCCGGGAGAAATATCAACAACCTAAGATATGCAGATGATGCCACTCTAATGGCAGAAAGTGAAGAGGAACTAAAGAGCCTCTTGATGCGGGTGAAGAAGGAGAGTGCAAAAGTTGGCTTGAATCTCAACATTAAGAAAACCAAAATTATGGCATCTGGCCCTCTCAATTCCTGGCAAATAGATGGGGAAGAAATGGAAGTAATGACAGATTTCATGTTACTGGGCTCCAAGATCACCTCAGATGGAGACTGCAATCAAGAAATTAAAAGACGCTTGATCCTGGGGAGGAAAGCTATGACAAATCCAGACAGCATACTAAAAAGCAGAGACATCACCCTGCCAACAATAGTGCGTATAGTCAAGGCCATGGTTTTCCCAGTTGCTATATATGGATGTGAAAGTTGGACCATAAGAAAGGCTGAGCGCCAAAGAATGGATCCCTTTGAACTATGTTGCTGGAGAAGACTGCAAGGCATTCAAACCGATCAGTCCTAGAAGAGCTCAACCCTGAGTACTCTTTAGAAGGCCAGATCATGAAATAAAAAATCAAATACTTTGGCCACCAAATGAGAAGGAAGGACTCACTGGAGAAGGGCCTAATGCTGAGAAAGATTGAGGGCAAGAGAAGAAGGGGACGACAGAGAATGAGGTGGCTGGACGGAGTCACTGAAGCAGTAGGCATGAACTTAAATGGAATCCAGAAGATAGTGGAGGAGAGGAAGGCCTGGAGGAACATTGTCCATGGGGTTACGATGGGTCGGACACGACTTTGCAATTGACAACAACAACTACCCTTTCCTCCTCCTCCACATTGGGATGGATGACACAGCAAAGAACCTGAGTAGAATATTGAGAGATTATAAACAACTAGGCAATAAAGTTAAGGAGCCAGGAGCACAAGTGATGTTCTCATCAGTACTCATTTCATCAGAGAAGAAGTGATAGAGGGAGTTGAAGTTACTGGAACCTCTGGCGAAAGTGACCACGTCATACTGGAATTTAATATAATGCAAACACTAGCAAGAGAAAACAATCCAACCAGGGTCTGAAACTTCAAAAGAGCTGACTTTAACAAAATCAGAGAGAACCTAGGAAACAAGAAATTCAAGACGATACTGATATGGCTGTACAAAGATCTCTCTGACAAACTGAAAAACAAAAAGGGCAAATACAAAAAATGGAAAGAGGGGCACATTACTAAGGCTGATTTTCATCAGACAGCCAGAACATGCAAAGTCAGGAAAGCAAAGTCTCAGAATGAACAAAGACTTGCAACAAAAATCAAGGATAATAAATAAAAGTTTCCTCCAATATATTAACAACAAGAAAAAAGTCAAGGAAACTGTAGGTCCACTAAAGAGAGAAGATGGCAAAGAAATAACAGGCAACAGGGAGACAGCAGAGCTGCTTAAATCATACTTTGCATCAGTCTTCACATAAAGGAAACTATAGCCCAACATACAGTATAAAAAAAACACTGCAAAAGAGAAACTAGAAACAAAAATTAAAATAAGCAAGAAAATGGTAAGAGAACACCTATCCGACCTTGACGAATATAAACTGCCAGGATCCGATAGATTACATCCCAGAGCAGACAGATGTTATCTCAGAACTGTTGCACCACATCTTTCACAAATCCTGGAGCACCAGGGAAGTAGCTGAGGATTGGAAAAGTGTTATGTGGTCCCTATGTTCAAGAAAGGGAAAAAATACAGACCCTGGAAACTACAGACCAATCAGTCTAACATCAATACCTGGGAAGATCCTGGAAAAGATAATAAAAAAACAGATCTGCAAATAAATAGAAGCAAACAAAGTTATAACCAGTAGCCAGCAGGGGTTTGTTAAAAAGAGATCATGTGAAAGTAATCTTATATCAGTCTTCAATAAAGAGACTAAACTGGTACACCAGCGAAATGTTGTGGACACAGTATACTTAGATTTCAGTAAGGCATTTGATAAGGTAGACCACACCCTATACTCCTTGGCAAGCTAGAAAAAGGTGGAATAGACAAAATCACCACCAGATGGATCTGTATCTGGCTGGCAAACCGTACCCAACAATTAGTCCTCAATGGTACTACATCCACGTGGAGAGAAGTAAGCAGTGGGATACCACAAGGTTCCGTCTTAGGCCCAGGACTCTGGAATACCTTCATAAGTGACTTAGAGGAGGGAATTGAAGGGGAACTCATTAAATTCGCAGGTGACACCAAACCGGCAGGAGTAGCCAACACCCCAGAAGACAAACTTAGGATCCAAAAAACATCTTGACAAACTTGAACAATGGACCCTATCCAACAAAATGAGTTTCAATGTGGAGGAAAGCAAAGTTTTATATTTAGGCAGGAAAAATCAAAGGTACAAGTGCAGTTTGGGTGAGACCTGGCTTATACACAGTAACTGTGAGAGGGACCTTGGAGTCCTAGGAGATGATCACTTGACTATTAGCCAGCAGTGTGCAGCAGCAGCCAAAAAAGCTAATACAATCCTGGGTTGTATAAACAAAGGCATAGAATCAAGAACACATGAAGTATTAGTACCGCTTTATAAAACTCTAATAAGACCACAGCTGGAATACTGCAGCCAATTTTGGTCACCATATCACAAAAAAGATGTTGAGAGTTTGGAAAAAATTCAGAGAAGAGCAACTAAGATGATCAAAGGCCTGGAAACTAAAACATACAAAGAACGGCTGCAGGACTTGGGTCTGGCTAGTCTAAAGAAAAGAAGAAATAGGGAGACATGATAGCAATGTTCTGGTATTTGAGGGGCTGCCACCAAGAAGAGGGGTCACATTATTCTCTAAAGCACCAGAGGGCAGGACAAGAAACAATGGTTGGAAAGTGATCAAGGAGAGAAGCAACTTGGAATTAAGGAGAAACTTCCTGACAGTGAAAACAACTAACCAGGGGAACAGCTCGCCTCCAGAAATCGTGGGTGCTCCATCACTGGTGATTTTAAGAAGAAGCTGGACAGTCTCTTGTCTGAGATGGTCTAGGTTCTCCTGCTTGAGAGGAGGACTGGACTAGAAGACCTCTAAGGTCCCTTCCATCTCTATTCTATTCTAGCATCAATTATTACACATAATGGTTGCATTTGCTCTGTTCTACTCTTCTGATCTTAAAATACGGGCTGTTGGGACAGCAATGAACGTGGCGCCTGGATCCCACCTGGTTTCTCCGACTGTTGCTGTCTGGAGCATCCTCTCCCCAGGCTGGAGGAAGGATTAAAGACCGTGCGAATCCACGGACTCCACTGATGGATGGCCTAGCAGATTGGATGGGATGGTGTCCAACCTTCCGGCTAGTGTTTTCTTCCATCTAGGGGACAATTGTATGTCCCCACTTATATGCTCCCCATTGAAGGCAAATAGAAGATAAAGAAGACAGAAGTTCAGCTAAAAGGACTATATTAACAGGATCTTGCAAGTCTGAAAGTACAAACTTCCCCCTGTTACTTTTAACTACGGATCTATTATGGTGGCTGCTTCTAAAGTCTCTTTCTCTGACCGTTAAGTGGACTGGCGACTCCTCCTGCTCCCGCCTGGCACATCCCATTGCCCTAATTTAGATCACACGTTGTGTGTACGTTTCCAACACAATTCTACATTAGGTATTCTTCTGATGGACCTCTGGGCGGTATGATGAAGGTGATGCTTCAAGGGTTTTTATTACTTTATTGAAATATAACATGCAGAACTACAAAGGAAATGAAAATAATGGGAAAAGAAGGGAAGAAAAGGGAAAAGACGAAAAAGTGTAGGAGAAAGGGAATGAAAAAGAAAAGCATTTTGTTCCAACTTCTTTTGGACGAGTGCATTAAGGTATTGACCTAGAACCTTGAATTTTTATTTCAAATAATAATAATAGTAATATTAGTAGTAAAATAATAATAATAATAATAATAATAATAATAATAATAATAATAATAATAATAATAATAATAATAATAATAATACTGCCTATCCTAGGTCCTGGGTAAGGACTCAATAGGTAGACAAAATGCCACATCCAGTCTGAACATCTGGCTGACTGTGCGATGATCGATAATAATAATAGTATTACCTTGTTGTGGTTGTGGGGCTTGTGTACTCTGCGAAAGAGGAGAGCTGTGCCAGAGGTTCAACCATACTGGGCCGGTCTCATCAGAGGAGTCAAAAAGTGTCTCTCCCATAAAAAAATATGGAGAGACGTAAATTTTGGGAACTCACACCAGCTGGGATGTCACCCAGGTTAACATGGTCCACGCTAGAAGTTGGAGTTCCTGGATATCTGTGAAAAATGGGCTAGAGCAGGGGTCTCCAACCGCTGGTCCATGGACCAGTACTGGGATGTGGCATGCCAGCAACCGGTCTGCACAAACCAGCAAAGCCCCATCTGAGGGATACAGGTAACACACAAAACCACACACTCTCTGTTTGTTGTGCCCTGTCGGCCACCAGAGGACTCAGTGGCCGATTCAGGTGAGGAAGGACGGGAGTGGGTGCCGGGCCAGGCATCAGGGCCATCTGAAAGCTCCGACAAATGAATGGAGCTGTCACAGCCAGGGACAGAGGTGGAGCCTGGGCCGTCCGCCAGCCCTCCGATGGAAAGGCTGAGACCTCCATGCCTGGAGACAAGTGATTCAATAGCGGAGGATCACATGGGGCCAGTGATTGATGTGCGGGCACAGCAGAGGCTGAGGAGAGGAGAACAGTGAGAGGCTATGGGGTGGTCTTCGGGGCAGAAGAGCCCCACCCTAAGCTGTGGATAAAAGGCAGGGGTGAAGACAAATAAGTGTGGCAGACAACTATTCATCTTCCTGCCAGTAAGACACTTGTATTTGGAACTCCTGACACTTCTCTTTGGAATTTTATTATATATAATAATATATATTATTATTATAATAATAATAATAATAATGATGATGATGATGATGATGATGTGGTTGTGGGCTTGTGTACTCTGCAGAAGATGAGAGCTGTGCCAGAGGTTCAACCATAGTGGGCCGGTCTCATCAGTGGAGTCAAAAAGTATCTCTTCCCCCCCCCCCTTAAAAAAAGGACAACTATTCATCTTCCTTTCAGTCAGACACTTGTATTTGGAACTCTTGATACTTCTCCTTGGAATTTTGCCAGAGTTTTTCCCCTGATCCCATGGTGCTGGAAGTCGGAGTGCCTTCTGAGCGTGGGCGTGTCTTATGTGCAACAACAGCCAGCTTGCTTGAAGGACCTTTGGCTGCAAGCATGGAGAGACTGAGAGTAACTCTGGGTTTTGGGAGACCCCTACAGGGGAAAAGGGAGTGAGCTCCGTTGTTTGGAGGCTGTGTGAAGCTGCTGACATTCCTGAACTAAAAGGAACGTTAGAGACTATTTGGTGCTTCTGTTGTGTTTGGGGAGCCAGGTCAGAACACCAGACCACAGAAAAGCTTCTCTCCATGGAACTGGTTCCTGAAGCCCAAGGGGTTGTGGAACTCTGGGCTACAGAACTCAGGACTTTTGGCTGAGCAACCAGGGCCAGCAGCTGCAGAACTACTGGAAGAAAAAGTGTTTACCTGTCACAAATACACAGTGATTGAAAACAAAGAAAGAATGATATGTTAGGACAGATCAAGTCCAACAAGAACAGGATATCAGAAACGAACGCACCTGGTCTAGAAAGAACAACATCCAGAATCAGAAATAACAGAACAGAGACTAGCAGATCAACACAGGTTTATAATATGAAGTAAAGTATTCACAGAAACAGAACTGGGCGAACTGCAAAGGTTTACCCAGGGCAAAGGAATCAAAGCCTTGCCGGAAGAAACTCAGAAAGTAGAGGCAAACCAGGGGGGGATGGCAGTGGAGGAATCCAGCAGAGATATACAACTGTTCTCACTTGGAAACCGGGTGCCTCTCCCTCAGGAAGAACAAAGCCCTCTAACTAAAGAAATAACCCTGAGTGTGTCATGGATCGACTACAAAAAGGCATTTGACTCTCTGCCACATGACTGGATAATCAAGTGCCTATAAATAACAGGAGTCAGTTGAAACATCAGAAAATTTGTGCAAAGATCGATGGCACAATGGAAGACACAGTTGCTGGTCAATGGTGAGAGACTGGGAGAGGTTAAGATCAAGAGAGGAATATTTCAATATTTCACCTGCTACCTAGCATCCTGGACTTAACAACTGTCGATAAGAAAGAGAAAAAAGTCTGGATAGTGGACGTGGCAGTGCCTGGAGATAGCAGAATAGATGAGAAAGAACTGGAGAAGATAACAAGATACAAAGACCTACAAAAAGAAATGGAACGACTGTGGCAAAGGCAAGCAAGGGCGGCACCAACAGTAATGTTTTGTCCCAGCCTACGTGAGTCCTTGCTCAACTGCTTTACTCAGGAGGAAAACACCCTCTTCATGGAAGCAGGAAGGGCTCGCAAGAAAAACAAACCCCTTTTTATTTTTACACACCAGACTCAATGTCCAAGACTTTGGAGGCAAACAACTTCAGAAGTAAACAAAGCAACAAAAAACAAAGCCGCAGTGTGAATTGTTGCCATCATCAACCAGCACCTCCCATGCCTCCATAGTCCAGCCAGGGCGTAGCTTTTTAGTGACTTTTACTTTGCTTATGGAGCCACCCCACTGTCTTCCTCTGTCTTCCTCTCCTCTGCTCTCTCTGCATCTGCGCATCATGGATTGGCCCCAGCTGTTCCTCATCGTTGCCCAACTCAGTGTTATGGTTCCGGCTAGTGAAACACTTGAAAGAACTTCCAGGCATTGATTTCCCTAAAAGTCTTTTATTGCTTCAAAATGTCGGCACAGGCATAACAAAGTCTATGCTAAGATCTAAGTTCTCTTCCTCTGAGCAGTTAAATTATCAGCATATTCCCTCCCTAAATGAGTTGTCATATATCCCGTTATCCAATTAGTGTGAAGGTCAAAGGTTTCCTTCCTCTCTCTTATGCTCTACATTAACTCTAAAAATACCAGACAGTTCTGCATATTGTCAAAGCAAGAATATACAGTATTTGCAGCGTTGACACTCAGGCTCCCAAAACAGCTGTGTCTCTGCCCAAGCGTGAGTAGAGGGGCCGGGCTCCTCGTCCGACTGTGAATCTTGGTGCTCCTCAGTATCTTCCTCAGATGCCACTCCAGGCTCCTCCTCCTCACCTGAGTCCCCAGACTCGGCTGCCGGATCCACTGGCTGGCGAGGAATCACAACAACCCCTCATTTCAATCCTGAGCTGCAAATATTCTCCTTTATTAATAAGTCTCTTCCTCAATGTAAACTATTCACTACACTGATCAATATTGTTCCCCTTCCAATACTAAGAAGGGACCTTGGAGATCATCTAGTCCAAACCCAGCCCCAGCCCTGTCACCCACCGTGACCCCCTCCTTACCAGCAGCCACCCCGGAGGAGAGTCGCCCTAGGCGCAGTCTGCATGGAGCAGCGCAGCCAAGGACATGGCAGCCGGGCAGCGGGGACAACACTCCACCCTCGTGTCCCAACGCATGCAGACGATGCTGCAGGGTGCGGACAGAGTGCGTGGCTGCCATAATGCTGCTGGGCCTCCTGGCAATCTGCTGTGGCAGGCCGTGGAGGGGGTGTGTGGCCCTGTGGGGAGGAGAGGTGGGGTGGGGTAGGGGCGAGGTGGTTTTGGGGCACTCGGTCTCAAAAAGGTTCACCATCATTGCCCTATACCATTTCAGACAAGTGGCTGTCCAGTCTCCTCTTTAAAACTTCCAGTGTTGGAGCATTCACCGCTTCTGGAGGCAGGTGGTTCCACAGGTTAATTGTTCTCACTGTCAGGAAATTCCTCCTTAGTTCCAGGTTGCTTCTCTCCTTGATTCGTTTCCATCCGTCGCTCCTCGTCCTGCCCTCATGTGCTTTGGAGGATAGGTTGACCCTCCTCTTCTTTCCTATCCTGTCAGCCCTGGTCCTTCTCTTTGTTCAATGACCCATCCCCAGTTCCAGCTCCTTAGCCCCCCGCTCCCTCATTTGATTGTTATATTTGTTATTTATGGTTTTTTGGTTATATTTATTGTTATTTGTTATAGAAATAGGTTCATATTGTACATATTGTTGATATTGAAATAAAAACATTTGAAATATTTCCTCTTCCCCTCTATTCACATCTTTGTCATCCTGGCCTTTGTCTTCAGAAAATGTGCAGGTGCCCCTTTTCGAGTGTTACTAGGGGGTGGAAACCATCCCAACATCTTTTGCCAAGGAAGGAACTTCCACGGATCAGAGACCTCGGCTGTCACCACAGCGGAGAAAGGAGTTGTGTTCTCCCATTGTGGGTCTGTTGTGCATCCCAGCCTCAAGCAGGTCAATCTCTGCCTCAGGGGAAGAAGAGGCCCCGGGACAGCCTCAGTTCGGAGTTAAATTGCCTGTTCTCTGAAGAAACGGCTTCTTTTGCAGGCCGGGCCTTCTGAGGAGGCCGTGATGCTCAGTGTGGTGTGTGGTTTGTCTAGGGTGGCTCTCTGCACACCACATTTTGCAATTCCCAAGGCGGCTGTCATTCTCAACCCGTATTTGTCTAAATAAACCTTGATTTGGCCCCATCATCATTTCATTGTGTAGCGCAGGGGTGTCCAAGCTTGTCAACTTTAAGGCTTGGGGACTTCAACTCCCAGAATTCCCTGGCTGGGGAATTCTGGGAACTGGAGTCCACAAGCCTTAAATTTACCAAGGTTGGGAGACCTTGTTCTTAGGCCACATCTGATTCTTCTTTTCTTTGCCCTAATCGATTTTCTCTGTTCCGAAGCTTGTCTCCTAGGTTGATGGAGCACCTGCTTGCTTCCTAGTAGTCCTCCTTTAAGCCGTCAAGAATTCCTGCTTCCGAGGCATGTTGGTTGGAAACATGTATGCTAAACCAGCATTTAACATCTGGGTGTTTATTTTAATTTTTTGAAATCCCAGAGCACAGAGAATCATTGACCTACTTCAAAATCACAAAAGGTTTCCTTAACGGTGGTGACAAAAGAAGACGTAAAATTGGGTCAGTCACGCAGATGGCCTGATTTATGACCTGTGCTGGGTAAGGCTCCATTATGGTCGTAAGTCAAGGACTCCTGTGAGTCTGCTCTTGCCCCTTGATCTTCCTTTATAGCACCTGGTGAAAAGCACTTGCAAACCGGAGAAGGCTTCGGATCCGAGGCAAATGGAAAAGCCTAGGGCAGTGGTGGCGAAACTATGGCACAGGTGCCAGAGGCAGCACTCAGAGCCCTCTCTGTGGGCACAAGTGCCAATGCCCCAGGCTTGCCTTCCATGTGACCCCCTCCTCACCAGCAGCCCCCCTGGAGGAGAGTCACCCCCGAAGCGTGCCCCACGCAGAGCGGTGCAGCCAAGGACATGGCAGCCAGACAGAGTAGACAAGACTCTGCCCTCATGCCCCATCGTGCACAGTTGATGCTGTGGGGCATGTGCAGAGGGCGTGGCCGCCATGGCGCTGCTGGGCCATCTGCTGTGTGCCCTGGAGGTGGTGAGTGGCCCTGGGGGCAGGCGGGGCAGGGGGTGGAGTGGGGGCATGGCCAGTTTTTGGGCACTCGGTCTCTAAATGGTTCACCATCACTGACCTAAGGGGAGCATTACGTCCATGTTGGTCCTCAGTCATCCGGGTTGGGGTATCCTGGGATCCTGCGATCCCCTTTGGTGATCTTCTTACAAAAAATAGGGAAAACCAGATTCACTTCACGACCGCATTGCTAATTTCACAACTGCAGGGACTCGATTAACAAACAGGGCAAGGAAAGCTGTAGACTGGGACAGGATTCACTCTACAAATTTCTCAGCTATGTAATTTCTCAGCTCAGCTGTGATCGTAAGTTGAGGACTATCTGTGTTTACGACGGTCAGGGGATCCCCTTTCGCAACCTACTGACAAGCAAAGTCAACGGGGAAGACAGATTTACTTCACCACCGTGTAACTAACTTAACAAGTGCAGTGTTTCATTTAACAACTGGGGCAAGCAAGGTCGCTAAATGGGGCAAAGCTCACTTAAGATCTGTCTCACTTAGCTAGGGAACCCAAAGCTTCTTTTTTCAGGACCTCCTTTGTTTTTCCTTGAACACGTTTCGCTTCTCCTCCAAGGAGCTTCTTCAGCTCTGACTGGATGGTGGGGAAAGGAAGGATTTATACTCCTTGCAGACAGCTGGTCATTTGCCTCCTTTTTAGAGACTTCTTGGGGCACTTGGAGGTTTATCTGTGTCCTCAGGGTCACCTGAGTTGTGCCAATGGATGCGGAGCCTTCTTGGTACTGCTGCAAGGACTGTGTTGTGGAGTTGTCCTTCCTGCAGGATGTTTTTCTGCCTGGGTCCCTTCACTGTGGAAGACAGGCGCAGGCTGTTGGGGATGTGTCTGTGTTGTCTGCCTCTCACACTGAAGCGCAAATGGTTCCTAGAATCTGCAATGTTTTCTGGAAATGCGTTCATCCTCCCGCACCATTCAAAGGGAATCCATCCTAAAGTGCACAGCTAAATGTCCATGGAAATGCTCCATCATCCAGGTCATAAGATAAGGTAAGGTAAGGTAAGGTAAGGTGAGATGAGAAGAGAAGAGAAGAGAAGGTAAGATAAGATAAGATAAGATAAGATAAGATAAGATAAGATAAGATAAGATAAGATAACCTTTATTGTCATTTTTTTACTGTGGGCACAACGGCACACATCAAAAATGAAATTTACTTGCCCGCTCTCAAAGTGAAACACATACATGACACACACCTAAACATACTATGAACAACATATGTATAGACCCACACCCCTACATATATGTAGCAAATAAATATTAAATAGTGTCCATCTTTGAAAGCCTTCGTGAGGTTGGAATAAGCGAGATCCAGTGTATTGTCCCTTCTGGATGCAAAGTCCACCTATTGATGGAAATGTGGCAGGGTAGCTTTCAAATCCATTTGGGTAAAGTCTCCCACTGCAATAAATGCACCCTCTGGGTGAGTAGTTTGTAAGTCACTGATGGTCTGACAGAGAACCTTCAGGGCCTCTTCTCTGTTTGCATGGTGGAGGGAGGGGGGCATACTCAGCTGTGATAATGGTAACAGAGAATTCTCCAGGAAGATCAAAGGGTCTGCATTTGATGGTCAGAAGCTCCACATCGGGGGAGCACAGACTTGAAACCACCTTGGCATTATTACACCATCGGTTACACCATTGCCCCATTTCATTCAACAAAGCAAAGACTCTGGAAAAGAGAAGCAGTCGCTGAAATCACTTTGATGACGGAATTCAGTCATGCAATGTCACAATCTGAGCAGAGGAAATGGGCTTTGAGGAAGCCATTCTGTCTTCCAAACCTGTGGATGTCACCACTAGCAAATCACCTTTCCTAGAGCTCTTTCCCAAGCAGATAAACAAACCCCAAATCAACCATGAATTCTTCCAAGCTTCACTCCAGCGCTTGGCCGTAAGTGGAAGTCGCTGGAGGTCTCTGCCCATCTGCAGGTATAAAGTTACCCAGCAAAAGAATTTGAGGCATCCCTTGGCTGGATTCATCTCCTCGTGGCTGGCAAGATGGAGACCTTCCATGCCATCCCAGAGAATTGGACTTTGGCAATGCAAAAAAATAAAATAAATCCACTTTAAACTCGTGGAATTTCCTTCCATCTTTCCAAGGGGATGGATAATTGTGGTTTGCTTGGCAGCCTTGAAGACACAGATTTATTTATGTAATTGTCTCTTTGGTCTGACACCTGCTAGTTGCCCCTCTCTGGATTCCGCTCTTACAGGGAGCTTCTCCAAAAGTGGAAATTGGATTTCATTTAGGGATCCCCAGAGGCAAGCAATCCTACGCTAGTTTTCCCCCAACTGACCCTCTTCCCCAGCAGATATGAGCAGCCCAAAGCGTAGATGGAGACACAAGGAACTCTTGAACCCAGACCTCTGAGTACTGCCAAATCTCAACAAAACCATTTTTTTTAAAAAAAAATAGACAGACAAACAGAGAGGTTTTTACAACAATTCACCCACCCAATAATCTTTTTTTGCAAGAACCCTCCTCTAGCAGTGACCCCAACTGATGGACTGAAAAATTAAGAAGATGCATCGGCATCAGGATTCTTTAAAAAATCCTCAAATAGCTGTTGGTAATAATTGCTAACAGGCAAAAAGTTTCTCTCCAGAGGGATTTTGTGTGCTTTCCCCCCCCCCCTTGTCATCCATATTTATACTGTGAAGAGATCTGTTTATTGGCTTTGAGATCAATAATATCGTAGCCACATCATCATAGCAGCAAAAATCCTTGGAAAAGGAAGGTTACCAATAGTAGCAAAAATCCATTTCAGAGTTAAATGAGGTAAGGTTGACATTTTCCAGTCTTGGGGGGGGGGAAAGCTGGGTGGATGATGGGATTGTGATTATGGACCAGGCCTGTATAATGGAGAAAAATTAAACCATCTGTGCATTTTCAAATGAAATATTTGTTTTCATCCACTGCATGGTAGTAGATTTACAGTGAAAATAAAACAGTTATTTTTTTAATTAAAATTTGGAAGACAATATCTCATTTTTCTAAATTAAACTGAAATTCACTAAACTGATCACACCAAATTCATGGTTTCTAGAAGCTGAGGCCTGCTGGGGCCATGGCAGAAATGGCTGCAATTATCTGGGGTTTTTCCCCTTCTAAACCAGGGATAGGCAATCTTGGCTCTTTTATGACTGGTGGACTTCAACTCCCAGAATCCCTCAGCCAGCCTGGCTCAGCTTGGAAACTCTCCCTTTCCCCTCAGCGTGGCTGGCTGAGGAATTCTGGGAGTTGAAGTCCACCAGTCCTAAAAGGGCCCAGGTTGCCCACCCCTGTTCTGAACAAGAGACGCTGGGCTTATAGCCTGGAAGGACTCTGGCTGAAAAATCAGTCCCAATACTGAATTTTGGGTTATATTAGTCCAAAGAAGACTTGAGGGATTTTTAGAAGAGGCTGAGGAAGAGTTTGTTTGCTTACAAAAGGAAAAAAAAATGCTTATAGGCCACATAACATTGTTAGGCCCCAGACCTGCTACCTTTCTAGTTTTATACCTTTTTCTTTTTCTTGTAGGGCTGAATGGCAAACAGGTTCTTTAACAAGAGACTTAAGGAAAGGGAGGAATCAGCTTGTGTCTATTGGAAAATGTTCTTTTTGTTTGGATAGGTTTTATCTCATGTTTTATCATTCTTTCATGTTCTCTTTCAATAGTGTGTATCAGTCAGGTGGATTCCATTTTTCTCGAATAAGGATGGATACAATTTTCGATGGCATTTAATTTTTATTTACACATTACTCCTCACTTCAGCAGGCTTACTGAACACAAAAATAAAATAAAATAAACAGTAAAGAGGACATCTTTCATAATCATAGCAAACCTTCAATCTTGGTTGTAAGTTGTGACAGTCATAAAGTGGGTCATTTGTGGCTGTTGTTAAGCAAACACTGTAGTCATTAAGCGAAGACCAGAGTAACTAGGCAAACCCATTGTTTGCTAGGGGGCTTTTTTTGTTTTTGCTAGGAACTGGAAGCAAATACCAGTTTGTGCCAAAGCGTAAATTGTGGCCACGTGGCTGTGAGGGAGGACAAAGGGCTGAAAATGGAGTCCGGGTGCCAAGGTCCCAAAGGCGGTCAGAGGGTCGCAGAGGGAGGGGGGACACTGGACCTCTGAAACGGGGTCCTGGGAAGGCATATTTGGGGTGGGGGGACCTTCCATTGCAACTCCAAGCCGCCTTAAGGGCTCCTTGCACAGAATATTGGATTTCCCTTCACGGAAATGGCTGAAGAGTTCGTGAAGCTTCTCCCTCCCCTTTCTTTCAGGCAGTCCTGATCTACGGATGAAAAGAAAAGGCAAAAATGTTGTGTGTTTTGTCGTGCTTGGACTTTGGTGGCCAGAAGGAAAAGGAGGAGGTCTCCATCGAAAGAGAGGGAATGGGGGGGCCTCGGCCATGAGAGGAACCAAAAGGAAAGAGTCAGGAAAAGAACCGGCAGAAAGCTGTCCTCCTGGGTCTCACTCCAGGGAGTGACTTAATGGAGCTTCCCTGCTAAGGGGCAGTCTACCTTGGGAGATCGAGGCCTCTGGGTTCCAAAGAAAAGTCTGGCAACACAAAGGAAATCAGAATGGAAGCTGACCAAGAGCTGCATCAGTAGGGCTTGTTCAGTCAGCCAGCTTAGTGGAGCTTCCATATAAGGAGGCAGTCTACAAGCAAAGAGCCATGCCTTCTGGGCCAAAAGAGGAGAAACGGGCATATTTGGTGATCTGTTGGTACCTTCCCAGAGACTTTGGGGCTAAAAGCCCTGGCTGAGAACTTTCCAATAGGTCTAACCAAGGTGAAAAGGGATGAGCTGGTTTCAGGACTCAAAGGGATTGTGGAAAGAAGGCTTTAGTTGGTCCCTTTATTTACCTTCCTTTTTTTCTCTCTTCCAGGGCTTTTTGCAAGAAAACAAAAGGCAAAGGACCCCAAAGATTGGAGAAACACCTCAGTTTCTCCAATCTGCCCCCCCAAAAAGAGTGACCTACACAATCAATATAACGATGGTGAAGAGGGAGCCGTGTGGTGAGTGAACACCCTGGATAGGGCTCTTCCTGACCCCCCCCCAGCATCCCTCCTTCTGCAGCTCCTGCAGGTATCTCTGCGAGGGTCTGTCCTGGATCCCCAAATGGGGCTTGATCCCCGAATTGCCCTCGTAGAGGGAGCAGGAGTTGCCGAGGCCTCCGTGCGAATCTCTCCCCTGCCTGGCCAGGAGAATCCACCAGCTCCGTGAAGCAGGAAGAGCTTCTGAATAGAGGGATGGGGTCTCTAGGGGGAGAGGGCTGCGAGGAAGGCTGATTGAGGGGGCTTTCTTCATCTGGGGGAGACCTAAAAGTTCCCTGAGCACCTGCCTCTCCCTTTCCCAGAGGTCAGCGAAAGGAGGAGGAGTGGGAGGACGAAGGAGCGCCTCTTCTTAAGGACGGAGAAAGGAAGGAGCCAACGGAGGCTACCTGAAAGGCCCAGAGACCAGGATGTTCGGCTACCTATGTTCAGTTAACACTAATTGACATAATGGTAAATAGTTATAGTAAATATGATAAACGATAATCATAAACAGTATCAGTTGGTCAATGCATATCATCCTTCTTACTAATATATATTCAAAATAACATAGCACATTCATGTCTCACTGGTTCCTTTTCCTAAACCATTGGTAAAAATTATCCCATGTTCTAAAGTAAACTGAATCCTCCGTCTCTTTAATCTTTTAGGTAGAAAGCCATTTCTATCTGTGTATATAAATTCAGTCAAGAATTTCTTAATTCTTTCTGCCATTATCCAAGCAAAAATTTTATAATCCACATTTAATAGCGATATTGGTCTCTAGTTTTTTTGTTTGTGTAAGGTCAGTGTCTTCTTTGGGTATTCAGGGAATATTAGCTTTAGTCCACGACTTTGATATTTTAGTCTCCAAAAGCATTTCATTACACAGTTCTTTCAAAGTCAGGCTTTATACATCTTGTAATACTATATAAAATTCTGCAGAAAATTCACCTGGACCAGGAGTCTCAACTTTTTTTAATAAACATTTTATTAGGTTTTATACAGGTGAGGGGAGGATGGGGTCAGTACGGGTGTGGGAAGGGCTAGGAATAAGGAATTCAGGATAGGGTAAGGCAGGGGTAGGCCACCTCGGCTCTTTTATGACCCTTGGACTTCAACTCCCAGAATTCCTGAGTCAGCATATGCTGGGGTAAAAGGGGAGGTACAGTAATGAGGTAACCCCCAACAACAATCCCAGGCTTTAACAAGCAAACTACCATCCGGATATACATACATATTGAGTAAACATAGTTTATATAATACTAAACAATTATAATAAGTAGAGTTGACTATAATCATATAATTAGAAATGAATAAACACAGTTCCTCTAAGTAGATAACCATAATTAATAAAATATCAACTAATTCTAACTATCGCCTAACTAACTATTTAAAATCACTAGTAATAACGCTGTTATTAACATAGAAGATAAAGCTTAGTTAAAAACCTATCATTTATTCTATTTAATTGCAAGCTCTTTTCTCATTCTATCGTATTTTTAACCATTGATAAAATGTTTCCCAAGTTTTAAAGAAAATTGGATCTTCTTTCGCTTTCATCTCCAAGGTTAATTTATCCATGTCTGCAGATTCTAAAATTTGGGTAATTATAGCCTGATCAGATGGTAGATTTTCACTTTTCCATTCTTCCAGGGCTTTTTGCATGTGTTTTCCCTGGTTTGCAAGGAAAACAAAGGCAGAAAACCAAAAAGCCGACGGTCGGATTTCTCCACTCTGTCCCAGGACTCCAAGGAGAAAAGTCACCTCCATTATTGACATGACGATGGTCAAGAGGGAGCCGTGTGGTGAGTGGACACTCTGGATCGGGCTCTTCCTGACCCCCCCCAGCACCCCTCCTTCTGCAGCTCCTGCAGGTACATCTGCGAGGGTCTGTCCTGGATCCGCAAACGGAGCTTGATCTAGGATTAAACTAGGATTGAGCAAAATAGGGTGCTCAGAGCTTGGATGGAGGGTTTTGGGGCAGAGAGGGAAGGTGGGGAAGACTCTGCAAGACCCTTTGGCACCAGGAAGGTTGAGGTCTCTCTTTCTGCCTCTCTCTTCCAGCTCCCACACCCCCAGATCCTCAACCTTACAGGTTTCCTCGCTAGCTAGCTTGTATTCTGACAATGATGGCAGGTGCTAGCCATTGAAAGCTAGGTGGACGTAAGTAAGAGCTAAAAGAAAGAATCACTGAAGGCTGTAAGGAAAGTAAGGATTAGTTGGCTTGGACCTGTTACAAGGTCCATGCGTAGAGTTTAGGTGTGGCTATGCTTATAAGCAGGTTTCCTCACTGACTGGCTTGTATCCTGACGATGATGGCAGATGTTAGCCATCGAAAGCTTGATTTTATTTATTAAAACCTTGGTGTTTTACTTCCTGGTGATCGCTTTCCTTTTTTACTGAAATATATATATATATATATATATATATATATATATATACACGGTTGAGATCACAATGGTGAAGAGGGAGCCGTGTGGTGAGTGGACACTCTGGATCGGGCTCTTCCTGATCCCCCCCAGCACCCCTCCTGCAGCTCCTGCAGGTATCTCTGCGAGGGTCTGTCCTGGATCCCCAAATGGGGCTTGATCCCCGAATTGCCATCATAGAGGGAGCAGGAGTTGCCCAAGGCCTCAGTTGTTGTTGTTATTATTATTATTAATCTCTCCCCTGGCCAGGAGAATCCACCAGCTCTGTGAAGCAGAAGGAGCTTCTGGATAGAGGGGATGGGGTCTCCAGGGGGAGAGGGTTGCCAAGAAGGCTCTGATTTGGGGGGCGGCTTCTTCATCAGGAGACCTGGACGTGGCGCTAATACGTGTCTCGATGGGCCAAAGGGAAGGCGGGGATGACTCTGCAAGACCCTTTGGCAACAGGAAGGTTGAGGTCTCTCTTTCTGTCTCTCTCTTCCAGCTCCCACACCCCCAGATCCTGAATATGGAGGGGAAGGAAGAAGAAATCCTATTTAATGAAGGTAACTTTTTTACTGATAACGTAATAAATGAAGATACTTATGGCTGGTCATTGTGCTGATATGCACAGGCTTCCCTTCCTTCTTTCCTTCATTTGTTCCCCCTTTTTTCTCCCCCAATGCAGGAGATTTGTATATAGAAGACCTCTAACTTCCTCCCCACCACCATCCCCCCCATCCTCCAAAGCCCCTGCAGGCAGGACAAGGAGCGACGGAGGGAAACGGATCAAGGAGAGAAGCAACCTGGAACCAAGGAGGAATTTCCTGACAGTGAGAACAATTAACTGATGGAGCAACCTGACTCCAGGGGTTGTGGCTGCTCCAACACTGCAGGTTTTTCACGGGACACTGGACAGCCACATGTCTGTCATGGTATAGCTCCCGGAAGTCCAAATCTTAAATCCAGAGATGGATGAAAATGATAAAGTTTTGATTCATGAAGGTAACTTTCTTACTGGCTTGATGATCTCAGTCCTTTCCTTAATTTGTCCCACTTTTTTCTCCCCCAATGCAGGTGATTTGATTTTAGAAGATATTTAAGTTCCTCCCCACCACCATCCACCACCATCCTCCAAATCATCCGCAGGCAGGTTGAGTCTCTCTCTTCCAGCTCCCACACCCCAGATCTTAAATCTGGAAATGGATGAAATGGATGAAGTTTTGATTAATGAAGGTAACTTTCTTACTGGCTTGATGATGTCATTCAGACAGTCTAACTGACGAATGGCTCCAAAGATGTAAGCAGGGCTGCTGGGCTCTGGGGAACTTGCCCCATTTTGTGGCCAATTTCTCAGAGGAGGGGGATATTCTGCAAAGGGGGTGGAGCAGACAGGAACAGAAAAGAACAGCTGTCTGCAGGAGTTTAAATCTTTTCATTCTGGGGGGAAAAGCGAAACCTCTTCAAAGGAAAACAAGAGAGTCCAGTCCAGCAAAGGAGATCCATGGGGGAAGGGGGGAGGCAAAAGGGTTCCAGTTTTATCTTTAGTTCCTGATTGGGGCTAAAAGCCCTGCTTGAGAACTTTCCAGTAGGTCTAACCAAGGTTCAAAGGGACGAGCTGGTTTCTGGATTCAAAGGGTTTGTGGAAAGAAGACATTAGTTGGTCCCTCTCCTTACGTTCCTTTTTTCCTCTCTTCCAGGGCTTTTTGCCTCTGCTTTCCGTGGATGGCCAGAAAAAGGAAGGCAGAGGATAGAAAACGTTTTTCTCCAGTTTCTCCTCGGAAAAAGAAAGTGACCTACACCATCCAGATAACTATGGTCAAGAGGGAGCCGTGTGGTGAGTGGACACTCTGGATCGGGCTCTTCCTGAACCCCCAGCACCCCTCCTTCTGCAGCTCCTGCAGGTATCTCTGTGAGGGCCTGTCCTGGATCCCCAAACGGAGCTTGATCCCCGAATTTCCCTCCTAGAGGGAGCAGGAGTTGCCCAAGGCCTCCGTGCGAATCTCTCCCCTGGCCAGGAGAATCCACCATCTCCGTGAAGCAGAAAGAGCTTCTGAATAGAGGGGATGGGGTCTCCAGGGGAAGAGGGCTGCCAAGAAAGGTCTGATTTGGGGGGGGTGGTTCTTCATCTGGTGGAGACCTAAAAGTTTGCTGAGCACCTGCCTCTCCCTTTCCCAGAGGTCACCAAAACAAAGTGGGAGGAAGAAGGAGCCCCTCTTCCTCAGAACCGAGAAAGTAAGTAGCCACCTGAAAAGGCCCAACTGAGAGCCCCACCCTCATATAATCTCTCTCTTGGGGAAAAAGGGCAGGGAAGCATGGGTTCTGTTTCCTTTCCATCCACTTGGGGGTGGGTCAGGGAATCCCTGCACGTGGCGCTAATACGTGTCTCGATGGGCCAAAGGGAAGGTGGGGAAGACTCTGCAAGACCCTTTGGCACCAGGAAGGTTGAGGCCTCTCTTTCTGTCTCTCTCTTCCAGCTCCCAGAAGTCCAAATCTTAAATCTAGAGATGGATGAAAATGACGAAGTGTTGATTAATGAAGGTAACTTTCTTCCTGGCCTGATGAGGTCATCCGGACAGTCCAACTGTCGCTCATCTGCGTGAAAATGGCTCCAAAGATGTAAGCAGGGCTGCTGGGCTCTGGGGAACTTTCCCCATTTTGTGGCCAATTTCTCAGGGGAGGGGGATATTCCGCAGAGGAGGCGGGAGCAGCCAGGAGCAGAAAGGAACAGCTGTCTCCAGGAGTCCAAATCTTTTCATTCTGGGATGAGAAGTAAAGTCGGTCCCTTTCCTTACGTTCCTTTTTTTCTCTCTTCCAGGGCTTTTTGCATGTGTTTTCCATGGATGGCAAGGCAGAAGACAACAAAGGCAGAAGATATGGCTCCAGTATCTCCAGTCTGCCCGAAGACTCGGACAAGGCGAGTGACCTATGTTATTGAAATCACGCTGGTCAAGGGGAGGCATGTGGTGAGTGAACACTCTGGATTAGGCTCTTCCTGACCCCCCCAGCACCCCTCCTTTGCAGCTCCTGCAGGTATCTCTGCGAGGGTCTGTCCTGAATCCCCAAACGGAGCTTGATCCCCGAATTGCCCTCGTAGAGGGAGCAGGAGTTGCCTAAGGTCTGGCAACACAAAGGGAATCAAAATGGAAGCTGACCAAGAGTTGCATCAGTGGGTCTTGTTCAGTCAGCCAGTTTAGAGGAGCTTCCATATATTGTGGCAGTCTACAAGCAAAGAGACATGCCTTCTGGGCCAAAAGAGGAGAAAGGGGCAGTTTTGGTGATTTGTTGGTATGTTCCCAGAGACTTTGGGGCTAAAATCCTTGGTTGAGAACTTTCCAATAGGTCTAACCAAGGTTTAAAGGGATGAGCTGGTTTCTGGAATCAAAGGGATTGTGGAAAGAAGGCTTTAGTTGGTCCCTTTCCTTACCTTCCTTTTTTTTCTCTCTTCCAGGGCTTTTTTCATCCTGGGCTGTTTCCCTTGCTTTGCAAGGGAAAAAAAGGAGAAACACCCCACAGCTCTTCCAGGGATTTTTTTTCTGTTTTCCTTCTTTTACGAGGAAACCGGAGGGCAGGCGAAAACAAGTCACACACATTTTGGACATTGAGCTGGTGAAGAGGGAGCCGTGTGGTGAGTGGAGACTTTGGATCGGGCTCTTCCTGACCCCATCAGCACCCCTCCTTCTGCAGCTCCTGCAGGTATCTCTGTGAGTGATCTTAGACCTGGAAAAGGACGAAAAGGAGGAAATTTTGGTTAATGAAGGTAGCTTCCTTACTGATAAAGTAATAAATGAAGATACTTATGGCTGGCCATTGTGTTGCTATGCACAGGCTTCCCTTCCTTCCTTCCTTCCTTCCTTCCTTCCTTCCTTCCTTCCTTCCTTCCTTCCTTCCTTCCTTCCTTCCTTCCTTCCTTCCTTCCTTCCTTCCTTCCTTTGTGTCACTATGATCCTATCCTCTCAGCCCTGGTCCTTCTCTCTGTTAAATGACCCAGATCCAGTTCCTTCTCCTTATGTTTTAGCCTCCTGCCCCCTCATTTTTTTCTTATATTTCTTATATATCTTTTTGGTAAATTTTGTTATATTTGTTATAGAAATAGGTTCAAAATGATGTACATATTGTTAATACTGAAATAAAAACATTTGAAATACTTTGCCCGGCCCTCTTTTGTCATCCTGGCCTTTGTCTTCAGAACATGTGCAGGTGCCCCTTTTCGAGTGTTACTAGAGGGTGGAAACCTCCCAAAATATTTTGCCAAGGAAGGGACTTCCACGGATCAGAGACCTCGGCTGTCACCACAGTGGAGAAAGGAGTTGAGTTCTCCCATTGTGGGTCTGTTGTGCATCCCAACCTCAAGCAGCTCAATCTCTGCCTCAGGGGAAGAAGAGGCCCCGGGACAGCCTCAGTTCAGAGTTAAATTGCCTATTCTCTGAAGAAAAGGCTTCTTTTGCAGGCCGGGCCTTCTGAGGGGGCCCTGATGCTCAGTGTGGTGTGTGGTTTGTCTAGGGTGGCTCTCTGCGCACCGCACTCTGCAATTCCCAAGGCGGCTGTCATTCTCAACCCGTATTTGGGGAAATGAACCTTGATTTGGCCCCATCATCATTTCATTGTGTAGCGCAGGGGTGTCCAAGCTTGGGAACTTTAAGGCTTGGGGACTTCAACTCCCAGAATTCCCTGGCTGGGGAGTTCTGGGATCTGGAGTCCACAAGCCTTAAAATTGCCATATTTGGAGACCCCCTAGTCTAGATGGCTGGCTGGGGAATTATGGGAGTTGGAGTCCACAGGCCTTAAAGTTGCCAAGCTTGGAGACCCCATTGATCTAGTTGGGGAATTCTGGGAGTTGGATTCCACAGGCCTTAAAATTCAGACTTAACAAAAATCAACAATTATAGGCCAATATCGCTTTTAAATCCGGATTACAAAATATTTATGGCAATAATTGCGGGAAGACTAAAAAGATACCTAAGTGGAGGGATTCAAACACCTGAACAACCGGTTGTCATATTTGATGCAGGCCTGGGCCTCCGATGCCTTTAACGGACTTCCGGAAGTGACATCATACACTTCCGGTTGGCTGTTCTAGGACTGGGAGGCCTCCTCCAGGCTTCTGATGCCTCCTCCAGGCCTCCCAGGCCTAGAAGGGACTTCCTGAAGTGGTATTCTTGCACTTCCGGTGGGCTGTTCTAGGCCTGGGAGGACTCCTGGAGGCCTAGACTGGACTTCCGGAAGCCAGCCCTTCCTCCCAATGAAGGTCCATGGAGCTACAGGTCCTCCCGAACCGGTGCGAACCGGCTGAATCCCACCCCTGGGCCCTCCCTTGTCTAGAGGGCTGGCAGGGGAATTCTGGGAGTTGGAGTCCACAGGCCTTACAGTTGCCAGGTTCGGAGCCCCCCTGATCTGGAGGGCTGGCTGGGGAACATGCAGCCTCTTTCCATGGGCAACTCCAGTTGGGGATCCTGGTTTTGTTTGCCTGGACAGGCGCCACTTTTGGGGGAGCAGAGAAGAGGAAACCCTTCAGACGGCCCTGAAACCAGGATGGGGAGGGTGGGAGGGGCAGGGGGGCCATTCTGCCTTCCAGTGCCCAGCACCTCCCAGGTTTCCATCCTTCAGGCGGCAGAAATGGGGCCAGAGTGGCTCTGCAAAGCCCCCGTTTCCTCTGCCCGGCCCCTCCAGCCCTCCCCGTCTCTCTCGCTGACCGGCTTCATTGGCTTTTCCTCTGGTTAGGAAAGACGGCAATCCTTAGTCTGTTCGGCAGCTTCTCCTGCGACCATCGGCAGCTCAGCTCTTGTGTCAGATAAGGCGGTTTGAAGGAGCCGTTTAAAGTCCTACCCTTTGTTCTTCTCTGCTAGAACCGGGAGTGAAAAGGCCTCCACGGGACCCTAAGAGGAAAGCCACAAGCAGAGTCCCAGCAAGGAGTCACGCAACGACAGACTCTTCCCAAGGCACAACTCCAGGCTGCATGGAGCAACTCCCGACTCTGCTGAGGAATCAGAACGGAGGGCAGATGACCTCTAGAGCACCCAAACCCAAACCTTGAAAACCCAGGAGAGGAGGAAGGCCCGGGAGGAGACCGGATGGAAGAAGGAAGAATAGGCCTTCCGGCGTCTCCCGACAGCCACAGAATGGTGCAGTCCGACTCATGAATGGCAGCAGAAGAGGCAGAGACCACGGAAGGGTTGAAATTTTTATCAATGGAGACTGGGGCACTGTGTGTGATGATTTGTCGACTTCAAAAGCAGCTGCATTAGTTTCTCTCCAGTTGGGTTATGGTTTTGTAATCTGGGACACCAAGAGAGCAGAGTTTTCACTTTCAAGTTTATTTGATGATGTTCCGTGCGTAGGACATGAAAAGAGCCTTCTGGAGCCATTCAGACACTGGAAAGCACAATTGTTCCCACAAAGAGGATGCAGGGGTGACATTCAGTCAAGGAGACATTTTTGAGTAGAAATACCTACAATGTAACATGAGTTTGTGTGATAACTTTTTCAAAAAAGAAGACCACATGAACACACTGTCATGGTTATCAGATTGGCATATGGTTTCGGAAAGATCCTTGTCCATAGAGCAGGCCGGGATGGGAACGTTTCAGGATGCCCGTGGGATACCCCTGCTTCACAAGCTGCAGTGGCAGTTAGCAGTCTGGTTCATCACACAGTTAGCCAGATGTTGAAACTTACTGGGCATTTTTATTCCCCTATCAAGTCCTTCCCAAGGGCTTGGGATAGGCACGTGCGGGTGTTTGGTGACGTTAAAGGTCTTGTCACAGGATGTAAGCTATATCGAGTAAAGCTGCCTATTGCAATTGACCAGTGCTAATTTGGTCAATGCCTGTGCTATAAAGACAGTGCTCCAGTTGTTGTGGGAAATGGTTATGGGATTGCATCGAAGGCATCTATTACTATCGGTTCTATCTTTCACAAATGAAGGCGAACATATGTGTCCTAGGATAATGTTCCAGGATCCAACCTGGATCGGTCACCAGGACTAGCGGTTTTGTGTTCTGAGGTTTCAGATTCGTGCTGGAGCCCCCATCCTCAGCCATCTTCTCTCTAGCTGCCAGAGAGAGGAGTTCCACAAAGATGGGCTCCAAGCACAAGACTGAAAGCTTGGAAGACAAAACCTCTGGTCCTGGTGACTCACCCAGACGGGATCCTGGTACTATCTTTGCTTTCTTTTGCCACAATCGTTCTATTTCTCTTTGCGGTTCTTTGTATTTTGTTATCTTCTCTAGTTCTCTCTCTCTTCAACTTTGCTGCTTCCAGATACTGTCATGTCCACTATCCAGAGTTTTTCCTCTTTCTTCTCACCAATTGTTGAGTCTGGGATATTCTGTGGCAGGTTCCTGTAGGCTTGAATTTGAAGTCCCAGAGCAATTTCGCTTCTTCATTTTCCATTATTTCCTCTGTTTTATGGTCCTGCCAGTTATTTCTTGCAGGCAAATGGTATTTCTTGCGGATCTTCCAATCCACCGTTGCTGTTACTTTCTCATGCTGTTGCTTGTAATCAGTCTGTGTGATTGTTAAATTTGCCACTCCTCTCACAGTACAAAGTGACTCTGAGCAGGGTGCTCAGTATGCTTCCAGGTGCAATTCAAGATCCTGGTTGTCTACTCACCAAACCCTTGATGGCACAGTACTGGATTGCCAGAGGGGCCGTCTATCTCCATGCTGCTTGCCTATCCAGTGCCAGCCGACAGGTCAGTGCTCTCCGAATCCTATTCAACCATCGTCTACTAGCACCCAAGAAGCAGGCCTTCTCTGCCATGGTGCCTGTTGTTTGACAGCTCCTCCCTGACACTCCGTGGCCCCTTCCTTGATGGCATTCAAGAAAGCCTAAAAATCTGGCATTCTCTCAGACCATGGGTTAACCTGGTTGGGACTTTCTGCAGGTTTTGTTTGGGGATGTGGATTGTGGAGTCTGTTTGCCGGACTCACCAACCATTCTAATTCTCTACCCTGCTCAGTGTGGAGCTGAGTGGTGAATAAATTAAATTAAAGGGATATACTGTAGGTAAATACTATATCTAGAGTAAGTAATGGCTTGCCATTTGAAAGTGGAACACGAACTAAATAGTATTGGAAGATACCCTTTATAAATAAGCAAATGTATTGTGTTGAGTGTTTTGAATTAAACACCAGATGTTTATGTTCTTCTCTTTTCATTTTTTGTTACTTATAAGAATTATAAGTATATTACCTGATTGAGTTCTATAAAAGGAACAAACCTGTAACACAATCATGATGGAGAATTTAATAAAAACGAAGGACTACAATCTCTGAGAAAAACAGAAAGCCAGTGCTACCCTATTCTTCTTGGTTCTGAAATGGGTGCTGCTAAATTTACTCCTATGGTGAATTATTTAATTATTGCAACCTCACTAATCAAGTTCAATCATCATGGGTAAAGGATTTATATTCATATTCTAGTCTTAAACTAACTAGAATATAATGTATTTAATTTTGGAACGGTTTCTTTTATGAATTCAGGCAACTGTGGTTTACTCAGTGATGGGTTTTAAATGAGATCTTAAAACGGGGTACAAGTAGTTTTCAATTCATGATCACAACTGGGAGCAGAATTTCTGTGGCCAAGCAAGGGGTTTAAATGAGCTGATCTGATTCTACGATAGTTTCTTGCTATGTTTTTAAAGGGAATCACTCTTGTTCTTGTGAGCAGAATTTCTGAATTTTGAGAAGCCGGCTGGGTAGATCTCCAACAGGAATCACCTGAACCCTGGACACTGCAACCGTTAGGAAGACATGCTGTGTAAGGACCCACCTCAAATCCACATCTTAAGAAAAGAGAACTCTTGGAATGTCTCTTCCAACAGGAATTTTTATTAAGAGAAACTGATTGCAGGCATGCTAGACAGGATCTGGGGGATCCCCCCCCACCATTCAATGTGTTAAAGTGCTCCCAAGCAACCCCACCCCACAGTTCTTATCGTCAGTCCGCTCCGTCAGCACAATCACTCATTCTCTCTTTTCCCAGATCCCAGGCGTTGCATCCCCCACCACTTTTCCCTCACTGCTGGCAAAGGGGAGAAATTCAGGGGGAGTGGGATGAAAGGGATGGCTGCATTGTTATGGTTAGTACTCTCAAAGAGAATCAACAAACGGTGACTTTGTAGTTAATGGAGGAAGTGAGGGTCATAAAACCCCCATGCTTACCCTCCTCCCCTTTCATAGTATGACAGAATCCAGAAGAGAGTAAGAATTGGTTTTTATCAGAGTAGGTAGATAGAAATGAAATATCTTTGGATTCTGACATCCTGGTTGCCAGGTCCCTGGAATTCGATCCCACAGAGATCCCCAAACTGTAGGGATGTTGCAACAATTGTGAGTGTGCAGAATGACTTCCAGAGCTTGGGGCAGGAACTTAGCAAAGTGGGCTGTAGGCTAACTTTTTCAGAGGTTTTACCAGTGTATAAAGAGCAAAATGCAAAAGGCCAGCGTATAGCACAATTCAATATGTGGCTAAAGGAGTGATGCAAAGGGGAAGGCTTTGATTTTATTAGTCACGATGTCAGTAGCTGATCCAATGAAAAAATGTACAAAAGAGATGGTTTGCAACCATCAAAGAAAGGGACTGAGTTACTCGGCTATAAATTCACAGAGTTTCTGGAGGAATATTTAAACTAAACAACGGGGACAGTGAGTTAGTTAATTGATATAGAGCATCCCTTTCCACGGGAATCTAAAAACTATAGGGCTATCAGTGCATGTAACAAAGATGTGTGTGTGGACAAGAATACCAACCTTGCTGTCAAGCAAAATCAAGGTTTCTATAACGAGCGCCACACAAAGTGCACTAACCAAATAGGTGGTAAGATAATAGGGGAACTCGGGCACCACACAGGTTAGGAAGAAAGTAAACACAGGGTCTGTCATAAAGGACTCAAATGTCTATACACCAATGCACAGAGTATGAACAGCAAACAGGGTGAACTAGAAATTCAGGTTAACGAGCGCAAATACGATATTGTTGCCATTACAGAAATCTTGTGGAAAAATAAAGCTTTAAAAATATAAGGACTTTTACAAAATTCCAAGGGTGAAAGAGAGATTTTTATTTTTGCGCAAAAGGTTCAGAAGTGATTTAACAATCAACAAATTTCTGAACAAGGGGGAGGGTCTAAACTAAAGCTTTATAGGTTTCTTTTTCTCAGGAACAAAGGAAGCATAGATGGAATCTTACATTGTATATGGAATCTACTTTGTGGAACATTCAGATAGTTTCTCACACGTTAGGTCCCTTTCTCATGGGAATACAATGAAGGCAGTTTTTACTTTTATACAATGTTTCTAAATATGCATTAGGTCATTCACGTACTGTTAATACAGCTTTTGCTAACACAGCTTTCTTTTCAGAGATTATGCAGACACATGATTTTTGCTTTTGGTGATTTTTCATTATTATTATTATTATTTTACTTTATTCTTCTTTATTCTATGTTATTCTATTTCTTTCCCACTTTAGAAACATGGTGGGATGAAACCCAAAAATGGAACACACAGCTAAAGGGGTTTAAATTGTTTAAAAGAAACAGACCAAATAAAAGAGGAGGTGGAGTTGCTCTCTAAATAAGAAATAACTACATCTCTACAGAATTAGAGCACAACAATGACGAAAACTGTCTTGAATTCATTTGGGTCAATATAAAGGGGGGGATGACATTGCCATAGGTGTATACTACAACCCAACCAACTAAACAGAGGACATAGTTGAACTTTTTGCTAGTCAGCTAACTAAGGTTTGTAGGAAGCGCATCACAATAGTAATGGGGGACTTTAACTACCCTGACATCGACTGGGAGAAAAACTCTGCACTAAGTGGAAGATCAAACAGATTCCTGACAAACCTAGCAGACAACTTTGTCTCCCAAAAAGTGGAGAAAGGAACTAGAGGATCGGCTATATTGGACTTAATTCTCACTAACAGAGAAGAAACAATAGGTACTGAAGCCACAGGAACTTTGGGGGGGGGGGAGTGATCATGCAATATTGGAGTTCAACATTATGCAAGCACAAGCAATAGAGCACAGTCAAACTTGGACTTCAAGAGAGCTAATTTCAACAAACTTAGAGAGAACTTGGGAAGGATTCCATGGATGAGAATCCTCCAGGGGAAAACAACTCAAGAAGTTTGGGAAATTTTGAAAAGCGAGATAATAAACACCCAGCCTAGCACAATACCAACAAAGAAGAAAAATAACAGCTCTCAAAAGAAACCAGCATGGCTGCATAAAGAACTCTGATAAATTGAAAGACAAAAAGGACGAGTATAACAGGTGGAAAGAGGGGCAACTAACTAAGGCAGAATATCCGCAAATAGCCCGAGCCTGCAAAGATGAAGTGAGGAAAGCTAAGACTCAAAATGAACTAAGGCTTGCGACAAAAGTCAAAAATAACAAAAAAAAACCCCTTCTTTCAAAATGTAAAGTTTTAATTATGGGTAAAAAGAACAGAAAATTTGAAATTAAGTTGAAGAGGGATACATATTTTAAGCAGTATATTATTTTCTTTTTTTCTCCTTTTTTTTCTTTTTCTCTCTCATGTCTTTTCTTTTCCTATGTCTTTCTTTTGTGTCCAAAGGAATCCTGTCATCTCCTGGAGGATTCCGCTGGCTTGATGATGTCATCTGGACTGTTCAACTGACGCTCATCTGCTGACAACGGCTCCAAAGATGTAAGCAGGGCTGCTGGGTTCTGGGGAACTTTCCCCATTTTGTGGCCAATTTCCCAGAGGAGGGGGATATTTCACAGAGGAGGAGGGGGGAGTAGCCATGGACAGAAAGGAACAGCTGTCTGCAGGAGTCCAAATCTTTTCATTCTGGGATGAGAAGGGAAAACAGGACAGTCCAGTTGCCTGGTGTTAAAAGCATCTTTGGGACAATCCTCTTAGGAAAGGGGAACTGGGGGGGAGGAGGGGGAGGCAAATAGGTTCCAGTTTTATCTTTAGTTCCTTGTTGGGGCTAAAAGCCCTGGTTGAGTACTTTCCAATAGGTCTAACCAAGGTTCAAAGGGAGGAGCTGGTTTCTGGAATCAAAGGGATTGTGGAAAGAAGGATTTAGTTGGTCCCTCTCCTTACCTTCCTTTTTTTCTCTCTTCCAGGGCTTTTTGCATGCTGGCATGTTTTCCTTGCCTTCTAAGGAAAAGCAAAAAAAAGGAAACAATCCGGCCCACAACGAAAAAAATTATCTACACAGTTGAGATCACAATGGTGAAGAGGGAGCCGTGTGGTGAGTGGACACTCTGGATCGGGCTCTTCCTGACCCCCCCAGCACCCCTCCTTCTGCAGCTCCTGCAGGTATCTCTGAGAGGGTCTGTCCTGGATCCCCAAACGGAGCTTGATCCCCGAATTGCCCTCGTAGAGGGAGCAGGAGTTGCTCAAGGCCTCCGTGCGAATCTCTCCCCTGGCCAGGAGAATCCACCAGCTTCGTGAAGGAGAAAGAGCTTCTGAATAGAGGGGATGGGGTCTCCAGGGGGAGAGAGCTATGAAGGCTCTGATTTGGGGGGGGGGTCTTCATCTGGTGGAGACCTAAAAGTTGGCTGAGCACCTGCCTCTCCCTTTCACAGGGGTCACCGAAAGGAAGAGGAATGGGAGGAAAAAGGAGCCGTTCTTCCTGAGGACGGAGAAAGTAAGTAGCCACCAGAAAAGGCCCAACTGAGAGCCCCACCCTCATATAATCTCTCTCTTGGGGAAAAAGGGCAGGGAAGCATGGGTCCTGTTTCCTTTCCATCCACTTGGGGGTGGATCAGGGAATCCCTGGACGTGGCGCTAATCCATGTCTCGATGGGCCAAAGGGAAGGTGGGGATTACTCTGCAAGACCCTTTGGCACCAGGAAGGTTGAGGTCTCTTTCTGTCTCTCTCTTCCAGCTCCCACACCCCCAGATCCTCAACCTGGAGGGGAAGGAAGAGGAAATCCCAATTAATGAACGTAACTTTTTTACTGATAATGTAATAAATGAAGATTCTTATGGCTGGCCATTGTTCTGATATGCACAGTCTTCCCTTCCTTTCCTTAATTTGTTCCCCCTTTTTTCTCCCCCAATGCAGGAGATTTATTTATTGAAGACCTGTAACTTCCTCCCCAACACCATCCCCCCCCCATCCTCCAAAGCCCCTGCAGGCAGGACAAGGAGCGACGGAGGGAAACGGATCAAGGAGAGAAGCAACCTGGAGCCAAGGAGGAATTTCCTGACAGTGAGAACAATTAACTGATGGAGCAACCTGACTCCAGGGGTTGTGGCTGCTCCAACACTGCAGGTTTTCACGGGACACTGGACAGCCACATGTCTGACATGGTATAGGGTTTCCTGCCTGAGCAGGGGTGGTTGGGCTAGATGACCTCCAAGGCCCCTTCCAACTATATTAATATTATCATTGTTGTTGTTGTTGTTGTTATTATTATTATTATTATTATAGCACGGATTCAAATGCCTCCCACTCGGACTGAAGAAAAGTCCCTTTGCTTCTAACGCCATCGGTTAATGATGTCAGCCAAGATGGGGGCAGCGTTGGAAGCAGAATCGGATCTCCGGGGAGAGAAGGAACCAAACTCAGGTGGAAGGTACTAGGAGGGGGGGGGAAGGGAGGAAAAGGAAGCAGGAAGCTAGAGAGGGAAGAGAGAAAGGATGCAGGAAAAGAAGAAATTGGGGCAAGGAGGAAAAGGCCAGCAAACAGGAGCGCAGCAAATGAAAGGCTGCGCAGGGAGTCGGAGGCAGCCGGCAGCATAGAAGGGGGGAGCCGGCTCAGGAGCCCAGCTAAGCAGCTCAAGGCTGGGAAGGAAAAAGAAAGAGCAGCGAACGGGCAGCTGAATAGCAGACTAGGAGGGAGACTGTGGGAAGCAGCGAACAGCCAAGATCGCCGGTTTTAACAGTTGGTCGTCTGACTCTCGTATCTGCAAGAGGAATTGGCTGTTCAAAGGGATGCTCTGCATGAAACTTCGCCCAGGCTGGAAGAGGCCCAGCTGCACCCGGGAGGCCCACCCAAGAGACCGGAGGCCCATTGGAAAGGAACCGGAGCGCCACCCCCGTCCGACAGAGCAGCCGTGCAGGACCACAAAGGGGACGTTGGAGGACTTCCAGGCCAAGGGAGGCTACCTGAAAGGCCTGGCAGCCCAGCAACCCAGCCCAGCCCAACAAAGCAGAGACCAGTATGGGAAACCGGGTGAAGCGGTGTGCTGGCAGCCTGAATGGTGGAGAGGAGGCAGCCGGTGGCCGTACAGAGCAGTGGACCAGTGAGGCAGCAAGGGGCAGTGCAGAGACGGTGGGTAGCAGCAGCCCAGAGCGAAGGACGGAGAGGTGGCTGGGGGTGGCGCAGAAGTGGCAGACGGTGGTGGAGGCGGACTGGGAGGACTACAGGTGGAGTCGAGGCCGCAGGACAGAGGCAGTGGAGCAGCAGAGGACCTGACTGGCAGCTCTAGAGAGGCTGGCTGGACAGAGAAGCCAGAAGCAAGGCTAACTGCAAAGCACGTCCACCAACCAGAAAGAGAGATTTTGAAACAACAAACTCATGGAACAGGTGACATACTATGCTGGTATGCTTATGCCCAAAGAACATTCAAACTACACATGCATTAGATGTAAACTAGATGAACTACTACAAGGAAGAGTAAGGAACTAGAGGCAACGCTAGCCAAACCCCAACGTACCAAAAAAAGCTCTACCAAAACCGAACCAAATAATGAAGAAACAGCTCCCAGAGGATTTGACCCTCCTGACAAACCCTTGGAGGAGGAAGACAGATGGAGGTATGTCACACATAGAAGGAAACACCGCACTCAAAGAAAGAAGCAGCATACAACTACAGGTAACAAAGCACTTCTGCCCAATCCAACACAACCAGAAGCAGCACCATTAAAACTGAGCAATCGATTTCTCCCCTTAGAGGGAAACACGCAGACCCACAACCTCCCCCTCAAAGAAAACATGCAGACACCAAGCAAAGAAACAACTTTAAGTATCCCTAGAAAAGTCACTTCAAATATCCCTAAACATGTCACATCAACAAACATACCTGAGATAAACAGAAAAGCACCCCAGACTGCAGCCCACAAAAAGGAAGACGAATGTTGGTAATAGGAGATTCTATCCTCAAAGGAACAGAATCATCCATCTGCAGACCAGTCACACAATCCAGGGAGGTATGCTGTCTCCCTGGAGTAAAAATCAAAGATGTGGCTGAGAACTTAACCAAAATAATACAGATTACTACCCTTTCTCCTTCATGGATTCCTGCCTTGTCCTGGTGAAGGGGCTTGCATAACTCAATGAAGTTTTGAGATATGCCATGCAGGGCCACCCAAGACGGACAGGTCATAGCAGAGAGTTCTGAAAAAATGTGATCCACCGGGGAAGGAAAGTCCGGTGCTCTAAAGGTTTTTTTCTCCATAGGAACCTGGCATGTAAGATCCATGAATCAAGGCAAACTAGACGTAGTCAAACAAGAGATGACAAGACTGAACATCGACATCTTAGGAATCAGCGAACTACAATGGACAGGAATAGGTAAATTTAACTCAGATGACCATCAGGTAAACTACTGTGGGCAAGAATCCCTCAGAAGAAATGGAGTAGCCTTCATAGTCAATAAAAGAATAGGAAAAGCAATACTGGGATACAATCCCCAAAATGATAGAATGATCTCAGTTCGAATCCAAGGCAAACCATTCAATATCACAGTAGTCCAAATCTATGCCCCAACCACTGGTGCTGAAGAGGATGAAATTGACTGGTTCTATGAAGCCCTACAGCACCTTATAGAATTAACGCCAAAAAATGATGTCCTTATCATCATGGGGGATTGGAATGCTAAAGTAGGAAGCCAAAAGATAACCAGAAAAGCAGGCAAGTTTGGCCTTGGAGTACAAAATGAAGCAGGGCACAGGCTGATAGAATTTTGTCAAGAGAACACGATGGTCATAACAAGCACTCTTTTCCAACAACCCAAGAGACGGCTCTATACATGGACATCACCAGACGGTCAACACAGAAATCATATTGACTATATGCTCTGCAGCCAAAGATGGAGAAGCGCTATACAGTCAGTAAAAACAAGACCAGGAGCTGACTGTGGCTCAGATCATGAGCTTCCAGTGGCAAAATTTAGGCTTAAATTGAAGAAAGTAGGGAAAAGCACTAGGCCACTCAGGTATGAACTAAATCATATTCCTGATGAATACACAGTAGAGGTGACAAATAGATTTAAGGAATTAGATCTGATAGACAGAGTGCCTGAAGAACTATGGATGGAAGTTCGCAACATTGTACAAGAGGTAGCAACTAAAACCATCCCAAAGAAAAAGAAATGCAAGAAAGCAAAATGGCTGTCTCAGGAAGCTTTGCAAATAGCTGAGGAAAGAAGGGAAGTGAAAGGCAAAGGAGGAAGAGAAAGATACACCCAATTGAATGCAGAATTCCAGAGAAGAGCTAGAAGAGATAAGAATACCTTCTTAAATGAACAGTGCAAAGAAATAGAAGAAAACAACAGAATAGGGAGGACCAGAGATCTCTTCAAGAAAATTGGAGATATGAAGGGAACGTTTCATGATAAAGGACCAAAATGGCAGGGACCTAACAGAGGCAGAAGAGATTAAGAAGAGATGGCAAAACTACACAGAAGAACTATACAAGAATGAGTTTAACGTCCCAGATAACCACAATGAGATGGTCACTGACCTCGAACCAGACATCCTAGAATATGAAGTGAAATGGGCCTTAGAAAATCTGAGCAACAACAAAGCTAGTGGAGGTGACAGTATTCCAGCTGAGCTATTCAAAATCTTAAAAGACGATGCAGTAAAAGTGCTACACTCAATTTGCCAGCAAATTTGGAAAACTCAACAGTGGCCACAGGATTGGAAAAAGTCAGTTTACATTCCAATTCCAAAGAAAGGCAATGCCAAAGAATGTTCAAACTATCGCACCATTGCACTCATTTCACATGCTAGTAAAGTTATGCTTAAAATCCTACAAGCTAGACTCCAGCAGTATGTGGATGGAGAACTAGCAGAAGTTCAGGCAGGATTTTGAAGAGGCAGAGGAATTAGAGATCAAATTGCCAACATATGCTGGATCATGGAGAAAACTAGGGAGTTCCAGGAAAATATCTACTTCTGCTTCATTGACTATGCTAAAGCCTTTGATTGTGTAGATCACAACAAATTGTGGCAAGTTCTTAAAGAGATGGGAGTACCAGACCAACTTATTTGTCTCCTGAGAAACCTATATGTGGGTCAAGAAGCAACAGTGAGAACTGGACATGGAACCACTGATTGGTTCAAAATTGGGAAAGGAGTCCAGCAAGGCTGCATACTGTCACCCTGCCTATTTAACTTATATGCAGAGCACATAATGAGAAAGGCAGAGCTAGATGAATCAAAATTTGGAATTAAGATTGCCAGGAGAAATATTAACAACCTAAGATATGCAGATGATGCCACTCTAATGGCAGAAAGTGAAGAGGAACTAAAGAGCCTCTTGATGTGGGTGAAGAAGGAGAGTGCAAAAGTTGGCTTGAATCTCAACATTAAGAAAACATTTAAAAAAAACACTGCAATAGAGAAACTAGAAACAAAATTAAAATAAGCAAGAAAATGGTAAGAGAACACCTATCCGACCTTGATGAATATAAACTGCCAGGATCCAATAGATTACATCCCAGAGCAGACAGATGTTATCTCAGAACTGTTGCACCACATCTTTCACAAATCCTGGAGCACCAGGGAAGTAGCTGAGGATTGGAAAAGTGTTATGTGGTCCCTATGTTCAAGAAAGGGAAAAAATACAGACCCAGGAAACTACAGACCAATCAGTCTAACATCAATACCTGGAAAGATCCTGGAAAAAATAATAAAAAACCAGATCTGCAAACAACTAGAAGCAAACAAAGTTATAACCAGTAGCCAGCAGGGGTTTGCTAAAAAGAGATCATGTGAAAGTAATCTTATATCAGTCTTCAATAAAGAGACTAAACTGGTACACCAGCGAAATGTTGTGGACACAGTATACTTAGATTTCAGTAAGGCATTTGATAAGGTAGACCACACCCTATACTCCTTGGCAAGCTAGAAAAAGGTGGAATAGACAAAATCACCACCAGGTGGATCTGTATCTGGCTGGCAAACCGTACCCAACAATTAGTCCTCAATGGTACTACATCCACGTGGAGAGAAGTAAGCAGTGGGCTACCACAAGGTTCCGTCTTAGGCCCAGTACTCTTGAATACCTTCATAAGTGACTTAGAGGAGGAAATTGAAGGGGAACTCATTAAATTCGCAGGTGACACCAAACCGGCAGGAGTAGCCAACACCCCAGAAGACAAACTCAGGATCCAAAAAACATCTTGACAAACTTGAACAATGGATCCTATCCAACAAAATGAGTTTCAATGTGAAGGAAAGCAAAGTTTTATATTTAGGCAGGAAAAATCAAAGGTACAAGTGCAGATTGGGTGAGACCTGGCTTAAACACAGTAACTGTGAGAGGGACCTTGGAGTCCTAGGGGATGATCACTTGACTATTAGCCAGCCGTGTGCAGCAGCAGCCAAAAAAGCTAATACAATCCTGGGTTGTATAAACAAAGGCATAGAATCAAGAACACGTGAAGTATTAGTACCGCTTTATAAAACTCTAATCAGACCACAGCTGGAATATTGCAGCCACCATATTGGTCACCATATCACGAAAAAGATGTTGAGAGTCTGGAAAAAATTCAGAGAAGAGCAACTAAGCAAAGGCCTGGAAACTAAAACATACAAAGAACGGCTGCAGGACTTGGGTCTGGCTAGTCTAAAGAAAAGGAGAAATAGGGGAGACATGATAGCAATGTTCTGGTATTTGAGGGGCTGCCACAAAGAAGAGGGGTCACATTATTCTCTAAAGCACCAGAGGGCAGGACAAGAAACAATGGATGGAAATTGATCAAGGAGAGAAGCAACTTGGAATTAAGGAGAAACTTCCTGACAGTGAAAACAACTAACCAGGGGAACAGCTCGCCTCCAGAAATCATAGGTGCTCCATCACTGGTGTTTTTAAGAAGAAGCTGGACAGTCTCTTGTCTGAGATGGTCTAGGTTCTCCTGCTTGAGAGGAGGACTGGACTAGAAGACCTCTAAGGTCCCTTCCATCTCTATTCTGTTCTAGCATCAGTTATTACACATAATGGTTGCATTTGCTCTGTTCTACTCTTCTGATCTTAAAATATGGGCTGTTGGGACAGCAATGAACGTGGCGCCTAGATCCCACCTGGTTTCTCCGACTGTTGCTGTCTGGAGCATCCTCTCCCCAGGCTGGAGGAAGGATTAAAGACCGGGCGAATCCACGGACTCCACTGATGGATGGCCTAGCAGATTGGATGGGATGGTGTCCAACCTTCCGGCTAGTGTTTTCTTCCATCTAGGGGACAATTGTATGTCCCCAGTTATATGCTCCCCATTGAAGGCAAATAGAAGATAAAGGAGACAGAAGTTCAGCTAAAAGGACTATATTAACAGGATCTTGCAAGTCTGAAAGTACAAACTTCCCCCTGTTACTTTTAACTACGGATCTACTACTACGGTGGCTGCTTCTGAAGTCTCTTTCTCTGACCGTTAAGTGGACTGGCGACTCCTCCTGCTCCCGCCTGGCACATCCCATTGCCCTAATTTAGATCACACGTTGTGTGTACGTTTCCAACACAATTCTACGTTAGGTATTCTTCTGATGGACCTCTGGGCGGTACGATGAATGTGATGCTTCAAGGGTTTTTATTACTTTATTGAAATATAACATGCAGAACTACAAGGAAAATGAAAATAATGGGGAAAAAAGGGAAGAAAAGGGAAAAGATGAAAAAGTGTAGGAGAAAGGGGGAAAGAAAAAGAAAAGCATTTTGTTCCAACTTCTTTTGGAGCAATGCATTAAGGTATTGACCTAGAACCTTGATTTTTTATTTCAAATAATAATAGTAGTAGTAAAATAATAATAATAATAATAATAATAATAATAGTAATAATAATAATAATAATAATATTGCCTATCCCAGGTCCTGGGTAAGGACTCGATACGTAGACAAAATGCCACATCCAGTCTGAACATCTGGCTGACTGTGCGATGATCGATAATAATAATAGTATTACCTTGTTGTGGTTGTGGGGCTTGTGTACTCTGCGAAAGAGGAGAGCTGTGCCAGAGGTTCAACCATACTGGGCCGGTCTCATCAGAGGAGTCAAAAGTGTGTCTCCCATAAAAAAATATGGAGAGACGTAAATTTTGGGAACTCACACCAGCTGGGATGTCGCCCAGGTTAACATGGTCCATGCTAGAAGTTGGAGTTCCTGGACATCTGTGAAAAATGGGCTAGAGCAGGGGTCTCCAACCGCTGGTCTGTGGACCAGTACCAGGAAGTGGCATGCCAGCAATCGATCTGCACAAACCAGTAAAGCCCCATCTGAGGGATACAGGTAACACACAAAACCACGCACTCTCTGGTTCTTGTGCCCTGTTGGCCACCAGAGGACTCAGTGGCCAATTCAGGTGAGGAAGGACGGGAGTGGGTGCCGGGCCAGGCATCAGGGCCATCTGAAAGCTCCGACAAAGGAATGGAGCTGTCACAGCCAGGGACACAGGTGGAGCCGGGCCGTCCGCCAGCCCTCCGATGAAAAGGCTGAGACCTCCATGCCTGGAGGCAAGTGATTCAATAGTGGAGGATCACATGGGGCCAGTGATTGATGCGCAGTCGCAGCAGAGGCTGAGGAGAGGAGAACAGTGAGAGGCTATGGGGTGGTCTTCGGGGCAGAAGATCCCCACCCTGAGCTGTGGATAAAAGGCAGGGGTGGAGACAAATAAGTGTGGCAGACAACTATTCATCTTCCTGTCAGTCAGACACTTGTATTTGGAACTCCTGACACTTCTCCTTGGAATTTTGCCAGAGTTTTTCCGCTGATCCCGTGGTGCTGGAAGTCAGAGCGCCTTCTGAGTGTGGGCGTGTCTTATGTGAAATAACAGCCAGCTTGCTTGAAGGACTTTTGGCTGCAAGCCTGGTGAGACTGAGAGTAACTCTGGGTTTTAGGAGACCCCTACAGGAGAAAAGGGAGTGAGCTCCATTGTTCGGAGGCTGTGTGAAGCTTCTGGCATTCCTGAAATAAAAGGAACGTTAGAGACTATTTGGTGCTTCTGTTGTGTTTGGGGAGCCGGGTCAGAACACCAGACCACAGAAAAGTTTTTCTCCACGGAACCGGTACCTGGTGCCCAAGAGGTTGTGGACCTCTGGGCTACAGAACTCAGGACCTTTGGCTGAGCAACCAGGGCCAGCAGCTGCAGAACTACTTGAAGAAAAGGTTTTTACCCGTCGCAAATACACAGTGATTGAAAACAAAGAAAGAATGATCTGTTATCACAGATCAAGTCCAACAAGATGAGGATATCAGAAACGAACGCACCCGGTCTGGAAAGAACAACATCCAGAATCAGAAATAATAGAACAGAGATTAGCAGATCAATGCAGGTTTATAATATGAAGTAAAGTATTCACAGAAACAGAACTGGGCGAACTGCAAAGGTTTACCCAGGGCAAAGGAATCAAAGCCTTGCCGGAAGTAACTCAGAAAGTAGAGGCAAACCAGGGGGAGATGGCAGTGGAGGAATCCAGCAGAGATATACAACTGTTCTCACTTGGAAACTGGGTGCCTCTCCCTCAGGAAGAACGAAGCCCTCTAACTAAAGAAATAAACCTGAGTGTGTCATGGATTGACTACAAAAAGGCATTCGACTCTCTGCCACATGACTGGATAATCAAGTGCCTAGAAATAACAGGAGTCAGTTGAAACATCAGAAAATTTGTGCAAAGATCGATGGCACAATGGAGGACACAGTTGCAGGTCAATGGTGAGAGACTGGGAGAGGTTAAGATCAAGAGAGGAATATTTCAATATTTCCCCTGCCACCTAGCATCCTGGACTTAACAATTGTTGATAAGAAAGAGAAAAATGTCTGGATAGTGGACGTGGCAGTGCCTGGAGACAGCAGAATAGATGGGAAAGAACTGGAGAAGATAACAAAATACAAAGACCTACAAAAAGAAATAGAACGATTGTGGCAAAGGCAAGAAAGGGCGGTACCAACAGTAATGTTCTGTCCCAGCCTACGTGAGTCCTTGCTCAACTGCTTTACTCAGGAGGAAAAAACCCTCTTCATGGAACCAGGAAGGGCCCGCAAGAAAAACAAACCCCTTTTTATTTTTACACACCTGACTCAATGTCCAAGACTTTGGAGGCAAACAACTTCAGAAGCAAACAAAGCAACAAAACACAAAGCCGCAGTGTGAATTGTTGCTGTCATCAACCAGCACCTCCTACGCCTCCATAGTCCAGCCAGGGCGTAGCTTTTTAGTGACTTTTACTTTGCCTATGGAGCCACCCCACTGCCTTCCTCTGTCTTCCTCTCCTCTCCTCTTTGTGTATCCGCACATCCAGGATTGGCCCCAGCTGTTCCTCATCGTCGCCCAACTCAATGTTATGGTTCCGGCTAATGAAACACTTCAAAGAACTTCCAGGCATTGATTTCCCTAAAAGTCTTTTATTGCTTTAAAATGTCGGCATAGGCATAACAAAGTCTATGCTAAGATCTATGTTCTCTTCCTCTAAGCAGTTAAATTATCAGCATATTCCCTCCCTAAATGAGTTGTCATATATCACGTTATCCAATTAGTGTGAAGGTCAAAGGTTTCCTTCCTCTCTCTTATGCTCTACATTAACTCTAAAAATACCAGACAGTTCTGCATATTGTCAAAGCAAGAATATACAGTATTTCAAGCGTTGACACCCAAAACAGCTGTGTCTCTGCCCGAGCGTGAGTAGAGGGGCCGGGCTCCTCGTCTGACTGTGAATCTTGGTGCTCCTCAGTATCTTCCTCAGATGCCACTCCAGGCTCTTCCTTTTCACCTGAGTCCCCAGACTCGGCTGCCGGATCCACTGGCTGGCGAGGAATCACAACAACCCCTCATTTCAATCCTGAGATGCAAATATTCTCCTTCCTCAATAACTCTCTTTCTCAATGTAAGCTATTCACTACACTGATCAATATTGTTCCCCTTCCAATACTAAGAAGGGACCTTGGAGGTCATCTAGTACAAACCCAGCCCCAGCCCTGCCACCCCCCGTAATCCCCTCCTCACCAGCAGCCGCCCCGGAGGAGAGTCACCCCGGGCGCAGTCTGCATGGAGCAGGGCAGCCAAGGACATGGCAGACGGGCAGCGGGGACAACACTCCACCCTCGTGTCCCATCGCATGCAGACGATGCTGCAGGGCGCGGACAGAATGCGTGGCTGCCATGATGCTGCTGGGCCTCCTGGCAATCTGCTGTGGCGGGCTGTGGAGGCAGTGGGTGGCCCTGCGGGGAGGAGAGGCAGAGGCGGGGCAGAGGCAAGGTGGTTTTGGGGCACTGGGTCTCAAAAAGATTCACCATCATTGCCCTATACCATGTCAGACAAGTGGTTTTCCAGTCTCCTCTTTAAAATTTCCAGTGTTGGAGCATTCACCGCTTCTGGAGGCAGGTGGTTCCATTGGTTAATTGTTCTCACTGTCAGGAAATTTCTCCTTAGTTCCAGGTTGCTTCTCTCCTTGATTAGTTTCCATCCGTCGCTCCTTGTCCTGCCTTCATGTGCTTTGGAGGATAGGTTGGCCCTCCTCTTCTTTCCTATCCTGTCAGCCCTGGTCCTTCCCTTTGTTCAATGACCCATCCCCAGTTCTAGCTCCTTAGCCCCCCGCTCCCTCATTTGATTGTTATATTTGTTATTTATGGTTTTTTGGTTATATTTATTGTTATTTATTATAGAAATAGGTTCATATTGTACATATTGTTAATATTGAAATAAAAACATTTGAAATATTTCGCCTTCCCCTCTTTTGTCACAGAGCACACAACCTATTCACATCTCTGTCATCCTAGCCTTTGTCTTCAGAAAGTGTGCAGGTGCCCCTTTTTGAGTGTTACTAGGGGGTGGAAACCATCCCAACGTCTTTTGCCAAGGAAGGAACTTCCACGGATCAGAGACCTCGGCTGTCATCACAGCGGAGAAAGGAGTTGTGTTCTCCCATTGTGGGTCTGTTGTGCAACCCAGCCTCAAGCAGGTGCAATCTCTGCCTCAGGGGAAGAAGAGGCCCTGGGACAGCCTCACTTCGGCGTTCAATTGCCTATTCTCTGAAGAAACGGCTTCTTTTGCAGGCTGGGCCTTCTGAGAAGGTTGTGATGCTCAGTGTGGTGTGTGGTTTGTCCAGGGTGGCTCTCTGCGCACCGCACTCTGCAATTCCCAAGGCGGCTGTCATTCTCAACCCGTATTTGTCTAAATAAACCTTGATTTGGCCCCATCATCATTTCATTGTGTAGTGCAGGGGTGTCCAAGCTTGGGAACTTTAAGGCTTGGGGATGTCAACTCCCAGAATTCCCTGGCTGGAGTCTACAAGCCTTAAATTTGCCAAGGTTGGGAGACCCTGTTCTTAGGCCACATCTGATTCTTCTTTTCTTTGCCCAAATTGATTTTCTCTGTTCCAATGCTTGTCTCCTAGGCTGATGGAGCACCTGCTTCCTTCGTAGTAGTCCTCCTTTAAGCCGTCAAGAATTCCTGCTTCCGAGGCATGTTGGTTGGAAAGATGTATGCTAAACCAGCATTTAACATCTGGGTGTTTATTTTAATTTTTTGAAATCCCAGAGCACAGAAAATCATTGACCTACTTCAAAATCACAAAAGGTTTCCTTAACCGTGGTGACAAAAGAAGACGTAAAATTGGGTCAGTCATGAGGATGACCTGACTTACCACTCACAGCTTAGACCTGTGCTGGGTAAAAGGCTCCATTATGGTCGTAAGTCAAGGACTCCTGCGAGTCTTCTCTTGCCCCTTGATCTTCCTTTATAGCACCTGGTGAAAAGAACCTGCAAACCAGAGAAAGCTTCGGGTCGAAGGCAGATGGAAAAACCTATGGCATAGGTGCCAGAGACGGCACTCGGAGCCCTCTCTGTGGGCACACGTGCCAATGCCCCAGGCTTGCCTCCCATGTGATCCCCTTCTCACCAGCAGCCCCCCTGGAGGAGAGTCCCCCCCGAAGCGTGGCCCACGCAGAGCAGTGCAGCCAAGGACATGGCAGCCAGACAGAGTAGACAAGACTCTGCCCTCATGCCCCATTGTGCACAGTTGATGCTGTGGGGCATGGGCAGAGGGCGTGGCCGCCATGGCGCTGCTGGGCCATCTGCAGTGTGCCCTGGAGGTGGTGAGTGGCCCTGGGGGCAGGCGGGGCAGGGGGTGGAGTGGGGGCATGGCCAGTTTTTGGGCACTCGGTCTCTAAATGGTTCACCATCACTGACCTAAGGGGAGCATTACGTCCATGTTGGTCCTCAGTCATCTGGGTTGGGGTATCCTGGGATCCTGTGATCCCCTTTGGTGATCTTCTCACAAACAATGGGGAAAACCAGATTCACTTCACGACCACATTGCTAATTTCACAACTGCAGGGACTCGCAGGGCAAGGAAAGCTGTAGACTGGGACAGGACTCACTTCACAAATTTCTCAGCGATGTAATTTCTCAGCTCAGCTGTGATCGTAAGTTGAGGACTATCTGTATTTACGACGGTCAGGGGATCCCCTTTTGCAACCTACTGACAAGCAAAGTCAATGGGGAAGACAGATGTACTTCACCACCGTGTAACTAACTTAACAAGTGCAGTGTTTCATTTAACAACTGGGGCAAGCAAGGTCGCTAAATGGGGCAAAGCTCACTTAAGATCTGTCTCACTTAGCTAGGGAACCCAAAGCTTCTTTTTTCAGGACCTCCTTTGTTTTTCCTTGAAGACCTTTCGCTTCTCCTCTAAGGAGCTTCTTCAGCTCTGGCTGGATGGTGGGGAAAGGGCAGGATTGATACTCCTTGCAGGCAGCTGGTCATTTGCGTCCTTTTAGAGAGTTGTTGAGGCCACTTGGAGGTTTATCTGTGTCCTCAGAGTCACCTGAGTTGTGCAAATGGATGTGGAGCCTTCTTGGAACTGCTGCAAGGACTGTGTTGTGGAGTTGTCCTTCCAGCAGGGTTTTTTTCTACCTGGGTCCCTTCACTGTGGAAGACAGGTGCAGGCTGTTGGGGATGTGTCTGTGTTGTCTGCATTTCACACTGAAGCACAAATGGTTCCTAGAATCTGCAATGTTTTCTAGAAATCCGTTCAACCTCCCGCACCATTCAAAGGGAATCCATCCCAAAGTGTACGGCTAAATGTCCATGGGAATGCTCCATCATCCAGATCATAAGATAATACAAGATGAGATGAGAGGAGATGAGAAGAGAAGAGAAGAGAAGAGAAGGTAAGGTAAGGTAAGGTAATGTAAGGCAAGGTAAGGTAAGGTAAGGTAAGGTAAGATAAGATAAGATAAGATAAGATAAGATAAGATAAGATAAGATAAGATAAGATAACCTTTATTGTCATTTTTTTACTGTGGGCACAATGGCACACATGAAAAATGAAATTTAGTTGCTCACTCTCAAAGTGAAACACATACATGACCCACACCTAAATATACTATGAACAACATATGTATAAACCCACACCCCTACATATATGTAGCAAATAAATATTAAATACTGTCCATCTTGAATATATAATGGAAAGAGGAAGCTTGAGAGATCGCAAGGTTAATTCTGTATGGAATGAAACTCTGGCTGAATCTGGATGTTCTGTGACGGATACCACGAAGCCCCCTCCTCCCAGAAGGGAACAAGGAAAACAGGTTGTGAAGAGGATGTGTGGTGTCCCAGACGATCTTACAGACCTTGCTCAAGCAGTGGTTCTGCGCTATGTCCTGGATGGGAGGGAGGGAACAGCCAATGATCTTTTCGGCTGTCCTCACCACTCTCTGCACTGCCTTCGTGTCTGAAGCAGGGATGCTTCCAAACCAGACTGTGATGCTGTATGACAGGATGCTCTCCATCGCCCCCCTGTAGAAGGTGCTCAGGACAGGGGAAGGAAGATGTGCTTTTCTCATGCACTTTTCTCATGGTTGTCCCAAAGGTGCTTTTCCCAGGAGGCAACTGGGCTTTCTTGTTTTTTCTTTGAGGAAGTTTTGCTTCTCATCTCAGGAGCTTCTTCAACTCCTGGAAAAGCACCTTTGGGACAACCATGACCTGGATGACTGAGAATGTCCACAGACATATGGAGTCCTTGATGCTGCCTAAACTTGGTCGTTCGCTGGCAGATGTTTCGTTACCTTACTAGGGAACATCATCCACTGCTGGTGAGTGTGGGGTTAGCTCCCTGTTAACATAGAGTAGTTTGTCCTGCTGGTAGGACTGTGGTTTTCTCTTTGGGAGCGCCTTGATTAGAGCATTGCTTTCTGCTTGTTTGTCTGGTGTGAATCCCTGCTTATCTGGGTGTTAATACTTACACTCCTTGCCTACATGCAGATATCCCTTTAATTTGGGCTTTAAGGTGTAGATTGAGTCCACCATTATGGCTTCTCAAAGAAGGAATGATTAGCCCTATGATTTCCCCCAAAATAATAGTCAGTTCCCACCCAGCTATTTGTGTTGCCTTTCAATTCCATGAAGACCTATAATGCTTTATAATTTCTTATAAAGCACTGAAGCTAGCAGATACAAAATAAAACTTGAGCCAGCTCTGTGGAAATGCAGATTTGATAAGTAAGTCATCAGCCCGAGCCCCAGGGAAGCAGGACATGACCTTTAGGACTTAATAGGATTAACCCACCACCATTAAAATACCAAAAGGGCACACTGAACCTCAGGTCAAAGTTTATTCCACAGGAACAGGAACAACTCCAAAGACAAAAGCCCAAGGAGGTATAAAAATCCACCACTCCCAGCACCATGTGGTCAGCCACCCCAGAAACATGCTGCTATCACTGAGGTTTCTGGCAACTCAATAAACAAAAACCTTCTTTCTTAAAGCAGTCTCCATTTTGTTTATTCCCGGCTTGGACTGGACTCTGATGAAGATTTTTCTTTCAACATAATGATATACCTTTAAATGTTTACATGCTTTTTAACAACCTAGAAACCTCAAACATTCCGAATTCCCTCAGAAAACATGCCAGTATTTATACTACCGTGGTGCCCATTCAACTCACATGCATTGTAAAACAGTCAAGTGCCAGGCTAGATAGCATTGCGTAAAAGCATTTATTGGCTTTAGCATATATATATTTCTGGTTCTCCAGAAGCTTCCAATGTCGCGGTTAGTTTTTTTGTCCCGCTTCTCAAACAGTCCACTTGGCTGGCTATGGAATGGGATAGGAAGCCATGTTGGTGGTGCCGCATTGATTGGATCCTTGTTCCAAGAGCATGTATCCATTGTCCCCCCCAATAGCGAGACCAACTGCGAAGAGAAGCATGAAAGAGATTTATTTCAAAACCATGCAGGGCAGGGCCTGTTGGGAACTGGGCCACGCAAGCAAGTTCTGAATTTTCTGGCAGTGGGCTTGCTTTGCACCTTTTATGGCACTTTTCAGATTTGCTCTGGCTGTTCTAACTGCCAGCATGACACCAGATTTAAAAGCCACATTCGTGCTTTCAGCATCTTGTGGACCTCATAAGTCAGCCACCCTTTTTCATTCGCCCACACAACCATGCTTTTCAGGACATAGACATCTTCTATGCACTTTTGGCTATATGCAGACACCATGGTGACATACCCCTCAGCATTTGTATGTTGGTTATCAGTAGCTGCTTCCTTAAACATGCCCCAATCCGAGCACTCAAAACTGTCTTGTAATGCTTCTGTAGCTTCCTCTGTCCAAACCCTCACCTGCTTTACTCTAGGTTTCACTCTGGCTAATAAAGGTTGATATGCTGGAATAAGCAGCACTGAGAGATGGTCAGAGGGGCCCAGGTGAGGGTGGGGAATCGCTTTGAAAGCCTTCTTGATGTTGGAATAAGCGAGATCCAGTGTATTGTCCCTTCTGGATGCAAAGTCCACCTATTGATGGAAATGTGGCAAGGTAGCTTTCAAATCCACTTGGTTAAAGTCTCCCACTGCAATAAATGCACCCTATGGGTGAGTAGTTTGTAAGTCACTGATGGTCTGATAGAGAACCTTCAGGGCCTCTTCTCTCTTGGCATCAAGGGGGGGCATACGCAGCTGTGATAATGGTAACAGAGAATTCTCCAGGAAGATGGAAGGGTCTGCATTTGATGGTCAGAAGCTCCACATCTGGAGAGCACAGACTTGAAACCACCTTGGCATTATTACACCATCGGTTACACCATTACACCATTTCATTCAACAAAGCAAAGACTCTGGAAAAGAGAAGCAGTCGCTGAAATCACTTTGATGACGGAATTCAGTCGTGCAATGTCACAATCTGAGCAGAGAAAATGGGCTTTGAGGAAGCCTTTCTGTCTTCCAAACCTGTGGATGTCACCACTAGCAAATCACCTTTCCTAGAGGTCTTTCTCAAGCAGATAAACAAACCCCAAATCAACCATGAATTCTTCCAAGCTTCACTCCAGCGCTTGGCCATAAGTGGAAGTCGCCGGAGGTCTCTGCCCATCTGCGGGTATAAAGTTACCCAGCAAAAGAATTTGAGGCATCCCTTGGCTGGATTAGTCTCGTGGTTGGCAAGATGGAGACCTTCCATGCCATCCCAGAGAATTGGACTTTGGCAATGGACATAAATAAATAAATAAACCCACTTTAAACCCGCAGAATTTCCTTCCATCTTTCCAAGAGGATGGATAATTGGTGGTTTGCTTGGCAGCCTTGAAGACACAGATTTATTTATGTAATTTTCTCTCTGGTCTGAGACCTGCTAGTTGCCCCGTCTCTGGATTCCGCTCTTACAGGGAGCTTCTCCAAAAGTGGAAATTGGATTTCATTTAGGGATCCCCAGAGGGAAGCAATCCTACGCTAGTTTTCCCCCAACTGACCCTCTTCCCCAACGGATATGAGTCAGCCCAAAGTGGAGATGGAGACTCCAGGAACTCTTGAACCCAGACCTCTGAGTACTGCCAAACCTCAACCAAAACCATTTTTTTTTAAAAAAAAAAGACAGACAGACAGAGAGGCTTTTACGACAATTCATCCACCCAATAATCTTTTTTTGCAACAACCCTCCTCTAGCAGTGACCCCCAACTGATGGTCTGAAAAATTAAGAAGGTGCATCAGCATCAGGATTCTTTAAAAAATCCTCAAATAGCTGTTGCTAATAATTGCTAACAGGCAAAAAGTTTCTCTCCAGAGGGTTTTTGTGTCCTTTCCACCCCCTTATCATCCATATTTATACTGTGAAGAGATCTGTTTATTGGCTTTGAGATCAATAATATTGTAGCCACATCATCATAGCAACAAAAATCCTTGGAAAAGGAAGGTTACCAACAGTAGCAAAAATCCATTTCAGAGTTAAATGAGGTAAGGTTGACATTTTCCAGTCTTGGGGGGGGGGGGAAGCTGGGTGGAGGATGGGATTGTGATTATGGACCAGGCCTGTATAATGGAGAAAAATTAAACCATCTGTGCATTAGATGAGATACCTGTTTTCATCCATTGCATGGTAGTAGATTTACAGTGAAAATAAAACATGGTTATTTTTTTTCTTAGAATTTGGAAGACGACGTCTCAAACCACTGGAGACATTTTTCTAGATTAAACTGAAATTCACTAAACTGATGAGACCAAATTCATGGTTTCTAGAAGCTGAGGCCTGCTGGGGCCTTGGCAGAAATGGCTGCAATTATGTGGGGTTTTTTCCTTCTAAACCAGGGATAGGCAACCTTGGCTCTTTTATGACTCATGGACTTCAACTCCCAGAATCCCTCAGCCAGCCTGGCTCAGCTTGGAAGCCTCTCCCTTTCCCCTCAGCGTGGCTGGCTGAGGAATTCTGGGAGTTGAAGTCCACCAGTCACAAAAGGGCCCAGGTTGCCCACCCCTGTTCTGAACAAGAGACGCTGGGCTTATAGCCTTGAAGGACTCTGGCTGAAAAATCAGTCCCAATACTGAATTTCGGGTTATATTAGTCCAAAGAAGACTTGAGGGATTTTTAGAAGAGGCTGAGGAAGATTTGTTTGCTTACAAAAGGGGGAAAAAATGGCTTATATGCTACATAACATTGTTAGGCCCCAGACCTGCTACCTTTCTAGTTTTATACCTTTTATTTTTCTTTTAAGGCTGAATGGCAAACAGGTTCTTTAACAAGAGACTTAAGGAAAGGGAGGAATCAGCTTGTGTCTATTGGAAAATGTTCTTTTTGTTTGGATAGGTTTTATCTCATGTTTTATCATTCTTTCATGTTCTCTTTCAATAGTGTGTATCAGTCAGGTGGATTCCATTTTTCTCGAATAAGGATGGATACAATTTTCGATGGCATTTAATTTTTATTTACACATTACTCCTCACTTCAGCAGGCTTACTGAACATAAAAATAAAATAAAATAAAATAAACAGTAAAGAGGACATCCCTCACAATCATAGTGAACATGCATTTGTGTCTGTAAGTTGTGCCAGTCATAAAGTGGGTCACTTGGGGCCGTTGTTAAGCGAACCCTGTAGTCATTAAGCGAAGACCAGAGTAACTAGGCAAACCCATTGTTTGCTAGGGGGCTTTTTTTGTTGTTGCTATGAATTGGAAGCAAATACCAGTTTGTGCCAAAGCGTAAATTGTGGCCACGTGGCTGTGAGGGAGGACAAAGGGCTGAAAATGGAGTCCGGGTGCCAAGGTCCCAAAGGCGGTCAGAGGGTCGCAGAGGGAGGGGGGACACTGGACCTCTGAAACGGGGTCCTGGGAAGGCATTTTGGGGGTGGGGGGACCTTCCATTGCAACTCCAAGCCGCCTTAAGGGCTCCTTGCACAGAATATTGGATTTCCCTTCACGGAAATGGCTGAAGAGTTCGTGAAGCTTCTCCCTCCCCTTTCTTTCAGGCAGTCCTGATCTACGGATGAAAAGAAAAGGCAAAAATGTTGTGTGTTTTGTCGTGCTTGGACTTTGCTGGCCAGAAGGAAAAGGAGGGGGTCTCCATCGAAAGAGAGGGAATGGGGGGACCTCGGCCATGAGGGGAACCAAAAGGAAAGAGTCAGGAAAAGAACCGGCAGAAAGCTGTCCTCCTGGGTCTCACTCCAGGGAGTGACTTAATGGAGCTTCCCTGCTAAGGGGCAGTCTACCTTGGGAGATCCAGGCCTCTGGGTTCCAAAGAAAAGTCTGGCAACACAAAGGGAATCAGAATGGAAGCTGACCAAGAGCTGCATCAGTAGGGCTTGTTCAATCAGCCAGCTTAGTGGAGCTTCCATATAAGGAGGCAGTCTACAAGCAAAGAGCCATGCCTTCTGGGCCAAAAGAGGAGAAACGGGCATATTTGGTGATCTGTTGGTACCTTCCCAGAGACTTTGGGGCTAAAAGCCCTGGCTGAGAACTTTCCAATAGGTCTAACCAAGGTGAAAAGGGATGAGCTGGTTTCAGGACTCAAAGGGATTGTGGAAAGAAGGCTTTAGTTGGTCCCTTTATTTACCTTCCTTTTTTTCTCTCTTCCAGGGCTTTTTGCAAGAAAACAAAAGGCAAAGGACCCCAAAGATTGGAGAAACACCTCAGTTTCTCCAATCTGCCCCCCCAAAAAGAGTGACCTACACAATCAATATAACGATGGTGAAGAGGGAGCCGTGTGGTGAGTGAACACCCTGGATCGGGCTCTTCCTAACCCCCCCAGCACCCCTCCTTCTGCAGCTCCTGCAGGTATCTCTGCGAGGGTCTGTCCTGGATCCCCAAATGGGGCTTGATCCCCGAATTGCCCTCGTAGAGGGAGCAGGAGTTGCCCGAGGCCTCCGTGCGAATCTCTCCCCTGCCTGGCCAGGAGAATCCACCAGCTCCGTGAAGCAGGAAGAGCTTCTGAATAGAGGGATGGGGTCTCTAGGGGGAGAGGGCTGCGAGGAAGGCTGATTGAGGGGGCTTTCTTCATCTGGGGGAGACCTAAATGCTCGCTGAGCACCTGCCTCTCCCTTTCCCAGAGGTCAGCGAAAGGAGGAGGAGTGGGAGGATGAAGGAGCGCCTCTTCCTCAGGACGGAGAAAGGAAGGAGCCAACGGAGGCTACCTGAAAGGCCCAGAGACCAGGATGTTCGGCTACCTATGTTCAGTTAACACTAATTGACATAATGGTAAATAGTTATAGTAAATATGATAAACGATAATCATAAACAGTATCAGTTGGTCAATGCATATCATCCTTCTTACTAATATATATTCAAAATAACATAGCACATTCATGTCTCACTGGTTCCTTTTCCTAAACCATTGGTAAAAATTATCCCATGTTCTAAAGTAAACTGAATCCTCCGTCTCTTTAATCTTTTAGGTAGAAAGCCATTTTGATCTGTGTATATAAATTCAGTCAAGAATTTCTTAATTCTTTCTGCCATTATCGAAGCAAAAATTTTATAATCCACATTTAATAGTGATATTGGTCTCTAGTTTTTTTGTTTGTGTAAGGTCAGTGTCTTCTTTGGATATTCAGGGAATATTAGCTTCAGTCCACGACTTTGGTATTTTAGTCTCCAAAAGCATTTCATTACACAGTTCTTTCAAAGTCAGGCTTCATACATCTTGTAATACTATATAAAATTCTGCAGAAAATTCACCTGGACCAGGAGTCTCAACTTTTTTTAATAAATATTTTATTAGGTTTTATACAGGTGAGGGGAGGATGGGGTCAGTACGGGTATGGGAAGGGCTAGGAATACGGAATTCAGGATAGGGTAAGGCAGGGCTAGGCCACCTCGGCTCTTTTATGACCCTTGGACTTCAACTCTCAGAATTCCTGAGTCAGCATAGGCTGGGGTAAAAGGGGAGGTACAGTAATGGGGTCACCCCCAACAACAATCCCAGGCTTTAACAAGCAAACTACCGTCCGGATATACATACATATTGAGTAAACATAGTTTAGATAATACGAAACAATTATAATAAGTAGAGTTGACTATAATCATATAATTAGAAATGAATAAATAAACACAGTTCCTCTAAGTAGATAACCATAATTAATAAGATGTCAACTAATTCTAACTATCGCCTATCTAACTATTTAAAATCACTAGTAATAACGCTGTTAAAAACATAGAAGATAAAGCTTACTTAAAAACTTATCGTTTATTCTATTTAATTGAAAGCTCTTTTCTCATTCTATCGTATTTCTAACCATTGATAAAGTGTTTCCCAAGTTTGAAAGTAAATAGGATCTTCTTTCGCTTTCATTTCCAAGGTTAATCTATCCATGTCTGCACTTTCTAAAATTTGGGTAATTATAGTCTGATCAGACGGTAGATTTTCATTTTTCCATTCTTCCAGGGCTTTTTGCACGTGTTTTCCGTGGTTTGCAAGGAAAACAAAGGCAGAAAACTAAAAAGCCGACGGTCGGATTTCTCCACTCTGTCCCAGGACTCCAAGGAGAAAAGTCACCTACATCATTGATATGAGGCTGGTCAAGAGGGAGCCGTGTGGTGAGTGGACACTCTGGATCGGGCTCTTCCTGACCCCCCCCCAGCACCCCTCCTTCTGCAGCTCCTGCAGGTATCTCTGCGAGGGTCTGTCCTGGATCCCTGGTTGAGAACTTTCCAATAGGTTTAACCAAGGTTAAAAGGGATGAGCTGGTTTCTGGATTCAAAGGGATTGTGGAAAGAAGGCTTTAGTTGTTCCCTTTCTTTACCTTCCTTTTTTTCTCTCTTCTAGGGCTTTTTTCATGTGCTTTCCTTGTTTTACAAGGAAAACAACTGCAAGGAATGAGAAAGCCAGGCCTCCAGTGTCTCCAATCTGCCCCCCCAAAAAAGAGTAACCTACGTTATTGAAATAACGATGGTGAAGAGGGAGCCGTGTGGTGAGTGGACACTCTGGATCGGTCTGTTCCTAACCCCTCCAGCACCCCTCCTTCTGCAGCTCCTGTCCAGTTGCCTGGTGGAAAAAGCATCTTTGGAACAATTCTCTTAGGAAAGGGGAAGCGGAGGGGGGAAGGGGGGAGGCAAATGGGTTCCAGTTTTCTCTTTAGTTCCTGATTGGGGCTAAAAGCCCTGGTTGAGTACTTTCCAATAGGTTTAACCAAGGTTAGAGGGGATGAGCTGGTTTCTGGAATAAAAGGGATTGTGGAAAAAAGGCTTTAGTCGGTCCCTTTCCTTATGTTCCCTTTTTTCTCTCTTTTAGGCCTTTTCTCATCCTAAGTTCTTTCCCTTGCTTTGCAAGGGAAAACAAAGAAAAGGAGGCCAAAGCGGAAACAGTCCGGCCCAAAACAAAAAAAATAATCTATACGGTTGAGATCACAATGGTGAAAAGGGAGCCGTGTGGTGAGTGGACACTCTGGATCGGGCTCTTCCTGACCCCCCCAGCACCCCTCCTTCTGCAGCTCCTGCAGGTATCTCTGCGAGGGTCTGTCCTGGATCCCCAAATGGAGCTTGATCTAGGATTAAACTAGGATTGAGCAAAATAGGGTGCTCGGAGCTTGGATGGAGGGTTTTGGGGCAGATAGGGAAGGTGGGGAAGACTCTGCAAGACCCTTTGGCACCAGGAAGGTCTCTCTCTTCCAGCTCCCACACCCCCAGATCCTCAACCTGGAGGGGAAGGAAGAAGAAATTTTAATAAACGAAGGTAACTTTCTTACTGATAATGTAATAAATGAAGATTCTTGTGGCTAGTCATTGTGCTGATATGCACAGTCTTCCCTTCCTTCTTTCCTTCATTTGTTCCCCTTTTTTTCTCTCCCAATGCAGGAGATTTGTATATAGAAGACATCTAACTTCCTCCCCACCACCATCCCCCCCCCGTCCTCCAAAGCCCCTGCAGGCAGGACAAGGAGCGACGGAGGGAAACGGATCAAGGAGAGAAGCAACCTGGAACCAAGGAGGAATTTCCTGACAGTGAGAACAATTAACTGATGGAGCAACCTGACTCCAGGGGTTGTGGCTGCTCCAACACTGCAGGTTTTTCACAGGACACTGGACAGCCATATGTCTGGCATGGTATAGGGTTTCCTGACTGAGGAGGGGGGGTTGGGCTAGATGACCTCCAAGGTCCCTTCTAACATTATTATTATTGTTATTGTTTTTATTATTATTAATCTCTCCCCTGGCCAGGAGAATCCACCAGCTCCGTGAAGCAGAAAGAGCTTCTGAATAGAGGGATGGAGTCTCCAGGGGGAGAGGGCTGTGAAGAAGGCTCTGATTTGGGGGGGGGTTCTTCATCTGGGGAGACCTAAAAGTTTGCTGAGCACCTGCCTCTCCTTTTTCCAGAGGTCACCAAAACGAAGAGGAGGAAGAAGGAGCGCCTCTTCCTCAGGACAGAGAAAGTAGCAACCTGAACAGGCCCAGCTGAGAGCCCCACCCTCATATAATCTCTCTCTTGGGGAAAAAGGGCAGGGAAGCATGGGTTCTGTTTCCCATCCATCCACTTGGGGGTGGATCAGGGAATACCTGGACGTGGCCTGAAAAAGCCTTGGTTGAGTACTTTCCAATAGGTTTAACCAAGGTTCAAAGGGAGGAGCTGGTTTCTGGACTCAAAGGGATGGTGGAAAGAAGGATTTAGTTGGTCCCTCTCCTTACCTTCCTTTTTTTCTCTCTTCCAGGGCTTTTTTCCTCCTGGGTTCTTTCCCTTGCCTTGTAAGGAAAAACAAAGAAAAGGAGGCCAAAGCGGAAACAGTCCGGCCCAAAACAAAAAAAATTATCTACACGGTTGAGATCACAATGGTGAAGAGGGAGCCGTGTGGTGAGTGGACACTCTGGATCGGGCTCTTCCCGGCCCCCCCAGCACCCCTCCTTCTGCAGCTCCTGCAGGTATCTCTGCGAGGGTCTGTCCTGGATCCCCAAATGGGGCTTGATCTCCGAATTGCCCTCGTAGAGAGAGCAGGAGTTGCCCAAGGCCTCCATGCGAATCTCTCCCCTGGCCAGGAGAATCCACCAGCTCCGTGAAGCACAAAGAGCTTCTGAATAGAGGGGATGGGGTCTCCAGGGGGAGAGGGCTGTGAGGAAGGGTGATTGAGGCTCTGATTTGGGATGGGGTTCTTCATCTGGGGGAGACCTGCACGTGGCGCTAATACGTGTCTCGATGGGCCAAAGGGAAAGTGGGGAAGACACTGCAAGACCTTTTGGCACCAGGAAGGTTGAGGCCTCTCTTTCTGCCTCTCTCTTCCAGCTCCCACACCCCCAAATATTAAACCTGGAGGGGAAGGAAGACGACGTATTAATTAATGAAGGTCGCTTTCTTACTGATAATGTAATAAATGAAGATTCTTATGGCTGGCCATTGTGTTGATATGCACAGGCTTCCCTTCCTTCTTTCCTTCATTGGTCCCACTTTTTTCTCCCCCAATGCAGGTGATTTGACCTTAGACGACCTTTAAGTTCCTCCCCACCACCATCCCCCCCCCCATCCTCCAAAGCCCCTGCAGGCAGGTTGAGTCTCTCTTTCTGTCTCTCTCTTCCAGCTCCCGGAAGTCCAAATCTTAAATCGAGAGATGGACGAAAAGGTGGAAGTTTTGATTAATGAAGGTAACTTTCTTACTGGCTTGATGATGTCAGCTGGACAGTCTAACAGACACTCATCCGTGTGAAAATGGTTCCCAAGGTGTAAGTAGGGCTGCTGGGTTCTGGGGAACGTTCCCCATTTTGTGGCCAACTTCTCAGAGGAGGGGGATATTCCGCAGAGGAGGGGGGAGCAGCCAGGAGCAGAAAGTAACAGCTATCTGCAAGAGTCTAAATCTTTTCATTCTGGGATGAGAAGTGAAGTCGGTCCCTTTCCTTACGTTCCTTTTTTCACTCTTCCAGGGATTTTTGCATGCTGGGGTGTTTCCCTTGTTTCACAAGAAACAGCAAGGAAAATGACCCCACAGCCGATACAGCCCCTTCTCCAGTCTGCCCCCCCAAAAAACGAATAAAATACATAATTGAGATCACAATGGTGAAAAGGAAGCCATGTGGTGAGTGGAGATTCTGGACCGGGCTCTTCCTGACCCCCCCAGCACCCCTCCTTCTGCAGCTCCTGCAGGTATCTCTGTGAGGGTCTGGCCTGGATCCCCAAACGGAGCATGATCCCCGAATTGTCCTCGTAGAGGGAGCAAGAGTTGCCCAAGGCCTCCATGCGAATCTCTTCCCTGGCCAGGAGAATCCACCAGCTCCGTGAAGCAGAAAGAGCTTCTGAATAGAGGGGAGGGGGTCTCCAGGGGGAGAGGGCTGCCAAGAAGGCTCTGATTTGGGGGGGGGGGTTTCTTCATCTGGGGGAGACCTAAAAGTTTGCTGAGCACCTGCCTCTCCCTTTTCCAGACGTCACCAAAACAAAGAGGAGTGGGAGGAAAAAAGAGTGCCTCTTCCTCAGAACAGAGAAAGTAAGTAGCAACCTGAAAAGGCCCAACTGAGAGCCCCACCCTCATATAATCTCTCTCTTGGGGAAAAAGGGCAGGGAAGCATGGGTCCTGTTTCCTTTCCATCCACTTGGGGGTGGATTAGGGAATCCCTGGATGGGGCGCTAATACGTGTCTCGATGGGCCAAAGGGAAGGTGGGGGATGACTCTGCAAGACCCTTTGGCACCAGGAAGGTTGAGGCCTCTCTTTCTGTCTCTCTCTTCCAGCTCCCGGAAGTCCAAATCTTAAATCCAGAGATGGATGAAAATGACGAAGTTTTGATTAATGAAGGTAACTTTCTTACTGGCTTGATGATGTCATCCGGACAGTCCAACTGATGCTCATCAGCTTGAAAATGGCTCCCAAGATGTAAGCAGGTCTGCTGGGCTCTGGGGAACCTTCCCCATGACCTGGATTCTGGAATCAAAGGGATTGTGGAAAGAAGGCTTTAGTTGGTCCCTTTCCTTACATTCCATTTTTTCTCTCTTCCAGGGCTTTTTTGTTCTGTTTTCCTTGTTTTACGACAAAAACAAGGGCAAGGGACTAAACAGCCTACACTCCCGTTTCTCCAGTCTGCCCACCGGAGGGCATCCGAAAACAAGTCACACATATTGTGAACGTTGAGCTGGCGAAGAGGGAGCCGTGTGGTGAGTGGAGACTTTGGATGGGGCTCTTCCTGACCCCCCCCCCAGCACCCCTCCTTCTGCAGCTCCTGCAGGTATCTCTGCGAGTGATCTTAGACCTGGAAAAGGATGAAAAGGAGGAAATTTTGGTTAATGAAGGTAGCTTCCTTACTGATAAAGTAATAAATGAAGATACTTAGGGCTGGTCATTGTGTTGCTATGCACAGGCTTTCCTTCCTTCCTTCCTTCCTTCCTTCCTTCCTTCCTTCCTTCCTTCCTTCCTTCCTTCCTTCCTTCCTTCCTTCCTTCCTTCCTTCCTTCCTTCCTTCCTTCCTTCCTTTGTCCCACTATGATCCTATCCTCTCAGCCCTGGTCCTTCTCTCTGTTAAATGACCCAGACCCAGTTCCATCTCCTGATGTTTTCGCCTCCTGCCCCCTCATTTTTTGGTTATATTTCTTATGTATGTTTTTTGTTATATTTTGTTATATTTGTTATAGAAATAGGTAAAAAATGATGTACACATTGTTAATACTGAAATAAAAACATTTGAAATATTTCGCCTGGCCCTCTTTTGTCATCCTGGCCTTTGTCTTCAGAACATGTGCAGGTGCCCCTTTTCGAGTGTTACTAGGGGGTGGAAACCTCCCAAAGTCTTTTGCCAAGGAAGGAACTTCCACGGATCAGAGACCTCGGCTGTCACCACAGCAGAGAAAGGAGTTGTGTTCTCCCATTGTGGGTCTGTTGTGCATCCCAGCCTCAAGCAGGTCAATCTCTGCCTCAGAGGAAGAAGAGGCCCCGGGACAGCCTCAGTTCAGAGTTAAATTGCCTGTTCTCTGAAGAAACGGCTTCTTTTGCAGGCCGGGCCTTCTGAGGAGGCCGTGATGCTCAGTGTGGTGTGTGGTTTGTCTAGGGTGGCTCTCTGCGCACCACACTCTGCAATTCCCAAGGCGGCTTTCATTCTCAACCCGTATTTGGCTAAATGAACCTTGATTTGGCCCCATCAACTTTTCATTGTGTAGTGCAGGGGTGTCCAAGATTGGAAATTTAAGGCTTGGGGACTTCAACTACCAGAATTCCCTGGCTGGGGAATTCTGGGAGTTGGAATCCACAGGCCTTAAAATCCAGACTTAACAAAAATCTATAATTATAGGCCAGTATCGCTTTTAAATTCGGATTACAAAATATTTATGGCAATAATTGCGGGAAGACTAAAAAGATACCTACGTGGAGGGATTCAAATACCTGAACAACCGGTTCCCATATTTGATGCAGGCCTGGGCCTGCAATACGTTTAACGGACTTCCGGAAGTGACATCATAATCTTCCGGTGGGCTGTTCTAGGACTGGGAGGCCTGGAGGCCTAGAAGGGACTTCCGGAAGTGGTATTCTTGCACTTCCGGTGGGCTGTTCTAGGCCTGGGAGGACTCCTGGAGGCCTAGACTGGACTTCCGGAAGCCAGCCCTTTCTCCCAATGAAGGTCCATGGAGCTACAGGTCCTCCCGAACCGGTGCGAACCGGCTGAATCCCACCCCTGGGCCCTCCCTGGTCTAGAGGGCTGGCTGGGGAATTCTGGGAGTTGGAGTCCACAGGCCTTACAGTTGCCAGGTTGGGAGCCCCCCTGATCTGGAGGGCTGGCTGGGGAACATGCAGCCTCTTTCCGTGGGCAACTCCAGTTGGGGATCCTGGCTTTGTTTGCCTTGAAAGGCGCCACTTTTGGGGGAGCAGAGAAGAGGAAACCCCTTCAGACGGCCCTGAAACCAGGATGGGGAGGGTGGGAGGGGCAGGGGGGCCATTCTGCCTTCCAGTGCCCAGCACCTCCCAGGTTTCCATCCTTCAGGCGGCAGAAATGGGGCCAGAGTGGCTCTGCAAAGCCCCCGTTTCCTCTGCCCGGCCCCTCCAGCCCTCCCCGTCTCTCTCGCTGACCGGCTTCATTACTGGAATGAGTTCTCCAAAAGGAACATCCCTGTAACACAATCATGATGGAGAATTTAATAAAAACGAAGGACTACAATCTCTGAGAAAAACAGAAAGCCAGTGCTACCCTATTCTTCTTTGTTCTGAAATGGGTGCTGCTAAATTTACTCCTACGCTGAATTATATAATTATTGCAACTTTACTGATTGAGTTCAATCATCATGGCTAAAGGATTTATATTCATATTCTAGTCTTAAACTAACTAGAATATAATTCATTTAATTTTGGAATGTTTTTTTTTATGAATTCAGGCAACTGTGATTTACTCAGTGATGGGTTTTAAATGAGATCTTAAAATGGAGTACAAGTAGTTTTCAATTCATGATCACAATTGGGAGCAGAATTTCTGAATTTTCAGAAGCCGGCTGGGTAGATCTCCAATGGGAATCACTTGAACCCATGACACTGCAACCGTTAGGAAGACATGCTGTGTAAGGACCCACCTCAAATCCACATCTTAAGAAAAGAGAACTCTTGGAATGTCTCTTCCAACAGGATTTCCAGAGCTTGGGGCAGGAATTTAGCAAAATAGGCTGTAGGCTAACTTTTTCAGAGGTTTTACCAGTGTATAAAGAGCAAAATGCAAAAGGCCAGCGTATAGCACAATTCAATATGTGGCTAAAGGATGGTGTAAAGGGGAGGGCTTTGGATATATTAGTCACTATGTCAGTAGCTGGTCCAATGAAAAAATGTACAAAAGAGATGGTTTGCATCCATCAAAGAAAGGGACTAAGTTACGCAGCTTTAAATTCACAGATTTTCTGGAGGAATATTTAAACTAAACAACGGGGACAGTGAGTTAGTTAATTAATACAGAGCATCCCTTTCCACGGGAATCTAAAAACTATAGGGCTATCAGTGCATGTAACAAAGATATATATGTGGAGAAGAATACCAACCTTGCTGTCAAGCAAAATCAAGCTTTCAATAACGAGTGCCACACAAAGTGCACTAACCAAATAGGTGGTAAGACAATAGGGGAACTCAGGTACCACACAGGTTATGTAAAAAGTAAACACAGGGTCGGTCATAAAGGACTCAAATGTCTATACAACAATGCACAGAGTATAAACAGCAAACAGGGTGAACTACAAATTAACGAGGTTAACGAGGGCAGATATGATATTGTTGCCATTACTGAAACATGGTGGGATGAAACCCACAAATGGAACACACAGCTAGAGGGATTTAAATTATTTAAAAGAAACAGACAAAATAAAAGAGAAGGTGGAGTTGCTCTCTATATAAGAAATAACTACATCGCCACAGAAATAGAGCACAACAATGACAAAAACTGTCTTGAATGCATTTAGATCAATATAAAAGGGAGAAAAAAATGACATTGCCATAGGTATATACTATAGGCTACCCAACCAAACACAGGAAATAGATGAAGTTTTTGCTAGTCAGCTAACTAAGGTATATAGGAAGCACATTACCATAGTAATGGGGGACTTTAATTACCCTGACATCAACTGGGAGACAAACTCTGCACCAAGTGGAAGATCAAACAGGTTCCTGACAAATCTAGCAGACAACTTTGTCTCCCCAAAAGTAGAGAAGGGAAATAGGGGATTAGCCGTTTTGGATCTAATTCTCACTAATAGAGATGAAATGATAGAAGGTATTGAAGCCACAGGAACCTTGGGAGGTAGTGATCATGCAATATTGGAATTCAACATTATGGAAGCACAAGCAATAGAACACAGTCAAATTAAAGTCTTGGACTTCAAGAGAGTTAATTTCAATAAACTTAGAGAGGGCTTGGGAAGGATTCCATGGATGAGAATCCTCCAGGTGAATACAACTCAAGAAGCTTGGGAAATTTTAAAAAGTGAGATAATAAAGGCCCAGTCTAGCAAAATACTAACAAAGAGGAAAAATAATAGCTCTCAAAAGAAACCAGCATGGCTGCATAAAGAACTCTCTGATCAATTGAAAGATAAAAAGGACAAGTATAGAAAGTGGAAAGAGGGACACATAACTAAGTCAGAATATCAGCAAATAGCCCGAGCCTGCAAAGATGAAGTGAGGAAAGCTAAGACTCAAAATGAATTAAGGCTTGCGACCAAAGTAAAAAATAACAAAAAAAGCTTCTTTCAACATGTAAAGAACAAGAAAAAAAGGAAGGAAACGATTGGTACATTAATGGGTGAAAGTGGCAAGAAGGTGACAAGCAACAGGGAGAAAGCAGAACTACTCAACTCGTTTTTTGCATCTGTCTTTACACAAAGGGAAAAAAGAGACCAACCTATCAAAAACAGTGCCATAAAAAACAGTATAGAAACACAAGTTAAGATAGGCAAGAAAATGATAAGTGAGCATCTGTCCAGCCTAAACGAGTTCAAATCACCAGGACCAGATGGATTACACCCCAGGGTTCTCAAGGAACTGGTAGATGTGATCTCAGAACCATTGAACTATATTTTTCAAACACCCTGGAGCACTGGGGAACTACCAGAGACTGGAAAACAGCTGATGTAGTTCCCCTCTTCAAAAAAGGAAAACAAATGGATCCAGGAAATTACAGACCTATCAGCCTGATCTCAATAACTGGGAAGATTCTGGAAAAGATAATCAAACAACGAATCAGTAAACAGCTACAGGCAAACCAAGTCATTACTAAAAGCCAACATGGGTTTGTCAAAAACAGACCATGCCGGACAAACCTTATTGCATTCTTTGACCAAGTGACAAAATTAGTGGATCAGAGAAATGCTGTGGATATAGTTTACTTGGACTTCAGGAAGGCATTTGAGAAAGTAGATCACAACCTACTACTCAATAAGATAGAAAATTGTGGGTTAGAGAGCATCACCACCAGATGGATTTGTAGCTGGCTGACCGGCTGTACTCAGTGTGTGGTCCTCAGTGGAACCGCATCTACATGGAGGGAAGTGTGTAGTGTGGTGCCCCAGGGCTCAGTTCTAGGCCCAACATCCTCAACATCTTCATCAACGATCTGGACGAGGGGATAGATGGGGAACTCATCAAATTTGCAGACGACACCAAGCTGGCAGGAATAGCCAACACTCCAGAAGGCAGGTTTAGGATACAGGAGGATCTGGACAGACTTGAACACTGGGCGCTATCTAACAAAATGAAATTCAATGGTGAAAAAAGTAAGGTTCTACATTTAGGCAAGAAAAACCAAATGCACAGGTACAGTATAGGGGGAACCTTGCTCAATAGTTGCAACTATGAGAGGGATCTCGGAGTCCTAGTGGACAGTCATTTAAATATGAGCCAGCAGTGTGCTGCAGCTGCCAAAAAAGCCAACACAGTGCTAGATTGCATTAACAGAGGGATAGAATCAGGTTCACGTGAAGTATTAATACCATTTTACAATGCCCTTGTAAGGCCACACTTGGAATACTGCATCCAGTTTTGGTCATCACGATGTAAAAAAGACGTTGAGACTCTAGAAAGTGCAGAGAAGAGCAACAAAGATGATTAGGGGACTGGAGGCTAAAACATTTGCTGGAACGGTTGCTGGAATTGGGTCTGTCTAGTTTAACCAAGAGAAGGACGAGGGGGGATAAGATAGCAGTGTTCCAGTATCTCAGGGGCTGCCCCAAAGAAGAGGGAGTCAAGCTATTTTCCAAAGCGCCTGAAGGCAGGACAAGAAGCAACAGATGGAAACTAACCAAGGAGAGAAGCAACCTGAAACTAAGGAGAAACTTCCTGACAGTTAGAACAATTAACCAATGGAAAAATCTGCCTCCAGAAGCGGTGAAGTTTTTAAGAAGCAACTGGACAGCCATTTGTCCCAAATGGTATAGGGTTTCCTGCCCGAGCAAGGGGTTGGACTAGACAGCCTCCAAGGTCCCTTCCAACTTTATCATTATTAGTATCTCCTGGAGGATTCCGCTGGCTTGATGATGTCATCTGCACAGTTCAACTGACGCTCATCCACGTGAAAATGGCTGCCTGGATGTAAGCAGGGCTGCTGGGCTCTGGGGACCTTTCCCCATTTTGTGGCCAATTTCCCAGAGGAGGGGGATATTCCGCAGAGGAGGGAGGGAGCAGCCAGAAGGAGAAAGGAACAGCTGTCTGCAGGAGTCTAAATCTTTTCATTCTGGGGGGAGAAGGGAAAGCTCTTCAAAGGAAAAACAGAAAGTCCAGTTGCCTGGTGGAAAAAGCATCTTTGGGATAATACCTCTTAGGAAAGGGGAACTGGGGGGGAGGAGGGGGAGACAAATGGGTTCCAGTTTTATCTTTACTTTCTGATTGGGGCTAAAAGCCCTGGTTGAGAACTTTCCAAAAGGTTTAACCAAGGTTAAAAGGGAGGAGCTGGTTACTGGACTCAGAGAGATTGTGGAAAGAAGACATTAGTTGGTCCCTCTCCTTACCTTCCTTTTTTTCTCTCTTCCAGGGCTTTTTGCCTCTGCTTTCCGTGGATGGCCAGGAAAAGGAAGGCAGAGGAGAGAACGGATTTTTCTCCAGTTCCTCCTCGGAGAAAGAAAGTGACCATTACCATTGAGATCACAATGGTCAAGAGGGAGCCATGTGGTGAGTGGACACCCTGGGTCAGGCTCTTCCTGGCCCCCCCAGCACCCCTCCTTCTGCAGCTCCTGCAGGTATCTCTGCGAGGGTCTGTCCTGGATCCCCAAATGGGGCTTGATCCCCGAATTGCCCTCGTAGAGGGAGCAGGAGTTGCTCAAGGCCTCCGTGCAAATCTCTCCCCTGGCCAGGAGAATCCACCAGCTCCCTGAAGCAGAAAGAGCTTCTGAATAGAGGGGATGGGGTCTCCAGGGGGAGAGGGTTGCGAGGAAGGCTCTGATTTGGGGGGGCTCTTAATCTGGGGGAGACCTAAAAGTTTGCTGAGCATCTGCCTCTCCTTTTTCCAGAGGTCAGAGAAAGGAAGAGGAGGACGAAGAAGAAGGAGCCCCTCTTTCTCAGGACCGAGAAAGTAAGTAGCCACCTGAAAAGGCCCAACTGAGAGCCCCACCCTCATATAATCTCTCTCTTGGGGAAAAAGAGCAGGGAAGCATGGGTCCTGTTTCCTTTCCATCCACTTGGGGGTGGGTCAGGGAATCCCTGCACGTGGCGTGAATATGTGTCTCGATGGGCTAAAGGGAAGGGGGGGATGACTCTGCAAGACCCTTTGGCACCAGGAAGGTTGAGGCCTCTCTTTCTGTCTCTCTCTTCCAGCTCCCACACCCCCAGATCCTCAATCTGGAGGGGAAGGATGAAGACATGTTAATAAACGAAGGTAACTTTCTTACTGATAATGTAATAAATGAAGATACTTATGGCTGGCCATTGTGCTGATATGCACAGGCTTCCCTTCCTTCTTTCCTTCATTTGTTCCCCCTTTTTTCTCCCCCAATGCAGGAGATCTGATATTAGAAGACCTCTAATTTCCTCCCCACCACCATCCCCCCCATCCTCCAAAGCCCCTGCAGGCAGGACAAGGAGCGACGGAGGGAAACGGATCAAGGGGAGAAGCAACCTGGAACCAAGGAGGAATTTCCTGACAGTGAGAACAATTAACTGATGGAGCAACCTGACTCCAGGGGTTGTGGCTGCTCCAACACTGCAGGTTTTTCACAGGACACTGGACACCCATATGACTGACATGGTATAGGGTTTCCTGCCTGAGCAGGGTGGGTTGGGCTAGATGACCTCCAAGGTCCCTTCCAACTTTATTAATATTATCATTGTTGTTGTTATTATTATTATTATTATTATTATAGCACGGATTTAAGTGCCTCCCACTCGGACAGAAGAAAAGTCCCTTTGCTTCTAACGCCATCGGTTAATGATGTCAGCCAAGATGGCGGCAGCATTGGAAGCAGAATCGGATCTCCGGGGAGAGAAGGAACCAAACTCAGGTGGAAGGTACTAGGAGGGGGTGGGGGAAGGGAGGAAAAGGAAGCAGGAAGCTAGAGAGGGAAGATAGAAAGGATGCAGGAAAAGAAGAAATTGGGGCAAGGAGGAAAAGGCCAGCAAACAGGAGCGTAGCAAATGAAAGGCTGCGCAGGGAGTCAGAGGCAGCCAGCAGCAGAGAAGGGGGGAGCCGGCTCAGGAGCCCAGCTAAGCAGCTCAAGGCTGGGAAGGAAAAAGAAAGAGCAGCGAACCGGCAGCTGAATAGCAGACTAGGAGGGAGACTGTGGGAAGCAGCGAACAGCCAAGATCGCAGGTTTTAACGGTTGGCCGTCTGACTCTCGTATCTGCAAGAGGAATTGGCTGTTGAAAGGGATGCTCTGCATGAAACTTCGCCCAGGCTGGAAGAGGCCCAGCTGCACCCGGAAGGCCCACCCAAGGGACCGGAGGCCCATTGGAGAGGAAACGGAGCGCCACCCCTGTCCGACAGAGCAGCCGTGCAGGATCACAAAGGGGACATTGGAGGACTTCCAGGCCAAGGGAGGCTACCTGAAAGGCCTGGCAGCCCAGCAACTCAGCCCAGCCCAACGAAGCAGAGACCAGTATGGGAAACTGGGCGATGCGGTGAGACGGCAGCTTGAGTGGTGGAGAGGAGGCAGCCGGTGGCCGTGCAGTGCAACGGACCAGTCAGGCGGCCAGGGGCAGTGCAGAGGTGGTGAGCAGCAGAAGCCCAGAGCGAAGGGCAGAGAGGTGGCTGGGGGTGGCGCAGAAGTGGCAGACGGTGGTGGAGGCGGACTGGGAGGACTACAGGTGGAGTCGAGGCCGCAGGACAGAGGCAGTGGAGCAGCAGAGGACCTGACTGGCAGCTCTAGAGAGGCTGGCTGGACAGAAAAGCCAGAAACAAGGCTAACTGCAAAGCACGTCCACCAACCAGAAAGAGGGATTTTGAAACAACAAACTCATGGAACAGGTGACATACTATGCTGGTATGCAATACATGTTCCACCTATGTGCTTATGCCCAAAGAACATTCAAACTACACATGCATTAGATGTAAACTAGATGAACTACTACAAGGAAGAGTAAGGAACGTGGAGGCAACGCTAGGCAAACCACAACGTACCAAAAAAGCTCTACCAAAACCGAACCAAATAATGAAGAAATAGCTCCCAGAGGATTTGACCCTCCTGACAAACCCTTGGAGGAGGAAGACAAATGGAGGTATGTCACACATAGAAGGAAACACAACACTCAAAGAAAGAAGCAGCATACAACTAGGGTAACAAAGCCCTTCTGCCCAATCCAACACAACCAGAAGCAACACCATTAAAACTGAGCAATCGATTTCTCCCCTTAGATTGAAACACGCAGACCCACAACCACCTCCTCAAAGAAAACATGCAGATACCTAGTGAAGAAACAACTTTAAATATCCCTAGAAAAGTCACTTCAAATATCCCTAAATGTGTCACATCAACAAACACACCTGAGATAAACAGAAAGGCACCCCAGACTGCAGCCCACAAAAAGGAAGGCGAGTGTTGCTATCCTCCAAGGAACAGAATCATCCATCTGCAGACCAGTCATACAATCCAGGGAGGTATGTTGTCTCCCTGGAGTAAAAATCAAAGTTGTGGCTGAGAACTTAACCAAAATAATACAGATTACTACCCTTTCTCCTTCATGGATTACTGCCTTGTCGTGGCAAAGGGGCTTGCGTAACTCATTGAAGCTTTGAGATATGCCATGCAGGGCCACCCAAGACGGACAGGTCATAGCAGAGAGTTCTGACAAAATGTGATCCACCAGAGAAGGAAATGGCAAACCACTCCAGTATCTTTGCCATGAAAACCCCATGGACAGTACTAAAAGGCAAAAAGATATGACACTGGAAGATGAGCCCCTCAGGTCGGAAGGTGTCCAATATGCTACTGGGGAAGAGCAGAGGGCTAGTACTAGTAGTGCCAGAAAGAATGAAGCAACCGGGCCAAAGCCAAAAGGACGCTCAGCTGTGGATATATCTGGTGGTGAAAGGAAAGTCCGGTGCTCTAAAGGTTTTTTTCTCCATAGGAACCTGGAATGTAAGATCCATGAATCAAGGCAAGCTAGACGTAGTCAAACAAGAGATGACAAGACTGAAAATTGACATCTTAGGAATCAGCGAACTACAATAGACAGGAATGGGTTTAATTTAACTCAGATGACCATCAGGTATACTACTGCGGGCAAGAATCCCTCAGAAGAAATGGAGTAGCCTTCATAGTCAATAAAAGAATAGGAAAAGCAATACTGGGATACAATCCCCAAAATTACAGAATGATCTCAGTTCAAATCCAAGGCAAACCATTCAATATCACAGTAGTCCAAATCTATGCCCCAACCACTGGTGCTGAAGAAGATGAAATTGACCGGTTCTATGAAGCCCTACAGCACCTTATAAAATTAACGCCAAAAAATGATGTCCTTATCATCATGGGGGATTGGAATGCTAAAGTAGGAAGCCAAAAGATAACCAGAAAAGCAGGCAAGTTTGGCCTTGGAGTACAAAATGAAGCAGGGCACAGGCTGATACAATTTTGTCAACAGAACACGATGGTCATAACAAGCACTCTTTTCCAACAACCCAAGAGACGGCTCTACACATGGACATCACCAGACGGTCAACACAGAAATCATATTGACTATGTGCTCTGCAGCCAAAGATGGAGAAGCGCTATACAGTCAGTAAAAACAAGACCAGGAGCTGACTGTGGCTCAGATCATGAGCTTCCAGTGGCAAAATTTAGGCTTAAATTGAAGAAAGTAGGGAAAAGCACTAGGCCACTCAGGTATGAACTAAATCATATTCCTGATGAATACACAGTAGAGGTGACAAATAGATTTAAGGAATTAGATCTGATAGACAGAGTGCCTGAAGAACTATGGATGGAAATTCGCAACATTGTACAAGAGGTAGCAACTAAAACCATCCCAAAGAAAAAGAAATGCAAGAAAGCAAACTGGCTCTCTGAGGAAGTTTTCCAAATAGCTGAGGAAAGAAGGGAAGTGAAAGGCAAAGGAGGAAGAGAAAGATACACCCAATTGAATGCAGAATTCCAGAGAAGAGCTAGAAGAGATAAGAATACCTTCTTAAATGAACAGTGCAAAGAAATAGAAGAAAACAACAGAATAGGGAGGACCAGAGATCTCTTCAAGAAAATTGGAGATATGAAGGGAACGTTTCATGCAAAGATGGGCATGATAAAGGACCAAAATGGCAGGGACCTAACAGAGGCAGAAGAGATTAAGAAGAGATGGCAAAACTACACAGAAGAACTATACAAGAATGAGTTTAACGTCCCAGATAACCACAATGAGATGGTCACTGACCTCGAAGCAGACATCCTAGAATATGAAGTGAAATGGGCCTTAGAAAATCTGAGCAACAACAAAGCTAGTGGAGGTGACAGTATTCCAGCTGAGCTATTCAAAATCTTAAAAGACGATGCAGTAAAAGTGCTACACTCAATTTGCCAGCAAATTTGGAAAACTCAACAGTGGCCACAGGATTGGAAAAAGTCAGTTTACATTCCAATTCCAAAGAAAGGCAATGCCAAAGAATGTTCAAACTATCGCACCATTGCACTCATTTCACATGCTAGTAAAGTTATGCTTAAAATCCTACAAGCTAGACTCCAGCAGTATGTGGATCGAGAACTAGCAGAAGTTCAGGCAGGATTTTGAAGAGGCAGAGGAATAAGAGATCAAATTGCCAACATACGCTGGATCATGGAAAAAGCTAGGGAGTTCCAGGAAAATATCTACTTCTGCTTCATTGACTATGCTAAAGCCTTTGATTGTGTAGATCACAACAAATTGTGGCAAGTTCTTAAAGAGATGGGAGTACCAGACCAACTTATTTGTCTCCTGAGAAACCTATATGTGGGTCAAGAAGCAACAGTGAGAACTGGACATGGAACCACTGATTGGTTCAAAATTGGGAAAGGAGTCCAGCAAGGCTGCATACTGTCGCCCTGCCTATTTAACTTATATGTAGAGCACATAATGAGAAAGGCAGAGCTAGATGAATCAAAAGTTGGAATTAAGATTGCCGGGAGAAATATCAACAACCTAAGATATGCAGATGATGCCACTCTAATGGCAGAAAGTGAAGAGGAACTAAAGAGCCTCTTGATGCGGGTGAAGAAGGAGAGTGCAAAAGTTGGCTTGAATCTCAACATTAAGAAAACCAAAATTATGGCATCCGGCCCTCTCAATTCCTGGCAAATAGATGGGGAAGAAATGGAAGTAATGACAGATTTCATCTTATTGGGCTCCAAGATCACCTCAGATGGAGACTGCAATCAAGAAATTAAAGACGCTTGATCCTGGGGAGGAAAGCTATGACAAATCCAGACAGCATACTAAAAAGCAGAGACATCACCCTGCCAACAAAAGTGCGTATAGTCAAGGCCATGGTTTTCCCAGTTGCTATATATGGATGTGAAAGTTGGACCATAAGAAAGGCTGAGCGCCAAAGAATGGATCCCTTTGAACTATGTTGCTGGAGAAGACTACTGCGAGTCCCTTGGACTGCAAGGCATTCAAACCGATCAGTCCTAGAAGAGATCAACCCTGAGTACTCTTTAGAAGGCCAGATGATGAAATAAAAAATCAAATACTTTGGCCACCAAATGAGAAGGAAGGACTCACTGGAGAAGGGCCTAATGCTGAGAAAGATTGAGGGCAAGAGAAGAAGGGGACGACAGAGAATGAGGTGGCTGGACAGAGTCACTGAAGCAGTAGGCGTGAACTTAAATGGAATCCAGAAGATAGTGGAGGAGAGGAAGGCCTGGAGGAACATTGTCCATGGGGTTACGATGGGTCGGACACGACTTTGCAATTGACAACAACAACTACCCTTTCCTCCTCCACCACATTGGGATGGATGACACAGCAAAGAACCTGAGTAGAATATTGAGAGATTATAAACAACTAGGCAATAAAGTTAAGAAGCCAGGAGCACAAGTGGTGTTCTCATCAGTACTCATCTCATCAGAGAAGAAGTGATAGAGGGAGTTGAAGTTACTGGAACCTCTGGCGAAAGTGACCACGTCATACTGGAATTTAATATAATGCAAACACTAGCAAGAGAAAACAATCCAACCAGGGTCTGAAACTTCAAAAGAGCTGACTTTAACAAAATCAGAGAGAACCTAGGAAACAAGAAATTCAAGACGATACTGATATGGCTGCACAAAGATCTCTCTGACAAACTGAAAAACAAAAAGGGCAAATACAAAAAATGGAAAGAGGGGCACATAACTAAGGCCGATTTTCATCAGACAGCCAGAACATGCAAAGTCAGGAAAGCAAAGTCTCAGAATGAACAAAGACTTGCAACAAAAATCAAGGATAATAAATAAAAGTTTCCTCCAATATATTAACAACAAGAAAAAAGTCAAGGAAACTGTAGGTCCACTAAAGAGAGAAGATGGCAAAGAAATAACAGGCAACAGGGAGACAGCAGAGCTGCTTAAATCATACTTTGCATCAGTCTTCACATAAAGGAAACTATAGCCCAACATACAGTATAAAAAAAAACACTGCAAAAGAGAAACTAGAAACAAAAATTAAAATAAGCAAGAAAATGGTAAGAGAACATCTATCCGACCTTGACGAATATAAACTGCCAGGATCCAATAGATTACATCCCAGAGCAGACAGATGTTATCTCAGAACTGTTGCACCACATCTTTCACAAATCCTGGAGCACCAGGGAAGTAGCTGAGGATTGGAAAAGTGTTATGTGGTCCCTATGTTCAAGAAAGGGAAAAAATACAGACCCAGGAAACTACAGACCAATCAGTCTAACATCAATACCTGGGAAGATCCTGGAAAATATAATAAAAAAACAGATCTGCAAATAACTAGAAGCAAACAAAGATATAACCAGTAGCCAGCAGGGGTTTGTTAAAAAGAGATCATGTGAAAGTAATCTTATATCAATCTTCAATAAAGAGACTAAACTGGTACACCAGCGAAATGTTGTGGACACAGTATACTTAGATTTCAGTAAGGCATTTGATAAGGTAGACCACACCCTATACTCCTTGGCAAGCTAGAAAAAGGTGGAATAGACAAAATCACCACCAGGTGGATCTGTATCTGGCTGGCAAACCGTACCCAACAATTAGTCCTCAATGGTATTACATCCCCGTGGAGAGAAGTAAGCAGTGGGATACCACAAGGTTCCGTCTTAGACCCAGGACTCTTGAATACCTTCATAAGTGACTTAGAGGAGGGAATTGAAGGGGAACTCATTAAATTCGCAGGTGACACCAAACCGGCAGGAGTAGCCAACACCCCAGAAGACAAACTCAGGATGCAAAAAACATCTTGACAAACTTGAACAATGGACCCTATCCAACAAAATGAGTTTCAATGTGGAGGAAAGCAAAGTTTTATATTTAGGCAGGAAAAATCAAAGGTACAAGTGCAGATTGGGTGAGACCTGGCTTAAACACAGTAACTGTGAGAGGGACCTTGGAGTCCTAGGGGATGATCACTTGACTATTAGCCAGCCGTGTGCAGCAGCAGCCAAAAAAGCTAATACAATCCTGGGTTGTATAAACAAAGGCATAGAATCAAGAACACGTGAAGTATTAGTACCGCTTTATAAAACTCTAATAAGACCACAGCTGGAATACTGCAGCCAATTTTGGTCACCATATCATAAAAAAGATGTTGAGAGTCTGGAAAAAATTCAGAGAAGAGCAACAAAGATGATCAAAGGCCTGGAAACTAAAACATAGAAAGAATGGCTGCAGGACTTGGGTCTGGCTAGTCTAAAGAAAAGGAGAAATAGGGGAGACATGATAGCAATGTTCTGGTATTTGAGGGGCTGCCACAAAGAAGAGGGGTCACATTATTCTCTAAAGCACCAGAGGGCAGGACAAGAAACAATGGATGGAAAGTGATCAAGGAGAGAAGCAACTTGGAATTAAGGAGAAACTTCCTGACAGTGAAAACAACTAACCAGGGGAACAGCTCGCCTCCAGAAATCGTGGGTGCTCCATCACTGGTGATTTTAAGAAGAAGCTGGACAGTCTCTTGTCTGAGATGGTCTAGGTTCTCCTGCTTGAGAGGAGGACTGGACTAGAAGACCTCTAAGGTCCCTTCCATCTCTATTCTATTCTAGCATCAGTTATTACACATAATGGTTGCATTTGCTCTGTTCTACTCTTCTGATCTTAAAATATGGGCTGTTGGGACAGCAAAGAACGTGGCGCCTGGATCCCACCTGGTTTCTCCGACTGTTGCTGTCTGGAGCATCCTCTCCCCAGGCTGGAGGAAGGATTAAAGACCGTGCGAATCCACGGACTCCACTGATGGATGGCCTAGCAGATTGGATGGGATGGTGTCCAACCTTCCAGCTAGTGTTTTCTTCCATCTAGGGGACAATTGTATGTCCCCACTTATATGCTCCCCATTGAAGGCAAATAGAAGATAAAGGAGACAGAAGTTCAGCTAAAAGGACTATATTAACAGGATCTTGCAAGTCTGAAAGTACAAACTTCCCCCTGTTACTTTTAACTACGGATCTATTATGGCGGCTGCTTCCGAAGTCTCTTTCTCTGACCGTTAAGTGGACTGGCGACTCCTCCTGCTCCCGCCTGGCACATCCCATTGCCCTAATTTAGATCACACATTGTGTGTACATTTTCAACACAATCCTACGTTAGGTATTCTTCTGATGGACCTCTGGGCGGTACGATGAATGTGATGCTTCAAGGGTTTTTATTACTTTATCGAAATATAACATGCAGAACTACAAAGGAAATGAAAATAATGGGAAAAGAAGGGAAGAAAAGAGAAAAGACGAAAAAGTGTAGGAGAAAGGGGGAAAGAAAAAGAAAAGCATTTTGTTCCACCTTCTTTTGGAGCAGTGCATTAAGGTATTGACATAGAACCTTGATTTTTTATTTCAAATAATAATAATAGTAATATTAGTAGTAAAATAATAATAATAATAATAATAATAATAGTAATAATAATAATAATAATAATAATAATAATAATAATAACTGGTGGGATCATAAAATAGAGAAAGTCATAGAAAATGATAAAATTAAACTGCTCTGGGACTTCAGAATTCAAACAGACAAGCACTTGCAACATAACACCCCAGACTTAACAATTGTCGATAAGAAAGACAAAAAAGTCTGGATAGTGGACGTGGCAGTGCCTGGAGATAGCAGAATAGAAGAGAAAGAACTGGAGAAGATAACAAAATACAAAGACCTACAAATAGAAATAGAAAGACTGTGGCAAAAGCAAGCAAGGGTAGTACCAATAGTCATAGGCGCCTTGGGTGCAATCCCAAAACAACTGGAGCACCACTTGAACACCATTGGCATTGACAAATTCGCTATTAGTCAATTGCAAAAGGCGGCCTTATTAGGAACTGCTTCCATCCTGCGACGATATCTGTAATACCATCAAACATCCACATCTGCCTATCCCAGGTCCTGGGTAAGGACTCGATAGGTAGACAAAATGCCAAATCCAGTCTGAACATCTGGCTGACTGTGCGATGATCCATAATAATAATAATAATAATACTGCCTATCCCAGGTCCTGGGTAAGGACTTGATAGGTAGACAAAATGCCACATCCAGTCTGAACATCTGGCTGACTGTGCGATGATCGATAATAATAATAGTATTACCTTGTTGTGGTTGTGGGGCTTGTGTACTCTGCGAAAGAGGAGAGCTGTGCCAGAGGTTCAACCATACTGGCCCGGTCTCATCAGAGGAGTCAAAAAGTGTCTCTCCCATAAAAAAATATGGAGAGACGTAAATTTTGGGAACTCAAACCAGCTGGGATGTCGCCCAGGTTAACAAGGTCCATGCTAGATGTTGGAGTTCCTGGATATCTGTGAAAAATGGGCTAGAGCAGAGGTCTCCAACCGCTGGTCAGTGGACCAGTACTGGGATGTGGTATGCCAGCAACCGGTCCACACAAACCAGCAAAGCCCTATCTGAGGGATACAGGTAACACACAAAAACACACACTCTCTGGTTGTTGTGCCCTGTCGGCCACCAGAGGACTCAGTGGCTGATTCAGGTGAGGAAGGACAGGAGTGGGTGCCGGGTCAGGCATCAGGGCCATCTGAAAGCTCCGACAAATGAATGGAGCTGTCACAGCCAGGGACAGAGGTGGAGCCTGGGCCGTCCGCCAGCCCTCCGATGGAAAGGCTGAGACCTCCATGCCTGGAGGCAAGTGATTCAATAGCGGAGGATCACATGGGGCCAGTGATTGATGTGCACGCATGGCAGAGCCTGAGGAGAGGAGAACAGTGAGAGGCAATGGGGTGGTCTTCGGGGCAGAAGAGCACCACCCTGAGCTGTGGATAAAAGGCAGGGGTGAAGACAAGTAAGTGTGGCAGACAACTATTCATCTTCCTGACAGTCAGACACTTGTATTTGGAACTCCTGACACTTCTCCTTGGAATCTTGCCAGAGTTTTTCCCCTGATCCCGTGGTGCTGGAAGTCGGAGCGCCTTCTGAGCGTGGGCGTGTCTTATGTGAAACAACAGCCAGCTTGCTTGAAGGACCTTTGGCTGCAAGCCTGGTGAGACTGAGAGTAACTCTGGGTTTTGGGAGACCCCTACAGGGGAAAAGGGAGCGAGCTCCGTTGTTCGAAGGCTGTGTGAAGCTGCTGACATTCCTGAAATAAAAGGAAAGTTAGAGACTATTTGGTGCTTCTGTTGTGTTTGGGGAGCAAGATCAGAACACCAGACCACAGAAAAGCTTCTCTCCATGGAACCAGTCTCTGGTGCCCAAGGGGTTGTGGACCTCTGGCCCACAGAACTCAGGACCTTTGGCTGAGCAACCAGGGCCAGCAGCTGCAGAACTACTTGAAAAAAAGGTGTTTACTTGTTGCAAATACACAGTGATTGAAAACAAAGAAAGAATGATCAGTTATGACAGATCAAGTCCAACAAGAACAGGATATCAGAAACGAACGCACCTGGTCTGGAAAGAACAACATCCAGAATGAGAAATAACAGAACAGAGACTAGCAGATCAACGCAGGTTTATAATACGAAGTAAAGTATCCACAGAAACAGAACTGGGCGAACTGCAAAGTTTACCCAGGGCAAAGGAATCAAAGCCTTGCCAGAAGTAACTCAGAAAGTAGAGGCAAACCAGGGGGAGATGGCAGTGGAGGAATCCAGCAGAGATATACAACTGTTCTCACTTGGAAACCGGGCGCCTCTCCCTCAGGAAGAACGAAGCCGTCTAACTAAAGAAATAAACCTGAGTGTGTCATGGATCGACCCACAAAAAGGCATTCGACTCTCAGCCACATGACTGGATAATCAAGTGCCTAGAAATAACAAGAGTCAGTAGAAACATCAGAAAATTTGTGCAAAGATCGATGGCACAATGGAGGACACAGTTGCAGGTCAATGGTGAGAGACTGGGAGAGGTTAAGATCAAGAGAGGAATATTTCAATATTTCCCCTGCCACCTAGCATCCCGGACTTAACAATTGTCGATAAGAAAGAGAAAAATGTCTGGATAGTGGACGTGGCAGTGCCTGGAGACAGCAGAATAGATGGGAAAGAACTGGAGAAGATAACAAAATACAAAGACCTACAAAAAGAAATAGAACGATTGTGGCAAAGGCAAGAAAGGGCGGTACCAACAGTAATGTTCTGTCCCAGCCTACGTGAGTCCTTGCTCAACTGCTTTACTCAGGAGGAAAAAACCCTCTTCATGGAACCAGGAAGGGCCCGCAAGAAAAACAAACCCCTTTTTATTTTTACACACCTGACTCAATGTCCAAGACTTTGGAGGCAAACAACTTCAGAAGCAAACAAAGCAACAAAACACAAAGTCGCAGTGTGAATTGTTGCTGTCATCAACCAGCACCTCCTACGCCTCCATAGTCCAGCCAGGGCGTAGCTTTTCAGTGACTTTTACTTTTCCTATGGAGCCACCCCACTGCCTTCCTCTGTCTTCCTCTCCTCTCCTCTTTGCGCATCCGCACATCCATGATTGGCCCCAGCTGTTCCTCATCATCGCCCAACTCAATGTTATGGTTCTGGCTAATGAAACACTTCAAAGAACTTCCAGGCATTGATTTCCCTAAAAGCCTTTTATTGCTTCAAAATGTCGGCACAGGATAACGAAGTCTATGCTAAGATCTAATTTCTCTTCCTCTGAGCAGTTAAATTATCAGCATATTCCCTCCCTAAATGAGTTGTCATATAACACGTTATCCAATTAGCGTGAAGGTCAAAGGTTTCCTTCCTCTCTCTTATGCTCTACATTAACTCTAAAAATACCAGACAGTTCTGCATATTGTCAAAGCAAGAATATACAGTATTTGCAGCTTTGACACTCAGGCTCCCAAAACAGCTGTGTCTCTGCTCGAGCGTGAGTAGAGGGTCCGGGCTCCTCGTCTGACTGTGAATCTTGGTGCTCCTCAGTATCTTCCTCAGATGCCACTCCAGGCTCCTCCTCCTCACCTGAGTCCCCAGACTCGGCTGCCGGATCCACTGGCTGGCGAGGAATCACAACAACCCCTCATTTCAATCCTGAGCTGCAAATATTGTCCTTCATCAATAAGTCTCCTCCTCAATGTAAGCTATTCACTACACTGATCAATATTGTTCCCCTTCCAATACTAAGAAGAGACCTTGGAGGTCATCTAGTCCAGCCCCAGCCCCAGCCCTGCCACCCCCCGTGACCTTACCAGCAGCCACCCCGGAGGAGAGTCACCCCGGGCGCAGTCTGCATGGAGCAGGGCAGCCAAGAACATGGCAACGGGCATCGGGGACAACACTCCACCCTCGTGTCCCATCGCATGCAGACGATGCTGCAAGGCGTGGCCGCCATGATGCTGCTGGGCCTCCTGGCAATCTGCTGTGGTGGGCTGTGGAGGCAGTGGGTGGCCCTTCGGGGAGGAGAGGCGGAGGTGGGGCAGAGGCAAGGTGGTTTTGGGGCACTCGGTCTCAAAAAGGTTCACCATCATTGCCCTATACCATTTCAGACAAGTGGCTGTCCAGTCTCCTCTTTAAAATTTCCAGTGTTGGAGCATTTACCGCTTCTGGAGGCAGGTGGTTCCACAGGTTAATTGTTCTCACTGTCAGGAAATTCCTCCTTAGTTCCAGGTTGCTTCTCTCCTTGATTCGTTTCCATCTGTCGCTCCTCGTCCTGCCTTCATGTGCTTTGGAGGATGGGTTGACCCTCCTCTTCTTTCCTATCCTGTCAGCCCTGGTCCTTCCCTTTGCTCAATGACCCATCCCCAGTTCCAGCTCCTTATGTTTTAGCCCCCTGCCCCCTCATTTGATTGTTATATTTGTTATATATGGTTTTTTGGTTATATTTATTGTTATTTGCTATAGAAATAGGTTCATATTGTACATATTGTTGATATTGAAATAAAAACATTTGAAATATTTCGTCTTCCCCTCTATTCACATCTTTGTCATCCTGGCCTTTGTCTTCAGAAAATGTGCAGGTGCCCCTTTTCGAGTGTTACTAGGGGGTGAAAACCATCCCAAAGTCTTTTGCCAAGAAAGGAACTTCCACGGATCAGAGATCTTGGCCGTCACCACAGCGGAGAAAGGAGTTGTGTTCTCCCATTGTGGGTCTGTTGTGCATCCCAGCCTCAAGCAGGTCAATCTCTGCCTCAGGGGAAGAAGAGGCCCCGGGACAGCCTCAGTTCGGAGTTAAATTGTGTATTCTCTGAAGAAACGGCTTCTTTTGCAGGCCAGGCCTTCTGAGGGGGCCCTGATGCTCAGTGTGGTGTGTGGTTTGTCTAGGGTGGCTCTCTGCGCACCACACTCTGCAATTCCCAAGGCGGCTGTCATTCTCAACCCGTATTTGGCTAAATAAACCTTGATTTGGCCCCATCATCATTTCATTGTGTAGAGCAGAGGTGTCCAAGCTTGTCAACTTTAAGGCTTGGGGACTTCAACTCCCAGAATTCCCTGGCTAGGGAATTGTGGGAGGTGGAGTCCACAGGTCTTAGATTTGCCAAGGTTGGGAGACCCTGTTCTTAGGCCACATCTGATTCTTCTTTTCTTTGCGCAAATTGTTTTTCTCTGTTCCGAAGCTTGTCTCCTAGGCTGATGGAGCACCTACTTGCTTGGTAGTAGTCCTCCTTTAAGCCGTTAAGAATTCCTGCTTCCGAGGCATGTTGGTTGGAAAGATGTATGCTAAACAAGCATTTAACTTCTGGGTTTTTATTTTTATTTTTTAAAATCCCACAGCATAGAGAACTATTGATCCACTTCAAAATCACAAAAAGTTTCCTTAACGGTGGTGACAAAAGAAGACGTAAAATTGGGTCAGTCACGCGGATGGCCTGATTTACGACCTGTGCTGGGTAAGGCTCCATTATGGTCGTAAGTCAAGGACTCCTGTGAGTCTGCTCTTGCCCCTTGATCTTCCTTTATAGCACCTGGTGAAAAGCACCTGCAAACCGGAAAAGGCTTCGGGTCCAAGGCAGATGGAGAAACCTAAGGGGAGCATCACATCCATGAAGGTCCTCAGTCGACCTATAATTCTTTATAATTTCTTAGAAAGCACCAACGCTAGCAGATACAAAATAAACTTGAGTTGAAATAAAAGGTATTTTGTATGTGATTTGGAAGGTCAAGGTTTTGCCTCTTTAAAATTAGTTTTAAACTGTTGGGAAGGGCAGCTTTAAGAATGGAAATTGGAAGGCTGTAGAATGAAATGAGAGAGAGGGGAGGGAAAGAGAGAGACAGAAGAAGGGAGGGGGAAAGAAAGACAGAGGATGGAGGGAAAGAAAGAGAAAGAGAGAGAGAAAGAGAGACGGACAGAGAGAGAGGAGGGAGGGAGGGAAAGAGAGAAAGAGAGACAGATAGAGCGAGACGGAGAGGGAGGAGGGAGGGAAAGAGAGAGAGAGAGAGAAAGAAAAAAGAGAGAAAGAAAAAAAGAAAAAAGAAAGAAAGAAAGAGAAAGAGAGAGAGAGAGTTGCTTGAAAGTTGGATAACAACCACCTGGTGTACTTCCTACATATTGCGCTGAGCCGAAGTATGGATGTTTTTGGCTTAGCACCTTGTCTGAATCCAGCTTTTTGTGGTTTGTAATGGCGTATGGTTAATATGTGCCCAGAACCAATAGCTCGTAGGAGTTGAGAAGTTAGAAATCATATCCAAATCAGGCCAGAACTGATGATGTCACCTATTTGGGTAATGAAACGTCTGCAAGAAGACAACCAAGCTCAGAGAGCACCAAGGACCCAACTAACCATATCCTGTCTGATATGAGCCACAGTGACCTATATGCCGTCACACATGTTGGAAACGGTATCTGGGCATAGCGGGTGTTAGTTGCTCGGTTACCGATAGCTGTTGCAGGTGATGAATGAGAATCAGAGGAGTCTCAACAGCTGTCTTGTTGAAAGTTATCCGAAACTGGATTTGTATGAAACCTCAATAAAAAGGGTGTCTAATCCTGGGAAACTTTAAGATCTGTGGACACCAACTCCCGAATTCCCCAGCCAGCCCTATCATACCATTTCATGATAATCACTTCAAAAGTTTAGAACAGGGGGGTCCAGTCTCCGCAACGTTAAGATCCGTGACGTCCACAAAGTTGCCAAGGTGGGACACCCCTGTTCTATACCTTCGAGCAATATCATGAAATTGTAGGAAGTCAGCCCCCCCCACAAACAGAGAAGGGAATATTTTGGGGGATATTAAAAAGGCAGAATATTATATTTCCCCAAAGGAAAGCAGGCCCAGGTTTTCTTAACAGCCCCAAACAGAAACTCAGCAGGCCAGCTCTGTAGAAAGGCAGATTTGATCATCCCATTGAGGAAGTCTGAGGCCCCATTCATGAGCAAATACTGCCTGCATAAACCCACTCAAGACAGGATTTTTTGAAATCCCTTGGAGCAAAACTGATAGCTAACAATAGCAGAGTGGTAGGATTAGAACCAGCATCCCCTCACCCAAAAAATACAACACAGGAAGTAAGGCATCAGCCACAGCCCCAAGGAAGCAGGACATCATAGGATTAACCCACCACTATCAGAATACCAAAAGGGCACACTGAGCCCCAGGTCAAAGTTCATGCCACAGGAACAGGAACAACTTCAGAGACAAAAGCCCAAGAAGGCATAAAAACCCACCACTCCCAGCACCATGTGGTCAGCACCCCAGAAACATGCTGCTCTCACTGAAGTTTCTGGCAAATCAATAAACAAAAACCTTCTTTCTTAAAGCAGTCTCCATTTTGTTTATTCCTGGCTTGGACTGGACCCTGATGAAGATTTTTCTTTCAATATAATGATATACCTTTAAATGTTTACATGCTTTTTAACAGCCTAGAAGCCTCAAACGTTTGAATTCCCTCAGAAAACGTGCCAGCAGTTATACTACCATGGTGTCCATTCAACTCACACTCATCGTAAAACAGTCAAGTGCCAGGCTAGATAGCATTGCGAAAAAGCATTTATTGGTTTTAGCATATATATATTTCTGGTTCTCCGGAAGCTTCCAATGCCGCAGTTAGCATTTTTGTCCCACTTCTCAAACGGTCCTCTTGGCTGGCTATGGAATGGGATAGGAAGCCATGTTGGTGATGTCGCATTCATTGGATCCTTGTTCCAAGATCATTTATCCGTGTCCTCCCAATTGTGAGACCAACTGTGAAGAGAAGCATGCAAGAGATTTATTACAAAACCATGCAGGGCAGAGCCTGTTGGGAACTGGGCCACACATGTGGCGGGTGAGCACATGAAACCTTATGTGTGCATGCCTGGGAACTAAGTTGCACGTGCGAAACCATTCCCCACCTTCCTGCTTCTGCTGCCAGTTCATGGGGCTAGAAAGGTTGGGGACTGCTGGAATAGGGAATCATTTTGGCTGTGGAATTCTGGGAGTTGTAATCCATGTGTCTTCAAGTGGCCAAGACTGAGACACTCTGGAATAGAATAGAATAGAATAGAATAGAATAGAATAGAATAGAATAGAATAGAATAGAATAGAATAGAATAGAATGGAATGGAATGGAATGGAATGGAATGGAATGGAATGGAATGGAATGGAATGGAAGGAATAGAATAGAATAGAATAGAATAGAATAGAATAGAATAGAATAGAATAGAATAGAATAGAATAGAATAGAATAGAATAGAATAGAATAGAATAGAATAGAATAAGGAACAGAATAGAATAGAATAGAAAGAACAGAATAGAATAGGGAACAGAATAGAACAGAACAGAACAGAATAGAATAGAACAGAACAGAACAGAACAGAATAGAATAGAATAAGGAACAGAATAGAATAAGGAACAGAATAGAATAGAATAGAATAGAATAAGGAACAGAATGGAATAAGGAACAGAATAGAATAGAATAGAATAGAATAGAATAGAATAGAATAGAATAGAATAGAATAGAATAGAATAGAATAGAATAGAATAGAATAGAATAGAATATGGAATGGAATAGAATAGAATAGAATATAGAATAGAATAGAATATAGAACAGAACAGAATAGGACAAAATAAAATATAGAATAGAATAGAATTATGGAATAGAATAGAACATAGAATGGAATATGGAATGGAATAGAGCAGGAATAGAATAGAATAAAAATAGAAAAGGATACAACGTAGAGTAGAATAGAAATAGAATAGAATAGAGATAGAATATAAAATAGAATATAGACTAGACTAGACTAGATAGACTAGACTAGACTAGAATAGAACAGAAAATAGGAATAGAATAGAACAGAAAATAGGAATAGAATAGAATAGAATAAGGAACAGAATAGAATAGAATAAGGAACAGAATAGAATAGAATAGAATAGAATAGAATAGAATAGAATAGAATAGAATAGAATAGAATAGAATAGAATATGGAATGGAATAGAATAGAATATAGAATAGAATATAGAACAGAACAGAATAGGACAAAATAAAATATAGAATAGAATAGAATTATGGAATAGAATAGAACATAGAATGGAATATGGAATGGAATAGAGCAGGAATAGAATAGAATAGAAATAGAAAAGGATAGAACGTAGAGTAGAATAGAAATAGAATAGAATAGAGATAAAATATAAAATAGAATATAGACTAGACTAGACTAGATAGACTAGACTAGAATAAAATAGAAAAAAGGAATAGAATAGAACAGAAAAAAGGAATAGAATAGAATAGAATAAGGAACAGAATAGAATAGAATAGAATAGAATAGAATAGAATAGAATAGAATAGAATAAGGAACAGAACAGAACAGAACAGAACAGAACAGAACAGAACAGAACAGAATAGAATAGAATAGAATAGAATAGAATAAACCAGAGCAAAGCAGAGTTGGAAGGGACCTTGGAGGATATCTAGTGCAACCCGCTGCTCAGGCAGGAAACCTTATACCATTTCAGACAAATGTTACAGTGAGAACAATTGAACCAGTGGAACAACTTGCCTCCAGAAGTTGTTAATGCTCCAGCACTGGAAGTTTTTAAGAAGAGACTGGACAGCCATTTGTCTGAAATGGTATAGGGTTTCCTGCCTGATCAGGGGGTTGGACTAGAAGACCTCCAAAGTCCCTTCCAACTTATTATTATTATTATTATTATTATTATTATTATTATTATTATTATTATTATTATTATTATTATCATCATCATCATCATCATCACCATTATATCATAACCATTTTAGCATGAGCATTAATAAACGGTTCTCAAGGTGGGAGAACTCAATGTGACCGTTGCACAAATAAAGATGGACCCACAATTCACATATCACACACACACACACACACACACACACACACACACAGAGTTAGTCACAGCTGCAGTTGACTTTGAATCTCCTTCTTGGGGGGAAAAGCAGGACGGAGAAGAACATGTTTCTTGGAAGGAGCAAGATAGACCGAGAAGCCAGATAGAAATCAAACATGTGTCTCCTTTGGACATTAAAACGGTTGCAACCACAGAAAGCCAGGGAACTTTCCAGAAACAGGAGATCAGATCAGATCAGCAGATCGATCAGTGGCCTTGGTGCAGCTGTGGAGGGTCACTTTCCCCAGCATAAGAAGACAAAGAGAGAGAGAGATTTTTTTTTAAAAAAGGATTATCTTATTTAAGGAAAAACAGTGCTGTCAGAAGATAACCGAGAGATGAGGTGGCAATTCCCTTGCCGGAGTCCGTTCTGGAGGCAGGTGGTTCCACTGATTCCTTGTTCTCATTTCCAGGAAGTTTCTCCTTAGTTCCAGGTTGCTTCTCTCCTGAATTAAAGGTCTGGACTTGATTCTCCAGCCAGCCAAGTCCAGACATCTGAAAGTGGCCAAGATTGAGAAAGACTGATCTTAGCATAATATTTTTTCAGACTTGGCAACTTTAAGATGTGTGGACTTCAACTCCCAGAATTGATTTAGAGCTGGAAGGGACCCTGAAGGTCTTCTAGTCCAACCCCTTGCTCAGGCAGGAAACCCTATACAATTTCAGAGAAACATTTATCCAATCTCTTCTTAAAAGCCTCCAGTGATGTAGCTTCCACAATTCCTGAAGGCAAGTTGTTCCACTGGTTAATTGTTCCAAATGTCAGGAAATTTCTCTTTATTCCTAGGTTGAATCTCTCCTTGATCAGTTTCCATCCGTTATTCCTCATCTGTCCTTCGGGTGCTTTGGAAAATAGGTTGACCCCCTCCTCTCTGGGTCAGCCCCTCAAATATTGGAAGTCTGCCATCAAGTCTCCCCTGGTCCTTCTCCTCACTAGTGTGTTACCCCCCCCCCTCCGAGAAAGAAATATTTTTGGAAATATTTAGAAGGCAGAATATATTTCCCCAAAGGATTTCAAAAGCAGAAACCAACCCTGCCCCCAAGTCTCTCTGTCCCAAACAGAAACCAAGTCTGCAGAATTGCAGATGTGACAATCTTGTCAGAAAGACTGGAGTCAGGAAACAGGGATTAGGAAGAAAGATCCCTAGAATCAACACACCAAGAAGAGTTAAGTGGGATGAAGGTCTCATTAGAAGACAATAATACCATCTTGCGGCAAGATATAGTTGCAGCTGTATCAGGCTTGGCTACGGTGGTGGTGAAGCTGGACTCGAGAGTGGAGGAAGTGGCAGACAAAGTTGACTCTTTTGAGGATAAATTCCAAGATATGGAAAGGAAGATGGAGATTTCACAAGAAGATATCCTTATGTCTCAGTACAGAGAGATGGAGTATGCCCTGAGGATCAGGGGTCTTAAGGAAGACATGAATCAAGACCTGATGGAGATGGTGCTTACTGATTTAGCTGTTGCTATGAATATGGATAAAGGAGAATTACGCAGAGAAGTGGAAAAAATTTACAGAGTTAACTCCTGGATTGCGAAGCAGAAGAATTTGCCTAGAGATGTTGTGATTTATTTTACAAAGAAGTCTCTGCGCAATGAAATTATACAAGCTTTTTATAATAAGAGATTCCAGATTGCTGCCCAAGATATCATCATTTTAAAGGAAATCCCATTAAAAATTTTAAGAAACAGGAAAGATTTTGCTTTCTTAGTTAATGAGCTTAAAGCCAGATTGATGCCATTTAGATGGGAGATCCCGACGGGTATTGTTCTGAGCCATGCGGGGATGCGTTACAGGTTGAATACGGTTGATAAAGCTAAAGAGTTCTACAATACGGTCCTGGGTGCAGGCTCAGCTTCATCTGTTCAGAAACCCTTGAGTGGCAAAGAGTTGGAACAGCAATCTGAAGCATTAGGTCTGGTCTCCGCTGGGATGCTGCAAGCTGAATGGCAACGTCAAACAGAGGTTAAAGAGCAGAGGATGACCCGTGCAGCATATAGACGTAAGGAGAAGGAGCAACGCAAGAAAGAGACTAAAGAATCTTCTTCTGAAAGTGTTTCATTGCCGGTGGGAGGAGCAAGACCCAAGAGTTCTGCAACACATGCAGCAATGGCAGATCTCCAGGGAGTCTTCTCCAGACTCCTGGCTAAGGGAGATGGCAAAGTTTCTGAACTGGAATGTTAATGGTTTGAATTCCCCACAGAAAAGAAGGAAAATTTTTTACTATTTAAAGCAACATAACAATGATGTTATTTGCTTACAGGAAACTCATATTTTACTTAAAGATCAGAAGTATTTAGTTAACGCCCGTCTGGGATCTCATTTTGTATCTTCTGCTCCTGGGAAAAAGGGGGGAGTGGTTATTTATGTGAAGCAAAATTTACCAGCTTGTCTGGTAGAATCAGATCCCCAAGGAAGATATGTGATGATTGAACTTGGTTTATATGGTAAGAAAATACTTATAGTGGGACTATATGCACCAAATCAGCAACAGGAACAATTTTATAGATTGTTACATCAAAAAATAACTTTGCTGGACTATAGATCCGTGGTATTAATGGGTGATTGGAATGGTGTCTTAGATATACAAAGGGATAAGAAAGGTTCTTCCCCTCTTTTTAAACAGGCAAAATTACCTAATGCTTTTTTTGACATGAAGGAGGATTGGGAATTAAGGGATTACTGGCGGGAATGTAATCAAGAGGAGAGAGACTTTACCTTTTTTTCAGATAGACACCAATCCTTTTCAAGAATTGACTTTTTTTTTATTACAACGGACTTGTATAATAGAGTAAAGAATGTAAAGATTTTTCCTAGATCGTTGATGGATCATAGTCCAGTTTGGATGGAGCTGATTCAAGAAAAAGAGGAGAGAAGATCCTGGAGGGTGAATGAAAACTTATTCAGACAAGAAAAGAATGTTCAAAAGTTAAAGGAGTGTTTAAAGGATTATTTTGCTTTAAATATGTATAAAGGGACTTCAATGTCAATGGTATGGGATGCAGGTAAAGCATTTATGCGTGGGATCTTGATAAAAATGAATAAAAGACAAACTCATATTAAGAGAATTTATGGGGTTCTAGTTGAATTGGACTCAGAAACGGAATTAATTAAAGATTGTATGATTAGATGGGCGCAGAACTTTGGTGAACCAGTTCCATTGGATATCTGGGAAACTATTTGGGTGAGAAATGTCAAATTTACACAAGCACAGAATTTAAGGGAGAATTTTTATAAAATGTTTTATAGATGGCACCTTGATCCACAAAAAATGTCTTTCATGTACCCTGACTTACAGCCTAAATGTTGGAGATGTGGTTGTTTGGATGCTACTTATTATCACATTTGGTGGTCGTGCAGAGAGATAAAAGCCTTTTGGATTAAGATATGGTGGAATATTCAGAGAATTTTTAGAAGGAGGGTAAAATTTACTCCACAATTATTTTTGCTAGGTATAGTTACTGATTGTGATACAAAGGAGGTTATATTGATGTTAAATTTGATTACAGCCGCAAGGCTGTTAGTAGGACAATACTGGAAGAAGGAATCTTTGCCTACAATGCAGGAATGGTTCCTTAAAGTGTCTTATTTGGCGGAAATGGCAAAGATTTCGGCTTTTTTAAAGGAACAAACGCAAGAGAAATTTCTTGCTGTTTGGGATAAATGGATAAAATTTATACAATTTAAATTGGATATAAAAAAATATCACATAGCTTTTTCATAACTTTTATTTTTATTTTTATATATATATACATATATCTCAGTGTTATATTTTCTTTTTATATATATATATATATATAACTTTTTTAATTCTTTTTAAATTAAGCCTATATTCTGCTCTGGGAAGCTCAGGGGGGGGAAGGGGGTGGGCGTTTTGGGGGGGTTGGGGAAGGGGAGTTTTGTTAGGTCATGTTTAGTTTTTTTGTATATGTTGTTTTTCGTTTTTGTATTGTTTTTTTTTTTTGTAAAAATTTATAAAAATTTTCAATAAAAAAAAAAAAGAAAGAGTGGAGTCAGGAAACCAGGATTAGGAAGAAAGATCCCTAGAATCAACACACCAAAAATCCAACACTCATCAGCCACAGCCCCAGGGAAGCAGGATGTGACCCTTGGGACACATAGGATTAACCCACCATCATCAGGATACCAGAAAGGCACACTCAGACTCAGGTCAAAGTTCCTTCCACAGGAACAACTCCAAACAAAAGGCTCCAGAGGGTATAAAAACCCACTCCCTACATGTGCTCACTCTCTTTTCTTCCAGAGCCATCTTCCTGTCTGGCTCTCCTCTTCAATAAACTGCAACCTTCTTTCTAAAGCAGTCACCATGTTGTTTATTCCCGGCTTGGACTGAACCACGATGAAGACTTTTCCAACACCAGACTAGCCGTGCCCAGTTCTTTGTATGTTTTAGCCTCCAGTCCCTGATTCTCCTTGTTGCTCTTCTCTAATCCACGTTTTCCTCCTTGTCTCTCTGGTTCTCCCTTTTCTCCCTCAAGGCCACCCTCTCTACATCTGGTTTGACTTTATACTGAGCTCTCTTTTCCTTTTGCTTCTGTGGTTATAAATGTGCTTCAAATGCTTTGTTGCTGTTTATATAAGTTATATGACTTTCAAGGTCTGAAAGGGTGTCCTCAACTTAGAACAATTTGTTTAGGGACCGTTTGAAGTTTCAGCAGCACTGAAATGACCGTTTTTCACCCTGATGACCGTTGCAGCATCCCATGGTCACGTGATCAAAATTCAGACCCATGGGAACAAACTCCTATTTATGAGGATCGCAGTGTTCTGGGATCCTGTGATCCCCTTTTGCAATCTTCTGACAAAGCAAAATCAATGGGGAAGGCAGATTGAGCAGGGGGTTGGACCAGAATCCTGCATCCAGTTTTGGAATGAAATAGAATACAGCTGGAAGGGACCTTGGGGGTCTTCTAGTCCAGCCCCCTGCTCAAGCAGGAGAACCTAAGGACACGTCCAGGGATGTTATCTGGGCCTGCTGCTTTCCGAATGTTAACTTTCTGCAGTGTTTTCCAGACAGAGGTGACGTGAAAGCTTAGCACTTGCTCATCAGGATGGGGCATAGCTTTCCTAGCAGGAGGGCTATGTGATGCCTCGAATCTTCCAAAGAATGTATTCAGTTTCTTTAGGAAGTCTGTGTCGTCCTTGCATCTCGATGGAGTCACCTTGTAATCCGTGATGGCCTGGATTCCTTGCCACATTCGCCTGGTGTTTGTTGGGTCCTGAAAAAAAGTTCTGAATTTTCTGGCAGTGGGCTTGCTCTGCACCTTTTATGGCACTTTTCAGATTTGCTCTGGCTGTCCTAAGTGCCAGCATGACACCAGATTTAAAAGCCACATTTGTGCTTTCAGCATCTTGCGGACCTCCTAAGTCAGCCACCCTTTTTCATTCGCCCTCACAACAATGCTTTTCAGGACACAGACATCCTCTATGCACTTTTGGATATATACAGACACCGTGGTGACATACCCCTCAACATTTGTATGTTGGTTATCAGTAGCTGCTTCCTTAAACGTGCCCCAATCCGTGCATTCAAAGCAGTCTTGTAATGGTTCTATAGCTCCCTCTGTCCAAACCCTCATTTGCTTTACTGTCGGTTTCACTCTGGCTAATAAAGGTTGATATGCTGGAATAAGCAGAACTGAGACATGGTCAGAGGAGCCCAGGTGAGGGCGGGGGATCGCTTTAAAAGCCTTCTTGAGGCTGGAATAAGCGAGATCCAGTGTATTGTCCCCTCTGGTTGCAAAGTCCACCTATTGGTGAAAATGCGGCAGGGTGGCTTTCAAATCCATTTGGGTAAAGTCTCCCACTGCAATAAATGCACCCTCTGGGTGAGTAGTTTGTAAGTCACTGATGGTCTGATAGAGAACCTTCAGGGCCTCTTCTCTCTTTGCATGGGGGGGGGCATACTCAGCTGGGATAATGGTAACAGAGAATTCTCCAGGAAGATAGAAGGGTCTGCATTTGATGGTCAGAAGCTCCACATCTGGGGAGCACAGACTTGAAACCACCTTGGCATTATTACACCATCACTTACACCATTATACCATTTCATTCAACAAAGCAAAAACGCTGGAAAAGGAAAAGCAGTCGCTGAAATCCCTTTGATGACTGATATCAGTCGTGCAATGTCACAATCTGAGCAGAGGAAATGGGCTTTGAGGAAGCCGTTCTCTCTTCCAAACCTGTGGATGTCACCACTAGCAAATCACCTTTCCTAGAGGTCTTTCTCAAGCAGATAAACAAACCCCAAATCAACCATGAATTCTTCCAAGCTTCACTCCAGCGCTTGGCCATAAGTGCAAATCGCCGGAGGTCTCTGCCCATCTGTAGGTATAAAGTTACCCAGCAAAAGAATTTGAGGCATCCCTTGACTAGATTCATCTCCTCGTGGCTGGCAAGATGGAGACCTTCCATGCCATCCCAGAGAATTGCACTTTGGCAATGCAAAAAATAAAATAAATCCACTTTAAACCCGTGGAATTTCCTTCCATCTTTCCAAGAGGATGGATAATTGGTGGTTTGCTTGGCAGCCTTGAAGACACAGATTTATTTATCTAATTGTCTCTCTGCTCTGAGACCTGCTAGTTGCCCCTCTCTGGATTCCGCTCTTACAGGGAGCTTCTCCAAAAGTGGAAATTGGATTTCATTTAGGGATCCCCAGAGGCAAGCAATCCTACGCTAGTTTTCCCCCAACTGACCCTCTTTCCCAACGGATATGAGTCAGCCCAAAGTGTATATAGACAGGCAGCGAGGCTTTTACGACAATTCACCCACCCAACAATCTTTTTTTGCAACAACCGTCCTCTAGCAGTGACTCCTAACTGATGGTCTGAAAAATTAAGAAGGTGCATCAGCATCAGGATTCTTTAAAAAATCCTCAAATAGCTGTTGGTAATAATTGCTAACAGGCAAAAAGTTTCTCTCCAGAGGGATTTTGTGTCCTTTTCCCCCCCTTGTCATCCATATTTATACTGTGAAGAGATCTGTTTATTGGCTTTGAGATCAATAATATCGTAGGCACATCATCATAGCAGCAAAAATCCTTGGAAAAGGAAGGTTACCAATAGTAGCAAAAATCCATTTCAGAGTTAAATGAGGTAAGGTTGACATTTTCCAGTCTTGGGGGGGGGGAGCTGGGTGGATGATGGGATTGTGATTATGGACCAGGCCTGTATAATGGAGAAAAATTAAACCATCTGTGCATTTTCAAATGGAATTCTTGTTTTCATCCACTGCATGGTGGTAAATTTACAGTGAAAATAAAACACGGTTTTTTTTTTCTTAGAATTTGGAAGACAATGTCTCGAACCACTGGAGACATTTTTCTAAATTAAACTGAAATTCACTAAACTGATCACATCAAATTCATGGTTTCTAGAAGCTGAGGCCTGCTGGGGCCTTGGCAGAAATGGCTGCAATTATGTGGGGTTTTTCCCTTCTAAACCAGGGATAGGCCACCTTGGCTCTTTTATGACTCATGGACTTCAACTCCCAGAATCCCTCAGCCAGCCTGGCTCAGCTTGGAAGCCTCTCCCTTTCCCCTCAGCGTGGCTGGCTGAGGAATTCTGGGAGTTGAAGTCCACCAGTCCTAAAAGGGCCCAGGTTGCCCACCCCTGTTCTAAACAAGAGACGCTGGGCTTGTAGCCTGGAAGGACTCTGGCTGAAAAATCAGTCCCAATACTGAATTTCGGGTTATATTAGTCCAAAGAAGACTTGAGGGATTTTTAGAAGAGGCTGAGGAAGATTTGTTTGCTTACAAAAGGGGGAAAAAATGGCTTATATGCCACATAACATTGTTAGGCCCCAGACCTGCTACCTTTCTAGTTTTATACCTTTTTCTTTTTCTTTTAGGGCTGAATGGCAAACAGGTTCTTTAACAAGAGACTTAAGGAAAGGGAGGAATCAGCTTGTGTCTATTGGAAAATGTTCTTTTTGTTTGGATAGGTTTTATCTCATGTTTTATCATTCTTTCACGTTCTTTTTCAATAGTGTGTATCAATCAGACGGATTCCATTTTTCTCGAATAAGGATGGATACAATTTTCGATGGCATTTAATTTTTATTTACACATTACTCCTCACTTCAGCAGGCTTACTGAACATAAAAATAAAATAAAATAAAATAAACAGTAAAGAGGACATCCCTCACAATCATAGTGAACATGCATTTGTGTCTGTAAGTTGTGCCAGTCATAAAGTGGGTCACTTGGGGCCGTTGTTAAGCGAACCCTGTAGTCATTAAGCGAAGACCAGAGTAACTAGGCAAACCCATTGTTTGCTAGGGGGCTTTTTTTGTTTTTGCTAGGAACTGGAAGCAAATACCAGTTTGTGCCAAAGCGTAAATTGTGGCCACGTGGCTGTGAGGGAGGACAAAGGGCTGAAAATGGAGTCCGGGTGCCAAGGTCCCAAAGGCGGTCAGAGGGTCGCAGAGGGAGGGGGGACACTGGACCTCTGAAACGGGGTCCTGGGAAGGCATTTTGGGGGTGGGGGGACCTTCCATTGCAACTCCAAGCCGCCTTAAGGGCTCCTTGCACAGAATATTGGATTTCCCTTCACGGAAATGGCTGAAGAGTTCGTGAAGCTTCTCCCTCCCCTTTCTTTCAGGCAGTCCTGATCTACGGATGAAAAGAAAAGGCAAAAATGTTGTGTGTTTTGTCGTGCTTGGACTTTGGTGGCCAGAAGGAAAAGGAGGGGGTCTCCATCGAAAGAGAGGGAATGGGGGGACCTCGGCCATGAGGGGAACCAAAAGGAAAGAGTCAGGAAAAGAACCGGCAGAAAGCTGTCCTCCTGGGTCTCACTCCAGGGAGAGACTGAGTGGAGCTTCCCTGCTAAGGGGCAGTCTACCTTGGGAGATCGAGGCCTCTGGGTTCCAAAGAAAAGTCTGGCAACACAAAGGGAATCAGAATGGAAGCTGACCAAGAGCTGCATCAGTGGGGCTTGTTCAATCAGCCAGCTTAGTGGAGCTTCCATATAAGGAGGCAGTCTACAAGCAAAGAGCCATGCCTTCTGGGCCAAAAGAGGAGAAACGGGCATATTTGGTGATCTGTTGGTACCTTCCCAGAGACTTTGGGGCTAAAAGCCCTGGCTGAGAACTTTCCAATAGGTTTAACCAAGGTGAAAAGGGATGAGCTGGTTTCTGGACTCAAAGGGATTGTGGAAAGAAGGCTTTAGTTGGTCCCTTTATTTACCTTCCTTTTTTTCTCTCTTCCAGGGCTTTTTGCAAGAAAACAAAAGGCAAGGGACCCCAAAGATTGGAGAAACACCTCAGTTTCTCCAATCTGCCCCCCCAAAAAGAGTGACCTACACAATCAATATAACGATGGTGAAGAGGGAGCCGTGTGGTGAGTGGACACTCTGGATCGGGCTCTTCCTGACCCCCCCCCCCAGCACCCCTCCTTCTGCAGCTCCTGCAGGTATCTCTGCGAGGGTCTGTCCTGGATCCCCAAATGGGGCTTGATCCCCGAATTGCCCTCGTAGAGGGAGCAGGAGTTGCCCGAGGCCTCCGTGCGAATCTCTCCCCTGCCTGGCCAGGAGAATCCACCAGCTCCGTGAAGCAGGAAGAGCTTCTGAATAGAGGGATGGGGTCTCTAGGGGGAGAGGGCTGCGAGGAAGGCTGATTGAGGGGGCTTTCTTCATCTGGGGGAGACCTAAATGCTCGCTGAGCACCTGCCTCTCCCTTTCCCAGAGGTCAGCGAAAGGAGGAGGAGTGGGAGGACGAAGGAGCGCCTCTTCCTAAGGACGGAGAAAGGAAGGAGCCAACGGAGGCTACCTGAAAGGCCCAGAGACCAGGATGTTCGGCTACCTATGTTCAGTTAACACTAATTGACATAATGGTGAATAGCTATAGTAAATATGATAAACGATAATCATAAACAGTATCAGTTGGTCAATGCATATCATCCTTCGTACGAATATATATTCAAAATAACATAGCACATTCATGTCTCACTGGTTCCCTTTCCTAAACCATTGGTAAAAATTATCCCATGTTCTAAAGTAAACTGAATCCTCCGTCTCTTTAATCTTTTAGGTAGAAAGCCATTTTGATCTGTGTATATAAATTCAGTCAAGAATTTCTTAATTCTTTCTGCCATTATCGAAGCAAAAATTTTATAATCCACATTTAATAGTGATATTGGTCTCTAGTTTTTTTGTTTGTGTAAGGTCAGTGTCTTCTTTGGGTATTCAGGGAATATTAGCTTTAGTCCACGACTTTGGTATTTTAGTCTCCAAAAGCATTTCATTATACAGTTCTTTCAAAGTCAGGCTTCATACACCTTGTAATACTATATAAAATTCTGCAGAAAATTCACCTGGACCTGGAGGCTCATCTTTTTTTAATAAATATTTTATTAGGTTTTATACAGGTGAGGGGAGGATGGGGTCAGTACGGGTATGGGAAGGGCTAGGAATACGGAATTCAGGATAGGGTAAGGCAGGGGTAGGCCACCTCGGCTCTTTTATGACTCATGGACTTCAACTCCCAGAATTCCTGAGTCAGCATAGGCTGGGGTAAAAGGGGAGGTACAGTAATGGGGTCACCCCCAACAACAATCCCAGGCTTTAACAAGCAAACTACCGTCCGGATATACATACATATTGAGTAAACATAGTTTAGATAATACGAAACAATTATAATAAGTAGAGTTGACTATAATCATATAATTAGAAATGAATAAATAAACACAGTTCCTCTAAGTAGATAACCATAATTAATAAGATGTCAACTAATTCTAACTATCGCCTATCTAACTATTTAAAATCACTAGTAATAACGCTGTTAAAAACATAGAAGATAAAGCTTACTTAAAAACTTATCGTTTATTCTATTTAATTGAAAGCTCTTTTCTCATTCTATCGTATTTCTAACCATTGATAAAGTGTTTCCCAAGTTTGAAAGTAAATAGGATCTTCTTTCGCTTTCATTTCCAAGGTTAATCTATCCATGTCTGCACTTTCTAAAATTTGGGTAATTATAGTCTGATCAGACGGTAGATTTTCATTTTTCCATTCTTCCAGGGCTTTTTGCACGTGTTTTCCGTGGTTTGCAAGGAAAACAAAGGCAGAAAACTAAAAAGCCGACGGTCGGATTTCTCCACTCTGTCCCAGGACTCCAAGGAGAAAAGTCACCTACATCATTGATATGAGGCTGGTCAGGAGGGAGCCGTGTGGTGAGTGGACACTCTGGATCGGGCTCTTCCTGACCCCCCCCAGCACCCCTCCTTCTGCAGCTCCTGCAGGTATCTCTGCGAGGGTCTGTCCTGGATCCCTGGTTGAGAACTTTCCAATAGGTTTAACCAAGGTTAAAAGGGATGAGCTGGTTTCTGGATTCAAAGGGATTGTGGAAAGAAGGCTTTAGTTGTTCCCTTTCTTTACCTTCCTTTTTTTCTCTCTTCTAGGGCTTTTTTCATGTGCTTTCCTTGTTTTACAAGGAAAACAACTGCAAGGAATGAGAAAGCCAGGCCTCCAGTGTCTCCAATCTGCCCCCCCAAAAAAGAGTAACCTACGTTATTGAAATAACGATGGTGAAGAGGGAGCCGTGTGGTGAGTGGACACTCTGGATCGGTCTGTTCCTAACCCCTCCAGCACCCCTCCTTCTGCAGCTCCTGTCCAGTTGCCTGGTGGAAAAAGCATCTTTGGAACAATTCTCTTAGGAAAGGGGAAGCGGAGGGGGGAAGGGGGGAGGCAAATGGGTTCCAGTTTTCTCTTTAGTTCCTGATTGGGGCTAAAAGCCCTGGTTGAGTACTTTCCAATAGGTTTAACCAAGGTTAGAGGGGATGAGCTGGTTTCTGGAATAAAAGGGATTGTGGAAAAAAGGCTTTAGTCGGTCCCTTTCCTTATGTTCCCTTTTTTCTCTCTTTTAGGCCTTTTCTCATCCTAAGTTCTTTCCCTTGCTTTGCAAGGGAAAACAAAGAAAAGGAGGCCAAAGCGGAAACAGTCCGGCCCAAAACAAAAAAAATAATCTATACGGTTGAGATCACAATGGTGAAAAGGGAGCCGTGTGGTGAGTGGACACTCTGGATCGGGCTCTTCCTGACCCCCCCAGCACCCCTCCTTCTGCAGCTCCTGCAGGTATCTCTGCGAGGGTCTGTCCTGGATCCCCAAATGGAGCTTGATCTAGGATTAAACTAGGATTGAGCAAAATAGGGTGCTCGGAGCTTGGATGGAGGGTTTTGGGGCAGATAGGGAAGGTGGGGAAGACTCTGCAAGACCCTTTGGCACCAGGAAGGTCTCTCTCTTCCAGCTCCCACACCCCCAGATCCTGAACCTGGAGGGGAAGGAAGAAGAAATTTTAATAAACGAAGGTAACTTTCTTACTGATAATGTAATAAATGAAGATTCTTGTGGCTAGTCATTGTGCTGATATGCACAGTCTTCCCTTCCTTCTTTCCTTCATTTGTTCCCCTTTTTTTCTCTCCCAACGCAGGAGATTTGTATATAGAAGACATCTAACTTCCTCCCCACCACCATCCCCCCCCCCCCCGTCCTCCAAAGCCCCTGCAGGCAGGACAAGGAGCGACGGAGGGAAACGGATCAAGGAGAGAAGCAACCTGGAACCAAGGAGGAATTTCCTGACAGTGAGAACAATTAACTGATGGAGCAACCTGACTCCAGGGGTTGTGGCTGCTCCAACACTGCAGGTTTTTCACAGGACACTGGACAGCCATATGTCTGGCATGGTATAGGGTTTCCTGACTGAGGAGGGGGGGTTGGGCTAGATGACCTCCAAGGTCCCTTCTAACATTATTATTATTGTTATTGTTTTTATTATTATTAATCTCTCCCCTGGCCAGGAGAATCCACCAGCTCCGTGAAGCAGAAAGAGCTTCTGAATAGAGGGATGGAGTCTCCAGGGGGAGAGGGCTGTGAAGAAGGCTCTGATTTGGGGGGGGGGGTTCTTCATCTGGGGAGACCTAAAAGTTTGCTGAGCACCTGCCTCTCCTTTTTCCAGAGGTCACCAAAACGAAGAGGAGGAAGAAGGAGCGCCTCTTCCTCAGGACAGAGAAAGTAGCAACCTGAACAGGCCCAGCTGAGAGCCCCACCCTCATATAATCTCTCTCTTGGGGAAAAAGGGCAGGGAAGCATGGGTTCTGTTTCCCATCCATCCACTTGGGGGTGGATCAGGGAATACCTGGACGTGGCCTGAAAAAGCCTTGGTTGAGTACTTTCCAATAGGTTTAACCAAGGTTCAAAGGGAGGAGCTGGTTTCTGGACTCAAAGGGATGGTGGAAAGAAGGATTTAGTTGGTCCCTCTCCTTACCTTCCTTTTTTTCTCTCTTCCAGGGCTTTTTTCCTCCTGGGTTCTTTCCCTTGCCTTGTAAGGAAAAACAAAGAAAAGGAGGCCAAAGCGGAAACAGTCCGGCCCAAAACAAAAAAAATTATCTACACGGTTGAGATCACAATGGTGAAGAGGGAGCCGTGTGGTGAGTGGACACTCTGGATCGGGCTCTTCCCGGCCCCCCCAGCACCCCTCCTTCTGCAGCTCCTGCAGGTATCTCTGCGAGGGTCTGTCCTGGATCCCCAAATGGGGCTTGATCTCCGAATTGCCCTCGTAGAGAGAGCAGGAGTTGCCCAAGGCCTCCGTGCGAGTCTCTCCCCTGGCCAGGAGAATCCTCCAGCTCCGTGAAGCAGAAAGAGCTTCTGAATAGAGGGGATGAGGGTCTTCAGGGGGAGAGGGCTGCCAAGAAGGCTCTGATTTGGGGTGGGGTTCTTCATCTGGGGGAGACCTGGACGTGGTGCTAATACGTGTCTCAGTGGGCCAAAGGGAAGGCGGGGGAAGACTCTGCAAGACCCTTTGGCACCAGGAAGGTTGAGGCCTCTCTTTCTGCCTCTCTCTTCCAGCTCCCACACCCCCAAATATTAAACCTGGAGGGGAAGGAAGACGACGTATTAATTAATGAAGGTCGCTTTCTTACTGATAATGTAATAAATGAAGATTCTTATGGCTGGCCATTGTGTTGATATGCACAGGCTTCCCTTCCTTCTTTCCTTCATTGGTCCCACTTTTTTCTCCCCCAATGCAGGTGATTTGACCTTAGAAGACCTTTAAGTTCCTCTCCACCACCATCCCCCCCCCCATCCTCCAAAGCCCCTGCAGGCAGGTTGAGTCTCTCTTTCTGTCTCTCTCTTCCAGCTCCCGGAAGTCCAAATCTTAAATCGAGAGATGGACGAAAAGGTGGAAGTTTTGATTAATGAAGGTAACTTTCTTACTGGCTTGATGATGTCAGCTGGACAGTCTAACAGACACTCATCCGTGTGAAAATGGTTCCCAAGGTGTAAGTAGGGCTGCTGGGTTCTGGGGAACGTTCCCCATTTTGTGGCCAACTTCTCAGAGGAGGGGGATATTCCGCAGAGGAGGGGGGAGCAGCCAGGAGCAGAAAGTAACAGCTATCTGCAAGAGTCTAAATCTTTTCATTCTGGGATGAGAAGTGAAGTCGGTCCCTTTCCTTACGTTCCTTTTTTCTCTCTTCCAGGGCTTTTTGCATGCTGGGGTGTTTCCCTTGTTTCACAAGAAACAGCAAGGAAAATGACCCCACAGCCGATACAGCCCCTTCTCCAGTCTGCCCCCCCAAAAAACGAATAAAATACATAATTGAGATCACAATGGTGAAAAGGAAGCCATGTGGTGAGTGGAGATTCTGGACCGGGCTCTTCCTGACCCCCCCAGCACCCCTCCTTCTGCAGCTCCTGCAGGTATCTCTGTGAGGGTCTGGCCTGGATCCCCAAACGGAGCTTGATCCCCGAATTGTCCTTGTAGAGGGAGCAAGAGTTGCCCAAGGCCTCCATGCGAATCTCTTCCCTGGCCAGGAGAATCCACCAGCTCCGTGAAGCAGAAAGAGCTTCTGAATAGAGGGGAGGGGGTCTCCAGGGGGAGAGGGCTGCCAAGAAGGCTCTGATTTGGGGGGGGGGGTTTCTTCATCTGGGGGAGACCTAAAAGTTTGCTGAGCACCTGCCTCTCCCTTTTCCAGACGTCACCAAAACAAAGAGGAGTGGGAGGAAAAAAGAGTGCCTCTTCCTCAGAACAGAGAAAGTAAGTAGCAACCTGAAAAGGCCCAACTGAGAGCCCCACCCTCATATAATCTCTCTCTTGGGGAAAAAGGGCAGGGAAGCATGGGTCCTGTTTCCTTTCCATCCACTTGGGGGTGGATTAGGGAATCCCTGGATGGGGCGCTAATACGTGTCTCGATGGGCCAAAGGGAAGGTGGGGGATGACTCTGCAAGACCCTTTGGCACCAGGAAGGTTGAGGCCTCTCTTTCTGTCTCTCTCTTCCAGCTCCCGGAAGTCCAAATCTTAAATCCAGAGATGGATGAAAATGACGAAGTTTTGATTAATGAAGGTAACTTTCTTACTGGCTTGATGATGTCATCCGGACAGTCCAACTGACGCTCATCAGCTTGAAAATGGCTCCCAAGATGTAAGCAGGTCTGCTGGGCTCTGGGGAACCTTCCCCATGACCTGGATTCTGGAATCAAAGGGATTGTGGAAAGAAGGCTTTAGTTGGTCCCTTTCCTTACATTCCATTTTTTCTCTCTTCCAGGGCTTTTTTGTTCTGTTTTCCTTGTTTTACGACAAAAACAAGGGCAAGGGACTAAACAGCCTACACTCCCGTTTCTCCAGTCTGCCCACCGGAGGGCATCCGAAAACAAGTCACACATATTGTGAACGTTGAGCTGGCGAAGAGGGAGCCGTGTGGTGAGTGGAGACTTTGGATGGGGCTCTTCCTGACCCCCCCCCCAGCACCCCTCCTTCTGCAGCTCCTGCAGGTATCTCTGCGAGTGATCTTAGACCAGGAAAAGGACGAAAAGGAGGAAATTTTGGTTAATGAAGGTAGCTTCCTTACTGATAAAGTAATAAATGAAGATACTTAGGGCTGGTCATTGTGTTGCTATGCACAGGCTTTCCTTCCTTCCTTCCTTCCTTCCTTCCTTCCTTCCTTCTTTCCTTCCTTCCTTCCTTCCTTCCTTCCTTCCTTCCTTCCTTCCTTCCTTTGTCCCACTATGATCCTATCCTCTCAGCCCTGGTCCTTCTCTCTGTTAAATGACCCAGACCCAGTTCCATCTCCTGATGTTTTCGCCTCCTGCCCCCTCATTTTTTGGTTATATTTCTTATGTATGTTTTTTGTTATATTTTGTTATATTTGTTATAGAAATAGGTAAAAAATGATGTACACATTGTTAATACTGAAATAAAAACATTTGAAATATTTCGCCTGGCCCTCTTTTGTCATCCTGGCCTTTGTCTTCAGAACATGTGCAGGTGCCCCTTTTCGAGTGTTACTAGGGGGTGGAAACCATCCCAACGTCTTTTGTCAAGGAAGAGTCTTCCACGGATCAGAGACCTCGGCTGTCACCACAGCAGAGAAAGGAGTTGTGTTCTCCCATTGTGGGTCTGTTGTGCATCCCAGCCTCAAGCAGGTCAATCTCTGCCTCAGAGGAAGAAGAGGCCCCGGGACAGCCTCAGTTTGGAGTTAAATTGCCTGTTCTCTGAAGAAACGGCTTCTTTTGGCAGGCCGGGCCTTCTGAGGAGGCCGTGATGCTCAGTGTGGTGTGTGGTTTGTCTAGGGGGGCTCTCTGCGTACCACACTCTGCAATTCCCAAGGGGGCTGTCATTCTCAACCCCGTATTTGGCTAAATGAACCTTGATTTGGCCCCATCAACTTTTCATTGTGTAGTGCAGGGGTGTCCAAGATTGGAAATTTAAGGCTTGGGGACTTCAACTACCAGAATTCCCTGGCTGGGGAATTCTGGGAGTTGGAATCCACAGGCCTTAAAATCCAGACTTAACAAAAATCTATAATTATAGGCCAGTATCGCTTTTAAATTCGGATTACAAAATATTTATGGCAATAATTGCGGGAAGACTAAAAAGATACCTACGTGGAGGGATTCAAATACCTGAACAACCGGTTCCCATATTTGATGCAGGCCTGGGCCTGCAATACGTTTAACGGACTTCCGGAAGTGACATCATAATCTTCCGGTGGGCTGTTCTAGGACTGGGAGGCCTGGAGGCCTAGAAGGGACTTCCGGAAGTGGTATTCTTGCACTTCCGGTGGGCTGTTCTAGGCCTGGGAGGACTCCTGGAGGCCTAGACTGGACTTCCGGAAGCCAGCCCTTTCTCCCAATGAAGGTCCATGGAGCTACAGGTCCTCCCAAACCGGTGCGAACCGGCTGAATCCCACCCCTGGGCCCTCCCTGTTCTAGAGGGCTGGCTGGGGAATTCTGGGAGTTGGAGTCCACAGGCCTTACAGTTGCCAGGTTGGGAGCCCCCCTGATCTGGAGGGCTGGCTGGGGAACATGCAGCCTCTTTCCATGGGCAACTCCAGTTGGGGATCCTGGCTTTGTTTGCCTTGAGAGGCGCCACTTTTGGGGGAGCAGAGAAGAGGAAACCCCTTCAGACGGCCCTGAAACCAGGATGGGGAGGGTGGGAGGGGCAGGGGGGCCATTCTGCCTTCCAGTGCCCAGCACCTCCCAGGTTTCCATCCTTCAGGCGGCAGAAATGGGGCCAGAGTGGCTCTGCAAAGCCCCCGTTTCCTCTGCCCGGCCCCTCCAGCCCTCCCCGTCTCTCTCGCTGACCGGCTTCATTACTGGAATGAGTTCTACAAAAGGAACATCCCTGTAACACAATCATGATGGAGAATTTAATAAAAACGAAGGACTACAATCTCTGAGAAAAACAGAAAGCCAGTGCTACCCTATTCTTCTTTGTTCTGAAATGGGTGCTGCTAAATTTACTCCTACGCTGAATTATATAATTATTGCAACTTTACTGATTGAGTTCAATCATCATGGCTAAAGGATTTATATTCATATTCTAGTCTTAAACTAACTAGAATATAATTCATTTAATTTTGGAATGTTTTTTTTTATGAATTCAGGCAACTGTGATTTACTCAGTGATGGGTTTTAAATGAGATCTTAAAATGGAGTACAAGTAGTTTTCAATTCGTGATCACAATTGGGAGCAGAATTTCTGAATTTTCAGAAGCCGGCTGGGTAGATCTCCAATGGGAATCACTTGAACCCATGACACTGCAATCGTTAGGAAGACATGCTGTGTAAGGACCCACCTCAAATCCACATCTTAAGAAAAGAGAACTCTTGGAATGTCTCTTCCAACAGGATTTCCAGAGCTTGGGGCAGGAACTTAGCAAAATAGGCTGTAGGCTAACTTTTTCAGAGGTTTTACCAGTGTATAAAGAGCAAAATGCAAAAGGCCAGCGTATAGCACAATTCAATATGTGGCTAAAGGATGGTGTAAAGGGGAGGGCTTTGGATATATTAGTCACTATGTCAGTAGCTGGTCCAATGAAAAAATGTACAAAAGAGATGGTTTGCATCCATCAAAGAAAGGGACTAAGTTACGCAGCTTTAAATTCACAGATTTTCTGGAGGAATATTTAAACTAAACAACGGGGACAGTGAGTTAGTTAATTAATACAGAGCATCCCTTTCCACGGGAATCTAAAAACTATAGGGCTATCAGTGCATGTAACAAAGATATATATGTGGAGAAGAATACCAACCTTGCTGTCAAGCAAAATCAAGCTTTCAATAACGAGTGCCACACAAAGTGCACTAACCAAATAGGTGGTAAGACAATAGGGGAACTCAGGTACCACACAGGTTATGTAAAAAGTAAACACAGGGTCGGTCATAAAGGACTCAAATGTCTATACAACAATGCACAGAGTATAAACAGCAAACAGGGTGAACTACAAATTAACGAGGTTAACGAGGGCAGATATGATATTGTTGCCATTACTGAAACATGGTGGGATGAAACCCACAAATGGAATGCACAGCTAGAGGGATTTAAATTATTTAAAAGAAACAGACAAAATAAAAGAGAAGGTGGAGTTGCTCTCTATATAAGAAATAACTACATCGCCACAGAAATAGAGCACAACAATGACAAAAACTGTCTTGAATGCATTTAGATCAATATAAAAGGGAGAAAAAAATGACATTGCCATAGGTATATACTATAGGCTACCCAACCAAACACAGGAAATAGATGAAGTTTTTGCTAGTCAGCTAACTAAGGTATATAGGAAGCACATTACCATAGTAATGGGGGACTTTAATTATCCTGACATCAACTGGGAGACAAACTCTGCACCAAGTGGAAGATCAAACAGGTTCCTGACAAATCTAGCAGACAACTTTGTCTCCCCAAAAGTAGAGAAGGGAAATAGGGGATTAGCCATTTTGGATCTAATTCTCACTAATAGAGATGAAATGATAGAAGGTATTGAAGCCACAGGAACCTTGGGAGGTAGTGATCATGCAATATTGGAATTCAACATTATGGAAGCACAAGCAATAGAACACAGTCAAATTAGAGTCTTGGACTTCAAGAGAGCTAATTTCAATAAACTTAGAGAGGGCTTGGGAAGGATTCCATGGATGAGAATCCTCCAGGGGAAAACAACTCAAGAAGTTTGAGAAATTTTGAAAAGTGAGATAATAATCACCCAGTCTAGCATAATACCAACAAAAAGAAAAATAACAGCTCTCAAAAGAAACCAGCATGGCTGCATAAAGAACTCTCTGATAAATTGAAAGACAAAAAGGACAAGTATAGAAAGTGGAAAGAGGGACACATAACTAAGTGAGAATATCAGCAAATAGCCCTAGCCTGCAAAGATGAAGTGAGGAAAGCTAAGGCTCAAAATGGACTAAGGCTTGCGACCAAAGTCAAAAATAATAAAAAAAGCTTCTTTCAAGATGCAAAAAACAAAAAAAAGTGAAGGGAATGATTGGTTCATTAGTGGGTGAAAGTGGCAAGAAGGTGACAAGCAACAGGGAGAAAGCAGAACTACTCAACTCGTTTTTTGCATCTGTCTTTACACAAAGGGAAAAAAGAGACCAACCTATCAAAAACAGTGCCATAAAAAACAGTATAGAAACACAAGTTAAGATAGGCAAGAAAATGATAAGTGAGCATCTGTCCAGCCTAAACGAGTTCAAATCACCAGGACCAGATGGATTACACCCCAGGGTTCTCAAGGAACTGGTAGATGTGATCTCAGAACATTGAACTATATTTTTCAAACATCCTGGAGCACTGGGGAACTACCAGAGACTGGAAAACAGCTGATGTAGTTCCCCTCTTCAAAAAAGGAAAACAAATGGATCCAGGAAATTACAGACCTATCAGCCTGATCTCAATACCTGGGAAGATTCTGGAAAAGATAATCAAACAACGAATCAGTAAACAGCTACAGGCAAACCAAGTCATTACTAAAAGCCAACATGGGTTTGTCAAAAACAGACCATGCCGGACAAACCTTATTGCATTCTTTGACCAAGTGACAAAATTAGTGGATCAGAGAAATGCTGTGGATATAGTTTACTTGGACTTCAGTAAGGCATTTGAGAAAGTAGATCACAACCTACTACTCAATAAGATAGAAAATTGTGGGTTAGACAGCATCACCACCAGATGGATTTGTAGCTGGCTGACCGGCTGTACTCAGTGTGTGGTCCTCAGTGGAACCGCATCTACATGGAGGGAAGTGTGTAGTGTGGTGCCCCAGGGCTCAGTTCTAGGCCCAACATCCTCAACATCTTCATCAACGATCTGGACAAGGGGATAGATGGGGAACTCATCAAATTTGCAGACGACACCAAGCTGGCAGGAATAGCCAACACTGCAGAAAGCAGGCTTAGGATACAGGAGGATCTGGACAAACTTGAACACTGGGCGCTATCTAACAAAATGAAATTCAATGGTGAAAAAAGTAAGGTTCTACATTTAGGCAAGAAAAACCAAATGCACAGGTATAGTATAGGGGGAACCTTGCTCAATAGTTGTAACTATGAGAGAGATCTCGGAGTCCTAGTGGACAGTCATTTAAATATGAGCCAGCAGTGTGCTGCAGCTGCCAAAAAAGCCAACACAGTGCTAGATTGCATTAACAGAGGGATAGAATCAGGTTCACGTGAAGTATTAATACCATTTTACAATACCCTTGTAAGGCCACACTTGGAATACTGCATCCAGTTTTGGTCATCACGATGTAAAAAAGACGTTGAGACTCTAGAAAGAGTGCAGAGAAGAGCAACAAAGATGATTAGGGGACTGGAGGCTAAAACATATAAGGAACGGTTGCTGGAATTGGGTCTGTCTAGTTTAACCAAGAGAAGGACGAGGGGGGATAGGATAGCAGTGTACCAGTATCTCAGGGGCTGCCCCAAAGAAGAGGGAGTCAAGCTATTTTCCAAAGCGCCTGAAGGCAGGACAAGAAGCAACAGATGGAAACTAACCAAGGAGAGAAGCAACCTGAAACTAAGGAGAAACTTCCTGACAGTTAGAACAATTAACCAATGGAAAAATCTGCCTCCAGAAGCGGTGAAGTTTTTAAGAAGCAACTGGACAGCCATTTGTCCCAAATGGTATAGGGTTTCCTGCCCGAGCAAGGGGTTGGACTAGACAGCCTCCAAGGTCCCTTCCAACTTTATCATTATTAGTATCTCCTGGAGGATTCCGCTGGCTTGATGATGTCATCTGCACAGTTCAACTGACGCTCATCCACGTGAAAATGGCTGCCTGGATGTAAGCAGGGCTGCTGGGCTCTGGGGACCTTTCCCCATTTTGTGGCCAATTTCCCAGAGAAGGGGGATATTCCGCAGAGGAGGGAGGGAGCAGCCAGAAGGAGAAAGGAACAGCTGTCTGCAGGAGTCTAAATCTTTTCATTCTGGGGGGAGAAGGGAAAGCTCTTCAAAGGAAAAACAGAAAGTCCAGTTGCCTGGTGGAAAAAGCATCTTTGGGATAATACCTCTTAGGAAAGGGGAACTGGGGGGGAGGAGGGGGAGACAAATGGGTTCCAGTTTTATCTTTAGTTTCTGATTGGGGCTAAAAGCCCTGGTTGAGAACTTTCCAAAAGGTTTAACCAAGGTTAAAAGGGAGGAGCTGGTTACTGGACTCAGAGAGATTGTGGAAAGAAGACATTAGTTGGTCCCTCTCCTTACCTTCCTTTTTTTCTCTCTTCCAGGGCTTTTTGCCTCTGCTTTCCGTGGATGGCCAGGAAAAGGAAGGCAGAGGAGAGAACGGATTTTTCTCCAGTTCCTCCTCGGAGAAAGAAAGTGACCATTACCATTGAGATCACAATGGTCAAGAGGGAGCCATGTGGTGAGTGGACACCCTGGGTCAGGCTCTTCCTGGCCCCCCCAGCACCCCTCCTTCTGCAGCTCCTGCAGGTATCTCTGCGAGGGTCTGTCCTGGATCCCCAAATGGGGCTTGATCCCCGAATTGCCCTCGTAGAGGGAGCAGGAGTTGCTCAAGGCCTCCGTGCAAATCTCTCCCCTGGCCAGGAGAATCCACCAGCTCCCTGAAGCAGAAAGAGCTTCTGAATAGAGGGGATGGGGTCTCCAGGGGGAGAGGGTTGCGAGGAAGGCTCTGATTTGGGGGGGCTCTTAATCTGGGGGAGACCTAAAAGTTTGCTGAGCATCTGCCTCTCCTTTTTCCAGAGGTCAGAGAAAGGAAGAGGAGGATGAAGAAGAAGGAGCCCCTCTTTCTCAGGACCGAGAAAGTAAGTAGCCACCTGAAAAGGCCCAACTGAGAGCCCCACCCTCATATAATCTCTCTCTTGGGGAAAAAGAGCAGGGAAGCATGGGTCCTGTTTCCTTTCCATCCACTTGGGGGTGGGTCAGGGAATCCCTGCACGTGGCGTGAATATGTGTCTCGATGGGCTAAAGGGAAGGGGGGGATGACTCTGCAAGACCCTTTGGCACCAGGAAGGTTGAGGCCTCTCTTTCTGTCTCTCTCTTCCAGCTCCCACACCCCCAGATCCTCAATCTGGAGGGGAAGGATGAAGACATGTTAATAAACGAAGGTAACTTTCTTACTGATAATGTAATAAATGAAGATACTTATGGCTGGCCATTGTGCTGATATGCACAGGCTTCCCTTCCTTCTTTCCTTCATTTGTTCCCCCTTTTTTCTCCCCCAATGCAGGAGATCTGATATTAGAAGACCTCTAATTTCCTCCCCACCACCATCCCCCCCATCCTCCAAAGCCCCTGCAGGCAGGACAAGGAGCGACGGAGGGAAACGGATCAAGGGGAGAAGCAACCTGGAACCAAGGAGGAATTTCCTGACAGTGAGAACAATTAACTGATGGAGCAACCTGACTCCAGGGGTTGTGGCTGCTCCAACACTGCAGGTTTTTCACAGGACACTGGACACCCATATGACTGACATGGTATAGGGTTTCCTGCCTGAGCAGGGTGGGTTGGGCTAGATGACCTCCAAGGTCCCTTCCAACTTTATTAATATTATCATTGTTGTTGTTATTATTATTATTATTATTATTATTATTATTATTATTATTATAGCACGGATTTAAGTGCCTCCCACTCGGACAGAAGAAAAGTCCCTTTGCTTCTAACGCCATCGGTTAATGATGTCAGCCAAGATGGCGGCAGCGTTGGAAGCAGAATCGGATCTCCGGGGAGAGAAGGAACCAAACTCAGGTGGAAGGTACTAGGAGGGGGAGGGGGAAGGGAGGAAAAGGAAGCAGGAAGCTAGAGAGGGAAGAGAGAAAGGATGCAGGAAAAGAAGAAATTGGGGCAAGGAGGAAAAGGCCAGCAAACAGGAGCGCAGCAAATGAAAGGCTGCGCAGGGAGTCGGAGGCAGCCGGCAGCAGAGAAGGGGGGAACCGGCTCAGGAGCCCAGCTAAGCAGCTCAAGGCTGGGAAGGAAAAAAAAAGAGCAGCGAACCGGCAGCTTAATAGCAGACTAGGAGGGAGACTGTGGGAAGCAGCGAACAGCCAAGATCGCCGGTTTTAACGGTTGGCCGTCTGACTCTCGTATCTGCAAGAGGAATTGGCTGTTCAAAGGGATGCTCTGCATGAAACTTCGCCCAGGCTGGAAGAGGCCCAGCTGCACCCGGGAGGCCCACCCAAGGGACCGGAGGCCCATTGGAGAGGAACCGGAGCGCCACCCCCCGTCCGACAGAGCGGCCGCGCAGGACCACAAAGGGGACGTTGGAGGACTTCCAGGCCAAGGGAGGCTACCTGAAAGGCCTGGCAGCCCAGCAACCCAGCCCAGCCCAACAAAGCAGAGACCAGTATGGGAAACCGGGTGAAGCGGTGTGCTGGCAGCTTGAGCGGTGGAGAGGAGGCAGCCGGTGGCCGTACACAGCAGTGGACCAGTGAGGCAGCAAGGGGCAGTGCAGAGACGGTGGGTAGCGGCAGCCCAGAGCGAAGGACGGAGAGGTGGCTGGGGGTGGGGCAGAAGTGGCAGACGGTGGTGGAGGCGGACTGGGAGGACTACAGGTGGAGTCGAGGCCGCAGGACAGAGGCAGTGGAGCAGCAGAGGACCTGACTGGCAGCTCTAGAGAGGCTGGCTGGACAGAAAAGCCAGAAACAAGGCTAACTGCAAAGCACGTCCACCAACCAGAAAGAGGGATTTTGAAACAACAAACTCATGGAACAGGTGACATACTATGCTGGTATGCAATACCTGTTCCACCTATGTGCTTATGCCCAAAGAACATTCAAACTACACATGCATTAGATGTAAACTAGATGAACTACTACAAGGAAGAGTAAGGAACGTGGAGGCAACGCTAGGCAAACCACAACGTACCAAAAAAAGCTCTACCAAAACCGAACCAAATAATGAAGAAATAGCTCCCAGAGGATTTGACCCTCCTGACAAACCCTTGGAGGAGGAAGACAAATGGAGGTATGTCACACATAGAAGGAAACACAACACTCAAAGAAAGAAGCAGCATACAACTACGGTAACAAAGCCCTTCTGCCCAATCCAACACAACCAGAAGCAACACCATTAAAACTGAGCAATCGATTTCTCCCCTTAGATTGAAACACGCAGACCCACAATCACCTCCTCAAAGAAAACATGCAGATACCTAGTGAAGAAACAACTTTAAATATCCCTAGAAAAGTCACTTCAAATATCCCTAAACGTGTCACATCAACAAACACACCTGAGATAAACAGAAAGGCACCCCAGACTGCAGCCCACAAAAAGGAAGGCGAGTGTTGGTAATAGGAGATTCTATCCTCCAAGGAACAGAATCATCCATCTGCAGACCAGTCACACAATCCAGGGTATGTTGTCTCCCTGGAGTAAAAATCAAAGTTGTGGCTGAGAACTTAACCAAAATAATACAGATTACTACCCTTTCTCCTTCATGGATTACTGCCTTGTCGTGGCAAAGGGGCTTGCGTAACTCTATGAAGCTTTGAGATATGCCATGCAGGGCCACTCAAGACGGACAGGTCATAGCAGAGAGTTCTGACAAAATGTGATCCACCAGAGAAGGAAATGGCAAACCACTCCAGTATCTTTGCCATGAAAACCCCATGGACAGTACTAAAAGGCAAAAAGATATGACACTGGAAGATGAGCCCCTCAGGTCAGAAGGTGTCCAATGTGCTACTGGGGAAGAGCAGAGGGCTAGTACTAGTAGCGCCAGAAAGAATGAAGCGACTGGGCCAAAGCCGAAAGGACGCTCAGCTGTGGATATATCTGGTGGTGGAAGGAAAGTCCGGTGCTGTAAAGATTTTTTCTCCATAGGAACCTGGCATGTAAGATCCATGAATCAAGGCAAACTAGACGTAGTCAAACAAGAGATGACAAGACTGAACATCGACATCTTAGGAATCAGCGAACTAAAATAGACAGGAATGGGTGAATTTAACTCAGATGACCATCAGGTATACTACTGCGGGCAAGAATCCCTCAGAAGAAATGGAGTAGCCTTCATAGTCAATAAAAGAATAGGAAAAGCAATACTGGGATACAATCCCCTAAATGACAGAATGATCTCAGATCGAATCCAAGGCAAACCATTCAATATCACAGTAGTCCAAATCTATGCCCCAACCACTGGTGCTGAAGAGGATGAAATTGACTGGTTCTATGAAGCCCTACAGCACCTTATAGAATTAACGCCAAAAAATGATGTCCTTATCATCATGGGGGATTGGAATGCTAAAGTAGGAAGCCAAAAGATAACCAGAAAAGCAGGCAAGTTTGGCCTTGGAGTACAAAATGAAGCAGGGCACAGGCTGATACAATTTTATCAAGAGAACACGATGGTCATAACAAACACTCTTTTCCAACAACCCAAGAGACGGCTCTATACATGGACATCACCAGACGGTCAACACAGAAATCATATTGACTATGTGCTCTGCAGCCAAAGATGGAGAAGCGCTATACAGTCCGTAAAAACAAGACCAGGAGCTGACTGTGGCTCAGATCATGAGCTTCCAGTGGCAAAATTTAGGCTTAAATTGAAGAAAGTAGGGAAAAGCACTAGGCCACTCAGGTATGAACTAAATCATATTCCTGATGAATACACAGTAGAGGTGACAAATAGATTTAAGGAATTAGATCTGATAGACAGAGTGCCTGAAGAACTATGGATGGAAGTTCGCAACATTGTACAAGAGGTAGCAACTAAAACCATCCCAAAGAAAAAGAAATGCAAGAAAGCAAAATGGCTGTCTGAGGAAGTTTTCCAAATAGCTGAGGAAAGAAGGGAAGTGAAAGGCAAAGGAGGAAGAGAAAGATACACCCAATTGAATGCAGAATTCCAGAGAAGAGCTAGAAGAGATAAGAATACCTTCTTAAATGAACAGTGCAAAGAAATAGAAGAAAACAACAGAATAGGGAGGACCAGAGATCTCTTCAAGAAAATTGGAGATATGAAGGGAACGTTTCATGCAAAGATGGGCATGATAAAGGACCAAAATGGCAGGGACCTAACAGAGGCAGAAGAGATTAAGAAGAGATGGCAAAACTACACAGAAGAACTATACAAGAATGAGTTTAACGTCCCAGATAACCACAATGAGATGGTCACTGACCTCGAACCAGACATCCTAGAATATGAAGTGAAATGGGCCTTAGAAAATCTGAGCAACAACAAAGCTAGTGGAGATGACAGTATTCCAGCTGAGCTATTCAAAATCTTAAAAGACGATGCAGTAAAAGTGCTACGCTCAATTTGCCAGCAAATTTGGAAAACTCAACAGTGGCCACAGGATTGGAAAAAGTCAGTTTACATTCCAATTCCAAAGAAAGGCAATGCCAAAGAATGTTCAAACTATCGCACCATTGCACTCATTTCATATGCTAGTAAAGTTATGCTTAAAATCCTACAAGCTAGACTCCAGCAGTATGTGGATCGAGAACTAGCAGAAGTTCAGGCAGGATTTTGAAGAGGCAGAGGAATTAGAGATCAAATTGCCAACATACGCTGGATCATGGAAAAAGCTAGGGAGTTCCAGGAAAATATCTACTTCTGCTTCATTGACTATGCTAAAGCCTTTGATTGTGTAGATCACAACAAATTGTGGCAAGTTCTTAAAGAGATGGGAGTACCAGACCAACTTATTTGTCTCCTGAGAAACCTATATGTGGGTCAAGAAGCAACAGTGAGAACTGGACATGGAACCACTGATTGGTTCAAAATTGGGAAAGGAGTCCAGCAAGGCTGCATACTGTCGCCCTGCCTATTTAACTTATATATAGAGCACATAATGAGAAAGGCAGAGCTAGATGAATCAAAAGTTGGAATTAAGATTGCCGGGAGAAATATCAACAACCTAAGATATGCAGATGATGCCACTCTAATGGCAAAAAGTGAAGAGGAACTAAAGAGCCTCTTGATGCGGGTGAAGAAGGAGAGTGCAAAAGTTGGCTTGAATCTCAACATTAAGAAAACCAAAATTATGGCATCCGGCCCTCTCAATTCCTGGCAAATAGATGGGGAAGAAATGGAAGTAATGACAGATTTCATCTTGCTGGGCTCCAAGATCACCTCAGATGGAGACTGCAATCAAGAAATTAAAAGACGCTTGATCCTGGGAAGGAAAGCTATGACAAATCCAGACAGCATACTAAAAAGCAGAGACATCACCCTGCCAACAAAAGTGCGTATAGTCAAGGCCATGGTTTTCCCAGTTGCTATATATGGATGTGAAAGTTGGACCATAAGAAAGGCTGAGCGCCAAAGAATGGATCCCTTTGAACTATGTTGCTGGAGAAGACTACTGCGAGTCCCTTGGACTGCAAGACATTCAAACCGATCAGTCCTAGAAGAGATCAACCCTGAGTACTCTTTAGAAGGCCAGATCATGAAATAAAAAATCAAATACTTTGGCCACCAAATGAGAAGGAAGGACTCACTGGAGAAGGGCCTAATGCTGAGAAAGATTGAGGGCAAGAGAAGAATGGGACGACAGAGAATGAGGTGGCTGGACGGAGTCACTGAAGCAGTAGGCATGAACTTAAATGGAATCCAGAAGATAGTGGAGGAGAGGAAGGCCTGGAGGAACATTGTCCATGGGGTTACGATGGGTCGGACACGACTTTGCAATTGACAACAACAACTACCCTTTCCTCCTCCTCCACATTGGGATGGATGACACAGCAAAGAACCTGAGTAGAATATTGAGAGATTATAAACAACTAGGCAATAAAGTTAAGAAGCCAGGAGCACAAGTGATGTTCTCATCAGTACTCATCTCATCAGAGAAGAAGTGATAGAGGGAGTTGAAGTTACTGGAACCTCTGGCGAAAGTGACCACGTCATACTGGAATTTAATATAATGCAAACACTAGCAAGAGAAAACAATCCAACCAGGATCTGAAACTTCAAAAGAGCTGACTTTAACAAAATCAGAGAGAACCTAGGAAACAAGAAATTCAAGACGATACTGATATGGCTGCACAAAGATCTCTCTGACAAACTGAAAAACAAAAAGGGCAAATACAAAAAATGGAAAGAGGGGCACATAACTAAGGCTGATTTTCATTAGACAGCCAGAACATGCAAAGTCAGGAAAGCAAAGTCTCAGAATGAACAGACTTGCAACAAAAATCAAGGATAATAAATAAAAGTTTCCTCCAATATATTAACAACAAGAAAAAATCAAGGAAACTGTAGGTCCACTAAAGAGAGAAGATGGCAAAGAAATAACAGGCAACAGGGAGACAGCAGAGCTGCTTAAATCATACTTTGCATCAGTCTTCACATAAAGGAAACTATAGCCCAACATACAGTATAAAAAAAACACTGCAAAAGAGAAACCAGAAACAAAAATTAAAATAAGCAAGAAAATGGTAAGAGAACACCTATCCGACCTTGACGAATATAAACTGCCAGGATCCGATAGATTACATCCCAGAGCAGACAGATGTTATCTCAGAACTGTTGCACCACATCTTTCACCAATCCTGGAGCACCAGGGAAGTAGCTGAGGATTGGAAAAGTGTTATGTGGTCCCTATGTTCAAGAAAGGGAAAAAAATACAGACCCAGGAAACTACAGACCAATCAGTCTAACATCAATACCTGGGAAGATCCTGGAAAAGATAATAAAAAAAACAGATCTGCAAATAACTAGACGCAAACAAAGTTATAACCAGTAGCCAGCAGGGGTTTGTTAAAAAGAGATCATGTGAAAATAATCTTATATCAGTCTTCAATAAAGAGACTAAACTGGTACACCAGCGAAATGTTGTGGACACAGTATACTTAGATTTCAGTAAGGCATTTGATAAGGTAGACCACACCCTACTCCTTGGCAAGCTAGAAAAAGGTGGAATAGACAAAATCACCACCAGATGGATCTGTATCTGGCTGGCAAACGGTACTCAATAATTAGTCCTCAATGGTACTACATCCACGTGGAGAGAAGTAAGCAGTGGGCTACCACAAGGTTCCGTCTTAGGCCCAGGACTCTTGAATACCTTCATAAGTGACTTAGAGGAGGGAATTGAAAGGGAACTCATTAAATTCGCAGGTGACACCAAACCGGCAGGAGTAGCCAACACCCCAGAAGACAAACTCAGGATCCAAAAAACATCTTCACAAACTTGAACAATGGATCCTATCCAACAAAATGAGTTTCAATGTGGAGCAAAGCAAAGTTTTATATTTAGGCAGGAAAAATCAAAGGTACAAGTACAGATTGGGTGAGACCTGCCTTAAACACAGTAACTGTGAGAGGGACCTTGGAGTCCTAGGGGATGATCACTTGACTATTAGCCAGCAGTGTGCAGCAGCAGCCAAAAATGCTAATACAATCCTGGGTGGTATAAACAAAGGCATAGAATCAAGAACACGTGAAGTATTAGTACCGCTTTATAAAACTCTAATAAGACCACAGCTGGAATACTGCAGCCAATTTTGGTCACCATATCACAAAAAAGATGTTGAGAGTTTGGAAAAAATTCAGAGAAGAGCAACTAAGATGATCAAAGGCCTGGAAACTAAAACATACAAAGAATGGCTGCAGGACTTGGGTCTGGCTAGTCTAAAGAAAAGAAGAAATAGGGGAGACATGATAGCAATGTTCTGGTATTTGAGGGGCTGCCACAAAGAAGAGGGGTCACATTATTCTCTAAAGCACCAGAGGGCAGGACAAGAAACAATGGATGGAAATTGATCAAGGAGAGAAGCAACTTGGAATTAAGGAGAAACTTCCTGACAGTGAAAACAACTAACCAGGGGAACAGCTCGCCTCCAGAAATCGTGGGTGCTCCATCACTGGTGTTTTTTAAGAGGAGGCTAGAGAGTCACTTGTCTGAGATGGTCTAGGTTCTCCTGCTTGAGAGGAGGACTGGACTAGAAGACCTCTAAGGTCCCTTCCATCTCTATTCTATTCTAGCATCAGTTATTACACATAATGGTTGCATTTGCTCTGTTCTACTCTTCTGATCTTAAAATATGGGCTGTTGGGACAGCAAAGAACGTGGCGCCTGGATCCCACCTGGTTTCTCCGACTGTTGCTGTCTGGAGCATCCTCTCCCCAGGCTGGAGGAAGGATTAAAGACCGTGCGAATCCACGGACTCCACTGATGGATGGCCTAGCAGATTTGATGGGATGGTGTCCAACCTTCCGGCTAGTGTTTTCTTCCATCTAGGGGACAATTGTATGTCCTCAGTTATATGCTCCCCATTGAAGGCAAATAGAAGGTAAAGAAGACAGAAGTTCAGCTAAAAGGACTATATTAACAGGATCTTGCAAGTCTGAAAGTACAAACTTTCCCCTGTTACTTTTAACTACGGATGTATTATGGCGGCTGCTTCCGAAGTCTCTTTCTCTGATCGCTAAGTGGACTGGTGACTCCTCCTGCTCCCGCCTGGCACATCCCATGGCCCTAATTTAGATCACACGTTGTGTGTACATTTTCAACACAATCCTACATTAGGTATTCTTCTGATGGACCTCTGGGCGGTACGATGAATGTGATGCTTCAAGGGTTTTTATTACTTTATTGAAATATAACATGCAGAACTACAAAGGAAATGAAAATAATGGGAAAAGAAGGGAAGAAAAAGGAAAAGACGAAAAATTGTAGGAGAAAGGGAATGAAAAAGAAAAGCATTTTGTTCCAACTTCTTTTGGAGCAGTGCATTAAGGTATTGACCTACATCCTTGATTTTTATTTCAAATAATAATAATAATAGTAGTACTAGTAGTAAAATAATAATAATAATAATAATAATAATAATAATAATAAATAATTAATAATAATATAATAAGTTGATGTGGTTGTGGGCTTGTGTACTCTGCAGAAGATGAGAGCTATGCCAGAGGTTCAACCATAGTGGGCCGGTCTCATCAGCGGAGTCAAAAAGTATCTCTTCCCCCCCCTTAAAAAAATATGGAGAGATATAAATTTTGGAAAGTCACACCAGCTTGGATGTTGCCCAGGTTAACAAGGTCCACGCTAGATGTTGGAGTTCCTGGATATCTGGTGAAAAATGGGGTAGAGCAGGGGTCTTCAACCCCTAGTCTTTGGACCAGTACTGGGACGTGGCATGCCACCAATCGGTCTGCACAAACCAGGAAAGCCCCATCTGAGGGATACAGGTAGCACACAAAACTACACAGTCTCTGGTTGTTGTGCCCTGTCGGCCACCAGCGGCCAATTCAGGTGAGGAAGGACAGGAGTGGGTGCCGGGCCAGGCATCAGGGCCATCTGAAAGCTCCGACGAAGGAATGGAGCTGTCACAGCCAGGGACAGAGGTGGAGCCGGGCCGTCCGCCAGCCCTCCGATGGAAAGGCTGAGACCTCCATGCCTGGAGCCAAGTGATTCAATAGCGGAGGATCACATGGGGCCAGTGATTGATGTGCGTGCGCAGCAGAGGCTGAGGAGAGGAGAACAGCGAGAGGCTATGGGGTGGTCTTCGGGGCAGAAGAGCACCACCCTGAGCTGTGAATAAAAGGCAGGGGTGGAGACAAATAAGTGTGGCAGACAACTATTCATCTTCCTGCCAGTCAGACACTTGTATTTGGAACTCCTGACACTTCTCCTTGGAATTTTGCCAGAGTTTTTCCAAAGATCCCGTGGTGTTGGAAGTGGGAGCGCCTTCTGAGCGTGCGTGTGTCTTATGTGAAACAACAGCCAGCTTGCTTGAAGGACCTGTGGCTGCAAGCGTGGTGAGACTGAGAGTAACTCTGGGTTTTGGGAGACCCCTACAGGAGAAAAGGGAGTGAGCTCCGTTGTTTGGAGGCTGTGTGAAGCTGCTGACATTCCTGAAATAAAAGGAACTTTAGAGACTATTTGGTGCTTCTGTTGTATTTGGGGCACCAGGTCAGAACACCAGACCATAGAAAAGCTTCTCTCAACGGAACGGGTTCCTGGTACCCAAGGGGTTGTGGACCTCTGGGCTACAGAACTCAGGACTGTTGGCTGAGCAACCAGGGCCAGCAGCTGCAGAACTACTGGAAAAAAAGGTGTTTACCTGTTGCAAATACACAGTGATTGAAAACAAAGAAAGAATGATCTGTTATCACAGATCAAGTCCAACAAGAAGAGGATATCAGAAACGAACGCACCCGGTCTGGAAAGAACAACATCCAGAATCAGAAATAACAGAAAAGAGACTAGCAGATCAACGCAGGTTTATAATACGAAGTAAAGTATTCACAGAAACAGAACTGGGCGAACTGCAAAGGTTTACCCAGGGCAAAGGAATCAAAGCCTTGCCGGAAGTAACTCAGAAAGTAGAGGCAAACCAGGGGGAGATGGCAGTGGAGGAATCCAGCAGAGATATACAACTGTTCTCACTTGGAAACCGGGTGCCTCTCCCTCAGGAAGAAGGAAGCTCTCTAACTAACCTGAGTGTGTCATGGATTGACTACAAAAAGGCATTTGACTCTCTGCCACATGACTGGATAATCAAGTGCCTAGAAATAACAGGAGTCAGTTGAAACATCAGAAAATTTGTGCAAATATCGATGGCACAATGGAAGACACAGTTGCAGGTCAATGGTGAGAGACTGGGAGAGGTTAAGATCAAGAGAGGAATATTTCAATATTTCACCTGCTACCTAGCATCCCGGACTTAGCAACTGTCGATAAGAAAGAGAAAAAAGTCTGGATAGTGGACGTGGCAGTGCCTGGAGACAGCAGAATAGATGAGAAAGAACTGGAGAAGATAACAAGATACAAAGACCTACAAAAAGAAATAGAACGACTGTGGCAAAGGCAAGCAAGGGCGGCACCAACAGTAATGTTTTGTCCCAGCCTATGTGAGTCCTTGCTCAACTGCTTTACTCAGGAGGAAAAAACCCTCTTCATGAAAGCAGGCAGGACCCGCAAGGAAAACAAACCCCTTTTTATTTTTACACACCAGACTCAATGTCCAAGACTTTGGAGGCAAACAACTTCAGAAGCAAACAAAGCAACAAAACACAAAGCCGCAGTGTGAATGGTTGCTGTCATCAACCAGCACCTCCCACGCCTCTATAATCCAGCCAGGGTGTAGCTTCTTAGTGACTTTTACTTTGCCTATGGAGCCACCCCATTGCCTTCCTCTGTCTTCCTCTCCTCTCTTCTTTGAGCATGTGCACATCCTGGATTGGCCCCAGCTGTTCCTCATCATTGCCCAACTCAGTGTTATGGTTCCGGCTAATGAAACACTTCAAAGAACTTCCAGGCATTGATTTCCCTAAAAGTCTTTTATTGCTTCAAAATGTTGGCACAGGCATAAGAAAGCCTATGCTAAGATCTAAGTTCTCTTCCTCTGAGCAGTTAAATATTCAGCATATTCCCTCCCTAAATGAGTTGTCATATATCCTGTTATCCAATTAGTGTGAAGGATAAAGGTTTCCTTCCTCTCTCTTATGCTCTACATTAACTCTAAAAATACCAGACAGTTCTGCATATTGTCAAAGCAAGAATATACAGTATTTGCAGCGTTGACACTCAGGCTCCCAAAACAGCTGTGTCTCTGCTCGAGCGTGAGTAGAGGGGCCGGGCTCCTCGTCTGACTGTGAATCTTGGTGCTCCTCAGTATCTTCCTCAGATGCCACTCCAGGCTCCTCCTTCTCACCTGAGTCCCCAGACTCGGCTGCCGGATCCACTGGCTGGTGAGGAATCACAACAACCCCTCATTTCAATCCTGAGATGCAAATATTCTCCTTCATCAATAACTCTCTTCCTCAATGTAAGCTATTCACTACACTGATCAATATTGTTCCCCTTCCAATACTAAGAAGAGACCTTGGAGGTCATCTAGTCCAAACCCAGCCCCAGCCCTGCCACCCCCCGTGACCCCCTCCTTACCAGCAGCCACCCCAGAGGAGAGTCACCCCGGGCGCAGTCTGCATGGAGCAGGGCAGCCAAGGACATGGCAGACGGGCAGCGGGGACAACACTCCACCCTCGTGTCCCATCGCATGCAGACGATGCTGCAAGGCGTGGCCGCCATGATGCTGCTGAGCCTCCTGGCAATCTGCTGTGGTGGGCTGTGGAGGCAGTGGGTCGCCCTGCGGGGAGGAGAGGCGGGGGTGGGGCAGAGGCAAGGTGCTTTTGGGGCACTCAGTCTCAGAAAGGTTCACCATCATTGCCCTATACCATGTCAGACAAGTGGCTGTCCAGTCTCCTCTTTAAAATTTCCAGTGTTGGAGCATTCACCGCTTCTGGAGGCAGGTGGTTCCACAGGTTAATTGTTCTCACTGTCAGGAAATTTCTCCTTAGTTCCAGGTTGCTTCTCTCCTTGATTAGTTTCCATCCATCGCTTCTTGTCCTGCCTTCATGTGCTTTGGAGGATAGGTTGACCCTCCTCTTTTTTCCTATCCTTTCAGCCCTGGTCCTTCCCTTTGTTCAATGACCCATCCCCAGTTCCAGCTCCTTATGTTTTAGCCCCCCGCCCCCTCATTTGATTGTTATATTTGTTATTTATGGTTTTTTGGTTATATTTATTGTTATTTGTTATAGAAATAGGTTCATATTGTACATATTGTTAATATTGAAATAAAAACATTTGAAATATTTCTCTCGCCCCTCTTTTGTCACAGAGCGCACAACCTATTCACATCTTTGTCATCCTGGCCTTTGTCTTCAGAAAATGTGCAGGTGCCCCTTTTCGACTGTTACTAGGGGATGGAAACCATCCCAACGTCTTTTGCCAAGGAAGGGTCTTCCACGGATCAGAGACCTCGGCCATCACCACAGCGGTGAAAGGAGTTGTGTTCTCCCATTGTGGGTCTGTTGTGCAACCCAGCCTCAGGCAGGACAATCTCTGCCTCAGGGGAAGAAGAGGCCCTGGGACAGCCTCAGTTCGTTAAATTTTGCAGGCCGGGCCTTCTGAGGGGGCCGTGATGCTCAGTGTGGTATGTGGTTTGTCTAAGGTGGCTCTCTGCGCACCACACTCTGCAATTCCCAAGGCGGCTGTCATTCTCAACCCGTATTTGGCTAAATAAACTTTGATTTGGCCCCATCATCATTTCATTGTGTAGCGCAGAGGTGTCCAAGTTTGGCAACTTTAAGGCTTGGGGACTTCAACTCCCAGAATTCCCTGGCTGAGGAATTCTGGGAGCTGGAATCCACAAGCCTTAAAGTTGCCAAGGTTGGGAGACCCTGTTCTTAGGCCACATCTGATTCTTCTTTTCTTTGCGCAAATCGATTTTCTCTGTTCCGAAGCTTGTCTCCTAGGCTGATGGAGCACCTGCTTGCTTCATAGTAGTCCTCCTTTAAGCCATTAAGAATTCCTGCTTCCGAAGCATGTTGGTTGGAAAGATGTATGCTAAACAAGCATTTAACCTCTGGGTTTTTATTTTTATTTTTTAAAATCCCACAGCATAGAGAACCATTGATTTACTTCAAAATCACAAAAGGTTTCCTTAACGGTGGTGACAAAAGAAGACGTAAAATTGGGTCAGTCACGCGGATGGCCTGATTTACGACCTGTGCTGGGTAAGGCTCCATTATGGTCGTAAGTCAAGGACTCCTGTGAGTCTGCTCTTGCCCCTTGATCTTCCTTTATAGCACCTGGTGAAAAGCACCTGCAAACCGGAAAAGGCTTCGGGTCCAAGGCAGATGGAGAAACCTAAGGGGAGCATCACATCCATGAAGGTCCTCAGTCGACCTATAATTCTTTATAATTTCTTAGAAAGCACCAACGCTAGCAGATACAAAATAAACTTGAGTTGAAATAAAAGGTATTTTGTATGTGATTTGGAAGGTCAAGGTTTTGCCTCTTTAAAATTAGTTTTAAACTGTTGGGAAGGGCAGCTTTAAGAATGGAAATTGGAAGGCTGTAGAATTAAATGAGAGAGAGGGGAGGGAAAGAGAGAGACAGAAGAAGGGAGGGGGAAAGAAAGACAGAGGATGGAGGGAAAGAAAGAGAAAGAGAGAGAGAAAGAGAGACAGAGAGAGAGGAGGGAGGGAGGGAAAGAGAGAAAGAGAGACAGATAGAGTGAGACGGAGAGGGAGGAGGGAGGGAAAGAGAGAGAGAGAAAGAAAAAAGAGAGAAAGAAAAAAAGAAAAAAGAAAGAAAGAAAGAAAGAGAAAGAGAGAGAGAGAGTTGCTTGAAAGTTGGATAACAACCACCTGGTGTACTTCCTACATATTGCGCTGAGCCAAAGTATGGATGTTTTTGGCTTAGCACCTTGTCTGAATCCAGCTTTTGTAATGGCGTATGGTTAATATGTGCCCTGAACCAATAGCTGGTAGGAGTTGAGAAGTTAGAAATCATATCCAAATCAGGCCAGCACTGATGATGTTACCTACTTGGGTAATGAAATGTCTGCAAGAAGACAACCAAGCTCAGAGAGCACCAAGGACCCAACTAATCATATCCTGTCTGATATGAGCCACAGTGACCTATATGCCATCACACATGTTGGAAACGGTATCTGGGCATAGCGGGTGTTAGTTGCTCGGTTACCGACGGCTGTTGCAGGTGATGAATGAGAATCAGAGGAGTCTCAACAGCTGTCTTGTTGAAAGTTATCCGAAACTGGATTTGTGTGAAACCTCAATAAAAAGGGTGTCTAATCCTGGGAAACTTTAAGATCTGTGGACACCAACTCCCAGAATTCCCCAGCCAGCCCTATCATACCATTTCATGATAATCACTTCAAAAGTTTAGAACAGGGGGGTCCAGTCTCCGCAACGTTAAGATCCGTGACGTCCACAAAGTTGCCAAGGTGGGACACCCCTGTTCTATACCTTCGAGCGATATCATGAAATTGTGGGAAGTCAGCCCCCCCCCCACAAACAGAGAAGGGAATATTTTGGGGGAATATTAAAAAGGCAGAATATTATATTTCCCCAAAGGAAAGCAGGCCCAGGTTTTCTTAACAGCCCCAAACAGAAACTCAGCAGGCCAGCTCTGTAGAAAGGCAGATTTGATCATCCCATTGAGGAAGTCTGAGGCCCCATTCATGAGCAAATACTGCCTGCATAAACCCACTCAAGACAGGATCTTTCGAAATCCCTTGGAGCAAAACTGATAGCTAACAATAGCAGAGTGGTAGGATTAGAACCAGCATCCCCTCACCCCAAAAATACAACACAGGAAGTAAGGCATCAGCCACAGCCCCAAGGAAGCAGGACATGACCTTTAGGACATCATAGGATTAACCCTCCACTATCAGAATACCAAAAGGGCACTCTAAACCCCAGGTCAAAGTTCATGCCACAGGAACAGGAACAACTCCAGAGACAAAAGCCCAAGAAGGGATAAAAACCCACCACTCCCAGCACCATGTGGTCAGCACCCCAGAAACATGCTGCTATCACTGAAGTTTCTGGCAAATCAAAAAACAAAAACCTTCTTTCTTAAAGCAGTCTCCATTTTGTTTATTCCCGGCTTGGACTGGACCCTGATGAAGATTTTTCTTTCAATATAATGATATACCTTTAAATGTTTACATGCTTTTTAACAGCCTAGAAGCTCAAACGTTCTGAATTCCCTCAGAAAACGTGCCAGCATCTATACTACTGTGGTGCCCACTCAACTCACACACATCGTAAAACAGTCAAGTGCCAGGCTAGATAGCATTGCGTAAAAGCATTTATTGGTTTTAGCATAGATATATTTCTGGTTCTCCAGAAGCTTCCAATGCTGCAGTTAGCTTTTTTTTTCCTGCTTCTCAAACGGTCCTCTTGGCTGGCTATGGAATGGGATAGGAAGCCATGTTGGTGATGCCGCATTGATTGGATCCTTGTTCCAAGAGCATGTATCCGTTGTCCCCCCAATAGCGAGACCAACTGCGAAGAGAAGCATGCAAGAGATTTATTTCAAAACCATGCAGAGCAGGGCCTGTTGGGAACTGGGCCACGCAAGCGGAGGGTGAGCACATGAAACCTTATGTGTGCATGCGCGGCAACTAGGCTGCACGTGCAAAACCATTCCCCACCTTCCTGCTTCTGCTGCCAGTTCATGGGGCTAGAAAGAGTGGGGACTGCTGGAATAGGGAATCATGCTGGCTGTGGAATTCTGGGAGTTGTAATTCATGTGTCTTCAAGTGGCCAAGACTGAGACACTCTGGAATAGAATAGAATAGAATAGAATAGAATAGAATAGAATAGAATAGAATAGAATAGAATAGAATAGAATAGAATAGAATAGAATAGAACAGAATAGAATAGCAGAGTTGGAAGGGACCTTGGAGGTCTTCTAGTCCAACCCCCTGCTCAGGCAGGAAACCCTATACCATTTCAGACAAATGGTTGTCCAATCTCTTCTTTAAAACTTCCAGTGTTGGAGCACACACAACTCCTGGAGGCAGGTTGTTCCACTGGTTAATTGTTCTGTCAGGAAGTTTCTCCTTAGTTCCAGGTTGCTTCTCTCCTTGATTAGTTTCCATCTATGGCTTCTTGTCCTGCCTTCAGGCGCTTTGGAGAATAGCTTGACTCCCTCTTCTTTGTGGCAGCCCCTGAGATACTGGAACACAGCTATCCTGTCCCCCCTCATCCTTCTCTTCATTACACTAGACATACCCAATTCCAGCAACCATTCCTTGTATGTTTTAGCCTCCAGTCCCCTGATCCTCTTTGTTGCTCTTCTCTGCACTCTTTCTAGTGGCCAAGGTTGTGACTCTCTGGAATAGTAGAAGTTGCCATCTAGTTACCCCCCTGCCAGCATCCCCTTCCCTTCACTCACCTGTTCTTCACAATCCAGTACTTGGCGGTGGTGTTGTATCCGACCACCAGCATACCATGATTCAATTTGGGGTCTCCCTGGCAGGGGTTTTTTAAGATGCCTAGAGAAAGAGGATGAGAAATCATACAGTAAAGTGAAAGTTCCGTGCTTCTTTGCCAGATCATCTGGATTTTGAAATAATAGGAAATACTTGTAGCTTGGGCTTTTAGATGTTGGCTGTGGTTTGTTTCTCCAAGCTTCTTTTAATATAATTCTTGAACATTTCGTTAGCAAAGTAGATAACTCCATCAGAAGGAGCTGCAAGTATTTCCTATTATTTTGAAATGATATGGACGTAAACTTATGGAGGCCTGATATTCCACCAAAGGAGCAGTTAACATTGATGTGGATCAGGGGTGGGCAACCTTGGCTCTTTTATGACTTGTGGACTTCAACTCCCAGAATTCCTGAGCCAGCCATGCTGAGGAGAAATGGAGAGGTTTCCAAGCTGAGCCATGCTGGCTCAGGAATTCTGGGAGTTGAAGTCCACGAGTCATGAGGGGGTCGTAGTTCCCCCATGCTGGCTCAGGAATTCTGGGAGTTGGTCTACGAGTCATGAAGGGGCCAAGGTTGCCTACCCCTGATGTAGGTCTGTCTGTCTGTCTATCATCTATAGCAGGGATAGGCAACCTTGGCTCTTTTATGACTCATGGACTTCAACTCCCAGTATTCCTGAGCCTGCCATGCTGAGGAGAAATGGAGAGGTTTCCAAGCTGAGCCATGCTGGCTCAGGAATTCTGGGAGTTGAAGTCCATGAGTCGTAAAAGAGCCAAGGTTGCTTACCGCTGACCTAGATCCAACATATCAACATGCAAAAAACAGGAGCATTTGAAGTGCCAATCAAAAACAGAACCAATCAGCTGCTCGGAATTCAAATACAGCTCCAGACAACTGAGCACAGAGGCACACAAGATGCTTATGAGCAAAGAGGATCGTAAAATTAAATTATGCTGCTGACGTTACCTAGTTTGGTGACAAAATGTTCAGGGATTATATTAAAACAAGATTGGAGAACAAACCACAGCCAAGATCATCTGGATTCCCAAAATGGCAGCCAGGAGCATCACTGCATCCTAGAATTTTACTCTTTTTAATGGGAGCACCTCTTGTGCAAAACAGGCACCCCGGAAGAGGCTTTTACTTACAGCCATTCCGATATTTATCAAGTAAAGATGTGTCTTCCTGTCTGGGATAATATACACCCTCCACTCTCAACTTGAGGGTTGCCCCTCCATGGGGTTGAGTATGGTGAAAAAAGGAAGGTTCCACATTTGGGCAAGAAAAAACCAAATGCACAGGTACAGTGTAGGTCAGGGGTAGGCAACCTTGGCTCTTTCATGACTCATGGACTTCAACTCCCAGAATTCCTGAGCCAGCCACGCTGAGGGGAAAGGGAGAGGTTTCCAAGCTGAACCAGGCTGGCTCAGGAATTCTGGGAGTTGAAGTCCACGAGTCATAAAAGAGCCAAGGTTGCCTACCCCTGACCTACACTGGAAAAATCCCTATCATAGAACTTTATTATTATATCTATTTTCTAAGCTGGAGAATATTGTTTTCCTATTTCTTGGATTTATTTTTTTAAAGGGATAAATCTTTATTGTTTGAAAAAAAAACTTTACTGGAAGCCAGAAAAGAGATTTCACAGCTTACTGAGGGCATCTTGTAGCAAAAACTATTACTGCAACTACATTTCCTCTTTGTTTTTTGAGGTTGGATTTGACCTTCAAATGATGATGAAAGTGAAAAGATAAAGGATTTGAAACAGCTGGGTGGTGAAGTTGCTTACTAGTAATAATGGAGGTGGATAAGTGCTGACTGTTTGTATCTGTTGACTGTTAGTAAATATAGCTCCTCTAAAAAAGTAAAAGACTATCTCACCACTGAAATGGAGGAATTTCATCCACAGCTTGATTATGAACTTATATTAGAAGCAATTTTGGAAGCAACAGAATATATGAAATCCTGGAGAAACATTAAAGATGACATCTCTGAACCACAAATTGAATCTCAAATCCTAATGGATCAATCTACAGGTCAAGGAACTAGCTCTAGAGAAGCCTGTATGCAGCAATATACACAACTTAAAGAGACAGAGGAACAAGTCACTGAGCAAATGGATGTTAATCTACAATTTATGGAGAATTTTGAAGATCAAAGAACGACTCTGAGACACTTGCAGTGTTAAAAGTAACAGGAACTGACTCTCAGATACGAATTATTGAGAATAGTGATATCATGGATAATCAACTTGTGACTATAACAAGGAAACAAATTGTCTACACTATACAGATGATATTGGAAGAAGGGAAAGAGAACTTGGCCCAGATTGAAGTATTGATAAGTATCCTCACTCAAATATTAAGACTCGACGATATAGAAGCTCTATTATGGAAACCGGACTGGCACAGAAAGAAAGCTAGAGTTAGATTTAAAAATGTGATTTAAAACTTTACTTGATGGGTAAATAAGGCTTTAGAGATCTTGATTGAATAGAGATTAATCAAATATGTGAACTTAGTAAGAAGATGTTTTTCTGTATTAATAGAAAATTGTTGTGGATATAATAATTATTTGGATCGGGAATAATAATAATAATAACAATAATAATAATAACAATAATAGTAGTAGTAGTAGTAAAGTTGGAAGGGACCTTGGAGGTCATCTAGTCCAACCCCCTGCTCAGGCAGGAAACCTTATACCATTTCGGACAAATGGCTGTCCAGTCTCTTCTTAAGTCAAGCTATTCTCCAAAGCGCCTGAAGGCAGGAGAAGAAGCAACGGATGGAAACTAATCAAAGAAAGAAGCAATCTAGAACTAAGGAGAAATTTCCTGAGAGTTAAAACAATTAACCAGTGGAACAGCCTGCCTCTAGAAGCTGTGAATGCTCCAACACTGGAAGTTTTTAAGAAGAGATGGACAGCCATTTGTCCGAAATGATATAGGGCAGTGGTGGCGAACCTATGGCACGCATGCCAGAGGTTGCACACGGAGCCCTCCCTGTGGGCACGCGCCATCGCCCTACCACACGTGGTCTCTAAAAGTTCACCATCACTGGTCTAAGGCCAGCCAGCCTGGAGCCACCATTGGGGAGCCCACCATCCCACCCTCCAGAGACCCCTGGATCTCCCCCAACCATGCCCGGCTCCCACAGGTGTCCCTCCCCATAAGCAACATAAAGGTGGCCACGCCCACCCCGGCCATGCCCACCCAGTCAGCCATGACTACTGCAGCCATACCCATCTAGTGGCCACGCCCACCCAGTCTGCCACGCCCACTGTACCTGCGCCTGCCGAGTGGGCCACACCCACCCGGCACCCGGCGATACATAAGTGGGTTTTGGGTTGCAGTTTGGGCACTCGGTCTCTAAAAGGTTCGCCATCACTGGTATAGGGTTTCCTGCCTGAGCAGGGGGTTGGACTAGATGACCTCCAAGGTCCCTTCAACTCTGTTATTCTATTCTATTCTATTCTTCTCTTCTCTTCTCTTCTTCTATTCTATTCTATTCTATTCTATTCTATTCTATTCTATTCTGTTCTGTTCTATCAAGGTCACTATAGGAACATTCAAAGTTCAAATGCAAGGGGGCCTTTTCTATTCCACAGGATCCTTACCCGACTTGTAAAAATGAAACGCCAAACTCCGAGCATCCACTGAGACAGAAATTGGGCCAACTGTGGCCACCGCCTGCAGAAGTCCCTTTTCGTCTCCTGGCAGAATGATTCCTATTGTGGAAACCTTAGTAACAGAATTCTTAGCTACATAACGACAACTATAATCATCCTGAAGAAAAATAAAAGAGTGATCATAGTTAGTCCCAAAGAAAATAGGGTTTCCTGCCTAAGCAGGGGGCTGGACTAGAAGACCTCCAAGGTCCCTTCTATTCTATTCTATTCTATTCTATTCTATTCTATTCTATTCTATTCTATTCTATTCCATTCCATTCCATTGTATTCTGTCCTATCCTATCCTATCCTGTAATTCATATTCTATTCTATTCTATTCTATTCTATTCTATTCTATTCTATTCTATTCTATTCTATTCTATTCTATTCCATTCCATTTCATTCCATTCTACAGTATTCCATTCCATTCCATTCTATCCTATCCTATCCTATCCTATCCTATCCTATCCTATCCTGTAATTCATATTCTATTCTATTCTATTCTATTCTATTCTATTCTATTCTATTCTATTCTATTCTATTCTATTCTATTCTATTTTACTCTATTCCACACTACTCTCCAGTCTACTCTATTCAACCCAACCCAACCCAACTTTAGTTTGAAGAACGCACAGGAACACACAGAGAATTACCATTCCATCATATGGATAGCTTTCCTCTGAATTGATCCCTCCTTCCTTCTGCACATACGTAAAAGCTCCTGTCATAAATCCACCCTTGCAGCCCTCACTGTCCTCTTCTTTACAGCAGTCCATAAGATTTTGTTCGCTCAGCGAGACCAGCTTCCCCGTCTTCTTGAAATGCATGCCTTCCAGAGCGCCAGTGGCACTGAAGGTCCAGCAGGAGCCACACTCGCCCTGGTAAAAAACAAAGCTGCAATGATCCGCCAAGCAACGGAAAACTCGATTTATATTCTTTTAACAAGTTTCTTGTTCTCAGTTCTTTATCGGAGGCAACTGGGCCAAATCAAAGTTCCGACAGAGGAGAATGTCTGTAGCTCAGGGTAGAACTGTGGGGTCCTGGGTGCTTTCCGAGCTTGGTTGGGTTCTTGGAGATGTTTCATTACCTAGCTAGGTAACATCATCAGTGCTAGGGTGGAGATTGCAGGGAGGAGGAAGAGGAGGAGGAGGAGGAGGAGGAGGAGGAAGAGGAAGAGGAAGAAGAAGTGGAGAAGGAGGGCTGTGGAGTCCTTAGTGCTCTCTGAGCTTGGCTGGTTTTTGCAGACATCTCATGACCCAACTAGGTAACATCATCAGTGCTAGAAGGGAGTGTGGTTTGCAGGGAGGAGGAGGAGGAGGAGGAGGGTGATGACCACAGCATCTTTTGTACTCTCTGAGCTTGGTGGTTTTCTTGCAAGCATCTCATTACCCAACTAGGTAACACCATCAGTGCTAGAAGGGAATGTGGGGTTTCTTCTCTTTTAATATATGGGAGTTGTGACAAAACGGAAGCTTCGGAAATGCAGTTAACGGAGGAAAGAATTTAGCTTCCTCTGCAAGATTTCACGAAGCCACTAAATTCCGACTCGAATTGCAAATGGGCAGGTCGTACCCCTCCCCTCCTTCTCCTTAAAAGCCCCTCTGCCCCCATCCTCCATTCATGGCTGGTCAGAGCCCCCCCCCCCAGGCTCTTCAGCGCCCACCTGATCTTTGACCTCAGTCACGGCCCCTTTGGCTCGCCAGTCCATCCAGGGGGGAATCTGCAGGTCTTCGGAGGATTGGAAGGGGACCGCGTTCTTTAGAGGGGCACGATCCGAGTCAGGAAGCAAACATTTCAGCCTCTGGTTAATCTCTTCATGGGTCTGAGGGTGGCAAAAAATATGAAGCTCAAGCCTCAATTGCTGGAGGCAGCCTGGTCTAGTGGTTAAGGCGCCAGGTCAAAAAGAAGAAAACTCTCAGTTCTAGTCCCGCCTTAGGCATGAAAGCCCGCTGGGTGACTTTGGACCAATTATTAGGAGACTGGGAGTTCTAGTCCCGCCTTAGCTATAAAAGCCAGCTAGGTGACCTTGGGCCAATCACCAGGAGACAGTGAGTTGTAGTCCTGCCTTAGGCATGAAAGCCAGTTGGTTGACTTTAGGTCAATTACTAGGAGACTGGGAGTTCTAGTCCTGCCTTAGGCATGAAAGCCAGTTGGGTGACTTTAGGTCAATTACTAGGAGACTGGGAGTTCTAGTCCCGCCTTAGCTATGAAAGTCAGCTGGGTGACCTTGGGCCAATCACTAGGAGACAGTGAGTTCTAGTCCTGCCTTAGGCATGAAAGCCAGTTGGGTGACTTTGGGCCAATCACTAGGAGACGGTGAGTTCTAGTCCCGCCTTGGGCATGAACACCGGCTGGGTGACTTTGGGCCAGCCCGTCTCCCTCAGCCCCACCCACCCCACAGGGTTGTTGTTGGGAAAATGGGAGGAGAAATTTATCTTGGGGATGTTCTCCACCTTGAATTATTTGCAAAAAAAGGGGATGAAGGGAGGATATAATCAATTCATTGAATTCATGAATTGCCCAGAGTCACTGACTGAGATGGCGGGAGTGGGGGGGGGAACAGCTATAGGAACTGAGCAAACTGACATCCATGTCCATTGAATAAATCAATCTAGCATTGATCCACACATACCAGGTCACCAAAGTGATTCATCCCGAGCTTGTAGGTGTGTTTTCCCTGCTCAGCCTGGCTGTTGTGCTCCTGGATCATCCTCAGATTATCCTCCCACACGGCTCTCCGAAAGGATTCTTCCCCCTGCAGGGCAGCCAAGATTAAGAAGATCTATTTTAGTCCCCTCGTCTAAGCACCTAGTGGCACCTAGTGGCAGGCCCAGAACGAGGCTTCTTCCCTTCCACAAATCTGCAGATGACAGGAAGAGCCAACAGCCCAGAAGATCTATTTTAGTCCCATTGTCTAAGTACCTAAACCAGGGGTAGGCAACACAAAAGACTCAAAGAGCCACTTGGCCCCGTTTCCCACCGAAAACAAAACGCTGGGAGCCACAAAACCCCTTTTGATATCTAAAATGAAGATAACACTGCATATATCCTTTTTTACCTTTAGAGTGTGTGTTGTGTGTGTGTGTTTGTGTGTGTATACAGGGCTTTTTTTCCTCATAGAACGCCCAGAATGGAGTTCCGGCACCTTTTTGGGATGGAACCTTGTAGGGTAGGCAAGGCAGGTTGTATGACATGTGTGAGTTCCGGCATCTTATTTAAATAGATCTTATTTACAGGAAACAAAGCCCAAGTAATGCATACAACAGGGGCTGCTGCACCTACACCAGTGCAAGCACAGATTTCTGCAGCTGGTTAGCAACAACCTCAGCAACAACCAGCACAACCACAGGCACCTTTAATGCTGCAAGTGGATGGAGCAGGTGAAAAAAGTAAGGTTCTACATTTAGGCAAGAAAACCCAAATGCACAGGTATAATATAGGGGGTACCTTGCTCAATAGTAGTAACTGTGAGAGGGATCTGGGAGTCCTAGTGGACAATCACTTAAATAGGAGCCAGCCGTGTGCTGCAGCTGCCAAAAAGGCCAACACAGTGCTAGGCTGCATTAACAGAGGTATAAAATAGCATATAAGGAACGGTTGCTGGAATGGGGTATGTCTAGTTCAATGAAGAGAAGGAGGAGGGGGGACATGATAGCAGCCTTCCAATATCTCAGGGGCTGTCCCAAAGAAGAGGGAGTCAAGCTATTCTCCAAAGCACCTGAAGGCAGGACAAGAAGCAACGGACGGAAACTAAGCAAGGAGAGAAGCAACCCAGAACTAAGGAGAAACTTCCTGACAGTTAGAACAATTAACCAGTGGAACAACCTGCCTCCAGAAGCTGTGAATGCTCCAACACTGGAAGTTTTTAAGAAGAGACTGGACAACCATTTGTCTGAAACGGTATAGGGTTTCCTGCCTGAGCAGGGGGTTGGACTAGATGACCTCCAAGATCCCTTCCAACTTTATTACTATTATTATTATGGATCATCGCACAGTCAGCCAGATGTTCAGACTGGATTTGGCATTTTGTCTATCTATCGAGTCCTTACCCAGGACCTGGGATAGGCAGGTGTGGATGTTTGATGGTATTACAGGTATCGTCGCAGGATGGAAGCAGTTCCTAGTAAGGCCGCCTTTTGCAATTGACTAATAGCGAATTTGTCAATGCCAATGGTGTTCAAGTGGTGCTCCAGTTGTTTTGGGATTGCACCCAAGGAGCCTATGACTATTGGTACTACCCTTGCTTGCTTTTGCCACAGTCTTTCTATTTCTATTTGTCAGTCTTAGTATTTTGTTATCTTCTCCAGTTCTTTCTCATCTATTACTATTATTATTATTATTATTATTATTATTATTATTATTATTATTATTATTATTATACATCATCTGAAGAAGAGGAGGAGGAAGAGGAGGATTATGATGATGAGGAGGAGGAAGAAGAGAAAGAAAAGGATGGCGGTGAAGATGGCCAGGTTGAGGAGGAATCTCTCAATAGTGAAGATGATGTTGGTGATGAAGAAGGACAGGAATTACTTGACACTGAGAATGTTGTAGTGTGCCACTATGACAAGATACATAGAAGTACGAATAAGCGGAAGTTTCACCTCAAAGATGGAATCATTAATCTTAGTGGCAGAGATTATGTATTTTCCAAAGTCATTGGAGATGCACAATGGGGAATAAATAATAATAATAATAATAATAATAATAATAATAATAATAATAATAATAATAATAATAAAGTTGGAAGGGACCTTGGAGGTCATATAGTCCAACCCCCTGTTCAGGCAGGAAAGCCTATACCATTTCAGACAAGTGGCTGTCCAGTCTCTTCTTAAAAACTTCCAGTGTTGGAGCATTCACTGCTTCTGGAGGCAGGTTGTTCCACTGGTTAATTGTTCTCACTGTCAGGAAGTTTCTCCTTAGTTCTAGGTTGCTTCTCTCCTTGATGAGTTTCCATCCGTTGCTTCTTGTCCTGCCTTCAGGGGCTTTGGAGAATAGCTTGACTCCCTCTTCTTTGGGGCAGCCCCTGAGATATCGGAAGACTGCTATTCTGGCCCCCTCGTCCTTCTCTTCGTTAAACTAGACAGACCCAATTCCAGCAACCGTTCCTTGTATGTTTTAGCTTCTAGTCCCCTAATCATCTTTGTTGCTCTTCTCTGCACTCTTTCTAGAGTCTCAACATCTTTTTTACATCGTGGTGATCAAAACTGGATGCCGTATTCCAAGTGTGGCCTTCCCAAGGCATTGTAAAGTGGTATTAATACTTCACGTGATCTTGATTCTGTCCCTCTGTTAATGCAGCCTAGCACTGTGTTGGCTTTTTTGGCTGCTGAAAATAAACTCAGAGCTAAGAGAAGAAAGGTTGAGACTTGGTCAGTACACTTCAAGAGAAATCTCCCTCTGCAGACCATAAAGAAACAATAGAATTAAGGTTACCAGGACAGAAGAACAGCAAGGCAATGTTGACACTATTTCAAATGGGACAATTGAGGCATTGGTGCAGCTAGCTCTGTCCAACAGCTGCTTTTATATGAATACCTTAATTAACCACATCTATCTATAAAGGTAACTAGTGTCAAGCTCCCGAGGAAGCTTGGCTGGCCCGCCTCTCCGCGCAGACGCACAGGCGCGAACGGGCGCTGGTCTATTTGCGAGTCTGGAATTCCCCGACGATCAGCTGGGGGCGGCAAACCCGGAAGTCCCCGAGGGGCAGCTGCGGTCGGCGAGTCGAATGCCCGCTGGCACGTCGCCGTGGGACAGGGACCCTCTGCAACTACAGGGGGATCCAGCGGGGGTAGCGGGTGGGGGTTACTTACCAGACAGAGGGGCCAGTAGGCAGGGAGAGCTTGGCGGCGGGAAGGTAATGCGCGGACCGGACGCATGGACAGAAGGATGTGGGGGTGGGGCTCCGTCGATGAAAGGGAGAGCACAGGGAAAGGGTGGAGCATTTATCCAAATCAAGCGGATGTTGGCTTGGAGTTGGGGGCGGGAGCACAGGGTGTGGCACACAGTTATAGAGCGCTGGGAGAAAACCACTCCCAGTGCTGACTTTGTTTCATCTTCACAATAAATCGATTGGTGAGTTCAGTGTGTACCGGCGTTCCTTTTGTTCTTACTCACGGACGACTTCGGATGCACTTGACAGTAAGTCAGCACTCATTTTTCCTCCTTCACCTTTCTGCTTGCCAGAGAGGAGAGAGATATGGCAGAAGGCACGCAGGGCGTTTCCCTGGCCGAGGGGGAGGTGGAGGCTGGCGACGGTGTTGAGGCCGTGCCGGTGCCGGACCAGGTGGCCGAGCAGCCTGTGGTGCGGCCAAAGTTGCTGTTGGTCGCAAACCCAGGACCCGGAGTGGATGAGGCAGGGGCCGTGAAGCCACAGGAGGAGTGGTGGCAAAGCCCGGCGTTGACCGGGGTGTAGACCGGGCAACCCCTGACGCCCAAGCCGAAACCCAGTCACTCGGGATGGAGGGAGAGGCGTGTCACCTCCGAGGATGATGAGGACTGGAGCTATTCAATGGCTCCGGGCCAAGATACGATGGAGATTTTGCGACACCGGTTTGGCGAGGCGAGCTACAGGGGTGCTTCCAACATGTGGCAGTCGGAAGAAGACTCTGCGGCGCGCACCCCGTCATCTAGGTTCCGGCTGAGCAGTCCACGGCTGCGGTTGCCGCCTCCAGCAGGTGGGTCGGCCGTCACGGGTCTCCCGTCGGGCGGCCCGCCAGGTCAGCCGCAACCTGCCCAGCAGGCTGGTTCCAGAAATGTGGCTAGAGGGCCTGCAGTGAGAGGGGGCGTGGAACAGCAGGGAACTGTACCCGGTTATGCCAACATCGGGTCAGGCCAACCCCTGGGACCATGGGGTCCGGGGAGTTCATGGGGACCCCCTCCTATCCCTGTCACGTTTGACGGCAATCCCGATCACCTGGTGATGTTCCTGGGCCAGGCTATAAGCCATTTAGATCAATATGCCCAATTATATGCCTCTCAATGGGCCATGGTCGGCGCCGTCACCGATGCTCTGCGCGGAGAGGCGGCTGCCTGGGCGGCCGACCTGTACAGCGACCATGCCCGTGAATTGGGGAGCGCGGGCATGTTTTTGGACGCCTTGCATGGGAGATTCGAAGATCCTACCCGAGCGCAGAGAGCCGAGGCGGACCTCCTTGCGCTCCAGCAGGGAAAGCGCCCAGCTATCGAATATGTGCGGGACTTCCGTAGGTTAGCCGGCCGATTGTATTCTTCGTGGCCGGAACGCTTGCTGGTGCATCATTTTCGGGCCGGGCTGGACCAAGATCTGCGTCAAATCTGCGTGTACAGGGGAGTTCCGAATAGACTTCGGGACTGGTACAAGGTGGTGGTGGAGTTGGAGGGGGGCCTTAAAGAGGTGCATCGAGGAGTAGGGGACATCCTGCGGCCACGGCGTTCTGGAGATAGGCCTCGAGAGGGAGGCCAGGAGCCGCCACGAATAACACCCAAATCGTCCGGTGCATCCGGGGAAGTGGGTTTCCGGTGCTTCCGCTGCAACCAGCCGGGCCACCGGGCAGCCGAATGCCCAGTGCCTAGCCCGCGTAAGCCCGCAACGATCGGTAAAGCTACCCCCCTGAGGAAGGCTGGAGAGAGTTCGAGAGCTGTCACCCAGCAGCCAACATCTGCCATGAGAAAAGGCTCCCCGGCCACCCCAGAGTCTGCGGCGGTGGCCCACTACCGATCCAGGGACGATGAGGACAGTCCGGAGGACGGGTCCGTCGACCCGATGGTGAGTGATCCCATTAGGCCATTTGTGCTACCCATAATCCTAACGAGTCCGGTAACGGGGGTACAGAGGGCGTGCCAGGCGTTACTAGACACCGGATGTACATGATGTCTGATCAGCAAAAAAGTTGCGGTGGATAGTGGGTTTCGGATATATAAATTAACACAACCCATCCGATTTGAACAGGTGGATGGGTCACTTTTGGGAGGGGTCCCCGCTACTCATGTCACCAAACGGGTACGCATGGATCTGGGAGACCACTGGGAGGTACTACGCTTTATCGTGGTGCCCATTATGACGGAGACTGTCATACTAGGGTTGGCATGGCTAGATAAATGGACCCCCACGATATGGTGGGAGGGGGGTTACCGTAAAGTGCGTCTTGGAATAGGCCCAAATCCAATGGAGATCAGGTCCCTGTGGTCCCCGCGCTAACGGCCCAACTTCGGGAGCAGGAGGGGGAACTTTCATACCCCGAGGAATACAGGGACTTAGCAGATGTCTTTAGCGAAGAAGATTGCAATCACCTGCCCCCTCACTGAACCACGGAATGCGCTATTGAGTTACTGCCAGGGGTTAAACTCCCAAAACCACGGATGTACGCTATGACACCAACCGAAGTACAAGAACTCCGTAGGTATATTGACCAAAATCTAGCGCGAGGGTTCATCCAGCCAGCTCGTTCCCGGATAGCGGCTCCCGTACTCTTCAAGGAAAAGAAGGATGGATCGTTGCGCCTGTGTGTCGATTTTTGGGGCTTAAATGCAGTGTGTGTCGAGCATCTATATCCCCTCCCCCTTATGAAGGATTTATTGGCACACCTAGGGAAGGGCCGCATATTTACCAAATTAGATCTGCGAGAGGCCTACTATAGGGTACGGATTAAAGCTGGAGACGAGTGGAAGACGGCATTTAACTGCCCATTAGGCAGTTTTCAATTCCGTGTTATGCCATTCGGTTTGCAAGGGGCCCCAGCGGTGTTCATGCAATTAATAAATCAGGTGTTGCATGAGCACCTATACCGAGGGGTCCTTGTATACTTGGATGATATTTTAATATATACCACAACAAGGGACGAACATATCCGTCTTGTTAGACAAGTACTACGGAAGCTTCTTGATGCTCAACTTTATGTAAAATTGTCTAAATGCGAATTCCACCGAGAACGCCTAGATTACCTGGGATATCGCATTTCGGGGAATGGGGTGGAAATGGATCCGAGTAAGGTACAGGCGGTGCTGGACTGGCAAGCCCCCAAGACCAGGCGTCAGCTGCAAAGTTTCCTCGGATTCGCAAATTTTTATCGCCAATTCATTCCATCCTTCGCTACCGTAGTTCAGCCCCTTACAGAACTTTTGCGGACGAAACACCTTACCGGGAAACCCCGCCCGGGTCAACCGTTGATATGGACCATGGACTGCCAAAAGGCATTTGAGACTTTAAAAGCATTATTCGCGAACGAGCCGGTGTTGCGCCACCCAGATTCGAGTGTCCCTTTTGTGGTGCAGGTCGACGCCAGCGATGTGGCTGTGGGGGCAGTGCTGCTGCAGAAGAATGAAAGCAGCGCATTACAGCCCTGCGCCTATACCTCCAGAAAGTTCACAGCGGCCGAACGGAGCTGAGCCATCTGGGAAAAGGAGGCCTTCGCGATCTGATGGGCTTTGACGACATGGCGACATCTACTAGAAGGGGCCGAATTACCTTTTGAGGTGTGGACAGACCACAAGAACCTGGAGGCACTACAATCCCCGAGGCGTTTAGCCCCCAAACATGTCCAATGGGCCCAATACTTTAGCCGGTTTAAATTCGTGCTAAGATATGTGCCGGGAGGAAAGAACTTCCTGGCCGACGCATTATCATGGATGCCGCAGTATCATAGTAAACGGGAGGAGGTCGTCCAGGCACTAATGCCCCGTGCCCAGCAGGAGATGACTAATAGTGCGATTCACAAATCACACGTGGACGAGTTAGACGACATTAGGACGGCCATGCGGACGGACAAGTGGGCGAATGAGCATCCAGGGTGGCTGACCAATCGAGATGGCGTAGCCTGGAAAGGCGATAAGATGTATGTGCCTGAAGCCCTACGTAAATCTGTCCTTCGAAGATGCCATGATGCTAAGCAGGCAGGCCATTTTGGGTTTCTGAAGACCTTACATTTACTACGGAGACAATTCTGGTGGCCTAAGCTGAAAATAGATGTGGAACAATACGTAAAAGAATGCCATGTGTGTGCCAGTGCAAAGCCTCGGATAGGAAAGCCCATGGGACTGTTGCAGACAGTGGCCAACCCATCCCGGCCCTGGGAGGAGATCGCCATGGATTTCATCGTAGAGCTACCCTAAAACCGAGGTTATAACGCGATCTGGACGGTGGTTGATCTGTTCTCCAAACAGGCGCATTTTATTCCATGTAGAGGCCTGCCGTCAGCACGGCGACTGTCACGGATGTTCATTCAACATGTCTATAGGCTCCATGGCACACCCAAAAGAATTATATCAGATAGAGGGGTGCAGTTTACTGCACGGTTTTGGAGGGAGTTCATTCGTCTACTGGGTTCATCCCAGGGGCTGAGCTCAGCTTATCATCCTAGCACCAACGGGGCGGCAGAAAGAGCAAACGCCATGGTGGAACGATACCTTCGCAGTTATGTATCGTTTCAGCAAACGGACTGGGTGGACCTCCTACCGTTTGCTGAGATGGCATATAATAACACCGTCCACAACAGTACTGGGTATACCCCGTTCAAGATAGTGCATGGGGTAGAGTTTAACCCCATTCCCGAATGGTCACCAGAGGTAGATAATGGGCAGACACCCCAGACATGGTATTCCCAAGTAACAGGGTTATGGGACCGGGTTAAGGAGGCACGGAGGAAGGCTGAGGCAGCTGCCAAAGCCCAGGCAGATAAAAAAAGAGCAGAGCACAAACCGTTCAAGGTAGGGGATTGGATGTACCTAGCCACCAAGTATCTTCGATTGCAGGTGCCATGCAGGAAACTGGGTCCAAAATACGTAGGTCCTTTTCAGGTGACTAAAGTGATCAACCCAGTCACAGTCCAGTTACGGTTGCCTGCCTCCTTAGGTAGAATCCATCCTGTGTTTCACTGTAGCCTCCTCAAACCTGCACATGGGAGGCCCTACGCTACCGGAGTGCCAGGGCCAGTCTCGGGGTCTCATTACGAGGTACAGGAGGTTCTGGACTCCCGAAGGCGGTATGGGAAACTCCAATACCTCCTACGGTGGAAGGGGTATCCACTCTCGGACGCAACCTGGGTAGGGGAGGGGGATATAAATGCCCCTAAACTGATCCGAGCATTCCACCGTAAGTGTCCAGAGAAGCCAGGGCGAAACGGGTGTAATGCCGTGCACTCAAACTCTCTTCTCTCTTTTCCAGGAGGAGACATGGTAGAAGGGGCCGCATGTCAAGCTCCCGAGGGCTTGACATGCAAACGGGGACGGGGGGGAGCAGACGGCAGCCCAATACCTCCGGCAACCGCCGAGCAACAAGCCATCACAGCTGGAGCCCGGTCTGAGCAGGGATACTTGGCTGGCCCGCCTCTCCGCGCAGACGCACAGGCGCGAACGGGCGCTGGTCTATTTGCGAGTCTGGAATTCCCCGACGATCAGCTGGGGGCAGCAAACCCGGAAGTCCCCGAGGGGCAGCTGCGGTCGGCGAGTCGAATGCCCGCTGGCATGTCGCCGTGGGACAGGGACCCTCTGCAACTACAGGGGGATCCAGCGGGGGTAGCGGGTGGGGGTTACTTACCAGACAGAGGGGCCAGTAGGCAGGGAGAGCTTGGCGGCGGGAAGGTAATGCGCGGACCGGACGCATGGACAGAAGGATGCGGGGGTGGGGCTCCGTCGGTGAAAGGGAGAGCACAGGGAAAGGGTGGAGCATTTATCCAAATCAAGCGGATGTTGGCTTGGAGTTGGGGGCGGGAGCACAGGGTGTGGCACACAGTTATAGAGCGCTGGGAGAAAACCACTCCCAGTGCTGACTTTGTTTCATCTTCACAATAAATCGATTGGTGAGTTCAGTGTGTACCGGCGTTCCTTTTGTTCTTACTCATGGACGACTTTGGATGCACTTGACAACTAGCATATGATGCTTAATCTCCCCTTACGCTGATTTGAAGGAAATGTTCTTTTTAGTAACAGTCCTATGGTAAAGGCTTAGTGCAGTGGTTCTCAACCTTTTTAATGCTGTAACCCCCAACCGGTCGTAAGTCGAGGACTACTCAACCGGTCGTAAGTCGAGGACTACTCAACTGGTGCAGCACCGTTTGCAGAATGGGACTTTTGGCGGACTCAGCAGGGCAGAGATAGCCTGGACAATTCCTATTGGCTTTTGAAAGCCAATAGAATTAGACTCTATTCAAGAGAGTCTATTCTATTGGCTTTCAAAAGCCAATAGAATAAAAGGGAGGAGCACAGCTAAGGAAAAGGGGAAAAAATGGCAGACTGCGTTGTTTGGCGACCCCCGTGAAATGGTCGTTTGACTCCAAATGGGGTCCCAACCCACAGGTTGAGAACCACTGGCTTAGTGTGTGTTTGTGCATAAATTGTGCTGAAACACTCCCCTGGGGAGCAGGAATGGTGAGAATCTTGCTCAAAATTGTACGTGGGGATTTAGAGGGTTGAGGTGTTGGGTGCTAATTACTACTGAGTAAACTATTTTTAAATCTCTTGTGCCATGTATAATGTTATTGACAGTTTTAGGCCTTTTGTATAAATGTTGATCCTGATACCAAAAGTTCTCATTCGTATTTTAAATTTAATAATGCTGAACATTTTATTGAAAAGGAGGTTGTGCTTTAAAGTAGCCTGTGGGTGAAAGTGATAAAAAATCACCATTTGCTCTCTTAAATTATACATTTAAAAAAAAAATGAAAGGCAGACGACGCCGAAGGGGTGGGGAGGGAGAGCAGGACGGGAGGCAGCACCTCTGGTGGTGGCACGGTGGCGGCCACTGCAGCATCGTCGGGGGTCCCCGCCGCCGCCAGTCCAGCTGCTGCCCCGCCGTGTCCTTGACCATTTCGCCGTCGCAAGAGCAGGGCGCCAAGGGGACGCTGCTCTCCCTGCAGCACGGGCGGCCGCGCAGGCAACGGGGAGTGTCGCTGCGGGGACGAGGGGGGTCCCTACCTGCTGCCAGCCTCGCAGCCCAAGGTCTCCTTCTCCTGCAGTACCGAGGGCGGTGGCAGCTCCCCGAAAGTAGCCAAGAAAGGCCCCACCGATGGGGCCGAGGTGGGGCCTGGTGGTGGAGAGCCCCGCGGCAGCGGGATCATGGCAAAGGGGCGTGGCTGCCTGGCCGCTGCCACTTCTCTGGCCTCGCCCAGCGTGAAGGGCAGACGCGGCGGTGGCAGCAGCGGGAGGATGGCCAAGAGGCGCCACGCAGCAGGTGGGGAAAAGGCCGGGCTGGCGCCGTGGGGGAATCTCTTGAAAGAGGCCACGGAGATCCGCTGCCCGCGAGATGGCCGAAAGGCATGGCAGAGAGCGGAAGCTACCGAGACCCCCGGCGATCCCCGGGAAGAGGCATCTCGAGACTCTTTACCTTTCCAACAATCCTCCCGGCTCTTCCTCTGCTGCCACCACTTGCAGTCCGAAAAAGGAAAGAGGTCTGTGGGCAGTCCCCCAAACCAAAGAAGTTCAACCAATCAATTCAAACTTCCTCAGAGGTTTGAATTGATTGGTTGAACTTTTTTAGTCCCGCTTTTTTATTTTCAGACTGCACATGGTGGCTGAGGACAGGGAGCCGCAGGAGATGGGTGATAGTGGCTCCGGAGCCATGGGTTGCCGACCTGTGACCTAGTGGCACCTAGTGGCAGGCCTAGAACGAGGGTTCTTCCCTTCCACAAATTTGCAGGTGACACTAAGCTGACAGGAACATCCAACAGCCCAGAAGACAAGCTCCAGATCCAAAAAGATCTTGACAAGCTTGAACAATGGGCCCTATCAAACAAAATTAGTTTTAAGGGGGAGAAAAGCTAAGTTTTACATTTAGGTACAAGGACAGATTAGACGAGACCTGGCTGAAAAACAGTCACTGTGAGAGGGACCTTGGGGTCCTAGTGGACAATCACTTAAACATGAGCCAACCATATGCGGCAGCAACCAAAAAAGCTAATACGATCCTGGGTTGTATAAATAGAGGTGTTGAAGGAAAAGGATCGTGGTTCAGTCCAAGCCGGGAATAAACAATATGGCGACTGCTTTAGAAAGAAGGTTGCAGTTTATTGAAGAGAAGTGCCAGACAGAAAGATAGCTATGAAAGAAAAGAGAGTGAGCACATGTAGGGAGTGGGTTTTTATACCCTCTGGAGCCTTTTGTTTGGAGTTGTTCCTGTGGCATGAACTTTGACCTGAGTCTGAGTGTGTCCTTTGGTATCTGTGGGTTAATCCTATTATGTCCTGTCTTAGACTTTGGGTGGGGTATATAGATTTTAGGTGTCTTTGTCTTCTTTTTTTTTTTTTTATTAAAAGTTTTGTAAGTTTTACCAAAAAAAGGAAAAAAACAAAACAATACAAAGACAAAAAACATATACAAAGAAAAAACTAAACATTACACAACAAACCCTCCCTTCCCCAACCTCCCCCAAACACCCCCCCTTCTCCCCCCCCCCGAGCTTCCCAGAGCAGAATATAGGCTTAATTAAAAAACAATTAGAAAAATTATATTTTAAAATATATATGTATATATATAAAAATAAAAATTAAGAAAAAGCTATATAATATTTTTTAATATCCATTTTAAACTGTATAAATTTTATCCATTTATCCCAAACAGCAAGAAATTTCTCTTGCGTTTGTTGCTTTAAGAAAGCCGAAATCTTTGCCATTTCCGCCAAATAGGACACTTTAAGAAACCATTCCTGCAGTGTAGGCAAAGATTCCTTCTTCCAATATTGTCCAACTAACAGCCTCGCGGCTATAATCAAATTTAACATCAATATAACCTCCTTTGTATCACAATCAATAACTATACCCAACAAAAATAATTGCGGAGTAAATTTTACCCTCCTTTTAAAAATTCTCTGGATATTCCACCATATCTTAATCCAAAATGCTTTTATCTCTCTACACGACCACCAAATATGATAATAAGTAGCATCCATACACCCACATCTCCAACATTTGGGTTGTAGGTCAGGGTACATAAAAGACATTTTTTGTGGATCAAGGTGCCATCTATAAAACATTTTATAGAAATTCTCCCTTAAATTCTGTGCTTGTGTAAATTTGACATTTCTCACCCAAATAGTTTCCCAGGTGTCCAATGAAACTGGCTCACCAAAATTCTGCGCCCATCTAATCATACAATCTTTAATTAGTTCCGTTTCTGAGTCCAATTCAACTAGAACCCCATAAATTCTCTTAATGTGGGCTTGTCTTTGATCCTTCACTTGCTTAATAAAATTTTCATCTTCTCTAAGAAGGCCCACCTTGCAATCCACCTTCCATCTATCTGCTAATTGCCTATATTGGAACCAAGAGTAAATAATATTTTCTTGTGCTAACTCTTCCCATGATTTTAACTGCCAGTTTTGTCCATCCCACCTAAGTAAATGTCTATAAGACACCATGTCCATTTTAGCACCTCTTTTTATTCCTTCTATCGCATGCCAAGGTATAGCCCATCATGGTACTTTAAAATCACTTTTATAATATTTTCTCCAAGTCCTAAGTAAAGAAATTCTTAAAATATGAGATTTAAAAACCCAATCCATCTTTTTGTTAAATATTAAATAGGCATGCCACCCAAAAAGTAAATCCCATCCCTCGAGATAAAGTATCTCAGGATTTGTCAAATTTACCCAATCACTAATTAGTGTTAAAACCACCGCATCATAATATAGTTTCAAATTCGGTACCTTGAGCCCACCCCTCTCGCGGAAGTCTTGCATAATTTTAAACTTAACCCTTGGCTTTTTCCCTGCCCAAATAAAAAAAATATGGAACGCTTCACGAATTTGCGTGTCATCCTTGCGCAGGGGCCATGCTAATCTTCTCTGTATCGTTCCAATTTTAGTATATGTGCTGCCGAAGCGAGCACGTCTTCTTAATCTTCTAGCTGGGGGCTTCCATTCTTCCTGGATTATTTACATCTGCATTTCTACAGAGCTGGTTTCTGCTTGGGGGAGGCAGACTTGGGGCTATTAAGAAAAACTGGGCATGCTTTTCTGCCTCTTCAAGATCCTTTGAGGAAATATATTTTTCTGCCCTTTTAATAGTTCCTTCTCTGGGGGGCTGACTTCCCACAGAGGCATAGAATCAAGATCACGCAAAGCGTTAGTACCGGTTTATAAAACTCTAGTGCAGTGGTTCTCAACCTTTTTAATGCCGCGACCCCCAACCGGTCGTAAGTCGAGGACTACTCAACTGGTTGTAAGTCGAGGACTACTCAACTGGTGCAGCACCGTTTGCAGACTGGGACTTTTGGCGGGCTCAGCAGGGCAGAGACAGCCTGGACAATTCCTATTGGCTTTTGAAAGCCAATAGAATTAGACTCTATTCAAGAGAGTCTATTCTATTGGCTTTCAAAAGCCAATAGAATAAAAGGGAGCAGCACAGCTAAGGAAAAGGGGGAAAAAATGGCGGACTGTGTTGTTTGGCGACCCCCGTGAAATGGTTGTTCGACCCCAAATGGGGTCCCGACCCACAGGTTGAGAACCGCTGCTCTAGTGAGACTACACCTGAAATACTGCAACCAATTTTTGGTCACCATGCTACAAAAAAGATGTTGAGACTTTGGAAAAAGTTCAGAGAAGAGCAACTAAGGTGATTAAACGCCTGGAGACTAAAACATACGAAGAATGTTTGAAGGATTTGGGTTTGGCTAGTCTAGAGAAAAGAAGGATTTGGGGAGACCTGACAGCAGTGTTCCAATCCTTGAGGGGTTGCCACAAAGAAGAGGAGGGGGTCAACCTATTTTCCAGAGCACCAGAAGGCAAGACAAGAAACCATGGTTGGAAACGTCTATGGAGATTCTCAGTCATCCAGGTCACAGTTGTCCCAAAGATGCTTTTTCACAAGATGGCTGGACTTCCTTGTTTTTCTTTGAAGATGTTTCGCTTCTCATCCAAGGAGCTTAAGAGAGCTGAAGAAACTTCTTGGATGAGAAGCGAGACGCCTTCAAAGAAAAACAAGGAAGTCCAAATTGCCTCCTGGAAAAGCATCTTTGGAGCAATGGATGGAAACCAATCAAGAGGAGAAGCAACCTGGAATTAAGGAGAAACCTCCCAACAGTGAGGACAATTTGCCCGTGGAACTACCTGCCTCCAGAAGTTGTGGGTGCTCCATCACTGGAAGCTTCTAAGAAAGGACTGGACAGCCACCTGTCTGAAATGGTAAAGGGTGTCCTGCTTGAGCAGGGGGTTGGACTAGGAGACCTCCCATGGTCCCTTCCAGCTCTTGTTATTCTGTAATTATATTCTCCAAAGAACCTGAAGGCAGGACAAGAAGCGACAGATGGAAACTAATTAAGGAGAGGTTGATTTGAGTTCTAGTGGAGCAAACTCACCAGGGCATATTCCTTACTGTGAGTGGCCTTCCAGTCTCTCCATGTTCCCTCCAGGGTCAGATCCAGCGCTGTGGAGAAGGTCCTGAGGGAGACCAACCAGGCCAGCACCCAGATGGACAACATTGTCTTTCTCTAGGAGAAGGAAGAAAATTGAAGAACGCAAAGAACAGCAACAATGGGGCATGCATGCCAAAAAACACAACACGGTGCTAAGCAGAAAAGGGCAACAGAGATGATTAGGGGACTGGAGGCTAAAACATATAAGGAACGGTTGCTGGAATTGGGTATGCCTGGTTTAATGAAGAGAAGGACGAGGGGCAACATGATAGCACTCTTCCAATATCTCAAGGGTGGCCCCAAAGTAGAGGGAGCCAAGCTATTCTCCAAAGAGCCTAAAGGCAGGACAAGAAGCAACGGATGGAAACTAATCAAGGAGAGAAGCAACCTAGAACTAAGGAGAAACTTCCTAACAGTGAGAACAATTAATCAGTGGAACTCCTTGCCTCCAGAAGTTGTGAATGCTCCAACACTGGAAGTTTTTAAGAAGAGATTGTACAATCATTTGTCTGAAATGTTATAGGGTTTCCTACCTGAGCAGGGGGTTGGACTAGATGACTTTCAAGGTCCCTTCCTATTCTATTCTGTTTTGTTCTGTTCTGTTCTGTTCCGTGCCGTGCCGTGCCGTTCTGTTCTGTTCTACTCTACTCTACTCTACTCTACTCTACTCTATTCTGTTCTGTTCTACTCTATTCTATATTCTATTTTACATTTATTCTATATTCTATTCTATATTCTATTCTATTCTCAATAAAGATTCTATTCTATTCTCAATAAAGATTCTATTCTATTCTCAATAAAAATTCTATTCTATTCTATTCTATTCTATTCTATTCTATTCTATTCTATTCTATTCTATTCTATTCTATTCTATTCTATTCTATTCCAGTTCTAACTGGAGAAATAAATTGTGGCTTTTTGTAAGAACTACACAGAGGGGACTTTAGCAAGAAAACGGAGACCTCACCTCAATCAGGAGTGTCCCACGGAAGGCGAAGCGGCAGTTGTGAAACGAAAATGCAGCAGGCCTTTTATACCAAGGCAGGCAACCCAAAACTGCCACCTCCCACTGCATTGAATGGACTCCTGCAAGGGAATTGACACCTCATCTCTCGGTTATCTTCAGACAGCAATGTTTTTCACTTAAATAAGATAATCCTTTTTTAAAAAATCTCTCTCTCTTTGTCTTCTTATCCTGGGAAAGTGACCCTCTAGAGCTGCACCATTGATTGAACTGCTGATCTGATTTGTATCTCCTGTTTCAGGAAAGTTCCCTGTCTTTCTGTGGTCGCAACCGTTTCAATGTCCAAAGGAGATAAATGTTTGATTCCTATCTGGCTTCTCAGTCTATCTTGCTCCTTCCAATAAACATGTTCTTCTCTGTCCTGCTTTTTCCCCCAAGCAGGCGATTCAAAGTCAACTGCAGCTGTGACTCTGTGTGTGTGTGTGTGTATGTGATATGTGAATTAGGGGTCCATCTTTATTTGTGCAACGGTCACATTGAGGTCTCCCACCTTGAGAACCATTTATTAATGCTCATGCTAAAATGGTGATGATTTGATGTTTATTTTCCAGACGTGGGTTCTGCAGAGAGAGCGAGCACATGTAGGGAGTGGGTTTTTATACCCTCTGGAGCCTTTTGTTTGGAGTTGTTCCTGTGGCAGGAACTTTGACCTGAGTCTGAGTGTGCCTTTCTGGTATTCTGATGGTGGTGAGTTAATCCTATTATGTCCCAAGGGTCACATCCTCCTTCCCTGGGGCTGGGGCTGATGAGTGTTGGAGTTTTGGTATGTTGATTCTAGTGATCTTTCTTCCTAATCCCTGTTTCCTGACTCCAGTCTTTCTGACAAGATTATCACATCTGCAATTCTGTACACTTGGTTTCTGTTTGGGACAGAGAGACTTGGGGACAGGGATAGTTTCTGCTTTTAAAATCCTTTTGGGAAATATATTCTGCTTTTAAATATTTCCAAAAATATTTATTTCTCAGAAGGGGGTGGGCTGACTTAACACACTAGTGAGGAGAAGGACCAGGGGAGACTTGATGGCAGACTTCCAATATTTGAGGGGCTGACCCAGAGAGGAGGGGGTCAACCTATTTTCCAAAGCACCCGAAGGGCAGATGAGGAATAACGGATGGAAACTGATCAAGGAGAGATTCAACCTAGGAATAAAGAGAAATTCCCTGACATTTGGAACAATTAATCAGTGGAACAACTTCCTTCAGGAATTGTGGAAGCTTCATCCCTGGAGGCTTTTAAGAAGAGATTGGATAAACGTGTCTCTGAAATTGTATAGGGTTTACTGTCTGAGCAGGGGGTTGGGCTAGAAGACCTCCAAGGTCCCTTCCAGCTCTAAGTCAATTCTGGGAGTTGAAGTCCACACATCTTAAAGTTGCCAAGTCTGAAAAAATATTATGCTAAGATCAGTCTTTCTCAACCTTGACAACTTTCAGTTGTCTGGACTTGGCTGGCTGGAGAATGAAGTCCAGACCTTTAATTCAGGAGAGAAGCAACCTGGAACTAAGGAGAAACTTCCTGGAAGTGAGAATAAGGAATCAGTGGAACCACCTGCCTCCAGAAGTTGTGGGTGCTCCCATACGGGAGGTCTTTAAGAAGAGTCTGGACAGCCCATCTTTCCTTCTTATTTCTATAGGTGCCAATCCCAGCAAATGACTTTGGGGGGCTCACAATTCAAAACATATTTTTCAATTAAAATTCTAAAAACATCTTAAATATTAGAAACAGTAAAAAGCATTAAAACAGAAAAAACCCAGTAATATTTGCACTTTAGAGTGCAAAGCTTTAGAATAGAATAGAATAGAATAGAATAGAATAGAATAGAATAGAATAGAATAGAATAGAATAGAAGTTGGAAGGGACCTTGGAGGTCATCTAGTCCAACCCTCTGCTCAGGCAGGAAACCCTATACCATTTCAGACAAATGGCTGTCCAGTCTCTACTTAAAAACCTCCAGTGATGAAGCATTCACAACTTCTGGAGGCAGGTTGTTCCACGGGTTAATTGTTCTGTCAGGAAGTTTCTCCTGAGTTCTAGGTTGCTTCTCTCCTTCATTAGTTTCCATCCTTTGCTTCTTGTCCTGCCTTCCGCCATGTTGGAGAATAGATGGACCCCCCTCTTCCTTGTGTGACCCCCCTCAAATACTAGAAGACTGCTATCATGTCCCCCCAAATCCTTCTTTTCTCTAGATTAGCCAAACCCAAATCCTGTGTTTTTGTCTTCAGGCCTTTAATCATCTCAGTTGCTCTTCTCTGCACTTTTTCCAAAACACCAACATTTTTTTTGTAATGTGGTGATCAAAATTGGATGCAGCGTTCCAGGTGCGACCTTGCTAAGGCTTCATAAAGCGGTACTAATACTTCAGTCATTTTGATTCTATGCCTCTATTTAACAGTGGTTTCCAAACATTGTTTCTCGTCCTGCCTTCAGGTGCTTTTGGTCACCATGATGTAAAAAAGATGTTGAGACTCTAGAAAGAGTGCAGAGAAGAGCAACAAAGATGATCAGGGGACTAAGAAACATACAAAGAACAGTTGCAGGAATTCGGTATGTCTCGTTTAATGAAGAGAAGGACAAGGGGGGCATGATAACAGTCTTCCAGTATCTCAGGGGCTGCCCCAAAGAAGAGGGAGAAGCTATTCTCCAAAGCACCTGAAGGCAGGACAAGAAATAATGGATGGAAACTAACCAAGGAGAGAAGCAACCTAGAACTAAGGAGAAACTTCCTGACATTGAGAACAATTAACCAGTGGAACCACCTGCCTCCAGAAGAGGTGAATGCTCCAACACTGGAAGTCTTTAAGAAGAGACTGGACAGCCATTTGTCTGAAATGGTATAGGGTTTCCCGCCTGAACGGGGGGTTGGACTAGATGACCTCCAAGGTCCTTTCCAACTCTCTTGTTCTTCTTCTTCTTCTTCTTCTTCTTCTTCTTCTTCTTCTTCTTCTTCTTCTTCTTCTTCTTCTTCTTCTTCTCCTCCTCCTCCTCCTCCTCCTCCTCCTTCTCCTTCCCCTTCTCCTACTACTACTACTACTTTTACTTCTACTACTACTTCTTCTACTTCTCCATCATCATCATCATCATCATCATCATAGTCCTCCAAAGTCCCTTCCAGCTCTATTATGAACTGAATTGATTTACATACAGCAGGGGTCTTCAAACTTGGCCCTTTTATTTTATTTTATTTTTTGTGTAGATTTTATTAGTTTTTATGGGTTAAGGAATAAGGTGGGGTCAGGGTTGGGGTTAGGATTAAGGTTAGGGTTGGGGTTGGGGTTTTTCCAAGTAACATTCTCACTATTTAGCATAATGTCTGGGTTCATGTGTTTAATAAACAATAATAGAAAATAGTTAATTATCATAAACAATATGTTAATTAATCATTCAATAGCCTTCTTCTTGCTAATATATGTTCAAAATTACATATCACATTCCTTTCTCTCTAATTCATCTTTCTAGCCATGGATAGAAATTATCCCATGTTCTAAAGTACACCGAGTCTTCTTTCTCTTTTCTCTTTAAAGTCAATCTAGCCATTTCTGCACACTCCAGAATTTGCTTAATTAATCCTTCTTCAGCTGGTAAAACATGGCCCTTTTATGACTGGTGGACTTCAACTCCCAGAATTCCTCAGCCAGGCACATGTGCCTGGATGAGGAATTCTGGGAGTTGAAGTCCACCAGTCATAAAAGGGCCACGTGTGAAGACCCCTGGTCTGGATCCAAGCCCGCAGTTTCATCAAAATGGCCGACTGAGGAATTCTGGGAGTTGAAGTCCACCAGTCATCAAAGGGCCAAGTTGGAAGACCCCTGGTCTGGATCCAAGCCCCCATGTTCTAAAGTAAATTGAGTCTTCTTCCTCTTTTATCTTTAAACTCCATCTATCCATTTCTGCACACTCTAGAATTTTCTTAATTAGTCCTTCTTCAGCTGGTAAAACATGGCCCTTTTATGACTGGTGGACTTCAACTCCCAGAATTCCTCAGCCAATTCTGGGAGTTGAAGTCCACCAGTCATAAAAGGGCCACGTGTGAAGACCCCTAACATACAGTAACAACCGTATTACTAACTTAACAACTTCAGCAATTCCCTTGACAACTATCCCTGGACAAATGTTTCGCTTAACCTTAACCGCAGAAACGTTGCGCTCAGTGGTGGTCATAAGTTGAGGACCACCTGTAATCAGCCGAAGGACTTTTTAGCACACGTTCCACTGAGTGACTCAAGGAAGCCAGAGCATCTTCGGATTCTGTTTCGCCCTGATCGCCACCCCAATCGTAACCGCTTGATGTTAACTCTCATCCCGTCCTTATCTGCTTCTTTCATGCACGATCAGAATCTTCTGGCAGTTTGTGGTGTTGTGACCTCTTTGTGATTTAATACGAGACAGAGTCACACCCGAGGCCTACCAAGCCCAGTTTAGTAATCAAGTCCCAATTAGCGGCCTCTCCGGTCTACTGGTCAATGACAGGGCTATAGGAAAGCGTCAACAGGGACAGTTGTGATCTGCCCTGCCAATCAGTGTCACCTGCCAGCAGGGATGGGATGGAATGGATGGACACTCATCAAGGAGAGAAGCAACCTGGAACTAAGGAGAAACTTCCTGACAGGGAGAACAATTAACCAGTGGAACCACCTGCCTCCAGAAGGGGTGAATGCTCCAACACTGGAAGTCTTTTTTTTTTAATGAAAGTTTTTTTATTTTTTCCATATAAACATTATTAAAAAAAAGTATACAATACAATTTTAAGATAAAATAAACATTATTACGACCTGCGCACTCCCCCCAGGCCCCGTCCACCCTCTCTTAAAACATTCCCTACTTCCCTCCTCTTTCTCACCTCCCATCCTACTCTCTTCCCCTCCCCTTCTCCTCTCACTACCCTACTTCCTCTCTACTCTTGCCCACCTCTCATCCCTATCAAACCCATGAACCAGCATAAGGGGAGTGCCCAGGCCGCACCCCTATAAGCAACCATTATCTATATTACACTTACCCCCCACACATTTCCTCCCTCCCACCCCCAACCCCCCTCCCTTCACTTCCCAGAGCAGAATACAGGGTTAATAATTAAAAGGATTTATAATAATAAGAAAAAAGAAAAGAAAAAGAAAAAAAAAGAAAAAAAGAAAAAATAATAATAATAAAAAAAGGAAAAAAAAATCATACTTAACCTTTAACTCCAATAGCCTATAAGACAATTCTCTGTAATATTTACTATAATATTCATTCATAAAATAAGTGAAACTTTTTAGTTCCATACTTTTTCTGAATATAATCTATCCATCTTCTCCATATATCTTTCTTGTGTATGATCCTTTAAATAGGCAGAAATTTTTGCCATCTCTGCAAAACTAGATACTTTAAATACCCATTCTTCTAAAGTAGGCAAAGAATCTTTCTTCCAATATAAACCTATTAATAACCTTGCGGCAGTTAATAAATTCAACATCAAAATAGTTTCTTTATCATTTAAATCCACAAAGATACCCAATAAAAATAGTTGAGGAGTAAACTTTATCTTCCTTCTACAACACTGGAAGTCTTGAAGAAGAGATTGGACAGCCATTTGTCTGAAATGGTATAAGGTTTCCTGCCTGAGCAGGGGGTTGGACTAGATGACCTCCAAGGTTCCTTTCAACTTTATTATTCTGTAATTCTGTTATTCTATTCTCCAAAGTGCCTGAAAGCAGGGCAAGAAGCAACGGATGGAAACTAATCAAGGAGAGAAGCAACCTAGAACTAAGGACAAACTTCCTGACAGTCAGAACAATTAACCAGTGGAACTACCTGCCTCCAGAAGCGGTGAATGCTCCAACACTGGAGGTCTTTAAGAAGAGACTGGACAGCCATTTGTCCGAAATGGTGTAGGGTTTCCTTCCTGAGCAGGGGGTTGGACTAGATGACCTCCAAGGTCCCTTCCAGCTCTATTCTGATTGAAAGGGGGAACCTCCCGATTGTTCACCTTGACCTGTGGTGGGCAGCTACAGAAGAAAAGCCACAGGTTTTCATATGAAGAACGGTTGCAGGGTTTGGATTTGGCTAGTCTAGAGAAAAGAAGGACGAGGGGGGACATGATAGCAGTCTTCCAGTATTTGAGGGGCTGCCACAAAGAAGAGGAGGGGGTCAAGCTATTCTCCAAAACATCAGAAGGCAGGACAAGAAGCAACGGATGGAAATTAATTAAGCAGAAAAGCAACTCAGAATTAAGGAGACACATCCTAACAGTGAAGACAACCAATGGAACAGCCTGCCACCAGAAGTTGTGGGTGCTCCAACACTGGAGGTTTTTAAGATGAGACTGGACAGCCACTGGCAGTGGTTCTCAACCTTTTTAATGCTGCGACCCCCAACCGGTTGTAAGTCGAGGACTACTCAACCGATCATAAGTCGAGGACTACTCAACTTCTCATTCTGCAGCACCGTTTGCAGACTGGGACTTTTGGCGGGCAGGGCAGAGACAGCCTGGACAATTCCTATTGGCTTTTGAAAGCCAATAGAATAGACTCTCTTGAATAGAATCTAATTCTATTGGCTTTCAAAAGCCAATAGAATAAAAGGGAGTAGCAGAGCTAAGGAAAAGGGGAAAAAAATGGCGGACTGCGTTGTTTGGCGACCCCCGTGAAATGGTCGTTCGACCCCAAATGGGGTCCTGACCCACAGGTTGAGAACCACTGGTATAGGGTTACCTGCCTGAGCAGGGGGTTGGACTAAAAGACCTCTATGGTCTGTTGCAGCTCTATGCTGATTAATTGATTGATTGATTGACACGATAGTAATATTCTAGTATTTGATGGGCTGCCACAAAGATGAGGGGATCAACCTGTTTTCCAATGCACCAGAAAGCAAAACAAGAAATAATGGATGGAAACTAATCAAGGAGAGAACCAACTTGGAATTATGGAGAAACTTAATAGCGAGAACAATTAACCAGCGGAACAACTTGCCTCCAGAAGTTGTGGACACTCTATCACTGGAATTTTTTAAGAAGAGATTGGACAACCATTTGTCTGACATGGTATAGGGTCTCCTGCTTAAGCAGGGGAGCTGGACTAGAAGACCTCCAAGGTCCCTTCCAGCTCTATTCTGATTGACAGGAGAAACATCCCGATTGCTCACCTTGACCTGTGGTGGGGCATAGTTGCAATAGGATAGCCACAGGTCTTCATATGAAGAATGATTGCAGGAATAGGATAGTTTAATGAAAAGAAGCACTAGGGATGATGTGATAATGATAATGATAAATTTGGAAGGGACCTTGGAGATCATCTAGTCCAGTGGTTCTCAACCTGTGGGTCGGGACCCCATTTGGGATCCAACGACCATTTCACGGGGGTCGCCAAACAAGGCTGTCCGCCATTTTTTCCCCCTTTTCTTTGGCCATACCCCTGGCACCCGGTGATGTATAAGTGGTTGGGGGTCACCACAATATAGGAAATTGTATTATGGGGTCGCGTCATTAGAAAGGTTGAGAACCACTGATCTAGTCCAACCCCCTGCTCAGGCAGGAAACCCTATACCATTTTGGACAAATGGCTGTCCAGTTTCTTCTTAAAAACTTCCAGTGTTGGAGCATTAACCGCTTCTGGAGGCAGGTTGTTCCACTGGTTAATTGTTCTCACTGTCAGGAAGTTTCTCCTTAGTTCCAGGTTGCTTCTCTCCTTGATGAGTTTCCACCCGTTGCTTCTTGTCCTGCCTTCAGGCGCCTTGGAGAATAGCTTGACTCCCTCTTCTTTGGGGCAGCCCCTGAGATATTAGAACACAGCTATCATGTGCCCCCTTGTCCTTCTCTTCGTTAAACTAGACATACCCAATTCCAGCAACCGTTCCTTATATGTTTTAGCCTCCAGTCCCCTAATCATATCTGTTGCTCTTCTCTGTACTCTTTCTAGAGTCTCAACATTATTTTTACATCATGGTGATCAAGACTGAATGCAGTATTCCAAGTGTGGGCTTACCAAGGCATTGTAAAGTGGTATTAATACTTCACGTGATCTTGATTCTATCCCTCTGTTAATGCAGCCTAGCACTGTGTTGGCTTTTTTGGCAGCTGCAGCACACTGCTGGCTCATATTTAGTAATAGTAGTAAAGTAAAGTTGGAAGGGACCTTGGAGGTCATCTAGTCCAACCCCCTGCTCAGGCAGGAAACCCTACACCATTTCGGACAAATGGCTGTCCAGTCTCTTCTTAAAAACTTCCAGTGTTGGAGCATTTACTGCTTCTGGAGGCAGGCTGTTCCACTAATGTGATAGCAGCCTTCCAATATCTGAGGGCCTGCCCCAAAGAAGAGGGAATCAAGCTATTTCCCAAAAACCCTGAAGGCAGGACAAGAAGCAATGGATGAGAACTCATCAAGGAGAGAAGCAACCTGGAACTAAGGAGACACTTCCTGACAGTTAGAACAATTAATCAGTGGAACAAGTTTCCTCCAGAAGCGGTGAATGCTCCAACACTGGAAGTTTTTAAGAAGAGATTGGACAGCCATTTGTCTGAAATGGTATAGGATTTCCTGCCTGAGCAGGGGGTGGGACTAGATGACCTCCAATGTCCCTTCCAACTTCGTTTTTCTGTTAATACGTATAATGTTTTTCACTGCATTGGACCGTTATATTTAAACAAAGCATTCGTTTGGCGGAATCTCCAATATCAGAAATGCAATGAAGTCATTTCTGAAATGTTGGGTTGTATCTGACCGCCAGGTTCCTTTTTCTCACAACATGTTATTCAGTTGGGTGTCAGTTCTCTTCCTCTTGATGGTTGATCCTAAAAAGGCGGAAGCTCTTGGCCACGTTAATATCTTTCTTGTCGGTTCTATAGCCGGTGGACATACATATTATCATTAGTCTGGTTCTCTTTATATTTCACCTGACTCCCACCTGTCACTAGGAGAGATCGCAGATAACGCAATCAGGACACCGAGTATATCTTCCTGACAGTGAGAACAATTAACCAGTGGAACAGCCTGCCTCCAGAAGCAGTAAATGCTCCAAAACTGGAAGTTTTTAAGAAGAGACTGGACAGCCATTTGTCCAAAATGGTGTAGGGTTTCCTGCCTGAGCAGGGGGTTGGACTAGATGACCTCAAAGGTCCCTTCCAACTTTACTACTACTACTACTACTGCTATTATTATTATTATTATTATTATTATTATTATTATTATTATTATTATTATTATTATCTCGAGGGAAGTTGAATTTACTCATGAGACATGGTTTTTTGTTTTTTTTTGAGGGTTGGCTCAGTTTCGGAATAACTCCGAGAGCTGACACATTTAAAAAGCAATAAAAGAGCAGTGTATCGCCCAGAGGGATTGTAAGGAAATGAGCGTGGCTATTAAAATTGGTGAAGAAACCCTCAGGAACATGTGCGACATGGGGAATATGGGAGGAAAGGAAGTGAGCAACGTGGTAGATGGATTCATTTATAACAGTAATAAATGCACCAATAGAGAGACCTTAAGGCCAGGCTGTCAAGAATCCAATTATATTTCATCTCTAGTTATCAACTATGGAAAACCCCATTTCTGCCCTCTCTGGATTCGGTCACACGATGAAGGGGAAGGGGGGTGAACAAAGGGGTCTTATGGCCCTCACTTCCTTCGGTACAACTTCAAAGGGATTGAATGTGGATACCACCAAAAGGACTGAAGCATAACAACGGGGCCATCAGCTTTCATCTACTCCCCTCTGAAGTCTCCCTTCCACCGGCAGTGAGGAAAAAGGGAGTGGAAATGTAACACCTGGGATTGTCGCTGGAAAGATGGTGAGATGGGGTGGGGCTGCTGGGGACCCCTTAAAACCTTGAACCATAGGGCTTGGGCCCCAGGTCCTGTCTAGAACGTCTGCAACCATTTTCTCTTAATAAAGGATGCCTGTTGGAAGAAATATTCCAAGAGTTCTGTCTTCTTAAGATGCAAAGTGGGGTGGGTCCTTACACAGGCTGAGCACCTATCATTTTGGAGGAAGTCTTATTTATGTGGACGTTAAGAGTCAATATGGACCTGACAACTGTTTGTCTGTCTGTCTGTCTGTCTATCTATCTATCTATCTACCTGTCTGTCATCTATCTATCTATATCTATCTATCTATCTGTCTATCATTGTCTGTCTGTCATCTGTGTTTGTCTGTCTGTCTGTCTGTCTGTCTATCTATCTACCTACCTACCTATCTATCTATCTATCTATCTATCTATCTATCTATCTATCTATCTATCTATCTATCTATCTACCTGTCTGTCATCTATCTATCTATCTATCTATCTATCTATCTATCTATCTATCTATCTATCTATCTATCTATCTATCCTTTTTCAGTTTATTTATATGCATCCTGCCATTATTATTTTTGCAAATAACCCAGGGCAGAGAACATATCCAACACACTTTCCTCCCCTTATTTTCCCTACAACAGTCCTGTGAGGTGGGTTAGGCTGAGAGTCAGTGACTAGCCCAAAGTCAACCGTCCATGTTTTATGCCTAAGGGAGGACTAGAACTCACTGCCTCCTGGTGATTGACTCAAAGTGACCCAGCTGGTTTTCATGCCTAAGGCGGGACTAGAACTCACTATCTCCTGGTGATTGGCCCAAAGTCACCCAGTCAGTTTTCATAGCTACAAAAGTTCTAGAACTCACAGTCTCCCATTTTTCAGCCTGGTGCCTTAACCGCTAGACCAGGGGTAGGCAACCTTGGCTCTTTTATGACTGGTGGATTTCAACTCCCAGAATTCCTGAGCCAGCATGAGGAAACTATGGCCTCTTCATGACTTGTGGACTTCAACTCCCAGAATTCCTGAGCCAGCATGAGGAAACTATGGCCTCTTCATGACTTGTGGACTTCAACTCCCAGAATTCCTGAGCCAGCCATGCTGAGGGGAGAGGTTTCCAAGCTGAACCATGCTGGCTCAGGAATTCTGGGAGTTGAAGTCCACAAATCATGAAGGGGCCAAAGTTTCCCCCATGCTGGCTCAGGAATTCTGGGAGTTGAAGTCCACGAGTCATAAAAGAACCAAGGTTGCCTACCCCTGACCTAGATGATAGATAGATAGATAGATAGATAGATAGATAGATAGATAGATAGATAGATAGATAGATAGATAGATAGATAGATAGATAGACAGATCGATCGATCAGGGTATGCAACCTTGGCTCTTTTATGACTTGTGGACTTCAACTCCCAGAATTCCTGAGCAAGCATGAGGAAACTATGGCATCTTCATGACTTGTGGACTTCAACTCCCAGAATTCCTGAGCCAGCCATGCTGAGGGGAGAGGTTTCCAAGCTGAACCATGCTGGCTCAGGAATTCTGGGAGTTGAAGTCCACAAATCATGAAGGGGCCAAAGTTTCCCCCATGCTGGCTCAGGAATTCTGGGAGTTGAAGTCCACGAGTCATAAAAGAGCCAAGTTGCCTACCCCTGACCTAGATGATAGATAGATAGATAGATAGATAGATAGATAGATAGATAGATAGATAGATAGATAGATAGATAGATAGATAGATAGATCGATCAGGGGTACGCAACCTTGGCTCTTTTATGACTTGTGGACTTCAACTCCCAGAATTCCTGAGCAAGCATGAGGAAACTATGGCATCTTCATGACTTGTGGACTTCAACTCCCAGAATTCCTGAGCCAGCCATGCTGAGGGGAGAGGTTTCCAAGCTGAACCATGCTGGCTCAGGAATTCTGGGAGTTGAAGTCCACAAATCATGAAGGGGCCAAAGTTTCCCCCATGCTGGCTCAGGAATTCTGGGAGTTGAAGTCCACGAGTCATAAAAGAGTCAAGTTGCCTACCCCTGACCTAGATGATAGATAGATAGATAGATAGATAGATAGATAGATAGATAGATAGATAGATAGATAGATAGATAGATAGATAGATAGATAGATAGATAGATAGATAGATCGATCGATCAGGGGTACGCAACCTTGGCTCTTTTATGACTTGTGGACTTCAACTCACAGAATTCCTGAGCCAGCCATGCTGAGGGGAAAGGGAGGTTTCCAAGCTGAGCTCAGGAATTCTGGGAGTTGAAGTCCATGAGTCATAAGAGCCAAGGTTGCCTACCCCTGCCCTAGACCAAACTAGCTCTTTGCTCCTCCTTCCCCCAGCTTCTCTTTTTCTAACCTTTGTAGCGGTACCATTGGGTCCTAATAATAATGCAGCTATTTCCACTTATTTATTTTAATTTATTTATTAAATTTAGGTACCACCTCATCTTACTCTTCCTGCTGGTGTTGCATGATAGGACCAACACCAGTTGCCTATAGAGAGAGAGGTCAAGACCAAGAATTACAGATAATTTTTCATAGTAAACATTGATTTTCCGCTTCTCTCAAGTTTCTCAATTGAGGCCACTGGAAGATGCGTGGACTCCAACTCCCAGAATTCCCCAGCTAGCCAATGGCAGCAGAGAGGCCCTAATTTTTGGCATTATTTGCTGCCCTCTAGAGGTTGTTAACAGCCCAGATCTGGCAACGCCCACTGAATATCCGCTAGCGCCCGCTTAAAAGATGGCCGCCTTGGCCTTCCGGAAATAGAAGCGCCTGCGCCTAACAGATTAAAACGCGATTTGGCTGCTCCAGCTCCCCGTAGCCCAATCAGCTGGTCCCAGCTTTTTCGTTTCTTCTTCCAAGATGGTGGCGCCCAGGTTGTTCGGCAACAGGAGGCTTTGGGACAGCTCGGCGTCCTTCTTCTTTCTCCTCCAGCTCCTTCTCTCGGCGGTCGAGGCAAAGCAAGAGTCCGTCACGGCCGACTTCGACGTGAGGCCCGGCGGTATGGTACACTCGTATTCACAAAACCTGGTGAGAGCGAGCGAGTGCGAGCGAAACAGGGTAGAAGGAATAGGTGGCGCCTCCTGATTGGTTGGGTTGAGTCTTTGCGCCCGAAAAGATAGTTTCTGATTGGTCCAAGGGAGGGGCGGGTCTTTTGTGTGGTCCTGTGATTGGCCGCTAGGAGCCGAAGGTGGGGAGGAGACGGAGCGTCGTTTTGGTATGGCCCGGCCAAGCTTCCTTAGAAAGTGGCTAAATACAGAACTTTACTGCCCCAGATTTACCCCGGGGTAAAAGCGGGGTAGAGCCCCTGCCACGCTTTTGCTCCTGCTGATGCGATGGCAGCCCTTGCCGTTGACTCCATTTAGCCTGCGTCCTAAATTTTTAATAATTAATTTTTTAATTTTTTATAATTATGTGGCTACCGCTTTAAGTTTCTTTCCATAGAATTCCAACATTTCTATTAAAATTTCTTTTTTTTTAAATGGCACGAGAGGGGCGTAGATTTGATTTTTTGTAGGCTTTGCACCTTGCATTGCATTCCTACCTCTCCCCCCCATTATTGCTGAAGTTTTTTTTAATGTTAAATCAAGTATACAGGTAGCCCTTGACTTACGACCACAATTTCTGTTGCTAAAGTGAGTTTTGCCCCATTTTACGACCTTGCTTGCCACAGTTGTTCAGTGAATCAGCACAATTGTTAATAACATGGTTCTGAAGTATGGAAAAAAGGTCATAAGTCACTTTTTTCCAGTGCCGTTGCAACTTCAGCCGGTCACTAAACAAACGGTTGTAAGTCGAGGACTACCTGTCAATGTTTTAAAAAGTTAAGGATCTTAACTCCCAGTGATTACCAGGTAGTCCTCAACTTACGACCACAATTGAGCCCAACATTTCTGTGGTTAAGCGAGTTCAAGTGAGTTTTTGCCCCATTTTACGACCTTTCCCGCCGCAGTTAAGTGAGCCCATTGAGTAGGTTGTCTGAATTCAGCTGAGGGGGAAACTTGTCGATCCCTTCTTTGATGTTGGGTGCCGCCAAATGCAGCAGGTTAGGTTGCAGACTCACTAACCATGTTTGTTTTGAATATTTCTCAGGGCCTTTTTGGTTTAAAAAAACTGAGGTGACATGGTATGTCTGGGAATGGCTGTGCAATATGGGAATTGGATTATTACTAGTAACAATATCATTTATAAAATATATAGGACACATCAATGTTCACTACAGTTAGGGTAGTTTACAGCAAGTTATTGATTGCAGGGGTTGGCAACTTTGGCTCTTTTATGACTCGTGGACTTCAACTCCCAGAATTCCTGAGCCAGCATGGGGGGAAACTTTGGCCCCTTCATGATTTGTGGACTTCAACTCCCAGAATTCCTGAGCCAGCATGGCTCAGCTTGGAAACCTCTCCCTTTCCCCTCAGCATGGCTGGCTCAGGAATTCTGGGAGTTGAAGTCCACGAGTCATACAGTAAAAGAGCCAAGGTTGCCTACCCCTGGTTTAGTGGCTAAGGCGTCAGCTAGAAACTGGAAGACTGAATTATAGTCCTTAGCTATAAAAGTTAGCTAGTTGACTTTGGGCCCTATCACTAGGAGACTGAATTTCAGTCCTTCCTTGGCCAGGAAAGCTGGCTAGGTGTCTATGGGCCTAATCACCAGGAGACTCTGAATTCTAGTTCTTAGCCAGGAAAGCTGGCTAGGTGACTTTGTGCCCAATCACCAGGAGACTGAATTCTAGTCCTTAGCCAGGAAAGCTGGCTAGGTGACTTTGGGCCCAATCATCAGGAGGCTGTGAATTCTAGTCCTTAGCCAGGAAAGCTGGCTAGGTGACTTTTGCACCCAGTCACCAGGAGACTTTGAATTCTAGTCCTTAACTAGGAAAACTGGCTAGGTGATTATGGGCTCAACCACCAGGAGGCTGTGAATTCTAAGCCAGGAAAGCTGGCTAGGTGACTTTAGGCCCAATCACCAGAAAACTGTGAATTCTAGTCCTTAGCTAGAAAAGCTGGCTAGGTGATTATGGGCCCAACCACCAGGAGGCTATGAATTCTAAGCCAGGAAAGCTGGCTAGGTGACTTTTGTGCCCAATCACCAGGAGACTATGAATTCTAGTCCTTAGCCAGGAAAGCTGGCTAGGTGATTATGGGCCCAATCATCAGGAGACTGAATTCTAGTCCTTCCTTAGCCACAAAAGCCAGCTAGGTGACTTTGGACCCAATCACTAAGGAGGCTGTGAATTCCAGTCCTTCTTTAGCCATGAAAGCTGGTTAGGTGACTTTGCGCCCAATCACCAGGAGACTGTGAATTCCAGTCTTTCATTAGTCTGTGATCAGGCAAACGTAAGGCAGCTCCGGCCTTTTGCGTTTGAAGCTGGTGAAATTGTTTTTCCTACCATTTCTTCCCTTCTTTTCTTCAGGGAGACGTTGCTTGCAATTTTACCTACGCAGCTCAGGGCGGGACGAACGAGGTGAGGTTGTTTGTTTGTTTTTTTGGATCCTCGGATCCATTCTAGATGCTGGACAGACCTCTGCATTTCGCGAAAATGAACTCCTGTACAGCATGCTGGCTTACCCAGGGAGAAGGTCACAGCCCTAGGAGAAATGGAGGAGGAGGAGGACAACAACAACACCTGGGCACTCACTGAGCTTGGCTGCTTTCCTGCAGACGTTTCATTACCTGACTAGGTAACATCATCAGTGATAGAAGGGAGTAGGGTTTGTGGAGTGGAGGGGAAGGAGGAGGAGGAGGACTGTAGGGTCATTGGTGCTCTCTGAACTTGCTTGTTTCCTTGCAGACATTTCATGACCCAACTAGGTAACATCAGTGCTAGAAGGGAGTGGAGTTTGTACAAAAAAGGAAGGAAGGAAGGAAGGAAGGAAGGAAGGAAGGAAGGAAGGAAGGAAGGAAGGAGAGTCTTTTCTGTGAGCTTGGCTGTTTCCTTGCAGACATTTCATGACCCAACTAGGTAACCTCATCAGAGCTAGAGGGGAGTGGGGCCTGCTCTCATTTTTATACTACTGGCTTGCACTGGGAATGTTTATTTATTTATTTATGAGACTTATATACCGCTTTAAGTGCAAGCACTCTCTAAGCGGTGTACACCAGTAAGCAATGTATATATATATTTACATTGCCCCCAACAATCTGGGTCTTCATTTTACCTACCCCGGAAGGATGGAAGGCTGAGTCAACCTTGAGCCGGTGAGATTTGAACCGCTGACCTGCTGAACACAGTCAGCTAAAGTGGCCTGCAGTACTGCACTCTAACTGCTGCGCCATCTGCCTCGTTCTTGGTAGTTGCTTGCTTATGCTGTTGTTCAGACATCAACAAGCACACAGAGATAAACAACAAGTACATATCGTTCAAAAGAGATAAGCCAAAAAAAGCTAAAAGACCCCACCAATACCACCTGGCCAGAAATCAACGCCCAGATCAGCAGAGATTGACAGCTGGATTAACACTAGACCAACAATAAAGCATTAAATTGTGCCCCAGTCAAGGAACTACCACCGGCAAACAGTAAACCACACACTGATCAAGGAATCACTAAGGAGAAAACAGAATAACTAAGAAGGGACCTTTGAGGTCATCTAGTCCAACTCCCTGCCCAAGCAGGAGACCATATACCATTTCAGACAAGTGGTTCTGTCTGAAACGACACTCCCATCAACACCTGACAGGGCAAGCCACTACATATAAAAAGAGAGAAAACTCCATTCCCTTCTAGCACTGATCACGTTACCTAGTTGGGTCATGAGATGTCTGCAAGAACACCACCAAGCTCAGAGAGCACCAAGAACCCCACAGTACCACCACCTCCTCTCCCTCCTCCTTCCTCTTCCCTCCTCCTGTTTGCAGACTTGTCTCCCTTTTAGCACTGATGACATTACCTAGTTGGGTCATGAGACGCCTGCAAGAAAACCACGAAGCTCAGAGAGCACCAAGACTCTCCTTCCTTCCTTCCTTCCTTCCTTCCTTCCTTCCTTCCTTCCTTCCTCCCTCCCTCCCTCCCTCCCTCCCTCCCTCTTCTCTCCTCTCTACAATCCCCACTCCCTTCTAGCACTGATGATGTTACCTAGTTGGATCATGAAACATCTGCAACAAAACCACCAAGCTCAGAGAGCACCAAGGACCCCACAGTCGTCGTCCTCCTCCTCCTCTCCACAAAGCCCTCTCCCTTCCAACCCTGATGACGTTAGCTAGTTGGGTCATGAGACGCCTGTAAGAAAACCACCCAGCTTAGGGAGCACCAAGGACCCCACAGTTCAACCCTGTGCTACAAATATTCTCTTTTGTTGGACTCTCATTCTCGTTACGGATGCTGGGGGTGTGTGTTTCTGGTTAGGCTCCAGCCAAACTTGGGGGGGGGGGGTGTCAAGCGTGCCATCAGATTCTTTGGGGTGTGCTTTCCTGCAGAGAAATTCTTTCCCAGCGTGCTTTGCCTGCCTTACTCTTGACCCAGGGAGCCCAAAGCTGTCGACTTATCCGTAGTAGACAAATATGCGGAATGTTCAGAGATTTACTGACATTCGCCGTTCTCTCTGTTTTCAGCAATGGGAAATGATCATTGGGGTCAGCGACGACAAGACGCTGTTTTCCTGTTCAATCTGGAGGTATGTTTTGCTTTTTTTCCCTGCTATGGGTAGAAGGTGTCATGGTTCCGACAGATGAAACTCCTCAAAAGTACTTCGAGGCATTGCTTACCTTAAAGAATCTTTTATTCGAGTAGCATAATATTGGCACTGCACAATTGAAGCCAAAAACTGAATTCCCCTCCCCTGGCACATAGTATTAAAGCACAATTCCCTCCTCCAATTAACCGTCATAAATCACATTCCCCAATTAGCTTGAAGCGTGGGCTTCCTCTCCAGTTCTCCATCCCGCCAATTCCTTATCAGTTCTGGTTACAATATCCTTGTTTCTTTTTTGTCTAGACCAGTGTTTCTCAACCTTGACAATTTTAAGGCATGTGGACTTCAACTCCCAGTTAACAAACAATAATAGATAACAGTTAATTATCATAAACAATATGTTAATTCATCACTCAACAGCCTTCTTCTTACTAAGATAAGATAAGATAAGATAACCTTACCTTTATTGTCATTTTTTTTACTGTGGGCACAACGGCACACATCAAAAAATGAAATTTAGTTGCCCGCTGCTCTCAAAGTGAAACACATACATGACGCACACCTAAACATACTATGAACAACATATGTATAGACCCACACCCCTACATATATGTAGCAAATAACTATTAAATACTGTCCATCTTGAATATATAACGGAAAGAGGAAGCTTGAGAGATCACAAGGTTAATTCTGTATGGAATGAAACTCTGGCTGAATCTGGATGTTCTGTGACGGATACCACGAAGCCCCCTCCTCCCAGAAGGGAACAAGGCAAACAGGTCGTGAAGAGGATGCGTGGTGTCCCAGATAATATATATTCCAAATTACATATTGCATTCCTTTTTCTCTGACAACATCCGAGTACCACCAGTCGCTTAGCAAGGTGTCAAAAACTTGATGACCAAAAAAAAAAGGAAAAAAGGAAAAAAGTGATAAAATACAGGTAGTCCTTGACTTACAACAGTTTGCTTAGTGACTGTTTGAAGTGACAATGGCACTGAAAAAAGTGCCCCCCTCCCAAGGCACAGCCGAGCAAAACACCTGCTTGCGTTGCTCTTCCTCCTGTCCGAGGTTTTCATTGTTGTGAGGCATTTCATTGTTGTGAGGATTGGCAGGAGGGGTGGGGGGGGGTGTTTGATTTTTATTCTGCACCCCCCCCCCCCCCGTCTGCTGGGTGGTTGCAGCAGGTTTTGGTAACTTCACATTTATTTATTTATTTATTTATTTATGAGACTTATATACCGCTTTAAGTGCAAGCACTCTTTAAGCGGTGTACACCAGTAAGCAATGTATATATATATTTCCATTGCCCCCAACAATCTGGGTCCTCATTTTACCTACCCCGGAAGGATGGAAGGCTGAGTCAACCTTGAGCCGGTGAGATTTGAACCGCTGACCTGCTGAACACAGTCAGCTAAAGTGGCCTGCAGTACAGCACCCTAACTGCTGCGCCACCCCAGGTCATGACCCTGGGACACTGTGACCGTGGTATATAAAGTGCCGTAAAGCACTGTGAAGTGGTATATAAGTCTACTGCTATTGCCCTTCCTTCCTTCCTTCCTTCCTTCCTTCCTTCCTTCCTTCCTTCCTTCCTTCCTTCCTTCGAATGCAGTATTGCAGGCTGATTCTGCCGACTGCCAGCAGTTCAATCCTGACCAGCTCGCGGTTGATTCAGCTTTCCATCCTTCCGAGGTCGGTAAAATGAGGACCCAGATAGGCTGACTCTGTAAATTGCTGTAAAAGCACTGTGAAGCGGTCTATAAGTCTAATTGCTATTCTGTATTAACCTATACGGTTCATTTAGTAACCATTCGAAATTGGAATTACAGTTACAAAATGACACGCGACTTAACGACCGTTTTTACACGTACGACTGTTGCAGCCGTCCCCTATGGTCACGTGATCAAAATTCAGACGTTTGGCAACTGACTCACATTTATGATGGTTTCAGTGTCCCGGGATCCCCCCCTTTTTTTTATTAAAAGTTTTAAAAAAATTTTACAGTATATAATCCCCATCCCTCCCACCCTTCCCCCCCCACTTCCCAGAGCTGATTACAGGGTTGCAAATAAGCAATCATAATCTAACTAACATTACCCAACTCTACTAACAATCAAATCCATAACATACTTTAACTCCTTTTCAAAGTAAATATTAACAAATTAAAAATAATAATATAATTAAACAATAATACTAAAAATAATGTAAATTCAACCATATTAAACTATTAAAAATAATCTAAAATTTACTCGTAAGCTAAATAATACTTTTTAGTCTCATATTTATTCTGGATATAATCTACCGGGATCCCCTTTTTGTGACCTTTTGACAAGCAAAGTCAATGGAGAAGCTAACTGTCTCACTTAGCAACGGAAACTTGAGGCTCAGTTGTGGTCGTAAGCCGAGGACTGCCCGCATTGTTATTTCTGCTTTTTATTATCTCCTTTAAATTGCTACTCCCCCCTTTTGTTTGTATTATTATCGTTATTGTCGTTCTCTCTGTTGCTTTGCAAACACGCTGAGCGTTTCTGTACCGGAGACAAAATTCCTTGTGGTGTCTAATCCTGTTTGGCCAAATATAAAATGCACAATTGAATTCCGTTTCAATTTTGTCTTTTTTTTTTTCCTGTCTTTTAGGCCCCAAGGTAAATCTTACCTGTTCTTCACCCAATTTAAAGCTGAAATGAAAGGAGCAAAAATCAAGTACGCCATGGCCTACGTGAGTCCCACCGGAAGGGGGCTGGGGGAAAAGTGGTGTCTGTAACTAGGGTTTGTATGCCAGTTTAATCCAGGGGTTCCTTTCTCATGTTAGTTTATGACAGGGGTCTTCAAACTTGGCCCTTTTATGACTTGTGGACTTCAACTCCCAGAATTCCTCAGCCAGGCACGCTGGCTGAGGAATTCTGGGAGTTGAAGTCCGCAAGTTATGAAGGGGCCATAGTTCCCCCATGCTGGCTGAGGAATTCTGGGAGTTGAAGTCCACGAGTCCTGAGGGGGCCATAGTTCCCCCGTGCTGCCTGAGGAATTCTGGGGGTTGAAGTCTGCAAGTCATGAAGGGGACATAGTTCCCCCATGATAACTGAGGAATTCTGGGAGTTGAAATCCGCAAGTCATGAAACGGCCTGTAGTTTCCCCATGCTGGCTCAGGAATTCTGGGAGTTGAAGTCCGCAAGTTATGAAAGGGCCTGTAGATCCCCCATGCTGGCTGAGGAATTCTGGGGGTTGAAGTCCGCAAGTCATGAAGGGGCCATAGTTCCCCCATGATAACTGAGGAATTCTGGGAGTTGAAGTCCACAAGTCATGAAGGGGCCATAGTTCCCCCATGATAACTGAGGAATTCTGGGAGTTGAAGTCCACAAGTTATGAAGGGGCCATAGTTCCCCCATGCTGGCTGAGGAATTCTGGGAGTTGAAGTCCGCAAGTTATGAAAGGGCCTGTAGTTCCCCCATGTTGGCTGAGGAATTCTGGGAGTTGAAGTCCGCAAGTCATGAAAGGGCCAAGTTTGAAGACCGACCCCCCCCCGCCCCCCCCGCCCCCGTTTATGAGTTCGCTTACTACAAAAATTCTTGGCCCTTGTTATATTTTCCACCGACCACTAGGAGGTGCCACCCAACCAGCTCCATCCTTATATTGGGACCGATAAGGTGTACACATACTTAGTACAGGTGATCCACCACTTATGGCCACAACAGAGCCCCAAATTTACGTTGTTAAGTGAGTCTTGCCCCTTTTTACGACTTGTCTCGCCACGTTCCTTAAGTGGATCGCTGCAGTTGTTAAATCAGTAACACTGTGGTTGTTCAACAAACTTGGCTTCCCCCATTGACTTTGCCTGTCAGAAAGGTCGCCATAGGGGGATCACGTGACCCCCCGGGGACGCTGCGACCGTCGTAAATATGAACCAGTTGCCAAGCGTCTGAATTTTGATCACGTGACCGCCAGGGGTGCTGCAACGGTCGTAAGTGTGCTGTTACAATTTCGGATTGTTGCAAGTCAAGGATTACCTGTAGATAAAAATTATGCAATATAAGGACAACGCTGTGGACAATAGAAAATAGCATATTAAAAAAAAGAGCGATTAAACCCCCCCGATAGGGGAAGGGTCCAGAGGCTTCTGCTAGGAGGCCCAGACAGAACTACGGTAACAGCGATAGACAGAACTAACAGAGAAGAGCAACAAAGATGATCAGGGGACTGGAGGCTAAAACACATAAAGGACGCTGGAATTGTTGCTAGAATTGGATATGTCTAGTTTAATGAAGAGAAGGACGAGGGGGGACATGATAGCAGCCTTCCAATATCTCAGGGGCTGCCCCAAAGAAGAGGCAGTCAAGCTATTCTCCAAAGTACCTGAAGGCAGGACAAGAAGCAAAGGATGGAGACTAATCAAGGAGAGAAGCAACCTAGAACTAAGGAGAAACTTCCTGACAGTGAGAACAATGAACCAGTGGAACTACCTGCCTCCAGAAGCGGTGAATGCTCCAACACTGGAAGTTTTTGAGAAGAAACTGGACAGCCATTTGTCTGAAATGGTATAGGGCAGGGGTAGACAACCTTGGCTCTTTTATGACTCGTGGACTTCAACTCCCAGAATTCCTGAGCCAGCCATGCTGAGGGGAAAGGGAGAGGTTTCCAAGCTCAGCCATGCTGGCTCAGGAATTCTGGGAGTTGAAGTCCACGAGTCATAAAAGAGCCAAGGTTGTCTACCCCTGATCTGGGACTTCAACCCTTTCTATAACACCAAATCAATCTAATCAGTAAAACCCAAAATTAAAGTTTCGGGTTTTTTTCCTACCTCAGGCACAAAAGTCCAGACAGAAACAAAAGTACTTTATATTCTTTTCTTTAATCAAAAAGGTCAACGTAGCCATCTCTGCTGACTCCATCAGCTTTGGCAGCCTTCCATTTTTGTGCACGTAGTCTTGCTGCCATCAAGTTTTTTTTCCCCAAGTCCCTTCCAGCCTTATAATCTATGACAGGGGTCTTCAAACTTGACCCTTTTCTGACTTGTGGACTTCAACTCCCAGAATTCCTCAGCCAGCGTGAGGGAACTATGACCCTTTTCTGACTTGTGGACTTCAACTCCCAGAATTCCTCAGCCAGCGTGAGGGAACTGTGACCCTTTTCTGACTTGTGGACTTCAACTCCCAGAATTCCTCAGCCAGCGTGAGGGAACTATGACCCTTTTCTGACTTGTGGACTTCAACTCCCAGAATTCCTCAGCCAGCGTGAGGGAACTATGACCCTTTTCTGACTTGTGGACTTCAACTCCCAGAATTCTTCAGCCAGCGTGAGGGAACTGTGACCCTTTTCTGACTTGTGGACTTCAACTCCCAGAATTCCTCAGCCAGCGTGAGGGAACTATGACCCTTTTCTGACTTGTGGACTTCAACTCCCAGAATTCCTCAGCCAGCGTGAGGGAACTGTGACCCTTTTCTGACTTGTGGACTTCAACTCCCAGAATTCCTCAGCCAGCGTGAGGGAACTATGACCCTTTTCTGACTTGTGGACTTCAACTCCCAGAATTCCTCAGCCAGCGTGAGGGAACTATGACCCTTTTCTGACTTGTGGACTTCAACTCCCAGAATTCCTCAGCCAGCGTGAGGGAACTATGACTCTTTTCTGACTTGTGGACTTCAACTCCCAGAATTCCTCAGCCAGCATGGGGAAACTAGGGCTCCCTCATGACTCGTGGACTTCAACTCCCAGAATTCCTCAGCCAGCATGGCTCAGCTTGGAAACCTCTCCCTTTCCCCCTCAGCGTGGCTGGCTCGGGAATTCTGGGAGTTGAAGTCCACCAGTCATAAAAGAGCCGAGGTTGCCTAACCCTGATCTGGGCCCACTTCCCTCTTATCCCAGGGACAGGCCATTACAATAGCGGGTGGGGTCGAGCCCTTTGGACATCCCTGTTTGGCTGATGGGTTTTCTGCCTTTTAGTCCGCGGCTGGCGTCGGTGGCCAGGAAGACGTCCCATTAAAAGAGGAGGAATTCTTGGTCACGGAACAGACAGGTGAGTTTGTTTTATTCATTTATTTGTAACCTTCAGATAGCCGCCCGTCTTTCCACCAGCTCTAGGCGGCTCCCAATCAAAAACGTAGAAGAGAAAGAAAATCATATTAAAAGTATAAAAACCAAGGGATTAAAAGTTTTGTTAGCTTGTTAACAGTCAAGACCCAGATAAGCGGAGTGTCATGGTTCCGACAGATGAAACTCTTCCAAAGAACTTGGGGGCATTGTTTACCTTCAAGAATCTTTTATTCGGGTAGTATAATATCGGCACTGCATAATCGAAGCCAAAAACTGAATTCCCCTCCCCGGGCACATAGTATCAAAACACTTCCTCTAATTAACAGTCATAAATCACATTCCCCAATTAGCTTGAAGGGGGGGCAACCACCAAGGACCCCCCCCCCACAGCTCAGATTGCGTAGACCTATTCACTGTAGTTAGAGCTAGCAGCTTTTTAATTATTTTTTTTAAAAAAAAAAAACAATAATTCTTCTCCGTTGGCCAAACCATTGGTTTGATTTTTTTCCAATTCAGCTAGAGTAGGTCCCAGGCCCAAAATTCCAGAAAAATCTTCCCTCTTCATCTCCCGTTGCGGTTGACTTTTGCTCGCCGGTCTCGGCAGCCCGCCTGCCAACCGGCGGTCCCACCACCTCGGAGTCCCACCTGCCTACCCTCTTCTTCCTCTTTCCAGTGTCTCACCGGGAGGGCAAATTCCACTCCCAACTCGCCAAGTTGATGATCGTGGCCGAAAAATCCCATGATGAACTGTGAGCCCCTCTCCCTCGTGGCCCTGGAGAAGAAATCCAGTGGGATCTCATCTGTTCCTGGTGGGAGAGTCTCCCTTCCCGGATCCTGAGGCCCACCTGAGCACCGCTTTAGAAGAACACCTTGGGGGAAGAAACGGGAGCCACGCGTGAGACCCCTTGGACTCGATAGCTCCTTCCACGCTCTTCTTCCGTGGCACCGGGGGAGTTCCGGGCTGCGCGAGAAGCGAGCCAGGGACGTAATTACTGCGTCTCGGATCCGGTGCTGCAAAAACTGAATTGCAAAGGATCTGACTGCATTCTCTCGGAGCAGGATTTAGCCCAAAAAAAGACTTGTGGAAAGTCGATCCCTCTGCAGGTATTAGTGTGTGCGTGCGTGCAGGTGCGCATAAACCCCTCCACAAAGTTTCTTTCACTGCCCGCAACCTCTTCCCCATGTATCAGTCGAACGATTACCCCAAAATGAGTCACCCCGTGGATAAGGAGCAACCGTATGAATAAAACCAGATTTATATCCTCAAATCCAGCTGGTTTCCACCTGCCTTTCTGCCTCAGTTTCCCTTAACAAAAGAGGAGACAATATCGGTAGGCCACAATTCAGCCCCAAATTTCTGCGGCGAAGCGAGATCTTTGCTAAAGTGAGTTTTGCCCCATTTTATGTCCTGTCTTGCCGATGTCATTAAGTGAATCGCTGCAGTTGTTAGTCGCATGGCTGTTAAGTGAATCTGGCTTGTCAGAAGTCGCAAAAGGGGATCGCGTGACCCCTGGGACGTTGCAGCCTTCATAAATACAAGTCAGTTGCCAAGCGTCTGAATTTGGACCACGTGACCACGGGGAGGCTGCAACGGTCGTGTGAAAAACGGTGGTAAGTCGCTTTTTTTCAGAGCCATCATAACTTGGAACGGTCATTAAACGAGCTATCAAGAGATATCTGTAACGGAAGCAGGGGTTTATTCTCCAGACGTCTTGAGGCAAAGACGAGAGGCAACAAACGGGGTTCCAAGACAGATGTGATTGTGGGTTAACACAGCGGTCCCCAACCTTTGTGGCTTGGTGGCCCAGCTGGGTGAGGCGCACAAGCGCTGGGCTGTCGTGCACGCACAGCTCCGCTCCCACAGGAGGGAAGAGAAGTTTTTGGGCACGGGTTTCTCGCTCCTTTGGGCTTCTCCACGCCAAAAGCTTTGGCAGAGGGACAGAAGGCCTGAAGCCGCATTAGATCACACACACACAGACACACACACAGAGAGAGAGAGAGAGAGACAAACACACAAAGCCTTTTGTCCATCTGCAAAAGCTTCTGGCGCGGAGAAGAGAAAAATTGAGGGACATGATCTTGGGCTTCTTCAGACTCACCGAGACTGCCCGACGCTTGAAAAGCGGGTTGGGTGTCCTGCGCAGGCAGCCTCGGTGAGTCAGCCCAGCTGAGCAGGACGTGCTCGACAAGACACCAGAATATAAGCAGACAGCAAACAGCACTCCTTTGTAGCACTGATGATGTTACCTAGTTGGGTCATGAAATGTCTGCAAAACAAGATGCAAGCGCAGAGAGCACCAGGGACCCCACAGTCCTCCTCCTCCTTCTCCTCCCCAGAAACCCCACTGCCTTCTAGCACTGATGATGTTACCTAGTTGGGTCATGAAATGTCTACAAGACAACAAGCACGCTCAGAGAGCACCAGGGACCCCACAGTTGTCCTCCTCCTCCTCCCTCTCCCCCCCCCCCCAGAAACCCCACTGTCTTCTAGCACTGATGGTGTTCCCTAGCATGGGTAATGAAACGTCTGCAAGACAAACAATCTCAGGGAGCATCTCGTCCCACTCAGCTTCTGATCTCACCCTTCCGTTTTTGGAGCATCGGAAGCAGCCCGGCTAGGGGACGAGATGGGAAATTAGTCGTGTGAGTGTTGGGCCAGTGTGTATGTAAGGACCCACCCCACTTTGCATCTTAAGAAGACAGAACTCTTGGAATATTTCTTCCAATAGGCATCTTTAGTAAGAGAAAATGGTTGCAGGCGTTCTAGACAGGACTTGGGGGCCAAGCCCTACGGTTCAAGGTTTTAAGGGGTTCTCAGCAACCCCACCCCACCATTCTTCCAGTGACAATCCCAGGCATTATATTTCCACCCCCTTTTTCCTCACTGCCGGTGGAAGGGAGACTTCAGAGGGGAGTAGATGAAAGCTGATGGCCCCGTTGTTATGGTTAGTCCTTTTGGTGGTATCCACATTCAGTCCCTTTTGAAGTTGTACCGAAGGAAGTGAGGGCCATAAGACCCCTTTGTTCACCCCCCTTCCCCTTCATCGTATGACAGAATCCAGAGAGGGCAGAAATGGGGGTTTCCATAGTTGATAACTAGAGATGAAATATAATCGGATTCTGACAGTGTATGTGCCTACACATGCAGCTCCACTCGCACAAGAGAGAAGAGAGTCTTTGGAGCATCACTAGCACGAGTGGGGCTGTGTGCGCGCACCGGCCTGGCCTGTCTTTCGTGCGGCCCGGTTTCGTGCGGCCTGCTAGCACACTGCAGCCCAGAGGTTGGAGACCTCTAGATCAGTGGTTCTCAACCTGTGGGTCGGGACCCCATTTGGGGTCGAACGACCATTTCACGAGGGTCGCCAAACAACGCAGTCCACCATTTTTTCCCCCCTTTTCCTTAGCTGTGCTACTCCCTTTTATTCTATTGGCTTTTGAAAGCCAATAGAATAGACTCTCTTGAATAGAGTCTAATTCTATTGGCTTTCAAAAGCCAATAGGAATTGTCCAGGCTGTCTCTGCCCTGCTGAGCCCGCCAAAAGTCCCATTCTGCAAACGGGGCTGCACCAGTTGAGTAGTCCTCGTCTTACAACCGGTTGAGTAGTCCTCGACTTACGATCGGTTGGGGGTTGCGGCATTAAAAAGGTTGAGAACCACTGCCCTAGATCTAAAATTTATTCAATCCAGTTGCACAGGCCTTCACAATCGCCCAACCTGGAACCACACATTGCGTGAAGCTAAAACACTGTCCAGTTTATGGATTCAAGCTGGCAACATGAACTTGCCGCACCGCACGCTTAATGGGGCGGCTAACAGGAGCATCATCCCGTGTGGAGAGGAACAAAAGTCAGCGGGTGGAGTTTGATCCCGTAATTGCAACTGTCACCTTGACGTTTTGACACACCAACCCGAGCACCCCCGCGAATGCTAATTCCCTCCTTTAAATTTAAATTAGACTTAATTGCGCCCCAGATTGAACTGACTCCATCCAGTGTTGTGAGAAGAGCTAAACCCGGGTTATTTAGTCCTCCCTAGAAAAAGCTGGTGTGAAGGGGAAGAGAATGGCTGAAAAAAAAAGATCCATTTCTCCATAGCAGAGTTGGCATGCTGGCTGGGGAACTCTGGGAGTTGAAGTCCACCTATCTTAAAGCATGCTGGATGGGGAATTGTGGGAGTCGAAGTCCACCCATCTTGAAGCATGCTGGCTGGGGAACTCTGGGAATTGAAGTCCACCATCTTAAAGCATGCTGGCTGGGGGATTCTGGGAGTTGAAGTCCACCCATCTTGAAGCATGCTGGCTGGGGAATTGTGGGAGTTGACGTCCATCCATCTTGAAGCATGCTGGCTGGGGGATTCTGGGAGCTGAAGTCCACCCATCCTGAAGCATGCTGGCTGGGGGATTCTGGGAGCTGAAGTCCACCCATCCTAAAGCATGCTGGCTGGGGGATTCTGGGAGCTGAAGTCCACCCATCCTAAAGCATGCTGGCTGGGGGATTCTGGGAGCTGAAGTCCACCCATCTAAAGCATGCTGGCTGGGGGATTCTGGAAGTTGAAGTCCACCTATCTTAAAGCATGCTGGCTGGGGGATTCTGGGAGTTGTCACCCACCCAATTATATTAGTTTATCAAAATATAAAATACAAAAAGAAAATGGAAAATAATAGAAAAGGAGGGAAGGTGAAGGTAAAAAGGAAAAGAAAAGCGTTGATCTCTGACTTTTTGGCGCAGTAGAATAAAGTTCAGATAGTCCTTGACTTACAACACTTCATTTAGTGTCCATTCAAAGTGACATCACTGAAAAAAGTTACTTATGACCATTTTTCACCCTTACGACCGTTGCAGAATCCCCATAGTCATGTGTTTGACATTCGGATGCTTGACAACCAACTCATATTTACGACGGTGGCAGCGTCCTGGGGTCACACGATCCCCTTTTTTGCGCCCTTCCGACAAGCAACGGGGGAAGCCCGATTCACTTAACAATGGCGTTACTCATTTAACAGCTGCAGGGATTCACTTAACAAACGCGGTAAGAAAAGTCACAAAATGGCGAGAAAAATCACTTCGCAAAACGTCTCACTTCGCAATGTCAATTTTGGGCTCAGTTGCGGTCGTAAGTCGGGGACCACCTATCATAATACGCCAGCTCACCTTTTTGCTTTTATGCAATAATTTATACTAGCCATTTCTGTAACAACAAACCTATCTAATGTGGAAAACTCAGAATCAAATTTCATTTTTTCCCCACCCCAAGCACAAAGTCCAGCAGCGGTTTCCCAGTGGAAACAACATTGTTTTTCTTTTCTTAATCCAAGCCACCGATTTCAGCGGTGTTCCTAGCTTAACAACCCCAGTGAGTCACTTCACAATGATGGCGAGAGAGGTCGTAAAACGGGGCAAAACCCACTTAACGACTGCCTCGCTTAGCAACGATGGTGCTCACGAGTCGAGGGCCATCTGTGTCTTCCCTTTGAAGAATCTTCTGTGTTAAGACGCGACTCCTACTCCAGTATTTGTTTTCTCTTACGCAACTCTTGAGTAGCAGGCCTGGAAGACCGCACAATGGGGGAACAACCCACACCTGTCAACATCGCAGCAGAACACTTCCTGCCCTTGTGTGCTTTCAATGACGCCAGCCACCCTGGCTCGGTTTCCCGGACCGCATCGTGAATAATAAACCCTTTCCAGAGGTTGACAAACGAGTCGGACAACTCTGCAGCCAAGCGTCCCTCCCTGTCCGGGTTTCCGCCTCTGGCTTGGCAGAGTCCCTCACCTGCAGTGTGGTTGTGGTTCATCACAAGGGTTGTGACACCAGCTGGGCCGCCATCTGCGCCTTCCCATGAAGGCCTTCGGCAGCTAGGGACACAAAAAAGCTGGAATTCCTGCAGCTGATTCCCTGCAGGATTGCATCTTTTCTGTGTTTAAACCGGAAGACAAAATACAGATGTGCTAGAATACCAGAGCCTAAGAGATGTGGACTTCAACTCCCAGAATCCCCCAGCCAGCATGGGAGAATTCTGGGAGTTGAAGTCCACCTGTCTTGCCACTTGCCAAGCTTGTGAGTTATCTACTCCCCTAGGCCAGTGTTCCTGAAAGCGTGATCCACCGACCCCCAGGAGTCCAACCAGGTTGCAAATTCACTTAACAACCGTGATTCACTTAATGACTGCTGTAAAAAAAGGTCATAAAATCCTGTCCGACACATGACCAGCCCGTTTTATGACCATCAGGTGTTACAACCATGATGGGGAAAGCTTCATTCTGGGAGTTGACATTGCAAAGATTGGGAAACACTGCTCTAGTTATTTCAAGGCAGAATGCTCTTGAATATGGAGGCTCCTCAGAGGTCATTAGACCCCCACCTATGGAATTCTGGGAGTTGAAGTCCACCCCTCTTCCAGTTGCCACGCTTCGGAGCTATCCACTCTCCTAGACCAGTGTTCCTGAAAGGATGGTCCAAGGACACACACACACACACACACAGACAGGTCCAACCAGGCTGCAGATAGACTTAACACCCATGAGGATCCACTTAATGACCAGTGGAAAAAAGGTCATAAAATCCGATCCGACACATGATCAGCTCATTTTATGATCATCATGTGTTATAACCATGATTGGGAAACTTCATTTTGTCTTCTTCAGCTGTTGGTTTAGTGCAAACCAAACATAGTAGTTTGTGCAGAAGTAGTTTGTGTTGGTTTAGCGCCAACCAAATTGTAGTTTGTGCAGAAAACTTAGCATGTTTAGCACAACAATTATGCATCATGCTAAACTACAATGTGTCTCCTCCAGATGTTGGTTAGGTGTGAAACAGAAACAGCTAATTATAGTTTATGCAGCAAACTAGTATGGCTTAGTCCAAACAATTATCTATCATGCTAAGCCACATTGTGTCTTCTACAGATGTTGGCTTAATGTGCAACAGAAACACAGATAATTATAGTTCGTGCAGTAAACTAGTATGGCATAGCTTAAGAATTATTCTTTAGATGTCAGTTTAGGGGAAAGTAGAAACACAGCTAATTACAGTTTAATGCAGTATAAACTATATTACCTAGCATGGCTTGACACAATTTATGCACCTAGTCCTCAGGCCGGTTCAGCTTCTGGCTGGCATCTGACCACCATCAAAACCATTTCACGTTTGAATGCTGTTATGCATCAGAGGGTTTTCTGTTTCCACCGTTTTAATGTCACGAGCAAATGTGTTCCGATGTGGGCTTGCAGGAATGCTGGTTTGCAGACAAAAGACTGCCTGCTCAGAAAGCCATTCTCCAAAAGGGCAGCGTGCCGAGATGGCCTACGCCAGCTGTGCTTGGCTGGGTGCCCGTTCAGTGTGTTGACCTTCTTTTCAATTTCTTTCACTTTGCTCAAAATGAGGTGGATCCCTGGGTGATCTACCAGATTCCCAGGTGGGGCTTAAAAACAAAACATTTGCCCAAACTCTGGGACAAACACCCATGTTGCTGCTGTCGCACTGTCTACACCAGGGATGTCCAATCTTGACCCCTTTTAGACTCCCAGAATTCCCCAATTATAGTTTATGCAGCCAATTATAGTTTATGCTGCCAACTAGTATAGCTTAGCCCAAACAATGATCCATCATGCTAAGCCACGTTGTGTCTTCTCCGGATGTTGGCTTAATGTGAAACAGAAACACAGCCAATTATAATTTATGCAGCAAACTAGTACGGCTTAGCCCAACAATTATCCCTCATGCTAAGCCACATACAGCTCAGGAACGAGGCTTGCCTGCTCCACTGCTAAACCAGATCTGGGACGATGGAAAAACGGGAAGAAAACAAACCAGAATATTGTTGAGTCAGAATGTTGTGAACATTCTGCTGTTGTGATGGGCGCCAAAGGTTTCGGCACACAGGGCAGTCACCTCAGCAAGAAGCTTTGCAATTATCTACGGGCAGATTAAAAAAAAAAAAAACCACAGGCAGAACCTCCATTGGAGTATCCAGGTTTTGCAATGCGGATGCCTTGTTTTTCTTAAACCCACATCCGGCGGACTTTCCTGGTTGTGGTTAATGGTAGCTAATCCCTCTGGGGCCCCGAGGTTCTTGCCAGAACCGGGAGGCTTGGAGGCACAGAACATCAGCCGCAGAGAAGAGCAACGGAGATGATGAAAGGCCTGGAGACTAACACTAAATATAAAGAACGGCTGCAGGAATTGGGTAAGCCTACTTTAATGAGAAGAAGGATTAGGAGGTGACAGGATAGCAGTCTTTCAGTATTTGAGGGGCTGCCCCAAAGAGAAGGAGGGGGGGGGGAGTCAACTTATTTTCCAAAGCACCAAAAGGAAAGAGCAGAAACAATAGATGGAAGCTAACCAAGGAGAAAAGCAACCTGGAATTAAGGAGAAACTTCCACGAAAACAATTAACCAGTGGAACAGCTGGCCACCAGAAGTTGTGGGTGCTCCATTACTGGAGGTTTTTTAAGGAGAGACTGGACAGCTACTTGTTTGAAAGGGTATATAGGGTCTCCTGCTTGAGCAGGGGGCTGGACTAGAAGACCTCCAAGGTCCCTTCCAGCCTTGTTCTGATTGTGTCTCTTTCTCCACCTGCTATGCAGCTTTGGGCTACGCCCTCTCTTATTTGACCCTTCCCTGGGGTTTCCTGCCTGAGCAGGGGGTTGGACTAGATGACCTCCAAGGTCCCTTCCAACTTTACTATTGTTGTTGTTATTACTATTACTACTACTACTATTATTATTATTATATTATTATCTCTCCTCCCCCTCTTTAGAGGCTGAGAAAATAGAGAGGGTTTCCTCCGAGTCTCTTGCCTTGTCCACTATCTAGGTCAGGGGTCTTCAAACTTGGCCCATTTATGACTTGTGGACTTCAACTCCCAGAATTCCTCAGCCAGCATGCCTGGCTGAGGAATTCTGGGAGTTGAAGTCCACAAGTCATGAAGGGGCCATAATTCCCCCATGCTGGCTGAGGAATTCTGGGAGTTGAAGTCCACCAGTCATAAAAGAGCCAAGGTTGCCTACCCCTGATCTGGGACTTCAACTCCCAGAATCCCCTAGGCCAAGGGTAGGCAACCTCAGCTCTTTTATGACTGGTGGACTTCAACTCCCAGAATTCCTGAGCCAGCCATGCTGAGGGGAAAGGGAGAGGTTTCCAAGCTGAGCCAGGCTGGCTCAGGAATTCTGGGAATTGAAGTCCACAAGTCATAAAAGAGCCAAGGTTGCCTACCCCTGCCCTAGATGACAGACAGACTGACTGACCAACCAGGGATAGGCAACCTTGGCTCTTTTATGACTCATGGACTTCAACTCCCAGAATTCCTGAGCCAGCATGGGGGAACTATGGCCCCCTTCAGGACTCATGGACTTCAACTCCCAGAATTCCTCAGCCAGCATGGCTCAGCTTGGAAACCTCTCCCTTTCTCCTCAGCATGGCTGGCTCAGGAATTCTGGGAGTTGAAGTCCACAAGGTTGCCTACCCCTGATTTAGTCCAATCTCCTGCTCAGGCAGGAAACCTTATCCCATTTCAAATATCCCTTGATTTGGTGCTTCTAGGACCGAATGCCCCAAAGGTTTTTTTTTTTCCCCAAGAATTCAAAATTTGGACTTCGAGACTTGAACGCGGCATCCCAATAAAATTGGCGCGTTCCCAAAAGGGCGCTCCCAGATTCCTTCCGATTTTATTTTGGCGCTCCAAGTGAAGGTAGAATACGGTTTGCTATCTGCAGGGAGCATTCCAGATTAGAAGGATCTGCAGAGATCAAATCCTAAAGGCCGACTCGCATTCTTTTCTTCTTCCTCCTTCACTCTGCCAGAATGTGGGTGGGGAACACAGGATGAGATCTGGCATTATTTGTCTTTCAGTGAAGTCTGTACTTCAACAAATAGTTTAATAGCCCGGAGGGGCAGGGTTGTAACTGTTCAAACAACCAAACACACACACACACACAAACCCAACCATCTGCACTTCGCACTAATTTCTGGAAAGAATCAAAGGAAAAAAACATTTTGCCAAGCAACTTCCTTGCCAGCCTTTCTAAGGAACTGGAGTCATCCAGGAGAAGAAGATATTTTTATTTTTATTTTATTTCGGGCTTTTCCCAGCATTTTCAGTTAGATGAAACAGTTGGAAGGTTTGTTTTCCAAGCATGCTGACCACGGGATTCTGGGAGTCGAAGTCCATCCATCTTAAAGCATGCTGGCTGAGGAATTCTGGGAGTTGAAGTCCACCCATCTTAAAGCAAGCTGGCTGAGGAATTCTGGGAGTTGAAGTCCACCCATCCTAAGCAAGCTGGCTGAGGAATTCTGGGAGCTGAAGTCCACCCACCCTAAAGCATGTCAGCTGGGGGATTCTGGGAATTGAAGTCCACCCATCTTAAAGCAATGCTGGCTGGGGAATTCTGGCCATTGAAGACCACCCATCTTAAAGCAATGCTGGCTGGGGAATTCTGGCCATTGAAGACCACCCATCTTAAAGTATGCTGGCTGGGGAATTCTGGGAGTTGAAGTCCACCCATCTTAAAGCAAGCTGGCTGAGGAATTCTGGGAGTTGGAGTCCACCCATCTAAAAACCCAAGAGGCAACTGGATGTTCTTCCTTTTCTTTGAAGATGTTTTGTTTCTTATCCAAGAAGCTTCTTCAACTCTGACTGGTTGGTGGGGAATGGAAGGATTTATCAAGAATCTCCATAGACACTCATCTTAAACCATACCGGCTGAGGAATTCCGGGCACCCACCCATCTTAAAGTCACCAAGTTTGAAAAACACTCCTCCAGAGGGCAGGGCACAGAATCAAATTATAGTGGAGACAGAATCTAGAACAGTGGTTCTCCACCTGTGGGTCGGGACCCCATTTGGGGTCGAACGACCATTTCACGGGGGTCGCCAAACAACGCAGTCCGCGCTTTTTTTCCCCTTTTCCTTAGCTGTGCTACTCCCTTTTATTCTATTGGCTTTGAAAGCCAATAGAATAGACTCTCTTGAATAGGGTCTAATTCTATTGGCTTTCAAAAGCCAATAGGAATTGTCCAGGCTGTCTCTGCCCTGCTGAGCCCGCCAAAAGTCCCAGTCTGCAAATGGTGCTGCACCAGTTGAGTAGTCCTCGACTTACGACCGATTGAGTAGTCCTCGACTTACAACCGGTTGAGTAGTCCTCGACTTACAACCGGTTGGGGGTCGTGGCATTAAAAAGGTTGAGAACCACTGCTCTAGAATGAATGTTACACGGGGGGAAAAACAGTCCTTTGATTTTTGACAGTGAAGGCTGGACAGCCATCTGTTGTCGGTGCTTTAATGCAGCTTTTCTCTCAGATCGGATGGATGCCCTCAAGATTGCCAAGCTAAATGAACTGCTGGATGGAAGGGGACATTTAAGTGAGGGGTCCTGGGTGCTCTCTGAGCTCGCTTGTTTTCTTGCAGACGTTTCATGACCCAACTAGGGAACATTATCAGTGCTAGAAGAGAGATGGGTGGAGGGGGGAGAAGGAAGAGGAGGAGGACTGTGGGGTCCTTGGCGCTCTCTGAGCTTGCTTGTTTCCTTGCAGATGTTTCATTACCCAAATAGGAAACATCATCAATGCTAAAAGGGAGATGGGTGTGTGGAGAGGAGGAGGAGGAGGAGGAAGACTGGGGTGCTTGGTGCTCTCTGAGCTTGCTTCTTTTCTTGCAGACATTTCATTACCCTAACTAGGGAACATCATCAGTGCTAGATGGATGTGTGGAGAGGAGGAGGAGGAGGAGGAGCAGGAGGAGCAGGAGGAGGAGGAGGAGAAAGACTTCATTGGGACCTTTAAGTGTTGACTTTATGTGCCTCTAGAATGCCGGCCACGTTGGGAAAAAGGCCCACCAAAGTCCCACTTGGCCAAAGGAGAGCCTTGAAAAGATCGGCAAAAGACTGCCAGAGTTAGCAGACCCAACCAAATTAAATCTTTGGTTTAGTAGTTGCTTCCATGGGTGCATCTTCTGTTCTAGAAAACCAGATGCAGAAGTGCAGAGAAGAGCAACAAAGGTGATCAGGGGGCTGGAGGCCACAACATATAAAAAACGGTTGCTGGAATTGGGTATGTCTAGCTTAATGAAGAGAAGGACCAGGGGGGACAGGATAGCAGTCTTCCAGTATCTCAGGGGCTGCCCCAAAGAAGAGGCAGTCAAGCTATTCTCCAAAGCCCCTGAAGGCAGGACAAGAAGCAGCGGATGGATACTCGTCGAAGAGAAATCCAAGCTAGAACGAAGGAGAAATTACCTAACAGTCAGAACAATTAACCAGTGGAACAGCTTGTCTTCAAATGTTGTGGATGTTCCAACACTGGATGTTTTAAAGAAGAGATTGGACAACCATTTGTCTGAAATGCTATAGTGTTTCCTGCCTGAGCAAGGGGTTGGACTAGAAGACCTCCAACATCCCTTCCAATTCTGCTATTCTGTCCTGTTCTGTTCAGAGACGAAATCTGGAGATGGCCTTTAATTGTGCTCTCCAATAAATCAATAAACCCAGGAAATGGTGGGTGGCCCTACAGTAAGTGCCTTTCTCCAAAACCTTTACCAACCCCGCTCATTCCTTGGAGAAAACGGGAGAGGACCGTGGAAAAACCCAAGGTGAAGCCATCCATAACTAAAACAAAACAAAACAAAACACACCCCACACCATCTCATTCTTAAAATACCACTAAATTACATCAGAAGCACATCCAGAGCAAGGGAGTCCCACAGCTGGGTCCTCAAGACAACAGTGGAGTTTTTTTTTCAGATGTTGCCTTCATCCAGCATTTGGTTCAGCCCTTCGCAGATCCGCTGCAGGTGGGTCTGGTAAGGCTCGGAAGAGCCGTAGAGGGCCGAGAGGAACTCGAAGTCCGCAAAATGGTTGAAGACGTGGTTGATCCGAGAGTGGGACTTGGCGGTCAAGTGAGTGTTGATGGCTTGGTGGAGCAGGTCCCGGCATTCGTTGAGCATGTTGGCCATGATCCGGCGGTCAAAGGTGAAGTCTATCTGGTAGAAGCTGACGGCGGTCATGGCCAAGGTGTGGACCTTCTTGCGGAAGCGGTCCATCAAGGCCAGCTCTTCCACGCCGAACTGCTTGTTGCGGTACAACAGGCCCAACTTCACGACGATCTTGATCAGGTTCTTGATGACCTTCTGGGCTTCTTTGCGATTGTGAGTGAACTCCTTGGTGACCTGGTACAGCTCGTCCAGGATCTCGCTGCTGGTGTCGTCGATGAAGATGCTGGCCATGTTCTTGGAAGCCATCTTGCTCAGCAGCTTCTTCTGAGCTTGGAGAGCCAGGTTCTTAGTGCTGAAGGGATCCATCCTTCCTGAGAGATGGGAACAAAAAAGCATCCATCATTATCACCATCGTCACCATTACCACCAACCTCATCATCTATTACAGCATAATCCTCTACACAAGTAGGTTGGGATGTCCTCTGAGGAGCATTTCACTCAACTGGAGTGTGATGACCTACAACCTGGAACTAAGGAGAACCTTCCTGACTGTTAGGACAATTAACCAGTGGAACCTCCAAAAGTGGTGAATGCTCCCGTACTGGAGGTTTTTAAGAAGAAACTGGACAGCTATTTATGTGAAATGGGATAGGGTTTCCTGCCTGAGCGGGGGGGGGAGGGTTGGACTAGATGACCTCCAAGGTCCCTTCCAACCTATTCTATTCTATTCTATTCTATTCTATTCTATTCTATTCTATTCTATTCTATTCCATTCCATTTTCTATTCAATTCTATTTTCTATTCTATTCTATTTTATTCTAGTCTAGTCTAATTTCTAGTCTAGTCTAGTCTATTTATTCTCTATTCTATTCTATTCTATTCTATTCTATTCTATTCTATTCTATTCTATTCTATTCTATTCTATTCTAATTTCCATTCCATTCCATTCTTATTCCAATTTCTATTCTATTCTATTCTATTCTAATTTCCATTCCATTCCATTCTTATTCCAATTTCTATTCTATTCTATTCTATTTTCCATTCCATTCCATTCCATTCTTATTCCAATTTCTATTCTATTCTATTCCGTTCCGTTCCGTTCCATTCCATTCCATTCTATTCTATTCTATTCTGTATTTCTATTCTATTCTATATTCTGTTCTGTTCTATTCTATTCCAGTCCGTTCCGTTCCATTCCATTCCATTCCATTCTATTCTATTCTGTAATTCTCTTCTCTTCTCTTCTCTTCTCTTCTCTTCTCTTCTCTTCTCTTCCTATTCCCCATAATGGTTAGGCTCCATTATGGTCATATGTCAAGGGTTACATATAGTCTTTTTTTTTGTTCCAGGTTCACCAAGCACAACGGTGGCAAGGTAGCTTTGCTGAGAGAGGGACTGGTCCAAAGTCATCCGATGCTCAAAGTGAATTTGAATTCTCTAGATCCCTGTTTCTCAACCTTAGCCTGTTTAAGATGCTTCAGAGCTGGAAGGGACCTTGGAGGTCTTCTAGTCTAACCTCCTGCTCAAGCAGGGGGCCCTATACCATTTCAGACAGGTGGCTGCCGAGTCTCTTCTTAAAAACCTCCAGTGATGGAGCACCTGGTGGCAAGCTGTTCCACTGGTTAATTGTCCTCCCTGTTAGGAAGTTTCTCCTAGGTTGCTTCTCTCCTTGATTAGTTTCCATCCATTGTTTCTTGTCCTGCCTTCAGGCGCTTTGGAGAATAGCTTGACTCCCTCTTCTTTGGGGCAGCCCCTGAGATATTGGAAGGCTGCTATCATGTCACCCCTCGTCCTTCTCTTCATTTAAATTTGACATGCCCAATTGTCCTGCCTTCGGGTGCTTTGGAGAATAGCTTGACTCCCTCTTCTTTGGGGCAGCCCCTGAGATATTGGAAGATTGCTATCACGTCCCCCCTCGTCCTTCTTTTCTCTAGAACTAGCCGTATCCAAAACCTGCAACCGTTCATGTGTTTTTGTCTCCAAGCCTTTAATCATCTTAGTTGCCCTTCTCTGCACTTTTTCCAAAGTCTCAACATCTTTTTTTTGTAACGTGGGGACCAAAACTGGATGCCGTATTCCAGGTGTGGCTTTACTAAAGCTTTATAAAGGAGTACTAATACTTGTCATGATTTTGATCCTACGCCTCTGTTGACACAACCCAGGATTGTATTTGCTTCTTTTGGCTGCAACTGCTGCATATTATGCATATACAACATATGCTGGCTGGGGAATTCTGGGAGTTGAAGTCCACCCCTCTTAAACACGCTGAGGTTCAGAAACACTGCTCTAAATAAACTTCAGTTTCTAAATTAGGGAAAGATCTCGTTTTGGAGGCTGCTTACACGAGGTGTCATTTTCTCCCAAAATGGAGATGTTAAGAAAAAAAACCTCGCCTATTTCCCGCCCCCCCCCAGGCTCCCAGGAAGCTGCAAATCAAAATGAGCAGAAACAAAAATGTAAGATTAGACAGTGAAAAATGGTCAGAAGAGAAGAAGATTCGTTCCAGCCTCGCTGAATTTTCATCCCTGTCTTCTCTCTTTGCTCTGTTTTCTGACATCTGCCCAGAGGGTTAAGTCTACGAAAAGTGGCAAGGTACCGCAAACCGCATTTTATTCTTTCCAGGTGTCAAATTTGATTCAGAGGCAGAAAGAAAGGGAGGGAGGGAGAGGGAGAGAGACAGAATTCTGATGAAATTTTGTTGGCAGCCTCATATTGCAAATTCCTCTCTTTCTGGAGATGAATCACAACTTGTCTCCTGCCATCAGCTTATCTTGCTTCCCCCCCCCCACCCCTCAACTAAAGCATTCTTATAAAAATGACATTTTAAGACCAGCAGATCTGCTGTTCCATTCTAGAGAACCGGTAATAGCAATTAAGAGCAATTAAGAATAATTAACAACAAATGCAGGCAAAGTCAGAATTGAGAAGGGAGCAACAGACAGCAAACGCCATCTAGGCCAGGGGGTAGGCAACCTTGGCTCTTTTAGGACTCGTGGACTTCAACTCCCAGAATTCCTGAGCCAGCCACGCTGAGGGGAAAGGGAGAGGTTTCCAAGCTGAGCCAGGCCGGCTCAGGAATTCTGGGAGTTGAAGTCCTCAAGTCATGAGGGGGCCATAGTTTCCCTATGCTGGCTCAGGAATTCTGGGAGTTGAAGTCCACCAGTCATGAAGGGGCCATAGTTCCCCCATGCTGGCTGAGGAATTCTGGGAGTTGAAGTCCACGAGTCATGACGGGGCCATAGTTCCCCCATGCTGGCTGAGGAATTCTGGGAGTTGAAGTCCACCAGTCATAAAGGGGCCATAGTTCCCCCATGCTGCCTGAGGAATTCTGGGAGTTGAAGTCCACCAGTCATGAAGGGGCCATAGTTCCCCCATGCTGGCTCAGCAATTCTGGGAGTTGGTCCAGGAGTCATGAGGGGGCCATAGTTCCGCCATGCTGGCTCAGGAATTCTGGGAGTTGAAGTCCATCAGTCATAAAAGAGCCAAGGTTGCCTACCCCTGATCTAGGTCTATCTATCTATCTATCTATCTATCTATCTATCTATCTATCTATCTATCTATCTATCTATCTATCTATCTATCTATCTATCTATCTATCTATCATCTAAGCCAGGGGCAGGCAGCCTTGGCTCTTTTATGACTGGTGGATTTCAACTCCCAGAATTCCTGAGCCAGCATGGGGGAACTATGGCCCCCTCATGACTCGTGGACTTCAACTCCCATAATTCCTGAGCCAGCATGGTTCAGCTTGGAAACCTCTCCCTTTCCCCTCAGCGTGGCTGAGCCAAGGTTGCCTACCCCTGGTCTACTCTAGGCCAAGAAGCTGAAGAAACAACAGGGGATCATCCCAATGTTAGCTGCTGTAAGAAGATTGCGCACAGAGGGATTACGAACAACGGCACGACGAAGTAGCAACAATGGTGCGTTGGAAGATCCACAAGAAATAACATTTGCCTGCATGCAGGAACCGGCAGGACCGTCAAACAGAGAAAATGATAGCAAATGAAGACGCTCTAAAGCTCTGGGACTTTAGAATTCAAATAGACAGGTGTTTGCCACATAACACCCCAGACTTAAAAAAAAATGTCAATAAGAAAGACAAAAAAAGTCCAGATAGCTTAGTGTTGTAGGAAGCCCCACCCCAGAATAAAATATTCTTTATTCTTAATATTAAAAAGAGGCTGAAGGATAATAATAATAATGATGATGATGATGAGAGCATTATAAAAATAACAAAAACAAAGGCAGAATATAAGGAAAAACAGCTGGGTGACATGGGCATGGCTTAAGATGGGAACCATCAAGAAAGAAACGAAAGAGAGAGAGAGAGAGAGAGAGAGAGAGAGAGAGAGAGAGAGAGAGAGAAGAAAGAGAAAGAAAGAAAGAAAGAAAGAAAGAAAGAAAGAAAGAAAGAAAGAAAGAAAGAAAGAAAGAAAGAAAGAAAAACAGAAGGCTTAATACTGGCTGCTCAAGAACAAGCACTACAAACTAATCCCATGAAAGCGAAGATACAAAAATCCACTGACAATCCAAATTGCCAACTTTGCAATGACAAAGTGAAAACTGTTTCACATCTAACCTCTGAGTGCAGCAAAATCGCGCAAACTGACAACAAAGCTAGACATGACCGAGTTGCTAAATTAATCCACTGGGCATTGTGTAAAAAATACGACTTGCCTGTGTCCGAAAAGTCGTGGGAACACAGGGTGGAAAAAGTGGTTGAGAATGAGAGGGTGAAGATCTGGTGGGACTTTCGAATCCAGACAGATTGCCATTTAGAACACAGCGTGCCAGATATCGCAGTTGTAGAGAACCGAAGCGTGCAGCTGATTGATATCACCGTACCGGGAGATGACAGAGTCGAAAAAAAAGAACTGGAAAAAACGACGAAATATTGCGACCTGGCCATCGAAACTGCGCGCTTGTGGGTGAAACGTGTAACAGTGGTACCCATTGTCATCGGGGCACTGGGAACTATGTCCAAAAACTTTGCAAAACACATCAAGAAACTGCAGCTTCCTACAATAACTCCAGCAATGTTACAAAAAACTGCACTACACGGAACATCTTACATTTTAAGGAGGTACCTGGTTGACACCTAGGATGCTGGCAGCAACCTATGTCAACCATCAGCGCCAGCCAATTTGAATGTTCAGCTGACTGAGGTTCATGTATTATAATAATAATAATAATAATAATAATAATAATAATAATAATAATAATAATAATAGACGATACCTGTAATACCATCAAACATCCACATCTGCCTATCCCAGGTCCTTGGTAAGGACTCGATGGGTAGACAAAATGCCAAATCCAGTCTAAACATCTGGCTGACTGTGCGATGATCCATAATAATAATAATAATAATAATAATAATAATAATAATAATAATAATAATAATAATAATAATAATAATAATAGTTGGAGGGGACCTTGGAGGTCATCTAGTCCAACCCCCTGCTCAGGCAGGAAACCCTACATCATTTCAAAGAGAAGAGAGAGAGAATTCCAACCCCCTATTTGAACATCACTGGCATTGACAAATTCGCCATCGGTCAATTGCAAAAGGCGGCCTTACTAGGAACTGCTTCCATCCTGCGACGATACCTGTAATACCATCAAACATCCACATCTGCCTATCCCAGGTCCTGGGTAAGGACTCGATAGGTAGACAAAATGCCAAATCCAGTCTGAACATCTGGCTGACTGTGCGATGATCAATAAAATAATAATAATAATAATAATAATAATAGTCCCCCAGTGAGGCACTACCTTGACGTGGTTGTGGGGCTTGTGTACTCTGAGGAAGATGAGAGCTATGCCAGAGGTTCAACCATACTGGACAGGTCATCAGAAGAGTCAGACAAAGAGTGTCTCTCCCATAAAAAATATGGTGAGACGTAAATTTCAGAATGCCATACCAGCTCAGACGTCGCCCGGGTTAACAAGGTCCGCGCTAGATATCGGAGTTCCTGGATATCTGGTGAAAAATGGGTTACAGGACTCAGGACTGTTGGCTGAGCAACCAGGGCTAGCAGCTGCAGAACTACTGGAAGAAAAGGTGTTTACCCGTCGCAGATACACAGTGATGGAAAACAAAGAAATAATGATCTGTTACTACAGATCAAGTCCAACAAGAAGAGGATATCTAAAACGAATACACCAATTCTGGAAAGAACAACATCCAGAATCAGAAATAACAGAACAGAGACTAGCAGATCAACGCCGATTTATAACACGAAATAAAGTATTTACAGAAACAGAATTGGACGAACTGCAAAGGTTTACCCAGGGCAAAGAAATCAAAGCCTTACAAGAAGTAATTCAGAATGTAGAGGCAAACCAGGGGGAGTTGGCAGTGAAAGAATCCAGTAGAGATATACAACTGTTCTCATTTGGAAACCAGGCACCTCTTCCTCAGGAAGAACAAAACCCTCTAACTAAAGAAATAAAAGAATTGAAACAAAGAATAACTGAGCATCTAGAATAGCACAAAAACAACAGAATAAGGCTACCTGCATTGAAGCTTGTTCCAAAGAAACAGCTAGCACAAGCATTAAAAGATGCAAATACTGCAATATCAAGTATAAGCACCAATTCACTGCAAGAAACAAACCAACTAATGTACAGCACAGCTGCAGTTATAACAGAATACCTGGGATGTAAAATCAACAAAAAAGAAAAACAAACAAACAGTGCACCACAAAAATGGAAGGTTAGACTAGAAAATAAGATCAGCAAGTTAAGATCACATGCAAGCAAGCTAGAACAGATGAAAGAAAAGAAGCTGAAGAACAAGAAGACCAAAGAATAGCTAATCAAGAAATACCACTTAGAAACAAGGAAGATCAAGGAAGCACTGGAAATTTAAGATATGGTGGAATATTCAAAGAATTTTTAGAAAGAGGGTAAAATTTACCCCACAATTGTTTTTGTTAGGTATTGTTACTGATTGTGACGCTAAGGAGGTTATATTGATGTTAAATTTGATTACAGCCGCAAGGCTGTTAGTAGGGCAATATTGGAAGAAGGAGTCCTTGCCTACCTTGCAAGAGTGGTTTTTTAAAGTTTCTTATTTGGCGGAAATGGCAAAGATTTCGGCTTTCTTAAAGGAGCAATCACAAGAGAAATTCTTTGCGGTATGGGAAAAATGGATAAATTTTATACAATATAAATTGGATATAAAAAAAATATCATTTAGTTTTTCAATAACTTATATATAAATTTTAATATTTTATAGATTGTACTTTTTCCATATCTCTTTTCTTCTTTCTCTTTTTTTTCTTACTTTTTTCTCTTTCAAGTACTTTTTCTTTTTAATATTTATGCTTTTTTCTTATATATATATATTATTGTTAATTACTTTACAAGTTGTTTATGTAATGTATTTAGATATACTTATGATTTATATTTTTTCAATTTTTTTTTAAGATTCTTAAAAATTTTAACTAAGCCTATACTCAGCTCTGGGAAGGTTGGGGGGGATGGAGAGGGAGGGTTGGGGTGGGTGGGTTAGGGTTGTTTTTTGTTTTTTGTCTTTTTTTTTCTTTTTTCTTATTTGTAAAAACTTTAAAATTTTCAATTAAAAAAAAAAAGGAAGCACTGGAAATAATAAAGCAACAAATAACAGCTATAGCCAGGAAAATCAGTAGATATGAAGCTCGAATTGCAAACTATAGGCAGAAACCTCCAATTTCAATCCAATCAGAAACGTTTCTACCAATCCATCAATGGAGAAACTGCAAGGAATCAGTCAGTACCTGACAAGGAAGAAACAGTGCAATTCTGGAAGCAGATATGGGATAACCCAAAGAAATACAACAAGGATGCAGCTTGGTTAAAAGAGGTGGAGGCAAATAAAACAGAAGTTGAAATGAAAGAACTAGTAATAACAACAAAAATGGTAGAAAAAAGAGCAAAGAAAATCAAAAATTGGTCAGCACCAGGTGAAGATGAACTGCATGGGTTTTGGTTGAAACATCTAACTGTTATACACCCACTCATTGCCAAGCAATTCAACAATATACTACAAGGAGGAGAAATTGAAAAGTGGCTAACAACTGGGAAAACCTACCTAATAATGAAAAATCCAGCAAAAGGGGCAACATCAGGTAACTACAGGCCAATTACCTGCTTACCAACAACTTTCAAATTACTAACTGGTGTGGTAGCTGATGCAGTACAACAGCATCTAGTTGAAAACAATCTCTTTCCACCTGAGCAGAAAGGAAACCGCCCCAATAGCAGAGGAACAAAAGATCAACTCCTAATAGACAAAATGATCTTGGAAAACTGCAAGAGAAGGAAGACCAACCTGAATGTGGCATGGATTGACTACAAAAAGGCATTTGACTCTCTGCCACATGATTAGATAATCAAGTGCCTAGAAATAACAGGAGTAAGTAGAAACATCAGAAAATTTGTGCAAAAATCGATGGCACAATGGAAGACACAGTTGCAGATCAATGGTGAGAAGCTGGGAGAGGTTAATATCAAGAGAGGAATATTTCAAGGAGATTCATTATCACCATTACTATTTGTTATTGCACTGTTTCCTCTGTCAACAATACTGAATAACTCAGGACATGGCTATCAAACATCAAAAGCATCTGTTAGACTATCCCACCTCCTTTACATGGATGATCTGAAGCTGTATGGAAAAACATCATCTGAAATAGAATCGCTGCTCAACACTGTCCGTATATATAGCCAAGATGTTGTAATGGAGTTTGGCTTGGACAAATGTGCCACACTTACTATCAAACAAGGAAAAATAATGAAAACTGAAGGAATCAAGATGCCCCACGAAAATAACATTAAGAGTCTGGATGAGGAAGAGTACTACAAATACTTGGGTATCCTTCAAGCTGACAACATCAAGCACACTGAAGTCAAGAAAAAGATTAGAGGTGAATACATCAAGAGAGTGAAGAAGATCTTAAAGTCCAAACTCAATGGAGGAAATACCATAAAGGCAATCAACACCTGGGCAATCCCAGTCATTAGGTACACAGCTGGAATAGTGGACTGGACTCAAGCAGAACTAAAAGCAATGGATAGGCAGACCAGAAAAATAATGACAATGAATCACACCCTTCATCCACGCAGTGACATTGATAGACTTTATCTACCAAGGCAAATAGGTGGGTGTGGAATGCTACAAGTACATCAGATGGTTGAAGAAGAAAAAATGGCTTTGGAAGAATATCTGAAGAACAATGATGAAGATGCACTGAAATTAGTATATCAGGAAGGCTTACTAACTACTGGAGAGACCAAACTGGCCTACAAGAAAGACCAAACGAAGAACAAAATAGAGGCATAAGAAGACAAAGCACTACATGGCCAATACATGAAAAAAATAGCTGGGAAAGCAGATAATAATAAAACCTGGCAATGGCTAAGAGCAGGAAAATTGAAGAAAGAGACCGAGGGACTAATTCTGGCTGCACAAGACCAAGCCTTAAGGACAAATGCATACAAAGTCAAAATTGAGAAGACAGCAACAGACAGTAAGTGCCGCCTATGCAAAGAAGCTGAAGAAACAGTGGACCACTTGGTAAGCTGTTGCAAGAAGATTGCACAGACTGATTACAAGCAGCGGCATGACGAAGTAGCAACAATGGTGCATTGGAAGATCTGCAAAAAATATCATTTGCCTGTAAGCAAAAACTGGTGGGATCATAAAATAGAGAAAGTCATAGAAAATGATCAAATTAAACTGCTCTGGGACTTCAGAATTCAAACAGACAAGCACCTGCAACATAACACCCCAGACTTAACAATTGTCGATAAGAAAGACAAAAAAGTCTGGATAGTGGACATGGCAGTGCCTGGAGATAGCAGAATAGAAGAGAAAGAACTGGAGAAGATCACAAAATACAAAGACCTACAAATAGAAATAGAAAGACTGTGGCAAAAGCAAGCAAGGATAGTACCAATAGTAATAGGCTCCTTGGGTGCAATCCCAAAACAACTGGAGCACCACTTGAACACCATTGGCATTGACAAATTCGCTATTAGTCAATTGCAAAAGGCGGCCTTATTAGGAACTGCTTCCATCCTGCGACGATACCTGTAATACCATCAAACATCCACATCTGCCTATCCCAGGTCCTGGGTAAGGACTCGATAGGTAGACAAAATGCCAAATCCAGTCTGAACATCTGGCTGACTGTGCGATGATTGATAATAATAATAGTAATGACAAGCACCTGCAACATAACACCCCAGACTTAACAATTGTCAATAAGAAAGACAAAAAAGTCTGGATAGTGGACGTGGCAGTGCCTGGAGACAGCAGAATAGAAGAGAAAGAACTGGAGAAGATAACAAAATACAAAGACCTACAAATAGAAATAGAAAGACTATGGCAAAAGCAAGCAAATGTAGTACCAATAGTAATAGGCTCCTTGGGTGCAATCCCAAAACAACTGGAGCACCAGTTGAACACCATTGGCATTGACAAATTCGCTATTAGTCAATTGCAAAAGGCGGCCTTACTCGGAACTGCTTCCATCCTGCGACAATATCTGTAATACCATCAACATCCACATCTGCCTATCCCAGGTCCTTGGGAAGGACTCGATAAGTAGACAAAAATGCCAAATCCAGTCTGAACATCTGGATTTTGTCATCCATTCTGAAAGACTGGGCCACACTATTCATCCACAAAGAACAACTAGAAACCCTAAATAAACAACACAACAGGCAAGGACAAACTGACACAATTAGCTCAGAGGAACAAAACACCTAAGTCTAGGATTTGCATTTCCCCTCTTGCCTGTAAAGCCAGCCGTGACCCCTACATGATGCCATAAGAATCTGGCAACAGCCATTAAAATATTAAAGGGCACAATCTTACACAGGAACAGGCATCTCAATGGCCAAGCTCCACAGAACGTATAAAAACCCACCTACTCTCAACTCCACTTTGTCAGCCGTCCCAGAACTGCATGCTGTTGTCGGTCCTGATCGTCAATAAACAGAGACCTTCTTTCCAAAGCACCCAGCCTCCATTTTATTTTGCAGTGTCTTTCTCCCGGCTTGGAACTGCACCTGATTTTTCTTCCCATAGTGTCATTCGCAAATTTGATGAGTTCCCCCTTCTACTTCCTCTTCTAGATCATTTATAAAGATACTGAAGAGTACTGGGCCTAACAACAGGGTGACAAGGTAGCAACAATGGAGCAGTAGGAGATCTGCAGGAAAAGCCATTCGCCTGTAAACAAGAACTGGTGGGATTATCAAACAGAGAAAAAAAAAGCTAAATTGTTCTGGGATTTTAGAATTCATATAGACGGGCACCTGCTGCATAACACCCCAGACTTAACAACTGTCGATCAGAAAGACAAAAAAGTCTGGATAGTGGACAGGACAGTACCTGGAGACGGCAGAAGAGAAAGAAATGGAGAAGATCACAAAATACAAAAACCCGCAAATAGAAATAGAACGACTGTGGCAAAGGCAAGCAAAGGTAGTACCAATAGTCATAGGCGCCTTGGGTGCAATCCCAAAACATCTGGAGCACCAGTATAACATCGGCATTGACAAATCCACCATCGGTCAATTGCGAAAGGCAGCTTGACTCGGAACAGCTTACATCCTGCAACAAAACTTTAATATTATTCAACAACATCTGCCTCTGCCAGGTCCTTAGGAAGGTGGGTAAAAATGTCAAATCCAGTCTAAACATCTGGCTGACTCTGCCAGCAATCAAAATAAATAAAAAGCATCTTTCTTTCTGACAAGGCTCCATCTGTAACCCATTAATAAAAAAGTGTGTGTGTGTGTGTGTGTGTGTGTGTGTGTAGTGTGGATTGAGCAAACCGTCGTAAATATGAGTCAGTTGCCAACCACCCTAATTTTGATGCCATGATGTTGGGGGAATGCTGTGTGGGAAAACATCCATAAGTCATTTTTTTCCCCAATGCGGTTGTAACTTTGTACAATCACTAAATGAACGGTTACTTCTAAGCCGAGGACTGCCTGTATCATAACTGGCAGACATTCCTGGCTTGTCATCAACTGCCTTTTTCTGTGTCCTAGTTGTGAAGCCTATTAAAGAATTGACAGCTGTTTGTGGCCGCCATCTTGACTTTTTTTCACCTCCCAAGGATATCTTCTAGACTAGAGCATCTGAACTCTTAATATCACTTTACAAGGCCTTGGTAAGGCCACACTTGGAATATGGCATCCAGTTTTGGTCACCACGGTGTAAAAAAAGATTTTAAGACTCTAGAAAGAGTGCAGAGAAGAACAACAAAGATGATCAGGGGACTGGAGGCTAAAACATATAAGGAACGGTTGTGGGAACTGGGTGTGTCTAGTCTAAAGAAGACAAGGATTATGGGTGACATGGTAGCAGTCTTCCAATATGTGGATGCTGAAGCAGAGAAGAGGGGGTCCACCTATTCTCCAAAGCACCTGAGGGAAGGATAAGAAACAACGGAGAGATGATAATTAAAAACAGACCCAACCTAGAGCTAAGTAGGAATTTCCTGATAGTGAGAACAATTAACCAGTGGAACAGCCTGCCTCCAGAAGCTGTGTATGCTCCAACACGGGATGTTTTAAAGAAAAGATTGGACAACCATTTGTCTGAAATGATATAGGATTTTCTGCCTGAGCAGGGGGTTGGACTAGATGACCTCCAAGGTCCCTTCCAACTCTGTTATTCTATTCTATTCTATTCTATTCTATTCTATTCTATTCTATTCTATTCTATTCTATTCTTCTATTTTATTTCATTCCACATATTCTATTCTATTCTATTCTATTCTATTCTATTCTATTCTATTCTATTCTATTCTTCTATTTTATTTCATTCCACATATTCTATTCTATTCTATTCTATTCTATTCTATTCTATTCTATTCTTCTATTCTATTCTATTCCATTCCACATATTCTATTCTATTCTATTCTATTCTATTCTATTCTATTCTATTCTATTTCATTCTATTCTATTCTATTCCATTCCACATATTCTATTCTATTCTATTCTATTCTATTCTATATTCTATTCTATTCTTCTATTCTATTCTATTTCATTCCACATATTCTATTTTATTCTATTCCACATATTCTATTCTCTTCCATTCCATTCCACATATTCTATTCTATTCTATTCTATTCTATTCTATTCTATTCTATTCTATTCTATTTCATTCCACATATTCTATTCTATTCTATTCTATTCTATTCTATTCTATTCTATTCTATTCTATTCTATTCTATTCTATTCTATTTCATTCCACATATTCTATTCTATTCTATTCTATTCTATTCTATTCTATTCTATTCTATTCTATTCTATTCTATTCCATTCCACATATTCTATTCTATTCTATTCTATTCTATTCTATTCTATTCTATTCTATTCTATTCTATTCTATTCTATTCTATTCTATTCTATTCTATTCCATTCCATTCCATTCCACTCTATTCTATATTCCATTCCATTCCATTCCAATTATCAGGGGTCCCCAACCCCTCCAAAACCACGTCCCCCCCTCCAGTCCGTGGAAAAGCCTCTCTCCATGGAACCGGTCCCTGATGCCCAAAAGGTTGGGGGGGGGCTGTTCTAGAGGCAGCTGACTGCCAGCTGATTGAGATGCTGGAGCTCCAGTGGGAAAGCTCGCGGATGGCGTTGCCAGGAGAAGCCGACCTCTGTTTTTAATTCCGGAGGGATGCGCAATGTGGTCAGCCCGCATGCCGTGAAATGAAAACCGTGGTCTGATGAGCTCAGCCAGCTGAGCAAGGATCAAACCAAGCTGTGGGGTTCCTCAACCGGCAATCAGCTTGACTCTGTTCAGAATCCATTTGGTAATTACATACTAAAGAAAGCAAGCAAACAAGCCCAATTCCTGGCCCTCGGGTTTTGCTCGGATCTGAACTACCCCAATAATTACAGCGGTCTTGGTCAACCTACAATTTGGATGGATTCAGCTGGGTATCTGCCCTGCTTCCTGCCAAAGCATTAGCACAGCACAGAATATCAAGAGTTGGAAGGGACCTTGGAGGTCATCTAGTCCAGCCCCCTGCTCAGGCAGGAAACTCTATACCACTTCAAACAAATGGCTGTCCAGTCTCTTCTTAAAAACCTCCAGTGTTGGAGCATTCACCGCTTCTCGAGGCAGGTAGTTCCACTGGTTAATTGTTCTCACTGTCAGGAAGTTTCTCCTTAGTTCTAGGTTGCTTCTCTCCTTGCTTAGTTTCCACCCGTTGCTTCTTGTCCTGCCTTCAGGTGCTCTGGAGGATAGCTTGACTCCCTCTTCTTTGGGGCAGCCCCTCAAATACTGGAAGACTACTCTCAGAATAACAGAATGCCGGAGTTGGAAGGGACCTTGGAGGTCATCTAGTCCAACCCCCTGCTCAGGCAGGAAGCCCTATACCATTTCGGACAAATGGCTGTCCAGTCTCTTCTTAAAAACTTCCAGTGTTGGAGCATTCACCGCTTCTGGAGGCAGGTTGTTCCACTGGTTAATTGTTCTCACTGTCAGGAACTTTCTCCTTAGTTCCAGGTTGCTTCTCTCCTTGATTAGTTTCCATCGGTTGCTTCTTGTCCTGCCTTCAGGCACTTTGGAGAATTATTACAGAATAATAAAGTTGGAAGGGGCCTTGGAGGTCATCTAGTCCAACCCTCTGCTCAGGCAGGAAACCCTATACCATTTCAGACAAACGGCTGTCCAATCTCATCTTTAAAACCTCCAGTGTTGGAGCATTCACAGCTTCTGGAGGCAGGCTGTTCCACTGGTTAATTGTTCTCACTGTCAGGAAGTTTCTCCTTAGTTCTAGGTTGCTTCTCTCCTTGACTAGTTTCCATCCGTTGCTTCACCCGCCTTCAGGTGCTTTGAGAACAGGTTGTCCCCCCTCTTCTTAGTGGCAGCCCCTCAAATGCAGGTACTTCTTAGCAATGACTCGTAAATCAGGGCAGTTTCTCTTCCGCCTCTCCCATCTCTTCACCTTCCCTTCCCTAATTAACCCTCTTGACTTTTGCACATGGATAGCTTTTGCCAAGTTTTTGCAAAACAATCGCACGCTCCTCTCCCTGGGAGAAACGTAAACCCTGCGACCGAATGAATTTTTCATGGAGGCACAAGGAAAAAAAAATCTCTTAATAATTTACAGGCCAGCCTGGGGGATGAAGGAGAAAACTCAAAGCAGTCAGAACGCCATTTCTAGGGCTGTGTTTTTCAACCTCGAACCCCTGGAAGATGGGTGTGCTGCAGCGGCCAAAAAAGCCAACACAGTGCTAGGCTGCATTAACAGAGGGATAGAATCAAGATCACATGAAGTGTTAATACCACTTTACAAGGCCTTGGTAAGGCCACACTTGGAATCCTGCATCCAGTTTTGGTCATCACGATGTAAAAAAGGTGTTGAGACTCTAGAAAGAGGGCAGAGAAGAGCAACAAAGAGGATCAGGGGACTGGAGGCTAAAGCATATAAGGAACGGTTGCTGGAATTGGGTATGTCTAGTTAACGAAGAAAAGGAGCAGGGCTAATAGGATAGCATCTTAAAAATATGTATGGGGCTGCCATAAAGAAGAGGGAGTCAAGCTATTCTCCAAAGTGCCTGAAGGTAGGACAAGAAGCAACGGATGGAAACTCATCAAGGAGAGAAGCAACCTGGAACTAAGAGAAACTTCCTGACAGTTAAAACAATTAACCAGTGGAACTACCTGCCTCCAGAAGCAGTGAATGCTCCAACACTGGAAGTTTTTTAGAAGAGACTGGACAGCCTTTTGTCTGAAATGGTATAGGCTTTCCTGCCTGAGCAGAGGGTTGGAATAGAAGACCTCCAAGGTCCCTTTCAACCCCATTATTATTATTATTATTATTATTATTATTATTATTATTATCATCATCATCATCATCATCATCATCATCCAGTGCTTCTTTTCCAGTGCCACTTTAACTGCAACCAGTCCCAGCCAGCAGGGCCAAGGTGAGGGTTTATGGGAATTGTAGTCTGAAACATCTGGAAGATGCCTGCACTCGGCTTGTGGGCTGCTCAAAAGAGAATGCAAGTCTAATCCAGCTGGGCTCTTCTTTTTCTTATGAAATTTTACGGAGAAGAGAGGGGTGTCTGGCTCTCCCTCTTGACGATAAAAAAGCCTCCACAACCAGGAGCAGTCTACCTCTAGGAGAGCAAAGGGGAAGACCGGCTTCAAGGCCTCCTTATCTAAGGCTCTGATCACTGTCCGAAGCAGGAGCTACTGGTTCGTTTGACTGTTCAGCTTGGATCCAGAAAGAAAATAGCAATATTTGTTTGTTCGTTCGTTCGTTTGTTCATTCGTTCATTCATTCATTCACTCATCCCTCCATTCATTCATTACAACCCTTTTGCGTTTATTTAATCCAGGAGTAGGCAACCTTGGCTCTTTTATAACTTGTGGACTTCAACTCCCAGAATTCCTGAGCCAGCATGGTTCAGCTTGGAAACCTCTGCCTTTCCCCTCAGCTCAGGAATTCTGAGAGTTGAAGTCCACGAGTCATAAAAGAGCCAAGGTTGCCGATCCCTGATTTAGGTGTATCTATCGTCTGTCTGTCTGTCTGTCTGTCTGTCTGTCTGTCTGTCTGTCTGTCTATCTATCTATCTATCTATCTATCTTCTAGGCCAGGGATAGGCAACCTTGGCTCTTTTATGACTGGTGGATTTCAACTCCCAGAATTCCTGAGCCAGCCATGCTGAGGGGAAAGGGAGAGGTTGCCATGCTTAGCCATGCTGGCTCAGGAATTCTGGGAGTTGAAGTCCACGAGTCATGAAGGTGCCAAAGTTTCCCTCATGCTGGCTCAGGAATTCTGGGAGTTGAAGTCCACGAGTCATAAAAGAGCCAAGGTTGCCTATCCCTGATTTAGGTGTATCTATCGTCTGTCTGTCTGTCTGTCTGTCTATCTATCTATCTATCTATCTATCTATCTATCTATCTATCTATCTATCTATCTATCTATCTATCTATCTATCTTCTAGGCCAGGGATAGGCAACCTTGGCTCTTTTATGACTGGTGGACTTCAACTCCCAGAATTCCTCAGCCAGCCTGGCTCAGTTTGGAAACCTCTCCCTTTCCCCTCAGCATGGCTGGCTCAGGAATTCTGGGAGTTGAAGTCCACCAGTCATAAAAGAGCCAAGGTTGCCTATCCCTGGCATAGATGATAGATAGATAGATAGATAGATAGATAGATAGATAGATAGATAGACAGACAGACAGACAGACAGACAGACAGACAGACAGACAGACAGACAGACAGATTGATACACCTAGATCAGGGGTCTTCAAACTTGGCTCTTTTATGACTCGTGGACTTTAACTCCCAGAATTCCTGAGCCAGCATGGCTCAGTTTGGAAACCTCTCCCTTTCCCCTCAGCATGGCTGGCTCAGGAATTCTGGGAGTTGAAATCCACCAGTCATAAAAGAGCCAAGGTTGCCCACCCCTGATTCAATCAATACATTCTATAGGTAAGTCCTTGACTTAAAACGACCCACAATTAAACCCAACGTTTCTGTAGCTAAGCCAGACCTTCGTTAAGTGAGTTTTGTCCCACTCTACGACCTTTCTCGCCACCGTTAAGTGAATCGCTGCAGCGGATAACCAGTGAGTAACTTGGTTGTTAAACCGAATCCGGCTTCACCCCCCCCCCTTGACTTTGCTTGTCAGAAGGTTCGCAAAAGGAGATCACGTGACCCTGGGACGCTGCAACCGTCCTAAGTACATGCCAGCGGCCTCTGAATTTTGATCACGTGAACGCCCCCTGGGGAGGCTGCAACGGTCACAAGGGCGAAAATCGGCCCTGAGTCGCTTTTTTTTGTGGCCGAACAGTCACTAAAGGAATGGTCGTAAGCCAGGGACGACCTCTACCGATGCCTCTGCCTTTACTAAGCTGTAATTATCCTTCAGCTGTTGTATCCTTGTTTGTTTGTTTTATATCACTCGTCATCTTCTAATTGTGATTCTGGCCGGCACGCCTCAAATGATGGGATCGCCCTAAAGCTGGGCGTAAATAACTTTTTGATCCTTCTCCACCCTTTGGAGGGTGGAGGTGCCAGTTGGCCTTGACGAATTGTGGCCAGTCACAACTTCTCCGAGGCAGGATTCTTACTTACTAGAAATTATCCTGGGGGGACTGCAGCCAAGAAATTAAAAGACGCTTGCTCCTGGGGAGGAAAGCTATGGCAAATCTAGACAGCATAATAAAAAGCAGAGTCATCACCCTGCCAAGAAAAGTGCGTATACTCAAGGCCATGGTTTTCCCACTTGCAATGTATGGCTGTGAAAGTTGGACTGTAAGAAAGGCTGAGCGCCAAAGAATGGAGGCCTTTGAACTCTGGTGCTGGAGAAGACTCCTGCGAGTCCCTTGGACTGCAAGGCGTTCCAACCAGTCAGTCCGAGAAGAGATCAACCCCGACTGCTCTTTAGAAGGCCAGATCCTGAAGTTGAAACTCAAGTACTTTGGCCACCTAATGAGAAGGAAGGACTCACTGGAGAAGAGCCTAATGCTGGGAAAGATGGAGGTCAAGAGAAGAAGGGGACGACAGAGAACGAGGTGGCTGGATGGAGTCACTGAAGGCGTGAGCTTAAATGGACTCCAAAAGATGGTAGAGGACAGGAAGGCCTGGAGGAACGTTGTCCATGGGGTCGCAAGGGGTCGGACACAACTTCGCAACTAACAACAACAACAAAATCCTGAGGAGGGGGAGGAAATTCAGCCCTCCCCAGTCTAGTAAAACTACTCTCGGGATGGAGGGAGTCCTCGCCTTACGACCTCAACTGAGCCTCAAAATTTCTGGAGGCTGAGCTGAGCCAACGTTTCCCCAGCGGAGCCATCCCTGAAGGAGACAGCCGTGCCGTGGGAACCAAAGGAAAACCTTCCATTGGATCCACCTCCTACTACGTGATCCTCGGCTTACAACCACAATGGAGTGCCAAAAATGTCTGTTGCTAAGCGAGGCGCTTGTTAAGTGAATTTGGCCCCATTTTTATGACATGTCTTGCCACCATCGTTAAGTGAATCGCTGCAGGGGTTAAGCTAGTCACACGGTTGTTAAGTGATTCGGGCATCCCCCCGTGGACTTTGCTTGTCGGACACGATGTGTCTGAGCATACACAGTCTTATTGTGCGAGATAAAACACATCAGCGGAGCCTTCCGTTTTATACAGAGGCTCTTAAAGAGACACAGACCCAGCTGGCTCTTAAAGAGACACAGACCCAGCTGGCTCTTAAAGGGACACAGACCCTGCTGACTCATTCCTGTCATTACTTCTTATATCTTACATTACATAAACGGGTTAGCTGTTAAATCATTACCTTGACACGGTCTGAATTTGGATCACGTGAGCACAGAGAATGCTGCAACGGCTGTGTGAAAAATGGTCATAAGTCACTTTTTTAGCGTCCTTCTTTGAACGGTCACTAAATGGACCGCTGTAAGTCGAGGACTATCTGTACTCAGTGTTTGTGTACAGGGATGCATAATTAGTCCCTGCTCATCCCTTGTTGTGTCTAATCCGTGTGGCTTTCCAAGCCGCCCATTGCAGCGAATCCCACCCTCAACCTGCGTAGACCCTAACAGGATTTCACATTTCAGGCAAGTCCTTGACTTAACAATCCCCCGCTGAGCCCCAAATTTCTGTCACTAAGCAAGACAGCGTCCTCGACTTTCATGGCTTTGGATTGCCGCTCTGATCCAAAGAGAGATTTCCAGGAAAATCATATATATACTGGGTTACAACCACGACCGACCCCAAAATTTCCGTGGCTAAGCCAGACAATGGTTCAGGGAGCTCTGCCTCGTTTTACAAGCTTTCCTGCCAGCGTTGTTAAATGAATCGCTGCAGTTGTTAAGCTAGTAATGCAGTGGTTAAAGTAATCTGGCTTCCGCCTTGATTTTGCTCATCAGGAAGATCGCCAAAGGGGGAACCACCTGACCCCCCCCCCCAGGGATGCCGTGACCGTCATAAATAGGAGTCGGTTGCCAAGCGTCTGTATTTGGATCAGTGACCACAGGGATGCTGCAACGGTCGTATTTCTGAAAAACGGTCATAAGTCACTTTTTCCAGGGCCGCCGTTAACGTCAGACGGTCACCAAACAGTGGTAAGTTGCCTCGCTTTACGACCTCGCTTATCACGGCCCCCAACGGCCGTGCGATCAAAATAGGGGTTGTTTTTTGACATGAGAAATATAAAAATGCTGGGGTGGTTATAGAAAAGAAACGTTTTCTCTGTTTTTTTTTCTTTTCTATTTTTTAAGATATAATAATAATAATAATAATAATAATAATAATAATAATAATAATAATAATAATCTGGAGATAGCAGAATAGAAAAGAAAGAACTGGAGAAGATAACAAAATACAAAGACCTACAAATAGAAATAGAAAGACTGTGGCAAAAGCAAGCAAGGGTAGTACCAATAGTAATAGGCTCCTTAGGTGCAATCCCAAAACAACTGGAGCACCACTTGAACACCATTGGCATTGAAAAATTTGCTATTAGTCAATTGCAAAAGGCGGCCTTATTAGGAACTACTTCCATCCTGCGACGATATCTGTAATACCATCAAACATCCACATCTGCCTATCCCAGGTCCTGGGTAAGGACTCGATAGGTAGACAAAATGCCAAATCCAGTCTGAACATCTGACTGACTGTGCGATGATCCATAATAATAATAATAATAATAATAATAATAATAATAATAATAATAATAATAATAATAATACATAGACAATACATTAAAAAAATAGCTGGGAAAGCAGATAATAACAAGATCTGGCAATGGCTAAGAGCAGGAAAATTGAAGAAAGAGACCGAGGGACTAATTCTGGCTGCACAAGACCAAGCCTTAAGGACAAATGCATACAAAGTCAAAATTGAGAAGACAGCAACAGACAGTAAGTGCCGCCTATGCAAAGAAGCTGAAGAAACAGTGGACCACTTGGTAAGCTGTTGCAAGAAGATTGCACAGACTGATTACAAGCAGCGGCATGACAAAGTAGCAACAATGGTGCATTGGAAGATCTGCAAAAAATATCATTTGCCTGTAAGCAAAAACTGGTGGGATCATAAAATAGAGAAAGTCATAGAAAATGATCAAACAGACAAGCACCTGCAACATAACACCCCGGACTTAACAATTGTCGATAAGAAAGACAAAAAAGTCTGGATAGTGGACGTGGAAGTAATAATAATAATAATAGTAGTAAAGTTGGAAGGGACCTTGGAGGTCATCTAGTCCAACCCCCTGCTGTGCCTGGAGACAGCAGAATAGACGAGAAAGAACTGGAGGAGATAACAAAATACAAAAACCTACAAATAGAAATAGAAAGACTGTGGCAAAAGTAAGCAAGAGTAGTACCAATAGTAATAGGCTCCTTGGGTGCAATCCCAAAACAACTGGAGCACCACTTGAACACCATTGGCATTGACAAATTCGCTATTAGTCAATTGCAAAAGGAACTGCTTCCATCCTGCGACGATATCTGTAATACCATCAAACATCCACATCTGCCTATCCCAGGTCCTGGGTAAGGACTCGATAGGTAGACAAAATGCCAAATCCAGTCTGAACATCTGGCTGACTGTGCGATGATCCATAATAATTATTATTTTTAAGGAAGTATCTGGTTGACACCTAGGATGCTGGTAGCAACCCGTGTCAACGATCAGCGCCAGTCAATTTGAATGTTCAGTTGACCGAGGTTCATGTATAATAATAATAATAATAAAGTTGGAAGGGACCTTGGAGGTCATCTAGTCCAACCCCCTGCTGTGCCTGGAGACAGCAGAATAGACGAGAAAGAACTGGAGGAGATAACAAAATACAAAAACCTACAAATAGAAATAGAAAGACTGTGGCAAAAGTAAGCAAGAGTAGTACCAATAGTAATAGGCTCCTTGGGTGCAATCCCAAAACAACTGGAGCACCACTTGAACACCATTGGCATTGACAAATTCGCTATTAGTCAATTGCAAAAGGAACTGCTTCCATCCTGCGACGATATCTGTAATACCATCAAACATCCACATCTGCCTATCCCAGGTCCTGGGTAAGGACTCGATAGGTAGACAAAATGCCAAATCCAGTCTGAACATCTGGCTGACTGTGCGATGATCCATAATAATTATTATTTTTAAGGAAGTATCTGGTTGACACCTAGGATGCTGGTAGCAACCCGTGTCAACGATCAGCGCCAGTCAATTTGAATGTTCAGTTGACCGAGGTTCATGTATAATAATAATAATAATAAAGTTGGAAGGGACCTTGGAGGTCATCTAGTCCAACTCCCTGCTGTGCCTGGAGACAGCAGAATAGACGAGAAAGAACTGGAGGAGATAACAAAATACAAAAACCTACAAATAGAAATAGAAAGACTGTGGCAAAAGTAAGCAAGAGTAGTACCAATAGTAATAGGCTCCTTGGGTGCAATCCCAAAACAACTGGAGCACCACTTGAACACCATTGGCATTGACAAATTCGCTATTAGTCAATTGCAAAAGGAACTGCTTCCATCCTGCGACGATATCTGTAATACCATCAAACATCCACATCTGCCTATCCCAGGTCCTGGGTAAGGACTCGATAGGTAGACAAAATGCCAAATCCAGTCTGAACATCTGGCTGACTGTGCGATGATCCATAATAATTATTATTTTTAAGGAAGTATCTGGTTGACACCTAGGATGCTGGTAGCAACCCGTGTCAACGATCAGCGCCAGTCAATTTGAATGTTCAGTTGACCGAGGTTCATGTATAATAATAATAATAATAAAGTTGGAAGGGACCTTTGAGGTCATCTAGTCCAACCCCCTGCTCAGGCAGGAAACCGTATGCCATTTCAGACAAATGGCTATCCAGTCTTCTTAAAAACTTCCAGTCTCTTCTTTAAAAAAATGAGAAATGTAAAAGTGTTGGCATGGCTTGTATGAAAAACAAAGACTTAAATCCTTAAGTGTTTACTAATTTGGAGAAAATCTTAATCAGTAAAGAATGCTTTTGAATATTGTGGGGAAAACAAATTTAAATAGGAATTCTGTAAACATGATCTAGGATGAGGCAGTCAAGATGATCAATTAGAAAAGAAGCTTTGTGTTGATTATGTTTGTTTATTTTATTTTTTATCCTGTAATCAGCTCGGGGAAGTAGGGGGGGAAGGGGTGGGGTGGGGTTTATATTGTAATAAATTTATAAAACTTTTAAATAAAAAAAAAAGAAAAGAAGCTTTATGTTGAAAGTGTTGGCATGGCTTGTATGAAAAACAAAGACTTAAATCCTTAAGCGTAACTAATTTCGAGAAAATCTTAACCAAGAATGCTTTTGAATATTGTGGGGAAAACATTTAAATAGGAATTCTGTAAACAGGATCTAGGATGAGGCAGTAAGATGATCAATTAAAAAAGAAACTTTATATTGATATGGTTATTTGCAGAAACATGAGAAAAATGTCTACATTTCATTGTCATTTATTCGAACAATAAGAACCGTGTTAATTGAAGGTTGGCAAAAGAGAATATTATTGGAAGGAGAGAAAATGAAGCAAAGCTATTATACGGACTATAGTATTATAGCAATTAATTGTTATGGATCGTTTTTTAAATACCAACCCAGACAACAACACGCGATTTATCAAATATTAAGGCGATGATGTTAAAAATCAATAAAACATATTTAAAAAATCCAAAACAAAACAGGGATTGCTTGGCAGCCGGTTTCCTTTTGCTATGCTCGGGTCTCAGCTGGCTCCCAACAAACCAAATCGGTGGGGCAAAAAAACCCGCAAGGAAACTTCCCAAGCCATGGCAACAGGATGTCTCGTTTAACGACGAATGCAATTGCGGTCATTAAGTCGAGGATAACCCTAATGGCTTCGGCGCTGCCTGATTCAAGAATTCGGAAAGCGAAAGAACGCACAGCCATGTAAATATTTGGCAAAGTGTGATGTTTCTAGGTTGTGGGTATGTTCGGATCAGCCGATCGGCTTTCCAGGTCGAGCGAGAATCCGAAAGAACGCACAATCGGGTGGGTTGCCGTGTAAATATTTGGCAAAAGTGTGATGTTTCTCTGCTTGTGGGACGTCGGATCAGCCGTGCGAGAATGCATATCCAACGGGCGTCTACTTTTGATCCGTGACCCTCTCCGTTCCAAGAGTTGCAGGCAACCCAGTGCGTGTTTTAACAAGTTTTGTTCCTGCTGTGGTTTTGATTGTTTTGCTGACTTGCTTTCCTCTCCTTTTTTCCGGTCAGAGAGAGAGAGAGAAAAATAAAAAATCAGCGTCTCTTCCTGACATTCCTCGCAAAGCAGATTTTGGAACCGCCTGGTTTCCCATGGAAAGATGAAACTACAGTTCCCATCTCTTGCTGGGGATGAAGGGTCTGGGGGTCAGTGTATTTGGAGATTGGGGGAAAGAGGGAGCCTGGGGAAAGGAGAGCAGAGAGGCCCCCCCCCCAGAAATCAATCAGGACTCATCAAACGATGCACAGTCCATGACTTAAAAGTAGTAGTAGTAGTAGTAGTAGTAGTAATAACAATAACAATAATAATAATAATAATATGAAGAAGAAGAAGAAGGAGAAGGAGAAGGAGAAGGAGAAGGAGAAGGAGAAGAAGAAGAAGGAGAAGGAGAAGAAGAAGTAGTAGTAGTAGTAGTAGTAGTAGTTGGAAGGGATCTTGGAGGTCATCTAATCCAACCCCCTGCTCAGGCAGGAAACCCTATACCATTTCGGACAAATGGCTGTCCAGTCTCTTCTTAAAAACTTCCAGTGTTGGAGAATTCACAACTTCTGGAGGCAGGTAGTTCCACTGGTTAATTGTTCTCACTGTCAGGATGTTTCTCCTTAGTTCTACGTTGCTTCTCTCCTTGATTTAGTTTAGTGACGGTTTGAGGTTACGACGACGCTGAAAAAAATTTACTCAGGACCCATTTTCACACTTTCAACCGTTGGAGCAGTCAGGTGATCAAAACTCTTGACATTTGGCAACTGACTCATATTTATGACCGTCGTGATATCCTGGGGGTCACATGATCACCTTTTGCGGCCTTCCGACAAGCCAAGTCAAGGGGGGAAGCCGAGTTCACTTAACAGCGCCATTAATCGAACAACTGCCGCGATTCGCTTAACAGCCGGGGAAAGGAAGGTTGTAAAACGAGGCATAAATTCACTGAACAAACGTCTCACTTTAACAACAGAAACTTTGGATTCAATTTAGGTCCTAAGTCAAAGAACTACCCATACCTTTAAATGCTGGTTGTCAAGTGCCCGGATTTTGATTGCGTGGGGATTCTGCGACGGTCATAAGCACGAGGACAGTCGTAAGTCATTTTTTTCGGTGCTGTTGTAACTTGGAACGGTCACTAAATGAACTGTTTATAAGTCAAGGACACCCTCCAGTGTGCAATCAATAAAGATTGGTGTCTTGTGCAAAAACAAAATATATATCCCTCTTAGTGAGGAACATTAAATAGCGTGACCTGAGAGGGACCTTGGAGATCATCTGGTCCAACCCCCTGCTCAGACAGGAGACCCTATACCAGGGGTAGGCAACCTTGGCTCTTTTATGACTCGTGGACTTCAACTCCCAGAATTCCTGAGCCAGCCTGGCTCAGCTTGGAAACCTCTCCCTTTCCCCTCAGCGTGGCTGGCTCAGGAATTCTGGGAGTTGAAGTCCACGAGTCATAAAAAGGCCAGGTTTGAAGACCCCTGCAGTAGCCTAACCTCATACAACCTTCTTACTGATTCGCCAAGGTGTGGTGCACCCAGCCACATGCACTCCAAAGTCTGCCTATGGCAGGGGTAGGCAACCTTGGCCCTTTTATGACTTGTGGACTTCAACTCCCAGAATTGCTGAGCCAGCCTGGCTCAGCTTGGAAACCTCTCCCTTTCTCCTCAGCGTGGCTGGCTCAGGAATTCTGGGAGTTGAAGTCCACCAGTCATAAAAGAGCCAAGGTTGCCTACCCCTGGCCTAGGGGATTCTGGGAGTTGAAGTCCCAGATCAGGGATAGGCAACCGTGGCTCTTTTATGACTCATGGACTTCAACTCCCAGAATTCCTGAGCCAGCATGGCTCAGCTTGGAAGCCTCTCCCTTTCTCCTCAACATGGCTGGCTCAGGAATTCTGGGAGTTGAAGTCCATGAGTCATGAAGGGGCCAAGGTTGCCCACCCCTGGCCTATACCATTCCAGACAAATGGTAATAATAATAATAATGATGATGATGATGTTGAAAGGGACCTTGGAGGTCATCTAGTCTAACCCTCTGCTCAAGCAGGAGACACGGCCTATACCATTTCAGACCAGTGGCTGTCCAGTCTCTTTTTAAAAACCTTCAAAAATCAGGGAGTGATCCTCTATTTCTGCACATGTTCAGAGTTATTCTTTTTAACAGATACTCTTCCTTTAATACAGAGTGCAAAAGGCTGGCTGGGTTTTTTTTTTTTTCCAGAGGTAATTGATGATGAACAATTACAGTTTTTATGCTCCCGGATTCTCCCTCAATCTTATTATTTCTTACAAGGTCGTCTGAGTTTTTGGTGACGAAAAAGGCTGAAAGAAAAGATCTGTAAGTCCTCGACTTACAACAGTTCATGTAGTGACCGTTCAAAGTTACAACGGGGCTGAAAAAAGTGACCTGTGACCGATTTTCACCCTTAACGACCGCTGCATGTAACGACCGTGGTCATGTATGACTTACATTCGGGTGCTTGAAAAAGCGACCCACATTTATGACGGTTTGCGCTGCCCCGCCGTCACGCGATCCCCTTTTGCGACCTTCTGACAAGCCCGATTCACTTAACAACCGTTTGACTCACTTAACAGATGCAAGGGCAAGAAAGGTCGTAAAGTGGGGCTAAAACTCACTTCACCAATGTCTCACTTAACAATGTAAATTTTGGGCTCAGTTGTGGCCATAAGTCGGAGACTAGGCAGTGTTGCTATGATTTGTCCGAAATGGTATAGGGTTTCCTGCCTGAGCAGGGGGTTGGACTAGATCAGTGATTCTTAACCTGGGTGATATTGCCCCCCAGGGGGCGATTTCATTTTTCAGGGGAGCGATGGAACAAAAAGGGGCGATGTGGGGGCGAAGGAATGAAAAGGGGGCGATGCGGGGGCGATGGAGCGAGAAGTTTTGGGGACACTTTTGAGACTTTTTCATACAGTGAATGGCTGTCTATCTGTCGTACAAAAACATCAGATTGCTTGCTATTAGTGGATTGAATTGTGTTTTCAAATGTTCCTCCAGCTAGCTTCAGTACAGAACGCCGTACATATGTCAAGACGCATCGCTTATCTTCATGCGCGTTGCAGTTTGTTCTTATGCCCTTTTTATATTTCTTTTTGCGTCTTAAATTTCACTTGTAATTCAATCATTAAAGATTACTGTTCTCCTTTTCAGGCATTTCACTTTCTTGCAATTGAATTTTGTTTTCAAAGTGGTCATTACATTTAAGTGTCTTGAATAAATCAGATAATAATGAAATATATGTATCACAAAGTTTGGGAATAAAGTGACGGGTGGCACGAAAATTTTTCACACAGTTGAGATATGGAAAAAGACTGGAAATAAATTATTTGCATCAATGTGTCCTGATGACAATTTTAAAGAAAATAAAACAAGTGTTTGCATAAATTGAAGAATTATTTCCTATGTTGTGATTGAGAGGTTGTGTTGGGGGAGGGGGGGGGGGCGATGACAACTTCCTCATTGGCTCAAGGGGGCAATTCGTTCAAAAAGGTTAAGAACCTCTGGACTAGATGACCTCCAAGGTCCCTTCCAACTTTATTATTATTGTTGTTGTTGTTATTGTTGTTGTTATTATTATTATTATTTTCCAGGAAATCTCTCTTTGGATCAGGCCAGCAAGCAGGAGCCACAAAAGGGGGGATCAGCACCCCATTAAAATGAGGTCAGGTTTGGGGTTTGGCTTCGGTTCACCCCCCCAGAAGCGATCCAGTCTGCTTTCCTTCCCTTCCACCCTTTCTTACCTGTTTCTTCGCATTCAGACGAGCTGATGTCTTTCGCGGTTCCTCCTTCCTCGTCGCTCCGGATCTTGCGAACCCTTGGCGAAACCCGTGCAAAGAATCTAGGATCCTCTTGGTCAGTCTTTGCTTGCTTTTGCCCAAGATGGGTCTAACCTTGGGGTGGATCCAACGGATCCTTTGCTTTTCTCTTCCTTCTCCTCCCTCCCTCCCTTCCTTCCTTCTTTCTTTTCTTTCTTTCTTGCCTTCTGTTCTTTCCGTGGTTCCCGCGCGGCTGGCCGGTCCCGCGGACGGAAACCCCACACCGCTGCTGCTTCGGTCCAAAGTTGAAACCTGATGCTCTCGCAACGCTCTTGTGTGTGTGTGTGTGTGTGTGCGCACACACAAACAGACAGACAGACAGACAGACACACACACACACACACACACACACGCCCACGGGGCAAGACACCCGCAACAGCCCGATTCAAACTCAAGGCGAAGTTGAGCTGGAGGGCGGGGTGGGTGGGGGAGGAAAGACATGAGTGACAGGTCGAGGCGGCCAACCGCTGGGGAAGGCTGCCTATGAACCGGCCAATGGGGGGTGGGGCTTCCGAAGTGGGAGGGCTTTAACGAGGGGGGGAGAGAAAGAAGAAGAGAAAGTTGCCCCTTGGAGCGGTTTCTGGTCTGTCTTAGCCCCCCCCCCCATTGTCCTCCCCCCCAGGTTTCGCCCCCCACCCACTATCCAGCAGACCAGGTTGCCCCCTCTCCCCACTTCTCACTCACTATTCAGCAGACCAGCCTGTCCCCCACCCACGTTTCGCCCCCCCCCCACTATCCAGCAAACCAGGTTGCCCCCCCTCCCCACTTCTCACTCACTATTCAGCAGACCAGCGTGTCCCCCACCCACGTTTCGCCCCCCCCCCACTATCCAGCAAACCAGGTTGCCCCCCCCTCCCCACTTCTCACTCACTATTCAGCAGACCAGCGTGTCCCCCACCCACGTTTCGCCCCCCCCCACTATCCAGCAAACCAGGTTGCCCCCCCTCCCCACTTCTCACTCACTATTCAGCAGACCAGCGTGTCCCCCACCCACGTTTCACCCCCCCCCACCCACTATCCAGTAGGCCAGACTGCCCCCCCCACCCACGTTTCGCCCCCCCACCCACTATCCAGCAGACCAGGTTGCCCCCTCTCCCCACTTCTCACTCACTATTCAGCAGACCAGCCTGTCCCCCACCCACGTTTCGCCCCCCCCCACTATCCAGCAAACCAGGTTGCCCCCCCCCTCCCCACTTCTCACTCACTATTCAGCAGACCAGCCTGTCCCCCACCCACGTTTCACCCCCCCCACCCACTATCCAGTAGGCCAGACTGCCCCCCCACCCACGTTTCGCCCCCCCACCCACTATCCAGCAGACCAGGCTGCCCCCTACCCACGTTTCGCCCCTCACCCACCATTCAGCAGACCAGGCTGCCCCCTGCCCACGTTTTGCCCCCCATGCACTATCCAGCAGACCAGGCTGCCCCCCCCCACACCGCTAACAGTGCCCAGCTAATGTTGGGGCAAAGGGGGGTCGCGTCCAGTTGTTCGGGGCGCGGAGGACCAGGTCCCATGGTTGCCGTCCAGCGGGGGTCGCCGAGGGAGAGACGGACCCGTTGCTTCCGGCCCTTTTTTTCTGCTTTTTGTTTTTGGGAAGAAATCGTCAACCGTAATAATAAAGCCATTTTCTCGTTTCGTAAGGGAGGGAGAGGGAAAAGGAAGGAAGGAAGGAAGGAAGGAAGGAAGGAAGGAAGGAAGGAAGGATGGAAGGAAGGAAAAAGGACGGGAAAGGAAAGCGGAAAGGAAAGGAAAAAAGAAGGGGAGAAGGAAGAGCGGATTAAGTAATGGGGCTAAGGAAAGGAGAAAAGAACTGAAAGAGGAAGGAAGGAAGGAAGAGAGAGAGAGAAGGGAAGGGGAAGAGAGAAAGGGAAGGAGGAAGAGAAGAGAGAAAGAAAGAAAGGAAAAAAGAGGAAGGAAGGAGAAGAGAAGAGAAAAAGAAAAGAGAGGAAGGAAAGAAAGAAAAGAACGAGCAAGGAAGGAAAGATAGAAAAAGAGGAAAGAAAGAAAGAAAAGAAAGAAAGAAAGAAAGAAAGAAAGAAAGAAAGAAAGAAAGAAAGAAAGAAAGAAAAGAGCCTGACCCAAACCCTTCCCTCTCTTCCCTCCCCCAGCTCGGCTCCGCGTTTCCCTCTCCGTGTTTCTAAGCAGCGGCAGCCGCAGCAGCCCAGCCGGGCGCCGGCGCTCTCCAGCCGGGCGAGGGCGAGTCCCAGGCCGCCTGACCCTTTTTGTCTTCCCCGGCCGCCGCTTCCTCCGCTTCCGCCCCGGCCCTGCCGGAACCCCGGGCTCCGGTCCTCCGAAGCACGCTGGGCCCCTGGGGAAGCAGCCACAGCCTCTGAGCATGGGCAGAGGGCTCCCTTCCTTCTTCCTTTCCCTTCCTCTCCTTCTTCATCCATTCACTTTTCTTCCTTCCTTCCTTCTTCCCTCCCCTCCCCCTCCTCCTAATTTTCCTCCTCTCCTTCATCTATTTACACTCCTTCCTTCCTTCCACCCTCCCTTCCCCTCTCCGTTTTATAATCCTCTCTTCTGCCTCTCCTTCCCTTCCCCTCCCCTCACTGTTAGGAAGTTTCTCCTTTAATTCCAGGTTGCTTCTCTCCTTGATTAGTTTCCATCCGTTGCTTCTTGTCCTGCCTTCGGGGGCTTTGGAGAATAGCTTGACCCCCCCTTTTCTTTGTGGCAGCCCCTCAAATATGGAAGGCTGCTCTCATGTCCCCCCTCGTCCTTCTCTTCGTTAAACTAGACATCCCCAATTCCAGCAACTGTTCCTTGTATGTTTTAGCCTCCAGTCCCCTGATCATCTTTGTTGCTCTTCTCTACACACTTTCTAGAATCTCAGCATCTTTTTTACATCATGGTGACCAAAATTGGATGCAGGATTCCAAGTGTGGCCTTACCAAGAAGTAGATTGTGGTCTACTTTGTTGAAGGCCTTGGTGAAGTCTAAGGGTCCCTGTTCTAAGCCAACACAGTGCTAGGCTGCATTAACAGAAGGATAGAATCAAGATCATGTGAAGTGTTAATACCACTTTACAAGGCCTTGGTAAGGCCACACTTGGAATACTGCATCCGGTTTTGGTCACCACAATGTCAAAAGGATGTTGAGACTCTATACTTTCCCATTATTTCCTTTTTTTTTTTTTGGTCAAGTTTTTGATACCCTCCGGCCAGCTGGATGGGGGGTTGGGGGTCATCACAACATGAGGAACTGTATTAAAGGGTTGCGGCATTGGGAAGGTTGAGAACCACTGCTCTGGAAACAGTGTAGAGAAGAGCAACAAAGATGATTAGGGGACTGGAGGCTAAAGCATATAAGGAACAGTTGCTGGAATTGGGGATGTCTAGTCTAATTAAGAGAAGGACGAGGGGGGACAGGATAGCAGTCTTCCAATATCTCAGGGGCTGCCCCAAAGAAGTGGGGGTCAAGCTATTTTCCAAAGCGCCTGAAGGCAGGACAAGAAGCAACAGATGGAAACTAATCAAGGAGAAAAAGCAACCTAGAACTAAGGAGAAACTTCCTGACAGTTAGAACAATTAACCAGTGGAACAACCTGCCTCTAGAAGCGATGAATGCTCCAACACTGGAAGTTTTTAAGAATAGGCTGGACAATCTTTTGTTCAAAATGGTGTAGGGTTTCCTACCTGAGCAGAGGGTTGGACTAGATGACCTCCAAGGTCCCTTTCAACTCATTATTATTATTATTATTATTATTATTATTATTATTATTATTATTAATCGCATAGTCAGCCAGATGTTCAGATTGGATTTGGCATTTTGTCTACCTATTGAGTCCTTACCCAGGACCTGGGATAGGCAGATGTGGATGTTTGATGGTATTACAGATCTCGTCGCAGGATGGAAGCAGTTCCTAGTAAGGCCGCCTTTTGCGATTGACTAATAGCAAATGTGTCAATGCCGATGATGGTGTTCATGTGGTGCTCCAGTTGTTTTGGGATTGCACCCAAGGCGCCTATGACTATTGGTACTACCCTTGCTTGCCTTTGCCACAGTCTTTCTATTTCTATTATTATTACTATTATTATTACTCTTATTGTCGTCTTTGTATTATTATTATTATTATCGATCATCGCACAGTCAGCCAGATGTTCAGACTGGATTTGGCATTTTGTCTACCTATCGAGTCCTTACCCAGGACCTGGGATAGGCAGATGTGGATGTTTGATGGTATTACAGATATCGTCGCAGGATGGAAGCAGTTCCTAATAAGGCCGCCTTTTGCAATTGACTAATAGCGAATTTGTCAATGCCAATGGTGTTCAAGTGGTGCTCCAGTTGTTTTGGGATTGCACCCAAGGAGCCTATGACTATTGGTACTACCCTTGCTTGCTTTTGCCACAGTCTTTCTATTTCTATTTGTAGGTTTTTGTATTTTTTGATCTTCTCCAGTTCTTTCTCTTCTATTCTGCTATCTCCAGGCACTGCCATGTCCACTATCCAGACTTTTTTGTCTTTCTTATCGACAATTGTTAAGTCTGGGGTGTTATGTTGCAGGTGCTTGTCTGTTTGAATTCTGAAGTCCCAGAGCAGTTTAATTTGATCATTTTCTATGACTTTCTCTATTTTATGATCCCACCAGTTTTTGCTTACAGGCAAATGATATTTTTTGCAGATCTTCCAATGCACCATTGTTGCTACTTTGTCATGCCGCTGCTTGTAATCAGTCTGTGCAATCTTCTTGCAACAGCTTACCAAGTGGTCCACTGTTTCTTCAGCTTCTTTGCATAGGCGGCACTTACTGTCTGTTGCTGTCTTCTCAATTTTGACTTTGTATGCATTTGTCCTTAAGGCTTGGTCTTGTGCAGCCAGAATTAGTCCCTCGGTCTCTTTCTTCAATTTTCCTGCTCTTAGCCATTGCCAGGTTTTATTATTATCTGCTTTCCCAGCTATTTTTTTCATGTATTGGCCATGTAGTGCTTTGTCTTCCCATGCCTCTATTCTGTTCTTCATTTGGTCTTTCTTGTAGGCCAGTTTGGTCTCTCCAGTAGTTAGTAAGCCTTCCTGATATACTAATTTCAGTGAGGCACTACCTTGACGTGGTTGTGTACTCTGAGGAAGATGAGAATTATTATTATTATTATTATTATTATTATTATTATTATTATTATTATTATTATTATTATTATTATTATTATTATTATTATTATTATTATTTCATTTATGAAGATATGGAAGAGTGCTGGGCCATGGTTGAGTCTATTGTGTCCCGCAGACTCCGGATGCTCCAATTGCTATCATTTGCCCGATGCCAAGGGCACAAGTGACTTCAATGCCACCCCGGGAAGTGCATACAGCAGATATAAATTACATTGTCTGTGCGACGGCCTCATTCAACACAGGGCAGGCGTGGATGGAAGACTTGCCAATTGTGTCAATACTGGAAAACTGAGGGTAGGGGAGTGGGGGGGAAGTTGCCAAGGTGACTGTTTTTGGCACCCCCCTGTGGATGCAGTGAGAATTGCATAATTCCACAAATGTGGTTGCGGGGGGGGGGGTGTGTCCCTCGGCTTAACGACCACAACTGAGCTCACTGTTGCTAAGTGAGACTTTTGTTAAGCGGGTTTTGCCCCATTTTACGACCTTTCTTGATACGGTTGTTCAGTGAATCGCTTAAGTTGCTATATTAGCGACACGGTCATTAAGCAAATCCAGCTTCCCGGATTCTGACTTTGCGGGTCAGAAGGTCACAAAAGGGGATCCCGTGATCACCGGGGACGCTGCGACCATCGTGAATACGAGTCAGTTGCCAAGCGTCTGACATTGGATCACGTGACTGTGGCGGTTGTGAAGTTTGGGAAAAAACGGTCCTCGGTCACTTTTTCCAGCACCATTATAACTTTGAATGGTCGCTAAATGAACGGTCGTTAAGCTGAGGACTGCCTGTGTCGGTAGCAAGGGGCAACTTGGGGTAATTATGCAATTGACAGGAACGTCCTAAAGTGAAACAGATTCAGATTTCAGAGCCAATCAAAGTTTCGCTCTTGCTGGGTCTCTCCAAGATGGCGTTCTTTGAGGTAGTCCTCGCTTTACGACCAAAAACGGGGGATATATGGTCATTAAGTGAATCTGGCATCTCTCATTGGATTTTCTTCTTTGGATAGGTCACAAGTGCGGATCACATGACACACACACACACATACCCACACACACACACACACACCGAGGACGCTGCCAGTTGTTAGGTGTTCCCAATTTTGATCCCGTAACTGTGGGGATGCTGCGACGGTCGTAACTGCGAGGACCGTGCGTAAGGCACTTTTTCCAGTCCCGTTGTCACTTTCAATCCATCATGAAATGAATCGTCATAAATCAAGGCTGCCTGTATTTTCCTTTGCAGGGAGCAGAGAACTGTTAAGCTAAGCCAAGAGGCGTTCACACAATAAGTTAACCCTGTCCTTACTTCCCATTAACTAAGCTTAGCACTTGTACGAATGCACCTGTTCAGTTGTTATTATTCTACCTGACCCAGGTTAAAAAGGGGTTGTGTGAATCCTGCTTTAATTTAATGAATGTATTTGTATGCAGCCTGTATTATTTTTCCAAGCAATTCAAGGCAGGGAACGTATCCATATGTTCACTCCTGTTTCCATAGCCATATTTCTTCTCCTATTTCCACCGCAACGACAACCCTGTGAAGTAGGTTGGGCTGAGAGAGAGAGAGGGGGGGAGGGGGACTGGCCCAAAGTTGCACAGCTGGCTTTGGTGGCTAAGGCGGGACTAGAACTCCCAGTCTCCTGGTGATTGGCCCAAAGTCACCCAGCTGGCTTCCATGCTTAAGGCGGGACAAGAACTCACTGACTTTTGGTGATTGGCCCAAAGTTACCCAGCCAGCTCTCATGCCTAAGGCCGAACTAGAACTCCCAGTCTCCTGGTGATTGGCCCAAAGTCAGCCAGCCAGCTCTCATGCCTAAGGCCAAACTAGAACTCCCAGTCTCCTGGTGATTGGCCCAAAGTCACCCAGCCAGCTCTCACGCCTAAGGCCGAACTAGAACTCCCAGTCTCCTGGTGATTGGCCCAAAGTTACCCAGCCAACTCTCACGCCTAAGGCCGAACTAGAACTCCCAGTCTCCTGGTGATTGGGCTAAAGTCACCCAGCCAGCTCTCACACCTAAGGCCGAACTAGAACTCCCAATCTCCTGGTGATTGTCCCAAAGTCACCCAGCCAGCTCTCACGCCTAAGGCCGAACTAGAACTCCCAGTCTCCTATTGATTGGCCCAAAGTCATCCAGCCAGCTCTCACGCCTAAGGACGAACTCGAACTCCCAGTCTCCTGGTGATTGGCCCAAAGTCAGCCAGCCAGCTCTCACGCCTAAGGCCGAACTAGAACTCCCAGTCTCCTGGTGATTGTCCCAAAGTCACCCAGCCAGCTCTCACACCTAAGGTAGAACTAGAACTCCCAGTCTCCTGGTGATTGTCCCAAAGTCACCCAGCCAGCTCTCACACCTAAGGTAGAACTTGAACTCCCAGTCTCCTGGTAATTGGCCCAAAGTTACCCAGCCAACTCTCACACCTAAGGCCGAACTAGAACTCCCAGTCTCCTGGTGATTGGACCAAAGTCACCCAGCCAGCTCTCACGCCTAAGGCCGAACTAGAACTCCCAGTCTCCTGGTGATTGGCCCAAAGTCACCCAGCCAGCTCTCACACCTAAGGCCGAACTAGAACTCCCAGTCTCCTGGTGATTGGCCCAAAGTCACCCAGCCAACTCTCACACCTAAGGCCGAACTAGAACTCCCAGTCTCCTGGTGATTGGCCCAAAGTCACCCAGCCAGCTCTCACACCTAAGGCAGAACTAGAACTCCCAGTCTCCTAGTGATTGGACCAAAGTCAGCCAGCCAGCTCTCACACCTAAGGCAGAACTAGATCTCCCAGTCTCCTGGTGATTGGACCAAAGTTATCAAACCTGTTTTTATGCCTAGGGCAGGACTAGAACTCACCGTCTTCCAGTTTCCTCCTGACCCACCTTATGAGGGTTGTTCTGATGGTAAAAAATAGGAGAATGGACTGTATATTCTTGCATATAAGTCCATCCGCTGTTAAGCCACACTCAAATACGTTTCAATATTCACAATTGGCTTATCCGTGGGTAATCCACATCTAATCCATTTTTTCATGGTATTTTGGATTAAAAATCCGAGGATCGGCTTATCCGCAGATGGGCTTATTGGCGAGTATCCGGGATAGACAGTAATGCTTTTAAAATGCATATCCTCGTGGATAAGAAGAACCACAGATCAGCCATGCACAATTGTGTGTGTGTGTGTTGCTTTTGGCGCCTAAAATTCTCCGCTTATTGGCAAGTACACTCCATGCTCTGCTTTTAATAGTACGAATTAAGGCAGAGTATAAATCTACTGAGAGACAGTGTGGTGTAGTGGTGAAGGCACCAAGCTAGAAACCGGGAGGCAGTGAGTTCTAGTCCCGCCTTAGGCAAGGAAAGCACCTTGGTGACTGTGGGCCAATCAGCAGGAGATGGGAGAGATTTAGTCCAACCTTAATCATAAAAGCCGGCTGAGCCAATCACCAGGAGATGGTGAATTCTAGTCCCGCCTTAGGTATGAACGCCAGTTGGGTGACTTTGGTCCAATCAGCAGGAGACGGTGAGTTCTAATCCCATTTTAGGCCTAAAAGCCAGCTGGGTGACTTTGGTCCAATCAGCAGGAGACGGTGAGTTCTAATCCCGCCTTAGCCATGAAAGCCAGCTGAGTGACTTTGGGCCAATCACCAGGAGACGGTGAGTTCTAGTCCCGCCTTAGGCATGAAAGCCAGCTGGGTTAGCCAGTGAGACTTGTTCTGTTCCAACCCAGCTGTCTCGAGTCGGCTTTGTCCAGGGGGTGGCCTTGAGCAGGCCACGCCCACCTGCTAGGTGGTACTCAAATATTGCCGTATCCTAAAAGTGGTACAATCTCTGAAAAGGTTAAAAAGCCCTGCTCAGGCTGGAGACCCTATTGCCATTCTAGACAAATAACAGAATGACGGAGTTTGGAAGAGACCTCGGAGGTCATCTAGTCCAACCCCCTGCTCAGGCAGGAAACCCTATACCATTCCAGACAAATGGCTGTCCAGTCTCTTCTTGAAAACTTCCAGTGTTGGAGCATTCACAGCTTCTGGAGGCAGGTTGTTCCACTGGTTAATTGTTCTCACTTTCAGAAAATTTCTCCTTAGTTCTAGGTTGCTTCTCTCCTTGGTTAGTTGCTTCTTGTCCTGCCTTCAGGCGCTTTGGAGAATAGCTTGACTGCCTCTTCTTTGGGACAGCCCTTGAGATATTGGAACACTGCTATCATGTCCCCCCTTAATCCCTCTCTTCATTAGACTAGACATACCCAATTCCAGCAGCCGTTCCTTATATGCTTCAGCCTCCAGTCTCCTGATCATCTTTGTTGCTCTTCTCTGCACTCTTTCCAGAGTCTCAACCTCTTTTTTACATGGTGGTGACCAAAACTGGATGCCGTATTCTAAGTGTGGCCTTACCAAGGCCTTGTAAAGTGGTATTAACACTTCGTGTGATCTTGATTCTCTCCCTCTGATAATGCATTTCATTTTGTTCGATTGGGCCCAGTGTTCAATTGCGTTGAACCAAGAATCTTCTAGATCCAAGAGAATAAACAACCATTTAGCACCAACCACGAAAGTCCGCAGGATGTGGGTTTTAAAAAAAGGTTTAGAGCAGTGGTTCTCAACCTGTGGGCCGGGACCCCATTTGGGGTCGAACGATCATTTCACGGGGGTCGCCAAACAAGGCTGTCCGCCATTTTTCCCCTTTTCTTTGGCCACGCCCCTGGCACCCAGTGATGTATAAGTGGTTGGGGGTCACCACAACATGGGGAACTGTATTATGGGGTCGCGGCATTAGAAAGGTTGAGAACCACTGGTTTAGAGGCTCCTCCGAGGTACTGCTTCTCCTCATAGTACGTTCAAAGTCAAGACAATTTGAGCCCGGAGGAAATAACCAGCCATCTGGCCAATAAAAATTGCAAAAGCACTAAAACGTAATAACAATAACAACAACAACAACAGGATTGGAGCATTATTACCCTCTAATGATTGGACGACAATTGAACAACAATCTGGCTTTAGATTAAATTTATCAAGGAGAGCACAGAAGGCTTAATGTTCGCAGCACGAGAAGCGGCATTAGCAATAAATGCCATAAAAATGAACATTAAAAAAACGAAACAAAACACCTGGAAACCCCAGCAAAGGTAGATTATTAAAGGGAAGGCATGGAATTTGTGCTGTAACAAAATCATCCAGCCAGATTATAAAGCATCGCACGGTTGTGCAGCAAAACGAGAACCTGGAATTTATGCACCAAAGAAAGATTTGCTGCCCCAAAGTCCAGGTGGCCCACGTCCACCATTGAGCCCAGGACTTGTGTCGCTAAGTGAGACTTTGGTTAAGTGGGTTTTGCCCCGTTTTACGACTTTTCTCGCCACGGTTGTTAAGTGAATCCCTGCAGTTGTTAAATTAGTAACACCGTTGTTAAGTGGATCTGGCATTTCCCCTTGACTTTGCTTGTCCGAAGGTCAAAGCAAAAGGGGATCGCGTGACCCCCCCCCGGGGACGCTGCAGCCGTCGTAAATGGGAACCGGCTGCCCAGTGGTTCGAGTTTTGATCATGTGACTGTGGGGATGGTGCAATGGTCATAAGTGTGAAAAATGGTCACCAGTGTGAAAAAGAACAGGCATGGCTTCGTCTCAATCCTCCGAACCGGCCAATTAGCTGTCCAGATCTCTCTTCTCTTCTCTTCTCTTCTCTTCTCTTCTCTTCTCTTCTCTTCTCTTCTCTTCTCTTCTCTTCTCTTCTCTTCTCTTCTCTTCTCTCTTCTCTTCTCTTCTCTTCTATTCTATTCTATTCTATATTCTATTCTACTTTTTGAAGAAGAGACTGGACAACCATTTGTCTGAAATGGTATAGGGTTTCATGCCTGAGCAGGGGTTGGACTAGAAGATCTCCAAGATCCCTTACAGATTCTATTCTATTCTATTCTATTCTATTCTATTCTATTCTATTCTATTCTATTCTACTCTACTCTACTCTACTCTATTCCATTCTATTCCATATTCTATTCTACTCTACTCTACTCTACTCTACTCTACTCTACTCTACTCTACTCTACTCTACTCCACTCCACTCCACTCCACTCCACTCCATTCCATATTCTACTCTACTCTACTCTACTCTACTCTACTCTACTCCACTCCACTCCACTCCATTACATTCTATATTCTACTCTACTCTACTCTACTCCATTCCATTCCATTCTTCCTCATCGTCCCAGCTGGTGTCGGAAGGAGCCATCACACCTGTCACCAGCTCCATCTTTCTCCAGAGCCAAAAGCAAAACTCTTGGCCTTGGGATCAAGCCCTCTGCTCTTTCCTTCCCATTTTTCAGCCTGACAGACAGCTCAAGCGAGGCGGGGTCTTCACATAACGAAGTTCAAGGCGGCACACTGGGATCGGATGCCTCCAAACGGGAACACAGAACATAGAATAACAGAATCGAACGGGACCTCGGAGGTCTTCTAGTCCAACCCCCTGCTGGAGCAGGAGACCCTATACCATTTCAGACAAATGGAAATGGTTCAGTTGCCGGAATTCCTGCAACGCCCTCTCCCTTCATCTCAATAAATCTTGTAAAAGAATACTCCGAGATTTGGGCTTGGAAAGAAAACGTTCAGCTTTAGGCAGCTGTTGAAGCTCTTGATAAATGGGATGTGGTTATTTCTGGACAGGCGCTCGGAGGAACAAAAAAAAAAACCCAGAAAGGCCACTTGGGGGGGTAGAGTGGCCCTACAGGTTAAAAAGTTCCCAGATTCCCCTAAAATCCATCCTTTGTCCTCTTGTCTCAATAAATCTTGTTAAAGACAACTCCGAGATTTAGGCTCAGAGGAGAAAAAAAAATCAGCTTTAGGCAGCTGTTGAATATCGTGATAAATGGGATGTGATTGTTATTTTTGGATAGACCAGGGGTAGGCAACCTTGGCTCTTTTACGACTTGTGGACTTCAACTCCCAGAATTTTTGAGCCAGCCATGCTGAGGGGACAGGGAGAGGTTTCCTAGCTGAGCCATGCTGGCTCAGGAATTCTGGGAGATGGTCCACGAGTCATAAAGCGGCCTAGGCCTAGGCCAGAGGTAGGCAACCTTGGCTCTTTTATGACTCGTGGACTTCAACTCCCAGAATTCCTCAGCCAGCCACGCTGAGGGGAAAGGGAGAGGTTTCCAAGCTGAGCCAGGCTGGCTCAGGAATTCTGGGAGTTGAAGTCCACGAGTCATAAAAGAGCCAAGGTTGACTACCCCTGGTCTAGGGGAATCCAATGGCCATATAACGAAGCCCAATCCCTTGATCTAGGCCAGGGGTAGGCAACCTCGGCTCTTTTATAACTCATGGACTTCAACTCCCAGAATTCCTGAGCCAGCATGGCTCAGCTTGGAAACTGTCCCTTTCCCCTCAGCATGACTGGCTCAGGAATTCTGGGAGTTGAAGTCCACACGTCATAAAAGAGCCAAGGTGGCCTACCCCTGCCCTAGGCCTAGGCTGCTTTATGACTCATGGACTTCAACTCCCAGAATTCCTGAGCCAGCCATGCTGAGGAGAAATGGAGAGGTTTCCAAGCTGAGCCAGCCTGGCTCAGGAATTCTGGGAGTTGAAGTCCACACGTCATAAAAGAGCCAAGGTGGCCTATGCCTGGGATAGACGCTCTAAGGAAAAAAACCGGGAAAAGCCACTTGGAGGCAGCATTGCGCTACTGGTTAAATTGTATGCAGCGTCTCATCAAACCCATCCTTTCTCCTTTCCTCTCCATAAATCTGGTTAAAGCAGACATGTCAAACACAAGGCCCGGGGGCCGGATGCGGCCCGCGAAGTGGTTTCACGTGGCCCCCGAAGCCATCCTGGAAACAGTGAGGGCATGGCCCCCGCTGCCTTGATCCTGGCCCAGGCCAGCCGGGAGCCAATGTACAATTTTGTGGTGGCCATCTATGCTGAAACGCATTCAGTCTTAGCTCCACGAGGCCGTCCGGAAACAGCAAGGAATCATGAGAACCTTGAGCAGCAGCCTTGAGGAAGTGGGACTGGCCTTGGTGCCGCGGGTGCTCAAGGGCCGGGCTGGGCATTTGACCTCTGCTGCCCAGAGCTCCGAGCAGCCCGCATCACCATCCAGCCCCCCCCCCCCCCCTGCATGGCCTGAGAGGAACAGTGAGGCTCCTCCAGTGGACCATGCCTTGGCGCTTGCCCCGGTCCCATCCCCTTCTGCCAGAGACCCTCAGATCTGTCCCACTCCTGCCCAGGCTCCCACAGGCACCCTTGATGCGAACGATGTAGAGAATAGGCCATGCCCACTGAGGGAAGTTAGCCCAGAGAAGGAAATATTAAAAGGGCAGAAAAATATATTTTTCCTCCAAAGGATTTTTTTAAAACCAAACCTGGCCCCAAATCTATCTCTCTGCCCCAAGCAAGAGCTAGCCCCATACAAGTGCAGATGTAAAACCATCAGAAAGTTGGAGCCAGAGCACTCAAGAAGATAAAAGAGAAGATCTGCATACCCCACCCAAACTCTAGGAGTCATTAGCCCCATCACCTGGGAAGCAGGATATGATAATAGGATTTAACCACAGATATCAAGCCCTAGACCAGTGGTTCTCAACCTTTTTAGTGCTGTGACCCCCCAACCGGTCGTAAGTCGAGGACTACTCAAACAGTCGTAAGTCGAGAACTACTGAACTGGTGAAGCACTGTTTGCAGAATGGGACTTTTGGCGGGCTCAGCAGGGCAGAGACAGCCTGGACAATTCCTATTGGCTTTGGAAAGCCAATAGAATTAGACTCTATTCAAGAGAGTCTACTCTATTGGCTTTCAAAAGCCAATAGAATAAAAGGGAGTAGCACAGCCAAGGAAAAGGGGGAAAAAAATGGCGGACTGCATTATTTGGCGACCCCCGTGAAATGGTCGTTTGACCCCAAATGGGGTCCCGACCCACAGGTTGAGAACCACTGGCCTAGACAAACACTCAGAAATAGCCTCAAGGTTCATGCCACAGGAACAGCAAACTATTCCAAGCAAGGCTAGAGGGGGTATAAAAACCTACGGCCCATGTGCTCAATCTCTTTTTTTCCTCTCCTCTGCTCCTTCCTGCAAGGACCATCTTTCTGCTTCTTCAATAAACTGTAACCTTCTTCCCAAAGCAGCTGCCATGTTGCTTATTTATTCCCGGCTTGGATGAACCAGGACGAAGACTTAACTTCTGAAACCCCGTTCCCCCCCCTTCTGCCAGAGACCCTCAGATCTGTCCCACTCCTGCCCAGGCCCCCACAAGCACCCTTGAACGCGAATGATGCCACACCCACCCAGTAGGCCGCACCCAACCTGGCCACACACCCCCGCCCCCCCCCCGAGGGCAACCGCAATGCTGATGCGGCCCTCCATGAAATTGAGTTTGACACCCCTGGGTTAAAGAGAACTTTGGGATTTGGGCTCGGAAAGGACAAAACCAACAACTTCCAGTTTTAAGCAGGTGCCAAAGACTGTGAAAGGAGGAGCTGAAGGCCGGCAGAATCTCACAGATGCTCTTTGGGATCTAGTCCTCCAAGAATGGGTCCTGAGTGCGCATTCTGATGGGACCGGTGGGATAACTTGCCTCAGAAACGTCCTGACAGTTAGAACAATTAACCAGTGGAACAGCTTGCCACCAGACGTTGTGGGTGCTTCATCCCTGGAGGTTTTTAAGAAGAGACTGGATAGCCTGTCTGAAATGGGATAGGATTTCCTGCCTAAGCAGGAAGCTAGACTAGAAGACCTCCAAGGTCCCTTCCAGCTCTATTTTGACTGATGGATGGATGTATGGATTGATCGATTAGTACTGGAGGTTTTTAAGAAGAAGACTAGACAGCCACCTGTGTGAAATGGTATAGGGTAGGGGTATCAAACTGCTGGCCCGTGGGCTGGACGCGTCATGAAGAAACAGCGCCCACCCCATTGCCAGCAATGGGAAAAAAGTTCCAATATGTCATGCGACATCATGTGACGTCGCGAGTTTGACATGTCTTGTAGAGGGTCTCCTGCCTGAGCAGGGGGTTGGACTAGAAGACCTCCAAGGTCCCTTCCAGCTCTATTCTGATTGATTAATAATAATAATAATAATAGTTGGAAGGAACCTTGGAGGTCATCTAGTCCTACTCCCTGCTCAGGCAGGAAACCCTATACCATTTCAGACCAATGGCTGTCCAGCCTCTTCTTAAAAACTTCCAGTGTTGGAGCATTCACCGCTTCTGGAGGCAGGTAGTTCCACTGGTTAATTGTTCTAACTGTCAGGAAGTTTCTCCTTAGTTCTAGGTTGCTTCTCTCTTTGATTAGTTTCCATCCATTCCTTCTTGTCCTGCCTTCAGGCACTTTGGAAAATAGCTTGACTCCCTCTTCTTTGGGGCAGCCCCTGAGATATTGGAACACGGCTATCATGTCCCCCCTCGTCCTTCTCTTCATTAAACTAGACATCCCCAATTCCAGCAACCGTTCCTTATATGTTTTAGCCTCCAGTCCCCTGATCCTCTTTGTTGCTGTTCTCTGCACTCTTTCCAGAGTCTCAACCTCTTTTTTACATCGCGGTGACCAAAACTGGATGCAGTATTCCAAGTGTGGCCTTACCAAGGCCTTGTAAAGTGGTATTAACACGTCACCTGATCTTGAATCTTGTCATTCCACATCACCACCAGGTGGCGCCCTTTCCCTATCTTTCCCAACATGAAAGCCCACTATGAGCCATAAAGACCCTCCCTCTCTTTCTCTCTCTCTCTTTTTTTTGCACCGCAGCTGGGTGGGGTGGAGCTGGGGTGGGTGGGGGGAAAAACAGCGCCGTGGCTCTTGTCTCCTGGCTGTCAATTTAATACAGCCCCCCCTCCCTCCCCGTTGCCCCCCAGCCGTCCACCTGCTGCCTTGTCTCTTTGAGATCACTTTACATTGGAAAATGTGTCCATAATACAGGAGAGGAGAAAGGGAGAGATCAGAACACACACACACCCATCTCTCTCCCCCCCCCCCCAGCTCAATCAGGAAGGAAATATCTAAACCGGCAGGCCGATACACCTGTTTTGACAGGTGGATGCGCCAAATGGGATGTGCGAGGATTGGCGGTCTAAAAATAAAAGCCGTTGCAGGGGCACCGGAGCTTTGCCAGAGCCGGTGGCAGTCCTCCCCCTCATTAATTGGAGGATCTGTTGTAAAAAGGGTCTTTTCTCCTCCTTGCTGGCGTCATCCTCCGCTTCTTCCAGAAGACCAGCAGCAAATGGACGGTGAGGGTCTCCCTGTCCTTTTGTGTGTGTGTGGGGGGGGTGATTAGAGGATCCTCTGTTTAAGATTTTGCCCATTAGGAATCCAAGTACAGTCCTAAAAGCAAGTTAAGCTCCTCTTGAAACGGATCTTGGCTTGTCCCCGCCACTGGTCTGTCTTTCCCACTAAGGCTTGTTTGCTTCCGATTGATGGAATACAGAACAACAGAGTTGACAAGAAGGGCTAGGGATGACAAAATATCAAATGGGAAAGCCCATTTGGAAAGATATTCTATTCTGTTCTATTTTCTATTCTATTCTATATTCTGTTCTGTTCTTTTCTGTTCTGTTCTTCTTCTGTTTTCTATTCTATTTATTCTATTCTATTCTATTTCTATTTCTATTCTATTCCTATTTCTATTTCTATTCCTATTCCTATTCCTATTTCTTATTCAATTCTATTAGATAACTTTTATTGTCGTTTTTTCCTGTGGGCACAATGGCACACATTAAAAATGAAATTTAGTTGCTTCCTGTCAAAGTGTACACATACATAACACACATTTAAAACATACTATATACAACATATGTATAGACCTACACCCTTACCTATAAGTAACGTATAAATATTATTCACTGTCCAACTTGAATACATAACGGATGGAGGAAGCTTTAGAGTTCACAGGGTAAATATTTCTTTAACAATACTTCAAAAGAAGTTATTCTATTCTATTCTATTCTATTCTATTCTATTCTATTCTATTCTATTCTATTTCTTCCATATTCTATTCTATTCTATTCTATTCTATTCTATTCTATTCTATTCTATTCTATTCTATTCTATTCTATTCCCTATTCATTCCTATTCTATTCTATTCTATTCTATTCTATTCTATTCTATTCTATTCTATTCTATTCTATTTGATAATATTTATTGTTGTTTTTTCCTGTGGGTACAATGGCACACATTAAAAATGAAATTTAGTTGCTTCCTCTCAAAGTGTACACATACATAACACATATTTAAAGCATACTATATACAACATATGTATACATCCTTACATATAAGGAACATATAAATATTATTCACTATCCATCTTGAATACATAACGGATGGAAGAAGCTTTAGAGTTCACAAGGTAAATATTTCTTTAACAATACTTCAAAATAGATCAAAAACAAAATGTACATGTACAGCATAGGTGGTATCTTGCTCAATAGTAGCAACTGTGAGAGGGATCTCGGAGTCCTAGTGCACAATCACTTAAATATGAGCCAGCCGTGTGTTGCAGCTGCCAAAAAAGCCAACACAGTGCTAGATTACATTAACAGAGGGATAGAATCAAGATCACGGGAAGTATTAATACCACTTTACAAGGCCTTAGTAAGACCACACTTGGAATACAAAACATCCAGTTATGGTCACCACGATGTAAAAAAAGTGTTGAGACTCTAGAAAGAGTGCAGAGAAGAGCAACAAAGATGATCAGGGGACTGGAGGCTAAAACATGCGAAGAAGGGTTGCTGGAATTGGACTGATAAAATTTAGCCTGAATTTAGCCTGATGAAAAGAAGAATCAGGGGTAAGATAATAGCAGTGTTCTAATATTTCAGGGGCTGTCACAAAGAAGGCGGGGTCAACTTATTTACCAAAAGACCAAGAAATAATGGATGGAAACTCATCAAGGAGAGAACTAATCTAGAGCAAAGGAGGAATTTTCTAATCATGGGAACAATTAATCAGTGGAACAACATGCCTCCAGACCAGGGGTCTTCAAACTTGGCCCTTTTATGACTGGTGGACTTCAACTCCCAGAATTCCTCAGCCAGGTACACGTGCCTGGCTGAGGAATTCTGGGAGTTGAAGTCCACGAGTCATAAAAGGGCCAAGTTTGAAGACCCCTGCTCCAGACATTCTGGGTGCTCCATCACTGGAGGTTTTTTAAAAGAGATTGGACAACCATTTGTCTGGAATAGTATGGGGTCTGTTGCTCAAGCAAGGGGCTGGACTAGAAGACCTCAAGGGTCTCTTCCCACTCTGTGATTCTGTTGTTCTGTTAGAGTTGGAAGGGACCTTGGAGGTCATCTAGTCCAACCCCCTGCTCAGGCAGGAAACCCTATACCATTTCGGACAAATGGCTGTCCAGTCTCTTCTTAAAAGCTTCCAGTGTTGGAGCATTCACCGCTTCTGGAGGCAGGTTGTTCCACTGGCTAATTGTTCTCACTGTCAGGAAGTTTCTCCTTAGTTCTAGGTTGCTTCTTTCCTTGATTAGTTTCCATCTGTTGCTTCTTGTCTGGCCTTCAGGCGCTTTGGAGAATAGCTTGACTCCCTCTTCTTTGGGGCAGCCCCTGAGATACTGGAACGCTGCTATCCTGTCCCCCCTGGTCCTTCTCTTCATTAAACTAGACATCCCCAATTCCAGCAACCGTTCCTTATATGTTTTAGCCTCCAGTCCCCTGATCATCTTGGTTGCTCTTCTCTGTACTCTTTTAATCTTGTTTGTGCTGTCAAATCATATTTTAAATTGTACTTTGTTATTTTGTATAATTAAATGTTGATTTGTTTGGGATTTATACGGTGATGTATCAGCCTCCAGGTTTGCTTTACAGGTCCAGATGATTAAGCTTAAGGTTGTGCTTGACGTACAACGCCAGTGAGGACTGATCATTGCTCCACGACATTGTCATTAAGTGAGTCACCTTTTTTTTTTTGCTGTGGTCGTTAAAAAAAGTCTTCCTTCGTCCATTGACTGTGCTTGTCGAAAGCCGGCGGGGAAGATTTTGATCACGTGATCCCGGGACAATGCAGTCGTCGTAAAAACAGGCCGGTTGCCAAGTGCCCCAATTTTGATCATTTTTGACGGCGTGGATGATGCAACGGTCACAAGCATGAAAAACATGTTGTAAGTCACTCTTTTCAGTACCTTTGTGACTTCAAATGGTCAGTAAACAAATAGTCCTAAGTCAAGAACAGCTTGTAATAAAAAAGAGAAACGGATGGCCTGCATTCAGCACAAAGCTACACGAATGCACACAAAAATAAAAATAAAAGAAACCTTAGAATGGGAATAGAATAGAACGGAATGGAACGGAACAGAACAGAACAGAATAATATGGAATGATTAGAATAGAATAGAATAGAATAGAATAGAATAGAATAGAATAGAATAGAATAGAATAGAATAGAATAGAATAGAATATCAAAAGAATAGAATATCAAAATAGAATAGAATAGAGTAGAGCAGAGTAGAATAGAACAGAACAGAATAGAATAGAATTAGAGAAGAGAAGAGAAGAGAAGAGAAGAAAACGGCATAAATAGAATAGAATGGAATGGAACGGAACAGAACAGAACAGAATAGAATATCAAAAGAATAGAATACTGTAGAGTAGAATAGAATAGAATAGAACAGAATAGAATTACAGAAGAGAAGAGAAGAGAAGAAAAGAGAAGAGAATACGGCATAAAGAGAATAGAATGGAACAGAACAGAACAGAATAGAATAGAATCTTTATTGAGAATAGAATAGAATAGAATAGAATCTTTGTTGAGAATAGAATAGAACAGAACAGAACAGAACAGAACAGAACAGAACAGAAGAGAGCTGGAAGGGACCTTGGAGGTGGAAATCCTCAGTTGGGGGTCAGACTGGATGATCTCTAAGATCCCTTCCAACTCTAGCCTTTTCTTCTTCTTCTTCTTCTTCTTCATGTTGTCCTTCACTAAGACCAGGAAGCTGTGCTGGGGCTGACTCCATCATTCTAACCTTGCCAATGCAGCCCAGACCTTTTTGAGGGTGTCCATTTTGGGGGGTCTTTCATGGATGGATCGGAAAGGGGGGGGGAAGAGGAAAGCTATGGGCATCCTGAAGCGTATCAGAACATTCCCCCCCCCCACACACACAAAAGCATCTGTTCCTTCTGTCCAAGTGGGCAATTGCTGGGCCAGCCTATGCCGGATCCATCAGGCACAGAGGGTGTGTATGTGTGTCACCTGCTCTGCTTGGCGCTTGGCCACTAACAAGGGACAAAGGGAAGTGAAACAGCTGGCCTAAAATTTCAGCCAGGACGTTTGCAGGGCTGATCAAGGCATTTTCTTCAGGACCATGGATTTCATGGCATCAACCAGAGGGGTAGCCTCAAGATCACGTGAAGTGTTAATACCACTCTACAACGCCTTGGTAAGGCCACACTTGGAATCCTGCATCCAGTTTTGGTCACCACGATGTAAAAAAGATGCTGAGACTCTGGAAAGAGTGCAGAGAAGAGCAACAAAGATGATTAGGGGACTGGAGGCTAAAACATAGAAGGAACGGTTGCTGGAATTGGGGATGTCTTGTTTAACGAAGAGAAGGACCAGGGGGGACATGATAGCAGTCTTCCAGGATCTCAGGGGCTGCCCCAAAGAAGAGGGAGTCAAGCTATTCTCCAAAGCACCTGAAGGCAGGACAAGAAGCAACGGATGGAAACTAATCAAGGAGAGAAGCAACCTAGAACTAAGGAGAAACTTCCTGACAGTTAGAACAATTAACCAGTGGAACAACCTGCCTCCAGAAGTTGTGAATGCTCCAACCCTGGAAGTTTTAAAGAAGAAACTGAACAGCCATTTGTCTGAAATGGTATAGGGTTTCCTGCCTGAGCAGGGGGTTGGACTAGATGACCTCCAAGGTCCCTTCCAACTGTTATCCCTGTCCCTTTCCTTTCCTCTAATATCTCAGGGGCTGCCCCAAAGAAGAGGGAGTCAAGCTATTCTCCAAAGTGCCTGAAGGCAGGACAAGAAGCAACGGGTGGAAACTCATCAAGGAGAGAAGCAACCTAGAACTAAGGAGAAACTTCCTGACAGTTAGAACAATTAACCAGTGGAACAACCTGCCTCCAGAAGCGGTGAATGCTCCAACACTGGAGGTTTTTTAAGAAGAGATTGGATGGCCATTTGTCTGAAATGGTATGGGGTTCCTGCCTGAGCAGGGGGCTGGACTAGATGACCTCCAAGGTCCCTTCCAACTCTTGATATTCTGTATTCTGCACTTGGAATCCTGAGTCGCGATCCTTAATCTGCAAAGCAACACACTCAAGTTTGTATCCTACCTCGGGGATTTTCAGCTGCTGTTGGAGATGGGCCACTCTATAATCCATTATCCTTTCCCCAAAGTAAAGAAGGTGGAAAATGTTAGCCTTATCCTCTCTTACGGTAACGGCATCTGTAAAAAAAATAATAATACTTTGAGCCCTTCCCCCAAATCCTTTTGTATTCTGCATTAAGGATGAGGACCCCCGTTTCCCCCTCCTTTGATAAGGCTACGGTACAGGCAGTCCTTGAGTTATGACAGGTCGCTTAGCGACTGTTTGAAGTTACAACAAACCTGCTCGGAGCTACAGGGAGTCCTCAGCCTTATGACCGCAATGGACCCGAAAATTTCTGTTGCTAAGCAACGCGGTGCGTTTTAAAATCAGGATGCTTCTGAATCGACCCATTTTAAGACCACCGTGACTGTAATGGGCCAGCTCTTTTACGGTCACTGTTCAAGGACTATCTATTCACGGTGACTTGAAAAAGCAATCTGCACATGGGCAGAGGCCCACTGTATTTCGGGCCCGATTCCCTTGCTTTAGAAACAGCGGTTCAGATTTGAAACTGCTGAAATTAGGCTGAAATAACAGAATGGCTGATGGAAACGGAATGAGGGATGACCGAATAGAATGGTGATGTACTCTGCATATGTGCAGAGGAACTCTCTTTGGGAAAACAAGATATTCCAGACCAGTTATGCAGCTCTAGTCCTGTAACTAAAAAGAAGAATTTAATTCTGCTGTAAAAGAGCCTTTTAATTAACTTTATTTCTGTGCTTTTAATTCCGGCTGCCAGGCAGCTGATGTAATTATTATTAAGTTTCTCTCTTTGCTAAAGCTGCTATATTTAGTTGGAAGTTTAATTTGTGGGTGCAGAAACACCCGTAAGTTACACGCCGGGAGCTTTTCTCTTAAGGGATGTTATATAAATGTTTTAAAAACATTACGTAAAACAAATACCATATTCCTGCCTTTTTCCTTCAGGTGCTTCCTACAGCTTTAGTAAGAGCACCCTTAGAATCCTGCGTCCAGTTTTGGTCACCATATTATAAAAAAGAGGTTGAGACTCTAGAAAGGGTGCAGAAAAGAGCAACAAAGATGATCAGGGGACTGGAGAATAAAACGTACCAAGAACGGTTGCTGGAATTGGCTATGTCTAGTCTAGAGAAAAGAAGGACAGTCCATCCGAATAGAGCTGGAAGGGACCTTGGAGGTCATCTAGTCCAACCCCCCCCCCCCCGCTCAGGCAGGAAACCCTACACCATTTCAGACAAATGGCTGTCCTGTCTCTGCTTAAAAGCCTCCAGTGATGACACACCCACAACATCTGGAGGCCAGCAGTTCCACTGGTCCTCACTGTTAAGAAGTTTCTCCTTAATTCCAGGTTGCTTCTCTCCTTAATCAGTTTGCATCCGTTGCTTCTTGTCCTGCCTTCAGGCGCTTTGGAGAAGAGCTTGACCCCCCCCCCCTCTTCCTTGGGGCAGCCCCTCAAATATTGGAAGATTGCTATCATGTCCCCCCTCATCCTTCTTTTCTCTTTCATACCCAAATCCTGCAACCATTCTTTGTAGGTTTTACTCCAGAGGTGACATGATAGCAGCATTCCAGTATTTGAATTTCATTTTGTTAGATAGCGCCCAGTGTTCAAGTTTGTCCAGATCCTCCTGTATCCTAAGCCTGCCTTCTGGAGTGTTGGCTATTCCTGCCAGCTTGGTGTTGTCTGCAAATTTGATGATTTCCTCATCTATCCCCTCGTCCAGATCGTTGATGAAGATGTTGAAATGAAAGAGGGAAGAGAAGGGAAGGGACGAAGAGGAGAGGAGAAGGGAAGGAGAGAGGAGGGGATGGGATGGGAGGGAAGGGAAGAGGAGAGAAGGGAAGGGGAGAGGAGGGAAGGGTGTGGGAGGAAGGGGAGAGGAGAAGAGGGAAGAGGAGAGGGGAAGGGAAGGGGAGAGGAGGGAAGGGGATGGGAGGGAAGGGGAGAGAAGAGAAGAGGAGAGGAGGAAGAGGAGAGAAGAGAAAAGAGAGAAGAGGAGGGAAGGGGAGAAGAGGGAAGAGGAGAGGAGAGAAGAGAAGAGAGAGAAGAGGAAGGAGAGAAGAGAAGAGGAGAGGAGAGAAAAGAGAAGAGGGAAGGGGAGAGGAGAAGAGGAAAGAGGAGAGAAGAGGGAAAGGAAGAGAAGACAAGAGGAGAGGAGGAAAGATGAGAGAAGAGAGAGAGAGAAGAGGAGGGGAAGGGGGAGAAGAGAGGAGAAGAGAGGGAGGAGGAGAAGGGGAGAGGAGAAGAGGGAAGAAGAGAGGAGAGAAGAGAATAGAGAGAAGAGGGAAGGGGAGAAGAGAAGAGGAAAGAGGAGAGGAGGGGAGAGGAGAAGAGGGAAGAAGAGAGGAGAGGAGAGAAGAGAGGATAAGAGAGGAGGAGGGAAGGGGAGAGGAGAAGAGGGAAGAAGAGAGGAGAGGAGAGAAGAGAATAGAGAGAAGAGGGAAGGGGAGAAGAGAAGAGGAAAGAGGAGAGGAGGGGAGAGGAGAAGAGGGAAGAAGAGAGGAGAAGAGAGAAGAGAGGAGAAGAGAGAAGAGAGGAGAAGAGAGGAGGAGGGAAGGGGAGAGGAGAAGAGGGAAGAAGAGAGGAGAGGAGAGAAGAGAATAGAGAGAAGAGGGAAGGGGAGAAGAGAAGAGGAAAGAGGAGAGGAGGGGAGAGGAGAAGAGGGAAGAAGAGAGGAGAGAAGAGAGGAGAGGAGAAGAGAGGAGGAGGGAAGGGGAGAGGAGAAGAGGGAAGTAGAGAGGAGAGGCGAGAAGAGAATAGAGAGAAGAGGGAAGGGGAGAAGAGAAGAGGAAAGAGGAGAGGGAGGGAGAGGGAGGAGGGAAGAAGAGGGAAGTAGAGAGGAGAGGAGAGAAGAGAGAGAAGAGGGAGGGAAGGGGAGGGAGAGGAGAGGAGAGAAAAGAGAAGAGGAGGGAAGGGGAGAGGAGAAGAGGAAAGAGGAGAGAAGAGGGAAAGGAAGAGAAGACAAGAGGAGAGGAGGAAAGAGGAGAGAAGAGAAGAGAGAGAAGAGGAGGGAAGGGGAGAAGAGAGGAGAAGAGAGGAGGAAGGAAGGGGAGAGGAGAAGAGGGAAGAAGAGAGGAGAGGAGAGGAGAGAAGAGAGAGAAGAGGAGGGAAGGGGAGAGGAGAAGAGGAAAGAGGAGGGGGAGGGGAGAGGAGAAGAGGGAAGAAGAGAGGAGAGGAGAAGAGAGGAGGAAGGAAGGGGAGAGGAGAAGAGGGAAGTAGAGAGGAGAGGAGAGAAGAGAAGAGGAGGGAAGGGGAGGAGAGGAGAGAAAAGAGGAGGGGAAGGGGAGAGGAGAAGAGGAAAGAGGAGAGGAAGGGAGAGGAGGAGGGAAGGGGAGAGAAGAGGAGGGAAGGGGAGAGGAGAGGAGGAGAGAAGAGGAGAGAGAAGGGAAGGGGAGAGAAGAGGAGGGAAGGGGAGAGGAGGGGAGAGAAGAGAAGAGAAGGAGCTCCCGATCTCGCCCCCCCATCCACCCCCTTCCGACCCCCCCAACGGCGGCGGCGGGGGCGCTGCGCGAGCCTGCATCTGGGTCGCCTTTCAACCTTCTGGCCTCGCCGCGCGCCTTTGAAGCTCGCCGCGTCTCATCTGGGCGGCGGGCGGGGGGCTCCGCCGCTCTCCAGCCCCTCCCCCGCCGCCCAGCGGGGGTCCTCGAGCTGGCAACAGCCCAATTAGCCGGTCTGGCAGCCTCCCCCGGCCGGGCAGGGGCTTTGAGGCCGAGGTAATTGGGGGGGTGGGGGGAGGAGGAGGAGGGGGAGGCGGCTGCTTGAAGCCCCCTCCTCTCCTTCTGCTGGAGGAGGGGGGAGGAGGGGGAACAGGAAGGGGGTTGCCGGGCAACGGGGTCTTCTCTCTCTCTCTCTCTCTCTCTCTCTCTCTCTCTCTCTCTCTCGCCCCCCCTCCCAACAGCATCCCCCAATCTCTGGGGGCTTCGGGGGGGGGGGATTTAGGAGCCCCTTCCTTTTCTGGAGAGATCACATCTGCCCCCTCCCATCCCACCCCCGAATTCGGAGTGTGCAACTCGGTTGGGGAGGGGGGAAGGAAGGGTGAGATGTGCCCCCCATGCAGGAGATTTTTTTTCCCCCTGTTCCCCTTGCTACCTGGTCCCCAAAAGGCATCCTCCCCTGTTGCTCCCTTCATTTGCTGTCCTCTGCCTCCAAGCCCCATCATCCTCTGCCTCCAAGCCCCAACTCCCATCATCCTCTGTCCCCTGCCCCCCCCCCAACAAAGATGAGATAAACAAGAACAACTAAGAGGATCAGGGACTGGGGGCTAAAACATATGAGGAACAGTTGCTGCAATTGGGGATGTCTAGTCTAATGAAGAGAAGGAGGAGGGGAGACATGATAGCAGTCTTCCAGTATCTCAGGGGCTGCCCCAAAGAAGAGGGAGTCAAGCTATTCTCCAAAGCGCCTGGAGGCAGGACAAGAAGCAACGGATGGAAGCTCATCAAGGAGAGAAGCAACCTGGAACTAAGGAGAAACTTCCTAAGAATGAGGACAATTAACCAGTGTGAGGGAAGTTAGCCCAGAGAAAGAAATATTAAAAAGGCAGAAAAATATATTTTTCCTCAAAAGGACTTTTTAAAACCAAACCTGGCCCCAAATCTATCTCTCTGCCCAAGCAAGA